>CP125976.1:88272828-88872828 GCA_030063025.1 Avena longiglumis
GTCACCTCGTTCCTCCGCAAGCGATTACGCCTACGAAAGCCCGCCTCTCACTTGCGTGCAGCTGCGACAGAGCCCATTCGAAGCGACCGTAATAAGCGGGAGCCTACTTTGTCGCCCGGCGCCCTCGCTTTATTTATCTTCCTCCGGCCGTGGCCTCTGCTTGCCGGTCCTGCGTTTCAGCGCCCTATGGCAGCCCGTACCGTCGCCCTCTGTTCTCTCCTCGTCCGAGCCTCCGGCAGTAGCGTCCTCACTCCCCGTGAACTCACGGCCACGGCGCCTCATACCTTTGGCCTCGGCCTCCTTCCTTGTTGGGCTTGCAGGTTCCATCCGCTTTGGGCTGCCCATGCGAGCGTCTGTTGCTTCAAGTTGTTTCAGTCGCCATTGTTCCTTCGCATCTTGAGCACCTCCTAACCTATGCGCAAAATGTTTGAGTTAATGCCCGAGTGGAACATGGCCTCCTCGCGGTGTCTGTGATCACATTACATTTATGGCTGCTATTGCAAGGCTCGTGAAGTTTACATAATCGTCACCAAGACCTACCGGATATCAAGACCCAAGGTCACACCGACAACCAAGCCCTTCTTCCGAACCCGAACCCTTGGAACCTCAAGATCTTCACCACTCAAGTGTTCGCCAAGATCGCCATCGGCAATGGAACCAAGATCAACCGGTGGCTTTTCTTTGGACCATCAACAAGATCTACAATGGGGCCATGGTAGGACCCCGGACCAAGACCACATGTGCGACAAGTACTCCTTCCCGGATGCGATGCTCGAGAACACGGACCAGTGGACAACCGACCTTGAACGCCAAGTTCTTCATCCGGGACGCCAAGCGACTGGTCACGGTCTGCCAAGATCGACACCAGTATGAGTCCGATCGCCCGACGCCAACCAAGTCCTCCTTCCGAATGCCAAGATCTACCTCCGTTATCCGAGAACGATCCGCCGAGGCCGAACCCGAATCCGGACCACGAGACTCAACCCGAACCTCGGACCCCAAGATCGTCGAACCCTAATGTGTGACCACGATCCGAGCCCTATTTTTATAAATGCCATGTATATAAATTGTTGCATATTAAATTGTCATACTACTTTGCATATTGTCATGTGGTTTGGGGGCCTTATGCCGATTCACCTAAATTAAATATGGGGTCCATATGCGGGCAAATCTAGTCTTATATTGGCCTCATTTAAACTTGTGTAGCGAACCGGTGCTATCTTTTGCCTTGTTAAAGACAACATTTAATTTGCGGGGTAGTTAAACAACTCGAACCTATTAATTAATTGTCGGGACCCCGGTTCCGCTTAATATGACCTAATTGCATCGCAGCTTTGCCATGTCATACATCATACATGCATCATGCCCGATATTTTGCCGTAGTATTAAATAGTGCATGTAGCATCCCAGTTGTCTAACACCTGTAATGCTACTTGTTCTAGTAATAAAAGGGCCACTTCCTACATATAATTGTTGCATCATCATCATATCATGCTCATGTCATCATGCCACCTTGCATTTGAGCATCATATAAAACCCCTTCTTGTTTGGTTCTTATCTCATGTGCATTATTAATTGTAGTTGCCTCTTGATATTGTATTTGGTTCTTGATATATTGTTAAATGTCCAAGTTGATTTGGGGGCATATCTCTTATTAACTCCACCACCTTCCTTTCACCACCTTATAATTCCACCATCCAACTAAATATGAGCTTGGCATTTATGGGTTTTACTTCTAGCTCATGTGGGTTGGGATGGATCCAATTCTTTTCCACATGTTCTCATCTTGGCATCATTTTGTTTTCACATTATTGATACATGAGAGCCACATGGCCACCTTTGCATGCCTTGTGAGTGGGACCCCTTTTTCCTAGCTTCCATATGTGTTGCTTTTGGGGTTATCATCATGTTGGGATATTATGTGGGCTTAATAAATATCTAGTGGCATATACACACTAGCAAGTCCCAAATATAATCCAATGTGATCATCTCCTCATACTCCACTTGGAATTCTTTCTAAATTCTTTTGCTTGGGCCTTATTCCACACTTTGGAAATGCATAAGAAAATGCCATGTAAATAATCTTGTTTTCACCAAGATAAATATGGTATCAATTAATTATGCATGGCCCATGCAAGTATCCCTTTAGCTTGGCATTTGATTTTATTTGGGTTTTAATATGGATCATCTCCCTCTACCTTAGGCTTGGTCTTGTTTGATCATGCCTAAACCATCATCACCTTTTCCTTGCTCGATCTTGTTCTTGTTGGGGTTTGTTTGGTGCATGGTTGGATCTTGTCAAAGAACACCTAGCATCTAACCTTCCCTCTCTAGACCCTAAACCCCCACATCCCCTCTCTCTCTAATCCTCTATCCTAGTTTCCTCTATCACCTACTCCTTCATCACCATACCCTACCCATCCTAGCTAAAACCTAAGCTACACCTAGTCCAAACAAAACCCTAAGTACCTCCCTCTTTCTATCCTCTCTAGTGAGCCACCCCTCTAAACCTACCCTAGCATGGCCCCACATGTTCACCATGGCCCTAGCTACCCCACCCAAACAACCGAGGCCACCCCAAATCCAAACCCCAGACCGAGCCGGCCCCTTCCTCCTCTTCTCTCCCCGCCCTAGGCCTCTGAACACCTGCCTCCCTCGAGCCCCCTCTCCACCCTAGCATCGCTTCGCCCACAGCCCTCTCCCTCCTCCCCATGTGCCTTCGGCTGCTCACGTGAGAGAGGGTGCCCAAAAGGTGGTCGAGCCAACCCCCTCCCCCACGCAAGCCCCTGCCCGACCTTATCCCCCTTCCTCGACCCTCTAGCCTCCCAGATCTCCCTGAGGCCTGCCTCCTCCCTCTCCTCCCTTTCTTCCCACCACACTTGCCGGCCACCCGTCGGTTCTCGCCGAGCAAGAACCAGAGGCGTGGTGCTAAGGTTGTCGGGAAGGCCGTGGAGTGCCTCTGCATCGCCCGTACCAGCGGAGGCCCAGGAGAAGCCCAAGCCGCCGGCGCCAAACCCTAGACGTGCGCCAACATATCGCCGATCCGCTTCCGCTTCCGATCCGAGCCGCCAGAGCCCACGGTGAGCTCCTACCTCCTGACATGGCCCGCCTCTTAGTACCCCCACTCGCCCGGAAATATCGTCGGCGCCTCGTGGCCGGCGTCGCCGCGTCGCTGCGTCGCTTGTCAACCTTAGCTAGCCAAACCTCGAGACCACCTCCGGTCACCGGCCACCACGCATGATGGTTCCGCGTCCATGTAGCGCCGTCATCGCGTTGAGTCCCACACGCCGCCGTTCTGTCGATTTTGAGAGGAAGAAAAAGCAGCGTGGGCACTTTGCATCTTTCCCACAACCTTTTGTTTCTAACACGCACTCCGGCACCCACCATTACTGTCGTTTTATGAAAAGTCTCATGGTTCTTGTGCTCCTCAAACGCGACCTCTCCCCCACACCGGCCTCCTTGGCCTTTTGCAGCAGGATCCTGGGTTTTCAGGCCCTCCACCATGATCCTTCCCCTCTCAGACATGCGTGGGCGGCCAGTCACTGGCTCCACTTGGCGATGGTGTGGCTGGGGCAGGGTGTAGTGAAAAAGGTTTTCGGGTTGTCTGTTTTATTTCAAATCCATTTCAAATTAATTCAAATACAAAATTAAATCTGTTTTTAAATATCTTTTAAATTACAAATCCAAATTCTACATATAATATATGTTTTTGAATCAGAAAAATGTAAGGATTTCAAATATGCTATTCAAATTACCTTTTGCACATTTAAAATTCCAAGTTGAATTAAATTACAACAAATGCCATCCTTTCTTAAATATTTAATAACTTTTGATTTATAATTCCAAATTTAACAAATGATATGTCTAAAATGATCATTTCGAGACGACATTTATGCTATCCTTGACTTCAATTGCAGCATGAATCATATAAAAATATAGTGTACAGCAACTATTATGACAACAAAATGGGACCAAAACCTCAATAAAGTGATTTATTCTTGTATTCCACACCTCACCCATGCCATGCTACCTTATTGCCATGCAAATTGTGCATCATTCATCATGGCATGATTGTTTGCTTGATGCATTTTACTCATATGCTTTGCACTTTATTTATGTTGGCCTTGTTTGTTTGGTTCTTCTTCGAATAGGCAGGGGATATATCAAGAGAACCAGAACCTACCCATATCATCTCTCGCTTCAAGAGTTGTGCAAGCACTTCCACATGCTTGCATACATACTGATACCTATTGCCTCTATCTTATTCTTGCATCATTGAGTCGCGATTGCATTAAATTGAATCCCAAGTAATGCATAGCCTTACTTTAAACCCACCAAGCTTGTTCCCCATCCATGAGCCATTACTACGGGAGTTGATTGAGCCATGCAGTCGTGAAACGACATGTGTAGGGTATGTGAAGTCGATGGATAACGAGTACCTAAACAACTTAACTGAGTAGTAATGGGATAACTAATGAAAGTGGCACGGTGAGCAACATACGCTATTTGGTTTTTCGCTCACTTGTGTCCGTAAGACCAAGTACTTGATTCCTGTTCCAAGATTTATTCACGCTATCCACATCCGGAGGCTTATGGGACCCCCGATCCAGAGCTTGATTGATCTTATTTCTTGGGGCCACAAACTAGTTTGAGGTTTTATTTACTATCTGTACTTATGCCATGCTACTTATGTATTACGATTGTGCGAGCACCTTTATCGTTAGGAATTGTGACCCGTTTACGCGGTATCGACAAGCCCTTTTGGGTTCCCGATCGCTAACAACGGCCCACAAACCTCGGGTCCGTCTCGAAGTCACTAACCCGTTGGGTGTACTCAAGGGTGGCCCTGAAATATTTCGAATCTGTGATTGCTTTGTCGTGAAGGCCTCGTTGGGTTTTGATTTGGTTTTCGAGGTTGATCGAGCATGTGTTGCTATTGGTGCACGGCCGGGTAAAACTTTAAAGCGTGTATGCTGGCGGTTATGGAGACTTGATTTCTCGATCATACAAGCATAACTAAAGTACCGCTTTAATCGACTAAGTAATATGACTAGTAAATAGTGCAACACTCATGGAATGGTTAATAAAATTGCCAGCGGCTAGGGGTTGTTGTTAACGCTTCCTCGTTGGTAGCGGGGAGGAGGATGGATCATTGAAATTACTATTATAGCTGTTGTCATTAATTCATGGACATCCTTCTATCATTGGTTAGGCGGATGGTTAGCGAGTATCGTAGAAGCTAGGGTTTATCTTTTTCTGCAATTCGTCACCCGGTTGTGTCCCCTTTAGAGGCATTAAGTCTTCTTGAGTACCCTTAGGGTCTCACACGATAAATTATTGGTTCGGATGAACGGTACCCTCGCGGACGGATCTTTGGGTGGAAGAGGCGATGATGGCAACGATCGTTCGGTGTAGAGATTAGAACGGGGATCCGTGAGATCTGTGGGCGGGATGTGCTTATTTCTATGGCATCTTATGCCGATTTGCTTCTTATCCGTACTCGGACTTTGTTTTGCCGCTTCCGCTTGATACTTTGATGTGTGATGTATGAGGAATTATCCTAACATATTATATCTATCTAGGACATTTGAATCTTGCCGTATGGCGTTGCTATATTTTCCTTTCTTTCTAGATGGTATGGCTCTGATGTACTCTTGTATGGTGGCTTGCATACATACCCACTTGTGTATGTAGTTGATCCCTTACTTCTTGGATTCATGGCCGTCTGAGTCCGATGAGATGGAAGTGGTTGGGACGGCCGAAAGGTCTACCCGTGAGTGACTTTTGGGGCCCCAGTACTATTTCAACCACTAGCTCATCCAGGCTTGTATCTAGGGCGTAATTCACGAGGTAGTTACAATTGGTATCGAGCCATCCCGACCTTCGTGGTCTCACCAAGCGATCGTTGTCGATCTAGCAAATATTTTGGTAGTTATGTATACTAGGGAAAAACAAAAGCGAGAGTAGGACTGCTTCCATTTTTCTTCTTACCACCCACCCACCCTTTTACGGTAAGGAAGTGCAACGCTTTTCAATCCTCTTCTTAAAATTCAAACTAGGATTCACGTGTTACGGGTTTCCGTAGTACCATAGGTTGTGTGTGTGTGTGCGTAATCCCTTGTCTATCTGTTGCATCCAAGTTGTTATCTAATCAGCCTTTGGTTATCAAGTTGGTACATTTCATCACCGAAGCTTTTTGTGCAAACGATCTATTCGATTAGTTATAAACCAAACACAATCTGTCTTACTCTTTGTATCCGCTATCTTGTTTGGAGTGTTCGTTTCGTAGTTACCAATCTTTAGGTTCAACGTGAGAAGAAGGGTTAGGATATGTGTTCCACTTGTTCATGTGCGGAGTAATGATTTGAGTGCGGGATGGAGTCGCGACCATACCACTACTTTTATCATTCGCTTTTGTATATTGAATCGGTAGAGTCACTAATCTTGATTAGATTAAGTAATTTTTGCATCTATTGGTATTTTAATGCGAAATTTGTGGAAAATTTTTCTTTGATATATTTGTGTACCACACTCCTTTTCAGTCGTGTGCGATATGCTTAATATCTTTTAGGTGCTTTGAACTTTGTTGATATTTTAATATCATCTTAGTAAATTGTATCCTTTAATCTTGGTTAATTCCATCTTGGTACTATTTTGGATTATTATCATTCTCCATTATAGTCTTGACTTGAGTTTTATATCAATGAGGATGGCTCCACCGTCGTTACGATGAGGACATACCACTTAACCTGGCTCATTGCATCAAACATCGCTAATGCTTTGGCAATGCGTGAGAACCAGCGCTTTGAGAGTGTTGGAGGAACGAGTTTGCTCCACTCCTCCACCTCCCAAGCGAGGAGACATCAAGAGCTTCCAAATTCAACCCTCGTCGGTTTGATGTTTACGATCGACCCCGGGCGGATGATTGGCTGCGTGAGATGTCAAGGTTGCTCGAGGCTGGCGATGTTAGGGCGAGTGGGTCAAGTGTGCTACTCACCTTCAAGGGAGATGCGGCTCTCGTGGGAAAATTACTTGAAGGCAAGCCTTTGGTTTTAGCCTACTTGGGAGAGGTTCACTGGGCGTTCAAGGCGGTTCTGTCGAGATTGTAATGGAAAGGATGAAGGAAGCTTTTCTCAACTGAAGCAAAAAGGAATTGATAACGTCGACACCTACATCAGAACTTCATGAATCTCTCTCGTTATGGTGGCGATGAGGGTATCGATGACAAGAAGAAGAAGAGGTTCGCAAGGGCTCAATGCATCGATCAAGTATGCAATCACACATGCAAGGCCGGCATCTTTCACGGAACTCTGACACAGCACATAGCCTGCAAGAGGAAGCAAGCAAGTGTTTGAGGAGTCCAAGAAACACAACGAGGATGCATCAAGCTCTGCGATTATGGCAGCTCCTTCTAAGCGTGTGCAGGTTCCTAACACCCACCGTCGCTCCGGCTCCACCAAGACACGCAGTTACTGTCAAGGCCACTAAACTCCATCACTGCTGCTCCCGGGGCTACAACCACCACTACCTCAGGCGCTGGCGGAGTCCAGCTATGTTGCTCCACGTCCACGGTATGCGCTTCACGTGGAGAATCGGACATCTCAACTGGAAGCGTCGTTGAAGAACAAAGCTCTCCTCCACCCGCCAAGATCTGCGGCAAGCTCTCCTATGGTTCGTGCACCACCTCGGGCTCTCAACATCAACACTAAGCCCGGGTCTGCGGTTTCGTGCCAACCGTGTCAACGCCACTCAAGTGAGCATGCACACGAGGTTGTGATGGGTATGCTTCTTAACTTCGATCCTGCGAGTTTTGTTTGATTACGGTGCATCGCATTCTTTTGTTTCGCATAAGTTTGCACAAGAGCATGACTGGATAGGGTTCCTTTATCACGTCGTCTGGTGGTGCTATCTCTGGTTCAAACATGAGGCTGCTCATATCGATCATGGCAATCAGATTGAGATTGGTGGCTCTTCATTCTCGGCTTCTTTAATTCTTAGCAGGCATCGACATTGATGTCATCTTGGGCATGGATTGGTTGGCCAAATGCGATTGTGATTGATTGTCTTTGAGCGCCGGTTTCTCTGAAGATTCACGAAGGCCATATAGTCTTTTCTCCAAGTCTGAATCCTGATGTCTAGCTCTTCTCTTTGGCGGCTCTGAATGATGATGCTATGGAAGCTATTCAGAGTGTACCGGTGGTCTGCGAGTTCCCAGATGTTTTTCCTGAAGAGTTGTCGGGTATGCCTCCGGATCGTGAGGTTGAGTTTGTGATTGAGCTTGAACGAGCTCCTATCTCCAAGCGGCCTTATAAAATGGGTCCTTGGGTTGAACTCAAGCGACAACTTGATGAACAAGAGAAGTTGGGTTTCATTCAACACAAGACGCCGTCTTGGGGTAGCCCAACGATCTTTGTGAAGAAGCGTGATAGAACCGATAGACTTTGTGTTGACTACCGGGCTCTCAATGCTAAAACCATCAAGAACAAATATCCTCCTGTGGATTAATGATCTATTCGATCGCCTTGGAGTGGTGTTCTCTAATGGACTTGAGAAGTGGTTATCACCAAATCAAGATTCGCAAGGAAGATGTGCCCAAAACAGCTTTCACCACCGTTATGGCTGTATGAGTACCACAGTCATGTCTTTCGGCCCAACGCACCTTTGCTACCTTCTCGAGGTGATGAACTCGGTTTTCATGGAGTACCTTGATAAGTTAAATGGTGTCTATCTGGATGACATCTGGTCTATTCTAAGTCCAAGGAAGAGCATGAAGAACACTGCGGTGTGTCCTAAACAAGCTTCGAGAACCGCTTGTATGCAAAGTTCTCAAAGTGTGAGTTTTGGGCACTGAAGTAACCTATCTTGGTCATGTCATCTCGCCAGGGCATTGTAGTCAACCCGGAAACCGTGAAGACAATTGTTGAATGGCTTCCTCCTGTTAATGTCAAAGAAGTGCGGAGTTTCCTCGGTTTGGCTAGTTATTGCCGTCCGTTCGAACTTCTCAAGATAGCGAAGCCTCTTACCGATCTCCTCAAGAAAGGCAAAATACCTGTGGACTCCTGCATGTCAAGCAAGTTTTGAGACACTCAAAGAGAAGCTCACTTCCACCGATCTTGGTTCCTCCGGATACATCTAAGCCTTTCGGATATTCTGACGCCTCTTTGCAAGGATTGGGTGCGGTCCTTATGCAAGAGCAGTGGTTGCTTATGCCTCTCGTCGATTGAAGACATGAGATCAACTATCCCACACATGACCTCGAGCTCAGACGATTGTCTTTGCTTTGAAGCTATGGAGGCACTACTTGCTTGGTAAATTGTGAGATCTTTTGACCACAAGAGTTTGAAGTATATCTTCACTCATTTGATCTCAACCTTCGGCAGAGGAGATGGATTGAAGCAATCAATGACTTTGATGTGACCATCAACTACACTCGGCAAAGCTAATGTCATGGCCGATGCTCTTAGCGTAAAGCTTATGTCAACCTCATGATGGAAGAACAATGACCTCTCTTGTGAGGAATTCCGTCGACTCAACACGAAGTTGTGGAACAAGGACATCTCCTGAACCTTCGGCTACTCCTCGCTTGGAAGAAAAGATTCGCTCTCGTCGACTTGGTGATCGCACACCAAAAGATCATCTCAAACTTGAGCTTCAGTATGAGTCCTTCCACGTTGATGATCAAGGCACGCTTTTCTTTGAACACGGATGTTTGTTCGAAACTACCGGGTTTGAGAGAGCAAGTTCTCAAGGAGGCGCATGATTCGGTTCTTTCTATCCATCTGGCAGCACAAAGATGTACATGGACTTGAAAACACAATATTGGTGGCCTGGTTTGAAAGCGGTATTGTGCCAAGTATGTCTCGAGTGTGATGTACGCAGAGTGAAAGTCCATCAAGAAACCATTCGGTCTTCTCGACCATTGAAACCTCCGGAATGGAAATGGGAGAAAGTAGAGATGGACTTCATCACTGGCTTTCCAAGGTCATGAAGGGCAACAATGCAATCTTTGTTGTCATCGACAGGCTTTCTAAAGTGGCTCACTTCTTCCCGTCAAAGAAACAATTTCGGAATTGATTGGTGAGCTCTATATCAACGAATTGTCTCTCTGTATGGGGTTCCGCTTGAGATCGATTAGACGTGGAGCATCTTCACCTCAAAGTTACGGGAGAGTTTCCAAAATGCTTTGGGAACAAAGTTGAACTTCAGCCTTGCTTATCACCCTCGTCACAAGGACAAGTGGAGGATCAATCAGATTCGGAGGATATGCTTAGCTTGCGTCATCTCTTTGGCATGAAGTGGGAGGAATGTCTTCCTTATGCTGAATTCTCCTACAACAACAGCTTCGGAAGAGTGCGAAGATGGCACCATTTGAGGCTCTCTATGGTGCAAGTGCGAACTCCGATTGGTTGGTCGGTGGAGAAAGAATCTGGTTTGGCCACGACATTGTAACTCAAGAGAGGAGAAGGTGCATATCATTCTTGAGAACTCAAGATTGCTCAAAGTCGTCGGAAGAGCAATTATGACAGAAGCACACGGATATGGTGTATGCCCGGTGATCTCGTCTACCTTCGTGTCACTCCCATGAGAGGAACACACCGCTTGGTATCAAAGGAAAGTTGGCTCCTAGATACATCGGTCCTTTCAAGATACGTGGTATAAGAGGAGAAGTTGCTTATGCCCGAGCTCCGGAAAAACTCAAAGTCCATGATGTTTTCCACATCTCTCACTCAAGAAGTGCTTCAAAGATCCGGCGGGACCGTGGATCACGAGCTAATCGATCTCAAGAAGACCTGTCTTATCAAGAACACCCACCAAAATCCGTGAGACCCGGTAAAGAAGGACTCGCAACAAGTCCATCAAGTTACGCAAGGTGCAATGGTCACACCATTACGTTGATTAAGCCACTTGGGGCGTGAAGATGAACTCCGTGCCAACCATCCTACCCTCTTTGTGTCTTCTTCTTCCTAGAATCTCGGGAGATTCTGTTTAGTCAGGAGAGTTGTAGCATCCCAGGTTGTAACACCTGTAATGCTACTTGTTCTAGTAATAAAAGGCCACTTCCTACATATAATTGTTGCATCATCATCATATCATGCTCATGTCATCATGCCACCTTGCATTTGAGCATCATATAAAACCCTTCTTGTTTGGTTCTTATCTCATGTGCATTATTAATTGTAGTTGCCTCTTGATATTGTATTTGGTTCTTGATATATTGTTAAATGCCCAAGTTGATTTGGGGCATATCTCTTATTAACTCCACCACCTTCCTTTCACCACCTTATAATTCCACCATCCAACTAAATATGAGCTTGGCATTTATGGGTTTTACTTCTAGCTCATGTGGGTTGGGATGGATCAATTCTTTCCACATGTTCTCATCTTGGCATCATTTTGTTTTCACATTATTGATACATGAGAGCCACATGGCCACCTTTGCATGCCTTGTGAGTGGGACCCCTTTTTCCTAGCTTCCATATGTGTTGCTTTTGGGGTTATCATCATGTTGGGATATTATGTGGGCTTAATAAATATCTAGTGGCATATACACACTAGCAAGTCCCAAATATAATCCAATGTGATCATCTCCTCATACTCCACTTGGAATTCTTTCTAAATTCTTTTGCTTGGGCCTTATTCCACACTTTGGAAATGCATAAGAAAATGCCATGTAAATAATCTTGTTTTCACCAAGATAAATATGGTATCAATTAATTATGCATGGCCCATGCAAGTATCCCTTTAGCTTGGCATTTGATTTTATTTGGGTTTTAATATGGATCATCTCCCTCTACCCCTTAGGCTTGGTCTTGTTTGATCATGCCTAAACCATCATCACCTTTTCCCCCTTGCTCTAGTCTTGTTCTTGTTGGGGTTTGTTTGGTGCATGGTTGGATCTTGTCAAAAGAACACCTAGCATCTAACCTTCCCCCTCTCTAGACCCTAAACCCCCCACATCCCCCTCTCTCTCTAATCCTCTATCCTAGTTTCCTCTATCACCTACTCCTTCATCACCATACCCCATACCCATCCTAGCTAAAACCCTAAGCTACACCTAGTCCAAACAAAACCCTAAGTACCTCCCCTCTTTCTATCCTCTCTAGCCGAGCCACCCCTCTAAACCTACCCTAGCATGGCCCCACATGTTCACCATGGCCCCTAGCTACCCCACCCCAAACAACCGAGGCCACCCCCTAATCCAAAACCCTAGACCCGAGCCGACCCCTTCCTCCCTCTCTTCTCTCCCTGCCCTAGGGGCCCCCTCTAGACCTGCCTCCCGAGCCCCCCTCCACCCTAGCATCGCCTGGCCAGCCTCTCCTCCTCCCCATGTGCTGCTGCTGCTCACGTGAGAGGGTGCCCAAAAGGTGGCCGAGCCTACCCCTCCCCACGCAAGCCCCACTGCCCCCTTATCTACCCCTTCCTCGACCCTCTAGCCTCCCCGGATCTCCCCGAGGCCTGCCTGCCTCCCTCTCCTCCCTTTCTTCCACCACCACCCATTTCTTGGCCTTGGCCACCACCGTCGGTTCTCGCTAAAGCACAACAAACCCGGGGAGGCGTGGTGCTAAGGTTGTCGGGAAGGCCGTGGAGTGCCTCTGCGTCGCCCGTGCCAGCCGGAGGAGAAGCCCCAGCCCCAGCCTTGGCGGCGCTGAAACCCTACGGCGGTGCGCCCGGCGTCGCCGATCCCGCTTCCGCTCGATCCGAGCCCACCGAGCCCACGGTGAGCTCCTCTACCTCTGGACATGGCCCGCCTCTTAGTACCCCCAGCCTCATGAAATATCGTCGGCCCTCGGTCTTGTGGCGGCACGTCGCTCTCGCGTATTCGCGCATGGCTTAGCTTAGGCCCAGACCACCTCCGGCCACGGCACACCACCACATGGTGGTTCAGCGTCCAGCGCCTGATCACAGCGTTGAGTCCGCCCAGCCGTTGCCTGTCGCTTTACGTCGAAGAAAAAGCGGCTGGGGCACTATGCATCTTTCTCCCCAACCTTTTTGTTTCTAACCCCGCGCTCCAGCCCAGCCCCACCAGTCAGTGCCTGTCCGTTTTATGAAAAGGCTCCTGGTTCTTGTGCTCCTCAAACCGCGACCCTCCGACCCCACCTACCAGCCTCCTTGGCCTTTTCGGCCAGGATCCTGGGTTTTCAGCCCTCCACCATGGTCCTTCCCTCTTCTCAGGCATCGCATGCCCAACTGCCCCACTTGGCGATGGCTGTGGACTGGGGTGGGTGTAGTGAAAAAGGTTTTCGGGTTGTCTGTTTTATTTCAAATCCATTTCAAATTAATTCAAATACAAAATTAAATCTGTTTTTAAATATCTTTTAAATTACAAATCCAAATTCTACATATAATATATGTTTTTGAATCAGAAAAATGTAAGGATTTCAAATATGCTATTCAAATTACCTTTTGCACATTTAAAATTTCAAGTTGAATTAAATTACAACAAATGCCATCCTTTCTTAAATATTTAATAACTTTTGATTTATAATTCCAAATTTAACAAATGATATGTCTAAAATGATCAGCTCGACGAGACCTTTCTGTTTATGCTATCCTTGACTTCAATTGCAGCATGAATCATATAAAAATATAGTGTACAGCAACTATTATGACAACAAAATGGGACCAAAACCTCAATAAAGTGATTTATTCTTGTATTCCACACCTCACCCATGCCATGCTACCTTATTGCCATGCAAATTGTGCATCATTCATCATGGCATGATTGTTTGCTTGATGCATTTTACTCATATGCTTGCGCACTTTATTTATGTTGGCCCTTGTTTGTTTGGTTCTTCTTTCGAATAGACGGAAAGGGATATATCAAGAGAACCAGAGCACTACCTGAATCCGTCTCTCGCTTCAATCGAGTTGCCAGGCAAGCACTTCCACATGCTTGCATACACGATACCTATTGCCTCTGTCTTATTCTTGCATCATTGAGTCGCGATTGCATTAAACTGAATCCCAAGTAATGCATAGCCTTACTTTAAACCCCACCAAGCTTGTTCCCCATCCCATGAGCCATTACTACAGGATTTGATTGAGCCATGCGAGTCGTAGAACAGCATGTGTAGGGTATGTGAGTCGATGGATAACGAGGTACCTAAACAACTTAACACGAGTAGTAATGGGATAACTAATGAAAGTGGCACGGTGAGCAACATCTGCTATTTGGTTTTCCTGCTCACTTGTGTCTGAAGACCCGAAAGTACTTGATTCTTGTTCCAAGATTTATTCGCTATCCACATCCGGGAGGCTTATGGGACCCCTGAGCGAGCTTGATTGATCTTATTTCTTGGGGCCACAAACTAGTTTGAGGTTTTATTTACTATCTGTACTTATGCCATGCTACTTATGTATTACGATTGTGCGAGAACCTTTGTCTTGTTTAGGAATTGTGACCCGTTACTGTATCGACAAGCCAGTTTGGGTTCCCGATGTACCGCCCCACAAACCTCGGGTCCGTCTCAAGTCACTAACTTCTTGGTGTACTCCAAGGTGGCCCCGAAATATTCTGAATCTGTGATTGCTTTGTCGTGAAGGCCTCGTTGGGTTTTGATTTGGTTTTCGAGGTTGATCGGCGTGTGTTGCTATTGGTGCACCCGGGTAAAACTTTCGGCCGTGTCCGCGGTTATGGACGACTTAGCACGGTTCTCGATCATAGACAAGCATAACTAAAGTACCGCTTTAATCGACTAATATGACTAGTAAATAGTGCAACACTCATGGAATGGTTAATAAAATTGCCAACGGCTAGGGGTTGTTCGTCGCTTCCTCGTTGGTAGCGGGGAGGAGGATGGATGTTGAAATTACTATTATAACTGTTGTCATTAATTCACGGACATCCGTCTATCATTGGTTAGGCGTATGGTTAGCAGTATCTCAGAGAACTGCTAGGGTTTATATTTTCTGCAATTGTGTCACCCAGGTTGTGTCCCTTTAGAGGCATTAAGTCTTCTTGAGTACCCTTAGGGTCTCACGATAAATTATTGGTTCGGATGAGCAGGTACCCTCGCGGATCTTTGGGTGGAAGAGGTGATGATGTGGGCAACGATCGCTCGTGTAGAGATTCCGGAACGGGATCCGTGAGATCGTGGGGGATGTGCTTATTTCTATGGCATCTTATGCCGATTTGCTTCTTATCCGTACTCGGACTTTGTTTTGCCGCTTCCGCTTGATACTCTGATGTGTGATGTATGAGGAATTATCCTAACATATTATATCTATCTAGGACATTTGAATCTTGCCGTATGGCGTTGCTATATTTTCCTTTCTTTCTAGATGGTATGGCTCTGATGTACTCTTGTATGGTGGCTTGCATACATACCCACTTGTGTATGTAGTTGATCCCTTCGCCGCTTTCGATTCGCCGTCTGCAGTCCGATGAGATGGAAGTGGTTGGGACGGCCGAAAGGTCTACCCGTGAGTGGCTTTTGGGGCCCCACCGTACTATTTCAACCACTACCGCTCATCCAGGCTTGTATCTAGGAGCGTAATTCACCGAGGTAGTTACAGTGCATCCGGTGTTTCTTCTAGTGCTTTGCTTCTTCACGGATTAGTCCGATAAGTTGATGCGAGTGTCGACCCGCTCTTCGGATGAACCTTCGGCAATGTTTTCAGGCGAGCACCTCCCCCTTTCTACTTATCTTACTTTTATAGTATTTATTCCCTCCTGTTGATCTATTGCTATCTGTGTTGTGATGCTCTAGTTTTCGTACCCGTGATATCCCTTGCAGCCTTATATTACCTTGGACACATCCTATTACCTTTTGTTTGGTAGATAGTTGGACTTGCGCGTCGTAGTCGCTTGCTCAAGTGTTGTTGCGTGTCGTCCAGTACCACAGTTGTTGGAGTATTGCTGCATGTTTAATGTTGGAGATGATCATAACTTTAATATTTGTTTAATAACTAAAATTGAAGTAGGTAATGCAGAGGCACAGGTGGACAATAGATGTTATTTGGTTGTTAACCATCCACTTGTGTCCCGTAGGACCCCGAGTACTTGATACCTGTTCCTTGAATATTCGCGCTATCCACATCCGGGAGGCTTATGGGACCCCCTGAGCCAGAGCTTGATTCAGTCTTATTTCTTGGGGCCACAAACTAGTTTGAGGTTTTATTTACTATCCTGTACTTATGCCATGCCTTACTGCTTTATTTAAATTGTGCGATGTCTTCACTGTCTCTTTAGGGAAGCGGAGTGTTTTCAGATCGACAAGCCTAGTCACATTTTCGGGTTCCGGTTGTTTACCATTGACGCAAACCTTGAGTCCGTCTTGGAGTCGGCTAACCGTTATGGTGTACTCAATGGGTGGCCTCGAAATATTTCGAATCCTGTGATTGCTTTGTCGTGAAGGCCTCGTTGGGTTTTGATTTGGTTTTTCCGAGGTTGATCGAGTGTGTGTTGCTATTTGTGCACCCTGCAGGTAAAACTTTCGAAAGCCGTGCCATGGTTATGGACGACTTGGAGCACAGTATCTCGATCATAGACAACTATAACAAAAGTAGTGCTATAAATTTGACTTTATAATGACTAGTAATCAGCTTCACTATAATGGAATGGCTAAATAAAACTGCCAACAATTGCTTGTTTGGGTTGTCGCTTGCGACCATTGTATCTGACTAGTAAGTATTGCAACTACAACGGAATGACTAAATAAAAGTACCAACAACTGCTGGGTTTTAGGATATCTCATGCTAATCGTATATTTGACTAGTAAGTGTTGCAACTACAACGGAATGGTTAACTAAAACTGCCCACTGCTTATTATATCAGGATGACTCATGCTATTTATATTTGACTAGTAATTGCCGCAACTATAACGGAATGAATAAAACCGCCAACTGTGTGAGTTCCTCGGTTGACTTCCTCGTTTGGTCTCGAGGGGGAAATACCAGGATGGGTATGTTTGGTGGTAGCATCAGGTTGGTTCCGAATAGGTCTTTCCTATCCCTTTCTGATAGCCGACAGTTATATCGAGTCTCTATAGGGTGTTTAGTGCATGCTTTACGCTCTGATCCACCATACCTATGTAGGCGAGGCCACGCAATTCTAGCCTCGCTGTCTTGGCCTCGATCACCGCTCTCTCTTTCCTTTGCCCTTTGTCGGCACCCCTTTTTTCTAAGCAGGTTTTGAGATCGACCTCGTTAGCGGTTACCCTTGGCTTGGCCAGGTGTTATGGACGCCATTGGTTATTCTTCAGGGCTCTTAGCCCCATTTGCATCTTGTCCGTAGTCGGACGCTCTATCATTTTCAAGGTGATTTGGATCTTTGTATATTATATCTGTATTCTTGACTCATTGAGTCGCTGTTGTATATATATCTGTTCTGTGTGTCCCATCGAGGACTGTTGTGTAATGTTATTACTTCGTTTTCCACCCGCACGAAAGTGCCTGGTGGGCACCTTTGAATCGTTTCTATGCGGGTTTGGCGGGAATCGCTGAAACTTGCATAGGGTCGATTCTGAGGGTGTTACAACACGTTACCCCACGTCAATAAAAATTCAGAAGCTATTTTCTGGCACCGTTACCACTTGTATTTCACTATATCTTCGCCGAACTAGTGCACATATACACCTGACAAGTGTATTGGGTGTGTTGGGGACACAAGAGACTTCTTGTATCTTGATTACAGGATTGTTTGAGAGGGAATACCTTTGACCACTTCCTCCCTGAGTTCGATAAACCTTGGGTAATCCACTTAAGGGAAACTTGTTTTTGTTCTACAAACCTCTGCACTTGGAGGCCCAACAACTATCTATAAGAATAGAAGTGCATAGACATTAAGCTATTTTCTCGCGCCGTTGTCGGGGAGGTAAGGTAAAAGGTACTCACATCCTCCGGTGTGAGTGCTCGAAGTTATTTCCTTTAGATTCTGCAATTTTGTCTTTTTGTTTCTTGTTTTCACTAGTTAGGCTTAATGGAAAACAACAAAAAAATCAGAGAGCTTTATAGTGTTTATCTTGAGTTAGGACATAAAGTGTTTGAAGAGAAAATTAAAAAACCTATGGAACTTTATTTGCATGCTAATAACAATGTTATTAGTATGAATTTTTTGAACACCATTATTGCTAATGTTTTGGAAAAGTCTAAGCTTGGGGAAGCTAGTTTTTATGGAAGTGATCTTTTAGTCCCCTGACTTTGGAAGATAGCTATTCTATTGCTTATGATACCAAACCTCCAATTTATGATGATTACAATGATGAATATGATATTTTCATTCCACCTACTATTGAGGAGAAAGTTAATTGTGACTATAACCTGCCTCCTATATTTGATGATTATGGTGATGCGAATAATAATGATAGCTATTTTGTTGGATTTTCTCCCACTAAAGTTAATAAGAATGACTATGCTTATGTGGAGAGTAATAATTATTATATGCATGTGGCTCATGATAAGAATGTTTTATGTGATGGTTATATTGTTAATTTTATTCATGATGCTACTGAAAGTTATTATGAGAGAGGGAAACATGGTCTTATGTATCTCAACAATATTAAGTTTCCCCTCTTTATGTTGAAAATTTTGAAGTTGCATTTGTTTTGCTTTCCTATGCTTGTTGATTTGTGATTTCATGAATTGTTTATTTACAAGATTCATATTCATAGGAAGTGGGTTAGACTTAAATGTGTTTTGAATTTGCTTGTTGATGCTCTCTTTTAAATAAATTCATATTTCTTATGTGGGCATCTTATCAAACTACCAAGCCTAACTTAAAGGCGTTAAAGAAAAGTACTTGTTGGGAGATAACCCAAGAGTTTTCTTGAGTCTTGGAAGTTATTACTTCAGTAATGACCTCTCCTTATCCTTTTTATTTGCTTTTTGTGCCAAGAATGACCTCTAATGAGAGGGAAGTAAGATTTGGGAAGTTGCTGTCCCGAAACAGATTTCTGTCCTCCACCATAAAAATTCATGAGGAGTCTATGTAAGTCTGATTGAGCTGAAAATTTACGAATAAATCCCCAATTATGTTAGATAACTTTCTTTAGTTCAACACTTTTTGATTTGAACAACATAAGGTCTTCTAAAAAATCGGTTTCTACCTGCTTATCTGTTTTGATAGATTTCTGCCATTATTTGCATTTGCTTCTTATTGATTCCTTTTTGGGTTCTTTTTGGGAAATTGAGAGATTTGCTACTGTAGCTTGTGTATTTAGTGAAAGTTTTGTTGTTTTGAATCTAAACCCAAAGTTCTATTATCTTTTGAATACACTAATGTTGCTAATGAAGATTGTGTGAAGTTTTGTATGAAGGAAAATTTGCAGTTGTAGAGAAAGAATGATGTAATGAGATGAAGAATGGACAAAATCTCAAGCTTGGGGATGCCACCCCGTGTCACCCCAAGAAATATTCAAAGGGTACAAGTGTTAAAGCTTGGGGATGCCCCTTCATCAATAAAAAATTCAGGTCTTTCTAGACACTTTATTTTTATTGTTTCATGCATTGTTGTGTTGTTCTTGGAGCGTCTTAGTTTCGTTTTTGGTTTTTGTTTGCTTAGTTTGCTTGAGTAAGTTGGTTGATCCCAACACACTTCTTTTGGAGAGACACACACTCTGTTTTCATTGCCTAAAACACTCTAGTTTTCACTCTTATTGTCTTGTGAGTGTTCTCTTTTGTTAGCATTGTGTTTAGCCTTAGTTTTCTTGTGCTTTTAGCTTAGAATTTTTTAGTTCTTTGTGGATTTGTGAGACATGCTCACTGATCTTTAATGATTATTATCTCTGTGAGTTATTTCAAATAAGTTGATTGGTGTTGGAAATGAGTAGGAAGTTTCATGCTTTAGTGGTACAAAAGGGATCTTGTTTTGATTGTGACTTAGAGTTTATCATTTCATTCTAGGTGTTGTTTTGACCTTATGCTTAGTGATTATTTCTGTAGCATGAATTGTTCTAAACAATTAAGGTTGCTTAATGTGCCTTGAAAGAATTATGCGTTGTTTTAGCATGCAAAAGCATAGTATTGTGGTATTCTCCTTTGATGCTTTATTTGGGTTGACTTGGCACATGCTCACACCATGTTATGACTATGAACAAGTCACCATAGCCTCTATGATCATTTAGTCCTTGACTTGTAGTACCACTCTATGCTTTGATTAGTAATGTTTTGTTGCTCTGCATGATTATGGCCATTATTGCTCTCTTAGTTGGTTGCTCCCAGTCTTTTGCTAGCTTCCACTTGTATGAGTAATTTATCCTCATGCTTCCAACTCCCAAGAAACCAAGTTATTCCAAAGTGTCCACTACAAATTCCTATGCATG
The DNA here is from genome assembly GCA_030063025.1 of Avena longiglumis. Classification (NCBI taxonomy): domain Eukaryota; kingdom Viridiplantae; phylum Streptophyta; class Magnoliopsida; order Poales; family Poaceae; genus Avena; species Avena longiglumis. The sequence continues at coordinate 88,293,090 of CP125976.1, forward strand.
GTGTGTTACACCATTCCAAGTATATTCTTGTTTTCAGCTATCTTCCAATTAAAAAGTATTTTGTTATGTGAAAACTTAGTGATTAAAGCCCTTGCAAACTTGATGACACACTTTATATTTCTTTGCCCCTAATAAACCTGAACCATTGTGTCATCTATGTTGTATATGCTTGCACTGATACGTTGGAATTAGCAGAACCGTGCTGTCACGGGGAACGTTTTCAACATTGCACTTGTACTTTGTACTCAGTTGATATCATGCTCTTTTGTCTATGGATGTCACCGGTGTGAAATAAAGAGGGAACTTGTAAGTCCATCGAGTATGTATTTTGTGTTAGAGAAATGCCTGGGCCGCTAGCCTAAGCCATGCCTAATCATGATGGAAACTTGCAGCATCACCATTGTGAGCTATCTATGAAGCATCCTCAATAAAAAGCTATGCACATAGTAAATAAAAAGATCGTTGAGATGCTTATTGTCTGCTTGCCTTGTCATTTTGGTTATGGGATAGCTCTTGTACCATGTGCAAGGGATACCCCGTTGGCGGTTCTCTATGATACGCATGTACTTAGAATGATAAGAACTTGCAGGTGACTGAAGTTGAGTAGCATAAGGTGTGGCCCTGAATACGAGACTTGAGATTGCCAACTTATACTCTGTCAAGCATATACTCCATCTTTGTTCACTTTAATCTTAATCACTTCAAGATGCTTATGATAGGGGAAATGAGGGCTGAAAGCTAACAAGTACCATAATTTTTGGAAGCTCTTTTTGAACTTGAAATCCCTGCTTCCCTACATGAAGGGCCTTTCTTCCACTATTATATTGAGTCTCCACCTTCTATATTTAGGCACCATTAAGAGAGCATAGTTGCCATTCTATGTGCAGTGTCCCAAAACTTATTGATTGATGCATATTGTGATATTACTTGTTCTTGTGCTCTTTGTATCTAGTCACTCTTATGAACTTTGAAGGTGTCATATGCATCTATTTGCTACTCCATCAGGGACAAGCTGAATGTCACTATGTCATGTTTTCTGTATGTGAAACAAGCAAATGTTTTTTAATGCATGTTATTCATGATCTTTGTTTGTAGCCTTTCATGTTGCATGCATAGTTACTATGTCCTATTGTTAGAACTCCATCTTTTATACACATGTTTAGAGTTCTTTGATCCTAGCTTTCAATGCTTGTAAATGGTTTGATCTTGGTTTTGACGGTGCATGTCACCTCAAAAATTATTATTTTATCACTTACCTACTCGAGGACGAGCAGGAGTTAAGCTTGGGGATGCTTGATACGTCGGAAACGTATCTATATTTTTTGATGCTCCATGCTTGTTTTGTATCTATTTTGCTTTGCTTTGTCTATACTTTGAGTTGTTTTTATACCTTTTTCTGGAACTAATCTATTAACAAGTTGCCACACTACCAGTTGCCTGTTTTCTTCTGTTTTTGGTTTCAGAAAGGCAGAAAATCAATATTCTCAGAATTAGACGGGACAAAATCCAAAGTCAATATTTTACCGTGGGCGACACGAAGTCCAGAGGGGAGACATAGAGGCGAATCAGGGCCACCACACCCCTCCTAGGCGCGGGTGGGCCCTGCCCCGTGCCTGGGTAGGGTGTGGGCCCCCTGGCTGCCTCCCAGCCTCGCCTCTTCGCCTATAAGAAGCCCCCGGGGAGAAAACCCTAAAAAATTCATCACACTTCCAGAAAAACCTCCGTAGCGTTGCTGCCACCGAAAGGGAGATTCGGGGGACAAAAAGTCTCTGTTTCGGCACCCTGCCGGGACGGGGAAGTGCCCCCGGAGCCATCTCCATTGATCTCCATCGCTATCTTTATCACCGTTGCTGATTCTCATGATGAGGAGGGAGTAGTTATTCCTCGAGGCTAAGGGCTCTACCGGTAGCTGTGTGTTCATCTCTCTCTCTATGCATGATCTTGTTGTGGTCATGAGCTTTGTAATCTAGTAGATCTACCTTGCTACTCAAGTGCTTCAATAGATCTCTGCTCTTCCCATGTGTGTGAAAGTGACAACGTGCACGTCATGGTGGCACTTAGGTTTAAGTCTACATAAATACTCTTTGTGTTTTAATAGATCTATGCTTTTCCCCACGTGTGTGAAAGTGACAGCGTGCATACCGTATGTGGCACTTTGGCTAGATTGAATATTTGTTATGAGTTATATTTGGAGTTGGATGTCTTTATAAAATTGTGGTGTTTGTTGGAACCATCTAGCGCTCAAGGTGACAATGTGGGGTTATCTAGATTGGGGAAGACGGACTTTGGAGAGTGTTGTTATAGCCCTACCGATGATTAGAGTGTCCAACCGGAGAGTAGTTAAGAGTAGTATCATGAAGAGAGGATATTTATATGAGAGTGTTCACTAGTGAAAGTATGACCCCTAGGCCTTGTTTCTAAACATTGAAACACCGTTTGCTACCAGATCTATTGCATGTTTGCTTGCTTTAGTCTTTACTTCACTCACACACGTTACCCCACGTCAATAACAAGTCAGAAGCTATTTTCTAGCACCGTTACCGCTTGTATTTCACTATCTCTTCGCCGAACTAGTGCACCTATACACCTGACAAGTGTATTGGGTGTGTTGGAGACACAAGAGACTTCTTGTATCTTGATTGCAGGATTGCATGAGAGGGAATACCTTTGACCACTTCCTCCTTGAGTTCGATAAACCTTGGATAATCCATTTAAGGGAAACTTGCTGCTGTTTTACAAACCTCTGCACTTGGAGGCCTAACAACTGTCTACAGGAATAGAAGTGCATAGACATCAGAGTGCGTGAAGGCTTTTCTTCTTATCACACCTTAGTGAGTGGTGCAACACTCTACTATATAAGGTGATCCAACTCCCCTTCACTAGTAATGTGAGACTAAACTTTAGCACCACTAGCACATCCATATGCTGTCATGCACAAGTGAGCCAAAGAGAATTTCAGAATTTGTCTAATGGGCCAACAATCCAATATACACCAAATTTCAACATAAAATAACTTATATCCATGCAAAAGATTTTTTAAAGGAAAACGTGGAAACACTTCTTCTCTCTACTAACATTTGGGGTTTTGCTAGTATCTTAGATTAGGAGTACTATCCCCATTCCGGTATAAGACAAATACGTACTTCGAGAAAATAATTTAATTAAAAATTTGATCAACAAAATATAAACTATATTTAATAAAAATCATGCCATTAGATTCATATTCAAAATACGCTTCTAATGGTACAATTTTTATGACATATGATTCATATATTGTTGACTAATTTTTGGTTAAACAATTTTTTTAAAGCACGTACTTCTTCCGTCCATAATTACCCAACATTCTAGGTTTAGTCAAAGTCAAATTTTATAAAATTTAATAAAAATATAGAAAAAACTGTAAATATCTGTAACACTAAATGTATATAATATAAAAGTATATCTTATGATGATTCTAATGGTACTTATATTGTATTATAAATATATATACTTTTTTTTTACTAAATCCAGAATACATTCGGACGGAGGAAGTATTAGCCCTATAATCTAAAATGAAGGGAGTATGTAAATCTAGCCGAATGTGGTTATCACTATTCGTGCTCCGTGTAATAGTGATAACTACATTCACAGCTTGGCTACTTTCTTTCTAGCTGAATGAGTAGTATATTAATTTAATTAATGTTTTAAGCAAAAGTTAAATAATAAAAGGGTTTTGGAAGGGTTTCGCCGCTTGGCTCTTTCTTTCTTCCTCCCCAAACCAGAACGGCAGAGCACGCCGCCCGCACATTCACAGCTGCTCGTCCAAACCCTAGAGGCGCATCGCCTAATCGTCCGAATCCGTCATGCTGCGCGCGGCGGCGGCTGCCGCCGCTTCCTTCCCTGTTCGGTTCGCCGCCGCGCCGGCCGTGGCGGTGGCGGAGGAGGTGAGGTCGCCGCTGCTCAGGGTTTTCGGGACGCTGAGAGGCGGCCGGAGTTCGGTGCTGGGGAGGAGAGCGCGCTTCTGCTCCAGTTCCTCAGGGAGCGACTCCGAGGCGGCGGCGGCGGCGGCAGCGGAGGCGAAGGCCGAGGATGTGGTTGCCGCGGAGGGTGAGGCGGAAGGCAAGGCGTCCTCCGCCATCGTGTCCACCAACCCTCGTCCTGAGGACTTCCTATCGGTGCGCTCTTTCTCGTTTTGGATAATAACCGCTATGTTTAATTGCCTGGATCAGCCATTTTGGTGGAATTGTGTGCAGTAGTAGTATAATTTGGGTTAAACTCGAAATGTTTGGTAAATGAGAGAAATGAGCCCTTGATTCATTGTGTAAGGCGACTTATGCCTGGAAGGATAGGGAAGCAGAGATTTTAATGGGAGTAATATTCATGAGACAAAGAGGGTAATGCTAAGAACTATCGACAGAAAAATGCCTATACATCGTGGAACGGCCTACATCTAGTGGGAAATAGGAACAGATGAACTAATATATATATTTGGTGGTAAAGGGAGTAATATATATTTATTCTGGGGCCGATGTGATTGATTCTTCTGAGTTGTATAATGAAGGGATCAAAATGCATTTGAAACTTCATGTCAAAACTTTGACGTGATGCGAGAAGAACTTGTAGAGTGAACAGTCACTGTGTGATTTTTATATTTTCATGATGCATTCTAATAAGCATACCCTTCTCTTACTTTACATAGGTCATAGCACTGCCTCTTCCACATCGACCACTCTTTCCAGGATTTTATATGCCCATCTATGTGAAGGTATGTTACTGAGCTATTTGGTCACATCTTCCTCACTCTGTAATTTCCTTCTTTTGCCTATTATTGACCTGGTAATTTTTCCTCTCCTTTAGGACCAAAAGCTGTTGCAAGCCTTAATTGAAAATCGAAAAAGATCAATCCCATATGCCGGTGCCTTTCTTGTGAAGGATGAAGAAGGTACTGACCCTAGTATTGTGGCTAGTCCAGATTCAGATAATAAAAGCATTGACAATCTCAAAGGGAAGGAGTTGTTGAAGCGTCTCCATGAAATTGGCACACTTGCTCAGGTGATTGATGATTGGAAAGACTGGAATTGTCTCCTGCTAACACAGTCTTACATTAATGTGTTTTGATAACTAGCCTTGTTGTATCTGTAGATAACTAGTATTCAAGGGGATCAGGTAGTGCTGCTTGGCCACCGACGTTTGCGGATAACTGAGATGGTGAGATAAGTTAGATCCATTATCATTCAATCTCTATGAGTTAGAGTTGGTAACTTTGCTTACATCAAGATACCAAAAACTGCAGGCTGAGGAGGACCCACTTACAGTGAAAGTTGACCATCTGAAGGTAACTCTACAATGATATCTCATATCACCAATTCCCATAATTTCTTTTGATTTTGTATTTTCCATTAAGGAACGTCTAATTGCTCCCTCCTGCCCCAAAGTGGAATGTACTGCTTATATCTCACGCAAAAAGTGAACAAGTGCACTAAAATTTTATTTCTTGAAGCTGAAGAGAAGGCCGTGTATGATTCTAAGTTTTTCTGTAGCTGTGAATTTTAGCTGCATCCATGTAATACAGTATATCACATACCAGAATTTAGATCATCCTTCTTTTGCGGTCTTATTTTGTGTTTTCTCTTGCAGCATTTTTAGTGATTTAGAAGTTCTCTGACTTGTTTAGCACTGTGTACTTCTAGATGGCACATAATTAATTGAAACTGTAGTAAATACTTTGTGCTTAGTTAACCCTGATTTCACCATGAACTAAATTTGAGATTGTTTCATTGCTATGCATTGTCAGAACTCGGAAGATACCTTGCATTTTGGATAATTTAACTTGTCCTTTGCAGGAAAATACCTATAACAAGGATGATGATGTCATAAAAGCAACCTCATTTGAAGTTATATCAACTTTAAGGAGGTCCTCAAGACAAGTTCCTTTGAAGGATCATGTCCAAACCTACATACAGGTCTGAATTAGGTTCTTAACTTATTCATTTGTACGTGACTGTCTTTTTATCATTTATTTGATATTTGAATATTCTTCAAAAAATATAGAACTTCTCAAACTTGTAAGGCGACCGGTATTTTGATTATTGGTATGGTTTGTGTGAAATATCCAGTGTAGGCAGGCTAAGCATGATGAGGAACCTTATTAAGTTCTTTCATCCTTTTTAGCTGCTGAAAGTGAATAACAGGTAGTGTGATGATTAGAAGTGGCATATTCTTTGCTTCCAGTTACCAGTACCTGCTGTTAATGTTGGGCATGACAATATAATAGAACTTTAACCAGTGGCCATGTTAGAGTTGACATAGAAATCTCTGATCACAAGCCTAACTTGTACTTTCATTGTATACCTATGCATTTCATTTTTCTTGGACGCCACTGAATTACAGTGACATTCTGAATGTTTTATTCCTTTCACATGATTCAGCACGTAGGTGATTTCAACTACCCACGGTTAGCAGACTTTGGTGCTGCTATTTCTGGCGCCAACAAGTTGCTTTGCCAGGAAGTGCTCGAGGAATTAGATGTAAGAAACTTTGTTTGAACTCTTTCCGTTTTACAGTTTTTTACTGTAAATTTAATTTCCTAAGCAATCTGGATGTTTCTTTAAATCTGCAAAATTCTTATCCATACAATTATGTGTATACTTTTGCATCCATTAATATTTAGAGACCGTGGAAACTGTGAATTGTCATGTGCACTGGTGTTATTTCTGCTTCAGTTTGACTTACGCTCTAAATATTTAATTCAAATATGAGCACTTCATCTACCCAATGGAACACCATTCTCATGGTCATAGGGCTCAGCAGAAGTTGCTTATTGTCCACTCATCATACTTATTGGCCTTCTTCAAACCAATTTGAAAGCACAAGAAAATACCTGGTGAAACAACAATACTAGTCCCTGGACTAGCACGCAAACTTTGTTCTCAAATACATGAACACAAAAAATTGTGAAAAACTAAATATAGGATACGTCGATTGTACCTGAAATACAGCACTCATCTATGTGTTCTTGAAAGAGCAATATGTTGTTCGGAGTACATGCTAGCTTTCTTGTCTTGCTTCTATTAATTTTTTTTTCTGGAACAGGTAGATAAGCGTTTGAAGCTAACTCTTGAGTTAGTAAAGAAGGACATGGAGATCAGTAAGTTACAGGTAATTTATTGTCTTAGTCTCCCATTCTTAGTTTCTATTCTTAATTTGAGTTTTCTTGATATGTAATGTACTTATACTTTTTCCAGCAAGCAATTGCAAAAGCAATTGAAGAAAAAATTAGTGGGGATCAGCGACGTTATCTATTGAATGAACAACTTAAAGCAATCAAGAAGGTACTTCATTATTTTTTTCCAAGTTGACTATTCTCCTTACAATCTGGTTTTCAAATGATTACTGATGTATAAGCTTGCACTTTTTAGTGATCCATAATGCTATTAATTTTCATAAAGTTTCGGAATGACAAATCATTTCAGGCCCATGCTAGAACTAGAAATTGACCAATGCTAACATTTGGTGTCTGCTTCTTGAACCATATGTGCATGCCAAATGTGAAATCTAAGAGTATCAAACATTTAGGTTAATATTTTGTTGGTTCTTCATTATTACTCACTATATCTCATGTTTGCAGGAGCTAGGTTTGGAGACGGACGACAAGACAGCATTGTCTGGTTTGTTCTCTAACTTTCATACTTATTGGCAGTTAATGTGTTGCTTCTTACTTTTAGAGCATACATTTTTTCATTCGTACTTCATAATAATTGACTAATTGTTTTTGGGTTGCAGCAAAATTTAGGGAAAGGATCGAGGCAAAGAAAGACAAGTGTCCTCCTCATGTTCTTCAAGTCATTGAAGAAGAGCTCACCAAGCTACAGCTGTTAGAAGCCAGTTCTAGTGAGTTCAATGTAACTCGTAATTATTTGGACTGGCTGACGGTATTGCCATGGGGAAATTATAGGTTTGCATTTATCCGCTTTTCTTTGTGAAGTATAGTTCTGGGGCACAAAGCCTTATGTAGTGTTCGCCCTTTTGTTGCAGTGGAGAACTTTGATGTTCATCATGCCCAACAAATCCTTGATGAAGATCATTATGGCCTCAGTGATGTTAAAGAGAGAATATTGGAATTCATAGCAGTTGGGAAGCTAAGAGGGACTTCCCAAGGTTTGATTATTCCCTACTTTCTCTTTTGTGTTTGAAGTAGGCCATTTATCTGTATGGTGTAGAGCTGAGCTGGCATTCAAGTGTTCTGTTGGCATCCTCGATCATACACCACATTCATGAATAATGACAAACAAAGGATCTGATTCCTCTACTTCATCATAGCTCACCATTAACTAAAGCTGGATTTTGAAAGCTGCATGCAGAGGCTTCTGATCGGCATACTGTAGCTAGATTACTTTGCTTGATTCTCACTAAATTTGGATACTCCCTCTGATCACGAAGAGTGCCATTTTGTCAGACATGTTCTTCAGAACACAACATTGACCGCTAATTTTCATTCTAATATATTAACAAAACAGTGAAACGGTAATATCATGAGACTACCTGTTTACATAAGTCTACACATTATTTTCACATCCATCAATATTCAAAGATATTTCAGTAGCCATCAAAGTTTAAAGTCACTCTGAACACGGAAAGTGTCTTTGGCTCCCGATAGGAGGGGGTGTTACAAGTGGTATCAGAGCCGACCCTCGCGGTTACATGGGCGTGTGCGGGTCAGTGGCGGACATGTGTAGCATGGCGCGTGTGGCCCGGAGTGGACACGGCATGGCAATGTGCCGGCACTGGACGCACAGACGTGTGCCAAGAGGGGACGTTCCTGGCTTGTGGTTGATCGACGAGGACGTCGATCTTCTAAGGGTGGGTGTATGTGAGACCCTGGCGCATGGCTCAATAGGATTGATAGGAAACCCATACCAACAAGTTGCAACTTCTTTTCCGGAAGCTCATTCGAAAAGAACTCTAAGGTTAAGCGTGCTTGGCCTAGAGCAATTCTAGGATGGGTGACCGACCGGGAAGTGGGTAACCGGGTGCGCACGAGTGAGGACAAAGTGCGCAGAAAAGACTAGTGTTGGTCTGTGGGGTTAGTCTAGAGATCCTATTGAGCTGCCAGAAGTGACAGCCGTCGGTCCGGAGTGACCGGGGGTGTTACAGCACCAGTGCTCTCTTCGTATAAAAAAAATCATATTTTACAGGTTTCAAAAATATCTGAAAAAAATTCGGACGTAATCAATGTTTTATCCCACAAGCATGCAAAACTGTGCGTGAAATCCTTTATGTTTTGACCTACACAAAAATGACAAATCTGATAAAATTTGGGGATTTGGAAACATACTTGTACAAATCTACACTCTTGTCATTTTTGTACAGCTCAGAATACAAAGTATTTGAATTGATATTTTGCAGGTTTGTGGGATAAGTCATGGGCTACATCCAGACTTTTTTTTCTAAATTTTGGAACTCACAAATATGATTTTGAATTTTTTAAATAGCAAGAGCACTGGAGCTCAGGAGCAAAAAATCTCCAATCCTCTAAACAACACTTCTCTCTAACTTGAAGGAGTACCTTGCTTCATGTCTCGCCTGTAGCTATTCAACCAGTGACTTTGTTCATTTATCATTTATAACAGGAAAGATCATATGTCTTTCTGGGCCACCAGGAGTTGGTAAAACTAGTATTGGTCGCTCTATTGCACGTGCATTGAACAGGCAGTTTTACAGATTTTCTGTTGGAGGTTTGGCTGATGTGGCAGAAATCAAGGTACGCAACGTATATCCATGTCATGTCACGTATCAACTGTTGGTATTGTTTAAACTAGTTGAACGGACATTTTAATAACGTTTTAATAATCTTAGGGACATCGGCGTACCTATGTTGGTGCAATGCCAGGGAAGATGGTGCAATGTCTCAAATCAGTCGGGACAGCAAATCCTCTGGTATTGATAGATGAAATTGACAAGGTACTGTAACAAATTGGCTCTATTCGTTTGAGATGCAATTGCTTGCATAGTTGCATTATGGCTTGTGATTCATTTAGCCACTATGAAAATTTTGGTTCGTGTGCATTATTTTGAAATTGTAACTGGCTATCTTTGCTTGCTGGCAGCTTGGGAGAGGACACTCTGGTGATCCAGCGAGTGCATTGCTGGAACTTCTGGACCCTGAGCAGAATATTAATTTTCTGGACCACTACCTTGATGTCCCTATTGACCTATCCAAGGTTAAGTTGTTGCTATCTCAAGGGCATCTTTGCCCCTTTTACCTATATATACAATTGGGTAACTTTAGTTTAAAGTTCAAAGTAGCATTTGTTAAAGTACCCTCAACAGCTGTAACAGACACCATTTAAGTTCCCATCTCTTGGCACATTTCATATATCTGGCTGTTATGCTTGGGCGTGCATAATGCTCCTTATTGTGCTATCACATGCATTGTTTATGCTATTAATTGATAAGGCGCGAAAGAGCAATACCCTTGACGCCTTGAGAGGAGTTTTGTTCCAGTTAATGTGATGTACCTTGGCAGAGGTTTGGGGCAAGATAGACGGACTATTCTTCTTGCCTTCTTAATTCCTCATAGAAGGTCCTCTTTATAGAGGCCTATCAATTCAATCTAGGTGCCAAATCATAGATATATCTACAATTAGCTTGAGGCCCAAGCTAAAGGATATCTTCCTAATATAAGATAAACTACCTAATTGAAAGCTTATAGATCTGATTCCATTAATGGGAGCTGCCATGCTGGGGCCATGTACTTCCGCACATAACATAACGTTATTATTGTTTTTTTGCTTGGCTCCCTTTTATTTTCTTACTATTGCTGCTGTTTTCCTTGCTGCATGACTTCTCTGTCATGCAGTTTTCTGTTATGTTCTTGTTTTATCAAATAAGATTTTGAGCTTAATTTTGCTAAACATCATCTGACACTTTTGTTTTTAAAACCAGGTTCTGTTTGTTTGCACAGCAAATGTTATTGATACGATACCTAATCCATTGCTGGATAGGATGGAGATCATTTCAATAGCTGGTTATATAACTGATGAGAAGATGCATATTGCTCGGACTATCTGGAGAAGAATACCAGAGAGGCCTGTGGCATTAAACCTGAACAGGTATCAACAGACTAGCTATTCAATTTACATTTTTTCTAGTGTTGTTTATCACTTAATAGTTTAATTTGCTACGAAATGGAAGTTCACAACATAAAAACTAGTGCTCATGCTTTGTTTGAATGATATGTTGAACATACCTGAAATCTTATCAAGTTATGCTTTGTTACTTCCAAATTCTTATAGTATTTGGTACATTCTTGCTCTGCATAAGTTTTTTTCCAATAATATTGTGAAATGTGGTCAGTTGGTAGTAACTTCCCAAATCCTTAGTTCACTACAAGGCTCTCAGTAGACTTTTCTTTTAATTCTGGTTGCAGTTGCAGACTTAGGTTGTGTATTCAAGTATATTGCACTCTGTGCGGTCATGATATAATGGAAGATTTCTATTATATCTGGTAATATATTATTACTTGTTATGTAAGCACCTAACCAGTTACCACTTCCAAAAATTGTCTACAAAATGGAGTCCTCTTGAGGCCACAATTCCAAAGAGAGCCTTAGGGGTCATGTACAGCTGTATTTGGAAAACTGTATATGCGAGGTGCCAGTTTATTTTTGGCAGATGATTTTTGCCTCTCTTGCAACTTACTAGGCCTGTGTTCTGATTTTTTGTTAAGCCTTATGCAGTTACTTGATGTTCATTGCATAAGTAATACTCCAACATATCCATCTCTAGGGAATAACACTTGTTATATAGCTTCCTGCCATTAAGAACAATACAAATGTACTACTCCCTCCATTCGGAAATAAGTGTCACAGATTTGTCTAGATACGCATGGATTTAGACACTAAAATGCATCCAGATACATTTCTATGTAGAAAAATCTTCGCCCACTTATTTCCGGGACGGAGGAAGCACTTGATAATTTGACATACAGTAATAGAGTATGAGACTTCCAGTGATATGTGTAATAGAATATAAGCCTTGCATGTTCTTGGTGAGTAGATTGCAGTTTCAGCTTTAACAGTCGATCTACAAACATGTACAGGTTGAAGTTACAGATGCTGCCCTCCTTGCCCTTATTGAAAATTACTGCCGAGAAGCAGGAGTGCGGAACCTTCAAAAGCAGATCGAAAAAATTTACCGGAAGGTATGCAACATAGTGTAAATAATCTTTGAGCTGTTACTTTTGTAGCAAGGAGAAGTTGTCTACTATATTCAATACCGTTTAAAAAAAGTAGGGTGTAAAACCTAAAATTAGTGTTTGTAGCAATACTAAATTTGATTATCATGACATCTGCTATTTTTGGTGTCTGCTTAATCTTGAAGAGAAGTAGGCATTTGCATTTTTTTGTTACTAATTCTGCTAAAAAGAAGTTATCTATACGTCAAACTGATTGTCAACAGTACTTGAGCAGTCTTCAAGTCATTGGCATGAAAGGCTGCTGGTTGAGAGTTAATGCTTTGATTCATACCCTTATTCCATAGCTCTTCACTAATGAATATAACTTTATCCTTGTATGTACTTTACACACCCTGTTACCCTTCTTGCAGATAGCTCTGCAGCTTGTCCGCCAAGGGGTGTCAAATGAGCCAGCCCAAGTGGCTGTGATTGCCACATCAAGCGAAGAACCTACTGTTGGTGGCAGCGCAACAATAGCGAAAGATGATAATATGAAGAATCCTGCTACTGAAGATGCTGCCACGGGCAACAGTATAATTGATCCTGCCCCTGAGGAAGCTAAGGAAGTACCTTTGACAGAAGAAACTCTTGTAACTGAGCCAACTCTATCAATGGACAAATTGAGCACCCCACAGGTAGTATACTCATCCTGCATTCTGTTGTTTTTCTTTATAGATAGATAACTTGATCCTGAATAGTGGATATGGTGCTCAACTGTTAACTTGCTAACCCATAGTATTTATGTGATACTGATTAACACACTTGGTGACAATTGACCTATATAGAGAGGGTCAATTTTTTTTGGACCTCTATATAGGTCGAATAAACTATCTAATATGATTCATGGCATTGTCTCGACTCTTGAATGAATCTGTTGATGTCAGATTCTATTTTGTAAATATTGGATACAACTATTGTTCCCCATGCCCTTGCTACTGCGCTGGTTCTCCAAAAACCATGGATGCCACGGTTAGCTTACTTAACAAATTGAAATTTCTGAGGAGAGTCCGTAATAATTAACGATATTATATTACAAGGTTATGTGGCTCATGTATTGACCAAGTTTTGTATTCTGTAGGGTAAGGACACAGAGGAAGCAAAAGAAGATGCAGCAGACAAGGCAGTTGAGAAGGTACTAGTTGATTCATCAAACCTTGACGATTTTGTTGGGAAACCTGTATTCCAAGCAGAGCGTATATATGAGCAAACTCCTGTTGGAGTAGTCATGGGTTTAGCTTGGACTGCTATGGGTGGTTCTACTTTATACATTGAAACAACAAAAGTGGAGGAAGGAGATGGGAAAGGTGCACTTGTGATGACGGGGCAGCTTGGAGATGTCATGAAAGAGAGTGCGCAGATTGCTCACACAGTTAGTAGAGCTATACTGCGAGATAAAGAGCCGGATAATCAGTTCTTTGCAAACTCAAAGTTGCACTTGCATGTTCCCGCAGGGGCCACCCCTAAGGATGGCCCTAGTGCTGGATGCACCATGATTACATCTATGATATCCTTAGCTATGGGCAAACCTGCCAGGAAGGATCTAGCTATGACTGGTGAAGTAACATTGACGGGCAGAATCCTCCCAATTGGCGGGGTATGTTTCCTCTAACTCGGTTCGCTGAATCCCTTATATCTATAAAACTTGGGTACTTCACTTATTCACCAAAACACCAATTGATTGACTATAATTACTCCTGAAACAGGTAAAAGAGAAGGCCATTGCTGCCCGGCGAAGCTCCATAAAGACAATCATATTTCCATCAGCAAATAAAAGGGATTTCGATGAGCTTGCCCCTAACGTGAAGGAGGGTCTTGAGGTTCATTTTGTTGACACATACAGTGAAATATACGAGTTAGCTTTCCAGGCTGAGACCGAGACAAGCTAGCAAGCAATTCGAAAGAGTGTTCGGATTGAGGTCTCTGGGACAGACTGAAAAGTCGAAGAAGTCTGCAGCTAGACCTTTTTAGGGACATCAGGAGTAACTTTGTAAGATTCTTTTTCTAGTGCCCCATGTGGCAATAAATTGAAGGAAATTTTGACAAAATGTTTGTAGCTAGATAGCTGAGGAGGTATCTCAAATAAGAAAAAGAGTAATCCTTAGGAAAAACCAGAATGTACAAGTTTTGCTGTGGTTTTTACGATTGTTCCATTCTGTTATTATGAACTTAGCTGGTACATTAAAACATGTTTTTAAAACATGTTTCATTCTTTCTGATTTATCGATGGGCAGAGGGTTCAGTGGGTAGAGTGCAGTAGTAAAAAAAATCAAAGATCTAGAAGACATCAACAATCATCAGTATAATTTTCAGTCTTTAGTACTTCAGAAATAAGTGACTTGAGTAGTATAATCCTTAGGAGTAGTATTAATTTTATATTAATAATTTGTCTATTTTGTACTCCCTCTGTTTAGAAATAAGTGACTTGAGTTTGTCTACATTGGCATATATTTAGTCAAGGAGTAGATTTTAGGTTAATCATTTGAGAGTTTACGAACCCGGTCCGCCGTCGACGGCGCCGCCCCCGCCCGCGCCGTGACCGGCCAGGCAGAGACCTTGGAGCTAGCGGAGCAGCTGGCTCAATCACGTTCACACCGAACCCGCCAATTGACTAAAAATTTCTCACCGAGTCCACACCAACTAAACCTCGCAACTGCCATTTTTATACCCCCAACGCTGATCTTCCTCAGCCAAGAGCGACTACACTCTTCAGAGCTGCCACTGTCATGGGCAACTTCGCTTCGGCAGGAGGCGGCGGCAAGATCGTGCTGCCGGACGGGACCGTCCGGGCGCTGGGCGAGCCCGTGTCCGTAGCAGAGCTCATGGTGGAGCACCCATGCCACTTCGTCGTCGACGCGCGCCTCGTCTCCGCAGGCACCGCTAAGGTCGCCGCGCTGCCGGCCGACGACGTGCTGCACGGTGCTGGGGTGTACGTCGTGCTCCCGGCCACCAGGGGCAGGATCTCCGCCGACGAGGCCCGTCGTGTGCTTGGCGCAGCGTCACGGCCTCTTGGACGGTTCCCGTCCATGCCGGCCGGTGCAGGGGAGCAGCAAGACAAGGCGGCGGCATCGTGTCTGGGCGAGCTTGGAGACCACCGGCTGGAGTTCCTCCTGACCCGGAAGATGACCTCCGGTGGGCCATGGAAGCCTAGCCTGAAGACGATCCAAGAGCTGTCCCTGCCCAGGAAGGTGCCTCATTGGCTCTTCTGACGCCAACTGGATTCGTGCAGTTACATGTGATTACGAGACTCCCTCTGATAATCGATTTGGATCTGTGTGTGAAGCTCTCGGTTAGCAGGTCAGTACAGAAATGGCATGTGTTTACGAGACTTTGTCTGAACCGGTTTGGTGCTGCATATCTGTATATATACATGGCAAAATAAACCTTACATTACATACACAACTCAGTGCGCTGGCACGTGATAGTGTTCTAAATTACACGATTCCAGAACAGAACGGAATGGATTGTTCAGCAAAACTGAACTGAGTACCGCATTACAATTTAACACAGTAGGACCCTCTCGCGCTGCACCAGCAAGGAAAAGCGTCAGGCTTGGTAGGCTTTACTGGCGATGGCAGAAGCGTACTCCGAGATCGTTTGGTCGGGCGACTGCCTGAGGTGCACGATGATCGGGAGCAGTTCAGATGACCGCAGAAAGAGCCTGCAGACGGTGTGGTCGCACATCTTGCGCAGTGCGAAGAGCACGATTCTCAGTGGCGATTCAGTTAGAGCATCTTTTCTGCTGGGGCTCAGGGCAACCGTGGAGTAGCTGCTGACCATCTTCAGTAGAGCCTGCAAGTGAACCAAGTAGAGAAATTAGTGTCTGGGAGTTACCGTTCAAGAGATTAAGAATGAGCAATTTTACATCGAATACAAGACAAAGCATTAGGTGTTTTTCTAGTCATGGTACAGTGACATACATTTCAGTTTTTGAAAATACATATGACCCATTCAACTTCTTAAAAATGATGTCAGAATACAGAAATACTCGACAGAAGCAATAACATGCTATTTGCCACTTTTACTAACATTGAGATAACAATAATCACTTATCTGGTTATAGACAATTAGTCGCTTCACTAAATTGAGTATAAGAATATCAGGGTCAGTTTCCTCCCTCAGTGCCAAAAGTAAAAATTCTCTAGAAAGGGAGAAATGACCGAACATGAGTCATGAGCAGTAGGCAAGGTGTGCCAAACCTGAATAGCGCCTTGGGAGACAATGTCTTCGCAGAGTATGTCAGAGTTCCTCACGAGATTACTTAGTGCCCCTGCAGCATTGCCTTTGGTTTTGTCTTCCTCAGGAGCAAGAAGTAGCTTAGTGAGTTGAGGTATAGATTGTCTGAGTTCTTCGTATAGCATGTCATTGTGATAAGCAGCATTGCCTACCTGAAATAGCAACAGCTAATCAAGTTCCCCCCCCAAAAAACTCCAAAGCTAGCAGGATTGATGATTGTCATCTAAGTATGAAGATTTAAAAAATACAACAATGAGAAACATCTTTACGGACTTACAGCAAAACATGCAAACTTCCGCGTCCGTTTGTCAGAGTCAGAGCACCGCTCAACTACAAGCTCAATCACCTTATTTGCTGCCTGTTCCCAGATAACAGGATTAAATATCACTGCCATAAAAATATAATCTGAAATAAATAAACATTGTCTTACAAATGGACCATAGAAGTAGGGACTGTGACGGCACATGTTGCCAATGGCACTGCAAGCTTTTGCTCTTATATCAGGGTCCTCGTTTGATAGAAAGTTCTTCAAAAATTCAACCATACCTGCCTTGTCAATTGGCTCATAGAAGTCCTGAGACAATGGCGTAACTTTTTGTCATTTATATGTATATCCAACAAAGCTTTGGTATCTCAATTTGACATCTTTACGCGACCAAGACATGTGCAAAGAGGACAACAAAAGACAAACCTTTGACATGCGTGCAAGATCAGAAACTATCATGATGAAGTCGAGTAAACTCTCCTTAGCAAGAGGACCTTTGAGTAGTTTTGCTACTCTACATGGATTTAGAAGACCTTCTCTTAGAAGTTTCAATGCAAGTGGACGGTAGCCCACCATTTTGGCCACAATGGCCAAGGGCCTTGCTATGTCTTCCATATTGAGATAATCGAGACAGCGAAGTATACATCCAGGAACACCGACCTGAAAAGGAAAGAAAAAAGAGTAAGGTTATGCAAATGTATACTACTGAACAGGAACAAGATTAGAGTCAGTTGGTAAGACCTCCAGGAGGACTTGAAAGTACTGAGGCATGTTATGCTCTATAGTTTTGAGCATTTCCTTGTTCTCAGTACCAATTCTTCCCCCAGGTGATGCGATGTTGAGGAGGAAACCACTATTGATGGATGCCGCTGTTGATGGCATGTTTGGAGAACTCTGCACTGCAACAAATGGAAATGCCAAAACATCAACAACTGAATTTATCAGTTCCTGTACTCCTCTTTTCCCACCACCAAGACCAGTCCAAGCTGCCAACGCCTTCAGGTGCATATCAGACAGCATGTCAGTCAAAAGCTTTACATGTTCCTTTTTATACAAAATTTCACGGAAAACACCACCAGGAAGGCATTGAGATACAGCAGACAGAGTCCAGGCAACTCCCAGTGGTGATAATCCACTGCGGTGTGTTGAACCTTCTTTCTCATCAGAGGGCTCCCTTGAGAATCCGTCAGTGAGCAAGCGAATTAGAAGCTGAGGGATACCAACGGAGCAGGCTTGTTCAACAGCCAATGGTCCACCCCATTTCAATCTAGTCTCCAACAGCCCAATACTCCCATCCGAAGGCCAAACAGATTCAGTAAACCGGCATTATATCGACAAAGTTCCTCACTTCCATCAGATAGCCAAAGCTTCAGCAACGTGTGCAATGTTGCCATTCGAGGAAACAAAGCGCAGTTTCACATAGAGAGGATCTGGTTTGCCCTCCATTTTCAAGTGAAATAAGTGTTGATAGTGCGAGTGTTGCAGATGCACAGTGTGGCTGCAGGCAACTCTTCACTGTATCATCCGCTGAAGAGAGGTGCGCAAGAACAGAAAGCCGGGACCGCTGTTTCTTTTGGGAACTTGTTAAAATTATTGATGCTGAAGATTTTCCCTCCAGCTTCAAAGACGCAGCTATTGTTGCCAATGCCAGACAACAGTGCACTACTAGAGCATGAGGATTGGACAGTTTGCATTTCTGATTACTGTTCTGCTTTGACTCCTTGTTCAAATATGAACCACACAGTGACAGCAACGAAAACATATCAGATACAATTGTCCCATCTCCACCATATTCAACTTCATTGGCATCCGATGCTGAATTCAATGGACCACAAATAATAGCACAGAAAGATGGGTTCAGCAGGCAGGCCCTTGCGATGAGCTGCAAATCAACATTTGGGTGCATTAAGAATCATAACAAATAGATGTAGTTTCAGTAATAATCAAACAACAAACGTGAAGCTTTTACATATATCGCAAGCTCTAAGAATATTACAGCTGTGTATAAGCTCCATTCATGTAAATATACTTTATGTTCTTTCTTTCATGGAAAAGCTGAACACACATGGATTTCATTCTTACTCAATCCTGTACAAGAAGAAAACCCGAACTAGGGACAGTGAACAGTCTCACAATGTAGCATAGTTGGACCGTATAAGATGAGAACATCAGGTGAGGCTTCTTGTGAGTTTGCCACAAGCTGACGTGATCAAAGATAGCAATGGAGAACAAAGTAGTAGTTGGTTGGAAACAGTGCAAACAAGTGCAGAACAATTATGTTAATTAGAACACACTATTTCACCTCATAGAATTAGCATTTTATTAGGCCTTCAGAAAGGATATCTACAACTCCCTCCGTTTCATAATATAAGATGTTTTAGCTTTATGAAAGGAGTATATCTAGACCTTTTTTAGTGTGTAGATTCGGAGTGAACCTACACACAAAAAGAGGTCTAGATACACTCTTTTCACAAACCTAAAACATCTTATATTATGAAACAGAGGGAGTACCACTCAAGAGAATTTTATGAAGAGAAACCAATTTGCACATAGATTAACAAGTATGAGAGAATTACCTGAAGAGAAGCATGAATAGCTGACTCTAGACCATTATGCAAGCAGTGGTAAACTGCAACCTGCAATGGACGTGAAGCCAGAAATGATTTGACAAATACGTTTATCAAACTGTTAGAGTTTGAATCTGGTAACGGATCTTGCTCTTGCATTTTACCATCCAACTTTGACTGACTATGTCGCCATGAGCTAGCTAATGGAAATGAAAAATGGTGTGCACCAAGGGATACAATGTCAACAGCATGAGCTAGATACCAAATAGCCTTGCATGCCTCACATGCTGCTGGAACCATGTTAGTAGAACCTGATATTATGTCTGTACCAGAAGCAATTAGACAATCGCACAAGAGTTCTAGTAACTCTGACTTCCTTGCATGATCAATAATGTTGACGAGACTTTCTTCAACTTGTTTCGGACCCTCAGAGGAGATGCTCATTTTCAACACAGAAATAACCCGAGATAACATCACAGCAAGACATGCAGTCGACTCACGGGATATTCTCCCAGATGGATCAACTGTGGAAACTAGAATCTGCAGATAAAACCCTTCGCTAGTCAGGACAAAAGAAAAAACACATCAGACAATGGAGCCTGTAGTGAGTAGCAAAACGTGACCTGTGAATAAAGATCATAAAGGGCGGACCAGTGTCTGCCATAAGAACTTAGCACAGTATCTTCACTTGTATCAAGGAGCTTACGTGCTATAGCTAGGCACTGCCAACAAAAGCATTGTTAAACAGTGAAATTATAACATAAACATATCTTAATATTCACTTCTATCTTTTCACAGTATTATTTGTCATAGCATGTACTTTATAAACTATGTCAATAGAATAAGGAGTTTTCTTCCGTTTGCAGTTTTGCACTTCTGTTTCACTTGGCAAAGCCAATATTTCAAGTGAATATAAAATGCTGGATGTCTCATGTAAAATTGTAAATACCTTCACTGCAAGGCTGTAAGCAGCTGAAAGCTTCATTCTGATAATGAGATTTGCAAAATCAAGAAACATACAAATGATGTCATCAATTGCTGCACAAGAGTGATAAGATCCAGCTTCAGTTAGATTTTTAATAATTCTTAGTGACTGATTTGCACCATCGAAATCCAATTCCCTGTAAAAATTGACAAAGCATAAATTGCAGTTAGAATGACGATATATCAGAACAAAGTACAGCTTGTAACTTTAGTTTGAGTGAGTGATTTTCGTTCTATAATGGAAGCTTCTAATCCAATAATCTATTTGGTAGAAATCTGTGGATCAATGGCTAAATCCTTGTAGATTAGAACATACTACTAAAATGATGTCAAATTTGTGTAGCGCATACATGAAGAAGAGATAGGGTGCATACAAACAGAAGAAAATATGAGCACTGTTCTTAAGAAATTATAAAGATATTACTAGTAGATAGCAACCATAATGTAAGTTTGTCATCTTCTTTCTTCATTTTTCTACAATAAAAGCAATAATGTGAATAGCTCATGTTGAGCGTAAAGCATAAGCTAAAATATTACCTCGGGAACTAGGAGGATTGCTCAACCATTTTTTTATTGGACTGAGGGTAGTCAACAGTGCTTCGCTATCTTCAATAATGCTGCTAGCACCATTTACTGTTTGTGAAGTTTTTTCCAGTTTATCTAAAGCTGTACACTCTGCAATGCGGTAGACAAGTTGGTGCTGTTAAGTAGGTCTGTAGACGATTAATGAGAGCACACAGTGAAAGAAACTACAAGTTATTAAACCTTAAGAACCTACAGTTACTACTGATGGCCATTCCAGGTGAGTTCCGATTATTCGAGATATCAAGGCATTGATCAATGCAGCTTCCAGCAGATGTGCATCGCAGGATAATGAGGTCGTAATAAAGTTACTCATAGGTTGTTCCAATTTTCTAGAAACGATTGTTGTGAGTGGTCAGTGGGATGCGCATGTATCATCTGTATATTACCACTCTCCATGAAAAAATCAGTCCTGGTTAAGCAATACAATCTCTCTTCCTAATGAAGTCCTTATTGAGACTAAAAATCAGTAAAATGACTAGAATCAGTCCAGTATTCTGATATTGTCCTTTCCTCGAAGTCATATGTCCCTTGTACGCTACGCATTAGCCCGTTAGCCAAGCGATTAGCAATACAATATTAGTTGTCCACCACTAACCATTATTGACTGAAAGGACAACTACAAATATATTATACCACACGAATTGTAAAGAACTACTCCCAAAAAATGTCAGTTAGTGGTGTATGGCTTACTCAATTCACATTGTTCATCTAGTTGTACGGTCCATAGACAAAACCATGACTATTCTGATCAAAACTAATGCTATGTTAAATATTATACTAACAATTCAAACTTATGTTTGGAAGAAAAAGTACCTGATGGAGCACTAGAAATAGCACCAGGAGATGAACTGTGGTAATTGTCAGTAGCTGGCGTTGGGCCGTCCTTTTGGTTGCTTTTTTGTTTATCGTGGTCATTTTCACTATTGGTAACAGTATTTCTACCTGCCAAACATTCATAACTTAAGTTAACATGTGGAAATCTATTAAATTCTTAAGCCTGATTTATTATTTAAATCATCTACTTGGTGGTTCAGCAGCAGAAGGTTGGTTCTTTGCTGTTTGAATTTCATCTTCCTTCTGTGTAGCCTCGGATCTTTTCACTTCAAAAGGTGTGGACTGAGTGTCCTAGAAAAATGACGAAAAGCATCATTAGCTTCACAATAAGTTTGTGGTATACAAACATACGATTTATTATTTCGAGAATCAGTTTTTCGGAATAAATAATTTAAGAAATGTGCACCTACTAATTCAACTGAATCATCTTTGACAAATGGGTGCTCCAGCAATGCTGGCCAGGTTAGTCTACTTTGAGGCAACTGTGAACAGTTCAACACCATATAAAGCATTAGCAATATAAGGAGAGATCGATAAATTCAATAACTGTGCTCTAGTAGAAGAAGTAAAATTTAGATAAGACCTTGTTAAGTAAGCCCTTTAAGAAGCTCTTAAAGTTTGCACTCATATTATCTGGATATTTCACAGGATCCTGCCACAAGCAGAGAGAACACATGTCATTTTTTTCAACAGCAAAACTCAAAGAGCAAATATTTGGAAACAAGCAGTGAACAGACCAACCTTGACAATGTGTCGTATAAGTGCATAGACTGAATTTGTATAAAAGGGGGGCTGACCAACAAATAGTTCATACCTGGACATGGAAACAAAAGTTAGCTTGTTGAAAGTAGATAAAGTGATAGACTATCAAACACAAAGTACAAACCGAGTTTAACAGTGCACTACAGTACAAAGTACCTCGAAGCAAGCAAGTCAGGTTATAATAAAAACATGTTTTATAAACCACGCATTTGCTACAGAAAGCCATAATCAAGCCAAACCAGATGAGCAGTTGATGATTAAATTGTGTATGGCCATCTGGGTAAAGTAAAGTAAATAAAAAATCAGGATGGAATTACATAGCCAGAATGTTCAGAATTTATAAACCAACGTAGGCGCCTAATTTATAAAAAGTTCATTAGCGGATAAGTAGACTAGGACTCACTGGAATTATAAAGTGAAATAACTACACATAGACGCCTATGTTTGTTAATGAACTAACGTACACATAGGCACGCTTAAGCGAACACATAGCACAATTAAGCGCTAGGTGTTTTGTTGACGCGCGACTTGGTGACCCTTAGGGTACCCTCCAACCATCTTTAGTTCAAACTAATTAACTGGTTTTCCAAAAGTTATGTTATTTTGGAAATTTTAAAGGCCACCAATTTGCACCCTTAAGCGCCTATGCTTGAGCGCACACGTAGGCACACCTTTTTTAACAATGGAATGACATTATGGTGTGCATGTCACACAAGAAGAAACACAACAGCAGAATACAGAGTACGCAAGAGAATATTTGTACAGTAACAACGTATAGTAGGAAGAAAAAGGAAGAATTTACATACAAGATGACCCCAAGGGACCATAAATCTGCCGTGTGGTTATACGGCTGTTCCCTCACAAGCTCTGGAGCCATATATAATGGTGTTCCTGAGTGGGAGAAGCATGCTTAGTGAAATGGACGACTGGCAAAAGGGTCTCATAAGTCATCACGAAATACTAGGGAAACATACATACTAGTATTACCATATGCCACAATATGCTAAACAGGACCAGTGAGATGCTCGACTAGAAGCAGTCATACTTTGTTAAATAATGGAGTATAGGTGACAGTTCTAGAATGTAGGAAGTATTAAATCAACTCCAAAATCTAATGATAGCTCCGTTTAAGCTCGTTCTCGGTAAAATAATGCTAACACAAACATATATTTCATGCTAGCAAACTACCATCTTAATGGTCATACCCGATATCACAAATCTACATAAATGGATGTACAAGATCAGTGATAAGTTCTGTTTAATATAGTGATGAAGGAAACATACCAACAGACACATACAAGAATAAAATGGTTTTAAAATCCGCTAGAAAGCAAAAAATGAAAGATACCTTTTATAGAGCGTAGCACAACAGTATTGGCTGACATGGCACGAGCAAATCCAAAATCACAAAGCTGCGAATACGGCAAGAAAAAACTCAATCGGAACTCTAACCAGAATACTGTAATAGATCATAAATACTAGAACTAGAACAATAAGCAATATAGGAAATGCCATAAATAAAGTTAAATTTCTCACATGTCACCAATTACTAATTAGATCTTTGACACAGGGATTGTGATTATTGAGATGAGTACATATCTTTGACACAGGGAATAGAATAACAACTGTTTTATTTAGCTTGGGGATGTTGGTGGTTCTTCAAACGAAAAGGGGGGAAGAAATAAAATAACCAGCACCAGCAAGGCATCGACTAAAAGGCAGAGAATTTTTCACAGGTCTGAAGCATGTAAATACGACAAAATTAAAAAATACATCTTCTGTTGATCTATAAGACTAAAACTATTACCCTACACAGAATAGAATATACCTTCACAATAGATCCTTTTCCAATAAGGATGTTCTGAGGTTTCATATCCCGATGAATAATGCGATTGGAGTGCAAGTAATAGAGTGCTTTTACCTGAAATGAGGACACAGGCTCAAACCATGAAGGCAATAAGTTCTAGACTGGTATGGTGCATAAGGAACAAAACTATATTGAATCCATACAAGCTGCTTAGCAATTGCTTGAACTTGTTCTTCTGGAAGGCTTTTATCATCCTCGAGCACCTCAAATAGCTCTCCCTGAAACAGCCATGATCCCATTAATACTGAAGTTTGGCCAACCCAATCATTGATGTAAAAGCACACTTTAGTACAAATATATAGCTGTGTACCTGTGCGAACTCTGTGACGACACAAAACTCCTGAGGGGTTTCAAAAGCATCGACCATTTCAATTATATTCTCATGTTTGAGTTTCCTCAGAATCTACAAAAAATGATGAGAACAAACATTGAGATGGTAAAGTGAGATGAGAAAAAACATAATAGCATAGTTAGATAACAAATACAAGCATAGTGGCATATAGTGAGATAACGAATACAACTATATGGGGAATTATTGTCAAGTTCTGGATATATGTTTATCACTTGTTCCATACATGACTCTCCCACTCCAGATTAATCGAAAAAATAACTTCAACGTTTGGATTCAGTAGATCATGGGGTATCATCATGACTATTGAACTGTCCCCCATCCCTCGTGATGAACTGGAAGCCGAAACCGGCCAACACACCCCAAAACATACAATTGAAGGAAGATTGAGGTTACCCTTACATCCTCTCAAATATTAGCAATAGTGATGTGCATTCGGAAGAAATAAGTGAAGGATATGATTTGCAGCTTCAGATAAATCGCTACAGGTAGGAAACTGAATACTACAGATGTTGATCTGAAATAGAAATGATTACAGCAGCAGCTACCTCGATCTCCTGCCTTAGGTTGTGGATGTCCTTATCGCTCTTCCCATGCTTAAGAATAAACTTCATGGCAACCGTCTGAACCAAAATCAAACGGGAGAAAGGATTAAACTCTATATATGGGGAAAAACACTCACAAAACGGTTGTTCCTTTCATGGTACCACCGGCACGCAGTAGAGATGATGGGTTTGAGACGAACCTGTCTAGTGTACTTGCGCCTCCCCTTGTACACCTTCCCGAAGGATCCCTCCCCGACGAGCTCCACCACATGGTAGTCCTCCACCCCCATCGGCTACTAGCCTCACAAAACCCTAGCCCCAGTCAACGCCTCGGTCAGAACGAAATAGAACCCCAAAACGTCCCAGGTTCGAGCAACAAGCCCAGAGGAGCAGCAAAATCGAACTCACCGTAGAGCGGCTACGGGTTCGCCGCCGCTGAACCGGCACGAATCGGGCAGGCTCCCGCCGGCCGAATCTAATCGAGGCGAGGTGCGGAGAGGACCTGGGGCTCGGGACTTGCCCGCGAGCCAATCCACGCGTGGCTTGGGGGCAGATCGGAATGGGCGACGCGAGCTCGCATGATCTGTTCAGCGGCCCCCGCTCCGGTG
Organism: Avena longiglumis; assembly: GCA_030063025.1. Taxonomy (NCBI): domain Eukaryota; kingdom Viridiplantae; phylum Streptophyta; class Magnoliopsida; order Poales; family Poaceae; genus Avena; species Avena longiglumis. Next base: position 88,318,903 of record CP125976.1, read on the forward strand.
TGCTCTGCTCCCGTGCGCTCGCTTCGGAGTTCGATTTGGAATTTCGAAATGGTTTTTCGGCAGGGACAGCGGCGCTGGGGGTTTAAATATTTTCGCGCTCGCTGCGGGAATTTGGGAATAAATCGTTCTTTTTTTTTGAAATAAGCAGCGCCGGGTCAGGTCCGTCAAAACGGCTCTCTCAAGTCTCAACTCCCAAGTGTGTGGGCTGTGATGGGTGGTGGTAAACATCTCCCGTGAAATGTGGCCCATTAGAGTTTACACAGCCTAGCCCAAGGTACTATTTGAATGAAGCGCCATCCTGATTGCTTTGTTACAATCTACAAAAAAAAAAAAATGCTTGCATTGGACAAACCTCTCTAGGCATGTCAAATGGTATCTCAGGTCTCGCAGGTCTTGATGCGTCTGCTCTGGGCATTGCCAAATGGCTACACAGGCATGCTGGTCATGTTTCTCTGTTTTCTACATCATGCTAAGATTGATCATACCCACTTGCCACCACGTATGAATTTTCATGGCAATATAATCTCCATTGTAAGAAATGAGTTTGAGCAAGTTTGGATCAACCGTGAGTCATGCACACGTTGAGGTGTGCTTCGGTGTCCTCCCCTTTTCCTAAATTTAGAAAATTGAAAAACACAAGAAGGGTCAGGATTGATCAATACCCTTTCGGTTCGGAGGGAATGAAGGGGTATCGACCAATCCTAGCCGTCCTTTTATTTTCAGTTTTCTAAGTTTTAGAGGAGGGGGGGGGGACACCGGAGCAAAACCCATGCACGTTAGGTGTTTGTTGAATTAACTAGATGAAAATTGTTTGTTGAATAAACTAGATGGAAACTAAGAAGTAGAACTCTATAGTTCTCCATTTTGTTAAACAATTACAAATAAAAACAAGGAGTAGAACACAAGGCTCCTTTACTATGGTCGGAGAGTTGTTTGCATAGCAAATGGTCTGAAATACTTGATGACATTTGTCGCTTCCTAGTTTTTTTTGTTAACAATATGGCAATATGTCAACATAGTCCTTGTGCCCATATGTTTACCCCACGTCATGGCCAAAACCTCGTCAATCCTAATATCACATAAATTCTAAGAATTTGTTTCATAATACTGATTTCAGTTCTACACCTATACCGAATCTTTAGTAAAAATCTGGATGCCATAGACGTCCTACGGTTATCAACACATATCCTTGTGATTACCATGGGATTTGCTAATTAAACAAATCAAAGAAGGAATTTCAATTCTTACACTTCACGGAGGATGACCGACACATTCACAAGGCTCGAGAGCTGCAAAGTTTTGCTTCCCATGTCCTCTGTCTCTACATCTCCCTCGTTTGTGCTCTTTGACCTTGCAGGATCCATCAGGTGGTTTCTTTGCAGAATCCACCTGAGCTCCTTTTTGTTGTGATGATTTCTTTTCCGCAAATAATCAGATACAATTGTTCGATATGGTTGTAAGCTCTATGAGAGCATAACACTTATTTGTTTTCGGCGATTGGATGACATTTATTTCATTCATTTATTCCATTATTTGGTTGTGTGATGTTCTGAAATGTTTATGTGTTTTACTTATTTGATGTAGCATCTTCCTCGCTCCATTATATTAATTAGGCACTATATTTTAGAACGCGTGTGGCGCCCAAATGGAGGAAACGTGCCTTGCTGATAGCGGCACCACAAATACCATCTTGAGAGAAACAAAGTATTTTGAGTCCATTACCAAAACCCGGTAACATAATGACGATCGCCATCATGGTCCGAATGTAGTTGGCTCAAGAGCAAATATCATACTCCCAAATGGAACAACTCGATCATTGAAGATGCATTGTTGTATCGAGTCGTACTCATTTCTTAAGTTTTAGAGACATCCGCAAAATGGCTTCCATGTCGAAACCGATGATGATGAGAATGGAAAGGAGTTCCTACTCATTACCAAGCGATTTACGAAATGGTAAACATGTTGTCGAAAGACTCCCTTCATTAGCTACTGGGTTTTACTACACTAAGATAGTAGCACCACCTATTTACACTACCCTTAAGACTGTCTTTAGAAGCTCAGAACTATTCTGCCTTTGGCATGATAGGTTAGGCCACCCCGGTCTTAGGATGATGAGAAATATAATTAACAACTCGAACGGTCATAATGTTAATGTGAAAAATTTCCTGAATCCCGATGATTTCGCAGGTACTCGCATGCGCCACGGGAAATTGATCATTAGACCGTCCCCTAAAGGTGAAGGATGAACTCCCGCATTCTTGGAACGCATTCAAGGGGATATATGTGGTCCAATTCAGCCCTCTCGTGGCCGTTTGATTTCATGGTGCTCATCGATGCCTCCTCTAAATGGTCCAATGTTTGTCTGCTGTCAACAAGGAACCATGCTTTTGCAAAGTTGATCTCCCAGATCATACAAATAAGGAATAAATTTCCTGATTATCGTTTAAAGTCTATTCGAATGGACAATGTCGGAGAATTTACTTCAAAGGCATTCGATGATTATTGCATGGCAACTGAATCAAACTTGAGCACTCGCATCGCATGTCCACACTCAAAATGGACTTGCGGAGGCATTGATTAAAAGGATTAAATTCATTGCCAGACCACTCCTTCAGGGTTGTAATTTACCAACTACATGTTGGGGACACGCGGTGTTACACGCCGCTAATCTCATCAACTTCGACCATCGGCCTACAACATCCACTCTCCCACCTAACTTGCAAGGGTCGGCACCGAAAATTTCCCACCCACGAGGTTCGGCCGGTATATGTACCTATACCACAACCCCATGATCGACAATGGGACCGCCCGTAAGTCGGGATTTACGTTGGTTATGAGTCATGCCATAATCAGTTCTTGGACCCCTTGATGTGATCGCCACACCCGCTTTGTTGCATTTTTGACGAGGATCTTTTTTCGACTTTGGGGAGGTAATCAACTCGGATGACAAAAGTCGAGAAATCACGTGGAAAGCCACGGGATCCACGCTCATGACCCGCAAGACTGTTGAGACTAATAGAGAAGTCCAAAAGTTACTAGATTTGCACTCCTAGCGAATCAACCGCCCGATCATTTTAGTGATTTAAAGACTGTGACAGTCGCATGTGCATGCACGCAATGCACCAAAAGGGTTGAAATACCAAAGAAAATGATGGTATACCCGCTCCTTCTCCAAGGCCTAAGAGGACGGATTCCGGTTTCTCAAATCCCAAGTACAGGGGACGCCAAGAAAAAGGATAAGAGAGATTCATTACGGTACCCACTGTTGAGGGAGCCAGTTGAGACCGCACAAGTATGGATATTTCATTGCGAAATTTCGGACTTGAACTTTCCTATATCGGAAATACCAAATAAATTGTAAGCACATCGAATGTAAAAGCTAAAGGACCTAGATCTGGATTGGGAAATCCGTGGAGCAAGAGGATGTGCTGATGCACTTCATGTGAAATGGCCATTAACTATGTTAATTCTAAGTAGTCATACAACCGAGCCATGGAAAATGTCGACGTTAATTTTGCCAAGAAAATTGCCTCAATCATAGATCTTGACCATGAGCCTAACACGCTCACGATTGCAAGAAAAGGTCGGATTGGAAAGATTGGTAGAAGGCAATTATCTGAATTATTATCGTTAAACAAAAGAGAGGTATTTGGACCTGTTTGTCTAACTCCTCCCCACATTCGCCTGCTATAAGCGAGTTTTTGTTGAAAGAGAAATGAGAATAATGAAGTAGTAAGGTACAAAGCAAGGCTCGTTGCTCAAGGTTTCACTCAGAGACCGTGTGTCGACTTTGAGGAAACTTACTCCCATCATGGATGGAATTACCTTTAGATACTTGATCTCAATGGCGTAAACATGGACTTAAAATGAAACTAGTGGATGTTGTCACCGCTTACCTATATGGTAACTTGGATTCGGACATATACATGAAAGTACGGAAGGTATCCTGTCCGAACCAGGATAGAGCAAACAGGAGCTTATACGGTTCACTTAAGAAGTCATTATATGGACTAAAACAGTCGGTAGGATGTGGTATAATCGTTTAAGCGATTTCCTTCATCGAAGGGCTACACGAGCAATGAAGATTGCCCATGTGTTTTATACGGAGATCCTGTGATGGTTTACAGATTATCTCGGTGCACGTGACGATTTGAATATAATCGGTACACCGACGATATTGAGGAAGAGAGTTCCTACCGATGTCGGAATTCGAGATGAAAGACTTAGGCAAAACCAAGTTCGCCTCGGCCGCAACTTGAGCATTCCCTGGGATTCTAGTTCACTACGGCCTACACCCAGGTGTTGGAACGATTTGGGTTTGAAAAGGCATATCCTTCTAAGACCCCGATGGTCGGAAGATCTTTGCAAAGAAGACAAGGACCCGTTCAGGCCTAAAGAAGAGGGACGGAAATTCTAGGACCGAATTCCCCTACTTAAGTGCGATTATGCACTTATGTACCTCGCAAATTGTACACGGCCGGATATTGCATTCGCCGTCAATTTGCTTGCAAGGTACAGTTCTGAGCCTACCAAGAGGCATTGGAAAGGCGTTAAGGACATCTTTAGGTACATACAAGGGACAAAGGACCTTGGCTTGTTTTACCAAAAGAACTAAGACCTATCTGTTGTAGGCTATGCAGATGCTGGGTACCTTTCGGACCCGCATACATCCAAGTCACAGACTGGATATGTTTTCCTTTGTGGTGGAACAGCAATTTCCTGGAAATCGTCTAAGCAAACTCTTGTGTCAACTTCGACGAACCACTTGGAAATCATAGCATTATATTAAGCATCACGAGAATGTGTATGGCTTCGACGAGTAGTTAGCCACATCGAGATGTCATGTGGACTGAACACCGTACAAACCCCAACAATTATCTATGAAGATAATGCCGCTTGTGTTGCACAAGTCCAGACGGGTTATCTGAAGAGAAATCTCACGAAGCATATAAACCCCAAGTTCTTCTATGCACATGAACTGCAAAAGATGAACGAAGTGAAAGTCTTGCATACTAAGTCGTGAAAATCTCCGATTTGTTCACTAAATCATTGCCAGATCTTCTTCGAGATGTGTCCGTGGGATCGGCATGATGAGACTTAGGGAGATGCAAGGTTCAGGAGAATCTTCACAAACTCATCGCTGAAATCTTGATCCCGATGATTGAGTGCTTAACTTTATAGTTAAGTGAATTGTACTCTTTTCCCTTAGTGAGTTTTTATGAAGTTTCACTTGAGGTTTTTAACGAGGCAATTCGTGCAACATAGCAAGAAGTATACCGTGCATTTCTCCATATTTTTCCACTGGGTTTTTCGGAGTTTTAAGCCATGATTATACAGATAAGATACCTGTGTGTTGGGAATCAGTACGGTAGAGGCCCATCGGTGGCCTCTACCAGGCTAGATTGACCCATGGATCGTATCCCCTTACCTATAAATAGAGGAACAATCTGCAGACGTGCTACCGAGAGAAAAGTTAATAAAAGTTTCCTTTGTTTCATGTCATCTACTCAGATTCTCAGACGCTTCTAGCCATGAACCTGTGGAACCACCGACCAGTCGGCAGGGGTGTTTCAAGAGGTTCCACGATACTAGCTCGGCCTCTGGCTGAAAAGAGACTTGTCTAAATTACCACCACGGTGCCGACACAACTCACGAGGCGTGTAACATTGGCATCTTGGCAATGGCAAGCGGTACGTCGTCCGGAACCAACCATGGAAACAGACAACACGGCTGCGCTGCGCACGGCGAGGGATTTAAGTGGGTGGGTGCTGGGTCAAAACGGAAGATTGGAAACCAGTCCACGCCATCCATTCCGCAGATATGGAGGAACATTTGCAACAAGGAGTGGAATTGACGTCAGCTAAGAAGATGCCATAATTCATGAGCTAGGTCGACAGGTCGGCCAGGGGGAGCGAGGGGAATTTTGATGGGGAGAGGCCAAGGCAAAGCACCACGGAGAGAGAGATGGGGCAAGGCAAAGAATATGCGAGACCGCAAGAAAACAAACAGCAGGCTCCCGTTGTCTCAGAATCTCCACAGGAAAGGAGGAGTATGGCCGCCGACGGTGTCGCTTGCATGTGGGGCGCGTATTCGTTTCTTTGTCACGGCATGCTCGCGATCTTTTCAGCGTCCACTCGTCTTCGCCACGGCATATACTGGCGATTTTTTCTGTGTCCGGCCTGCTTGTGTCTATCTATCTGTCAGCTATACTAATGATATCTGTTGTTACTAATTTATACGTCATTCGCATCGCAGGTGTTCAGGTTATATATATATAGCTCTCAGTACTCGTTTGCGTGTCAGTATCGTATCACCTGAACCAACAATAATACGGTGCTTCCAAAGTATATGTGCTCGTACAGTCGTCCTCACGTGCAACACCAGGTTATTATTGCTTGACGCATGCATGGTTGGATTGTACTATACGTGACCGGCCAGTTAATCATCTGCACTGCAGGCTTACATATATATATATAAAAGTGCCGCTAGCCTGCACGCACGTATAGCAGTAGCAGGTATATATAAATCAGTAGTCTTAGCGTACCGACCTAGCGATGATCTCACCCTTGTAAAAGCAATAGATCAATCGGGATGCATGGGTGGTGCGAGTGCGACAGAAATGGATCGAATGTTAGAGCGTATTGGCATCCCTGCCATCACTACTAGAAAACAAATAATATGCTACTATTATTCTGTATTAATTAACTCTTAATAACTATATATGTATCGCGATATATAGGAAAATAAGTAGTAGTATGTTTCAAGAATTCCTGAATCTGGCAATTAAGATAGTAGCTTGATATAAGTCTGCCTGCAGGAGGATTTTGATGAAGAGATGCAAGACACCACCGACGAAAAAGAATAAGCCAGACCACACAAAAAATATACATGCTCCGTATATGGCCTGCTAGCTACTAGAAGCAGCCCAAGCAAGCAAGCAAGGAATATGGCCGACTAATTTGCCGGCGATACTATATTCTGCGTTCGACGGCATGCCAATTTGTCCTACATGTCTCAAATAATATTACTCTGTCATAATTTGATTTTATGACCTAATACTCGCCATGGGTTCCCAACCCTGAGCCACCGGCTCCGCACCTGCTGTTCTTTCACGCCTCTTCCGTGCATATCTTGGCAACATCAGGTTCTTGCTTCACGCAACGCATGGCCGGAGCGTACGCGTGCTCGTCACGTGCATCTTGCCATCACATTTGAAACCGAATAATTATTTTCCATACTAGTAGTATACCAATTAACTCCATAGGAAACTCATAAGTAAGCACCATCTTTGGAAAATCTTTTTTTGCGATCAAGTCTTTCGAAAAATCTGAAACAGGTGAGCGATTATATTGCAAGCCACCTTTTTTCCTTGCCTTTTTCTCGCTCTTTCCCACGCCCACGAGCGTAATATTCTCTGCTCCCTCTATATAAAGAATCAAGTCGATTCACACGTTTCCCTCGGCGATTAACCCATCACACATACAGTACTTGCCTATTCCGTCGATCGTCTCTTCTTCCCGTGCCTCTGCCTCCGCCTCGTCTCCACACGCAGTGCCGAGGTTCTCCCTCACCTAACCCCAAATCTCCGCACAATTCACACGTTTAAATAGCCTCCTCCATCTCGTCAGGCTCCTCTCTGAAACACCTTGCTTCTTCTTCCTTCTTCATCGTCTTCTTCGCAGTTCATCAGGGAGAGAGGATTGATCCGATGGCAGGCTCCAACGGCAACTCGTCCGCCTCGCCCGCGGAACAGCAGGTACTTTGCTCGATGCGATCTCTTTTCGAATCCCCATGTTCTTCTAAAACTGTCTGTCAGATCACACGGCAATTCTGATCTGGGAAAACGCACCAATTTCTTGTTGAGGAATTTTTCCTTTCACTCGCAAGTGCCCTGTCGTTATTGTTCTTTCTGTTCGTCTTCCCCTCTTTTCTCTCTCTGTGTAATAGTGTAATGTCGATTGCCGAGGATCGGCTGTCCGAAGAAGATCCTGGGGCCGGTTGTTGGTCATGTTTCTCGATTCGTGCCTGAACCCTGTTCGGACATCTGACTACTGTTCTTGTTTAATTTTTCTACTAGTTCAACGCGATTTTTTTCTAAACATGAGAAATCAAGTCATGCCTGAACTCAGTTGAGACTTGCGACATATGACTGACTACTGATGTTGTCTACTTTTTTTTTCTTGCAAAAATAAAACGACTATTTCTTTTACATGAGACATCGGAGTCGTCTTATTCGAATCGCACCCCAGCCAGTCGGTCAGCATAAAGCTTTTCTCCCACTTATCCCCAACAGCTACAAAACAAAACCGGTCAATTCGTGCGTTTCAGTAGGCCCAGTAGGAGGAGACTGCCTTTGTTGACTGACATGTGACAACCATATAATCGCTGCGTCCACTTTACACGATTTTTTGTTCTCTTCTGTTCTGAAGAATCTCTTGTGCTGGATTTGCGGGGTCCTTAAAGAAAAGGTGAACAGTGCAGAAAAAAACCCTCGGTTTTGTGTTGCCTCAATTCAATCATCTGAGTAGGCTTGCAGAATAGTTTCTGGAATTCTGTCCGTGGCAGGGAATGGATTTGTTATGGGATCACTGTCTGTCTATGAGTGTGGCGTGGTTCAGATGCTTGCATTGCCTCCATTCAGTGTTAGCAGCCTGCAATTATCGATCTTGGACGTTTTTTAAGTGAAGATGTTTGGTTTTTGATGCAGATTCGTTTGAACTTTTTCCACACATTATCTGCTTGTCACGATTTATGATCAGTGTTCTGGGAAGAAAGAGTATACACCAAACCTGGTTCAGTGTGATGTTTGCTGCCAGCATATTGCGCATATGACGTACCAGTTTCAGTTTTCTGAAACCTCTGTTTTTCTTTAGTTGCAGACAGTCGCTGAGAAGAAGTTCGGAGGAATCGCGCCTAAGAAGCCTCTGATTTCGAAGGTACCCAACTTCACAGACAGCCCTGATTTATCTTGAATTCCAACACACTCAACCACCATGTCAAAATAAAAAACAATCTATCAGGGTAGCGTCACACTAGTACAACAACTATTTCTTGAAACTAAAATAGGTACTACTATCAGCCTGAATTCCTGAAGAAAGATATTTGTAACCGAAATCTGATTACTTTGCTTGCATTCTACTACTTCAGGACCATGAGCGCGCATACTTCGACTCCGCGGACTGGGTCCTCGGCAAGGTACATGTAATTCAAAGACTGAATATTAGTTAGTTATGCTGTCTACAGAAACAGAATTCCCTCTCTTAATAATTTTATGTTTTCTTTTGCTTCAGCAATCCGCAAGCAACAGTGCACAGGCGGCAGCAATCGAGTCCTTGAAGCCAAAGCTAAAGGTAAGGACGGTCACTCCTTTTCACCTCAACTGCAATGCATTACACTGCACTGCAAGTTATCTAGTATCATTCAGAGCTGAACTTTGCTCTGCTCTTTGCGTGCAGAGGACGCCCCATCACCAGCTTCCTCCCCGCAAGCCGGCCTGCGCGTCCAGCTGATGATCTAGCGCAATGCGACAAGGTAGTAGCAGTAAACATTCTCCAGATCATACCCAACTGCCAAGTTTCTTTCTGCACATTGACTATGTTTCTGAACTACTGTATGATATTCTTATCTGATCAAGTGATCATCGTGTAGGGATCAACGGAGAAGCCGAAGCGGTCAGGGGAGATGGGAGAAGCTGGGATTGTTGGTGATTTAGTCTGTCGCATATGTTATGAATTGATAGATTCAGGGTTGGACACTGCACTTGGACTCTTGGTTCTTGCAGCCTAAGATTGTCAGAATAGGCTAGAAACATACATTGTTATTGTTATGGCTTCAGCTCCAGAACTTGTTTGGTTGCAAAAGAAATTCTGTCTGGAATTAAGCCCAGTGTCTCTCTGGAAAAATCGCAATTTGCTCTAACCCTGTTGGCGTTTCGATGTTTGACAAATTCATGCATGTGAGGCGTGCTATATGCAAGCCGGAAAATTGAAAAGATTTTTTTAGGGAAGAAATTGGAAACACTTTTTTATGGATAAATTGAAAGGAAAACACTTGTGATGAAAGTTTTGGGATGTAGAAATTGGCTTGGTCCGGTAGAGCAATGAGCCCAAAAATAGCTATTGGTCCGTGTATCGCAAATTCTATTTTTCCGGTTGCGGGACGGATTGAGTCCCGCACGCGCGGCCGGGGAACTGGGATGTTGCCCGTTAGCAGGATGGACAGTCAAGGTCTGTTTTTTCTGGGATCCTTATTTGTTTGCTGGGAGCAACTTTTGGTGTTTCTCAGTTTTATGTTTAGGCTTTTTCGACTGCTTTTTTCCGTTTTATGTTTTTATTTTCTGTATTTTCAAATTTGATATTTTTCCAAATTTGGACAGTTTTATTTTCAAAGACGAACATTTTTTAATTTGATTTTTCTTTAAAATTCGAATATTTTTTAATTCGTACATTTTTAAATTATTTTTTAAAATACAAATATTTTTTAGTTTTGTATATTTTTTATATTTTAAACTTTATAATACCTATTTCCTGTGTTCATGACTTTTTCTAGATTTGAATGTATCTATATACCAAAATATGTCTAGTACATTGAATCTAGACCATACCAAGTCACTTATTTCTAGTCATAGGAAGTAGAAGAAAAAAATAGTACTCCCTCCGTCTCAAAATAGATGTTTTAGATTTGTCAAAATTTAGATAAATCTAAATAGTAAATAATGTCTAGATTTATCTATATTTTGATAACATCTATTTTAAGACGAAGAGAATACCATTTTACTGGACGCGGCCCATGAAGCAAAACACTTCAGGCAGGAGCGAATGTCTCCCGCTTAGAGCGGCAACTAGGACTCCTTCAAGCGAGACCTTTTATGACTCAGAATGGGGATCCCCTATGTCTCGCTTCAAGCGAGACCTTTTACTCACTCGCCCGAACAAGCCTTCGTCTAGTGTTTCCCTGCGTGTGCGTCAGTTGGCCCAGTGGATGCACGCGAGCGAGCTCCCCAGTGGACCTAGTGAACACATTTTTTTTTGAAATAAGGCAAAAGATTTGTCATTTTTTTTTAATTAAAGAGAAGGGTTTTTAGAGGTCTTACAAACCGAGTTAGGCCATAGCCTAGCCAATACAAAAAAGCCTACTCTCGCGGTAATACGCTACTCAACGCTTTGGCCCTGGCTAGGCACCACATTGCCTCCTCGTCTTTTATTTTTCGTTACTAGCATGAAAGACGCCATGGAAGTGTTGCGGCAGACGCAGACGTTTCTTTCTTTCCAAATTTCCCATGAACCAAAATGGCAAGCGAAGCCATCGTCCTTCTCGATTGCCCTCTCTTGTGGACGCCTTGGAGCCACCATTCTTTGATCGTGCTTATAATTTGCCAATCCCTTGGTTCAACATCATGTAGGCCAAGCCATTCTTTCAAAGATGACCAAACTCTAACGGTGAACCGACACTTGAAGAGAAGGTGGTCGGACGACTCTTGTACTTGATTACAAAGCTTGCATAGGCCAAAATTAGGTCAACCTATTTTTTGAAGCCTATCCGCCATCCACATCATATTTTGTATGATCAACCAAGCAAAAAAATTGCACTTTGGGGGTGCCCACGGCTTCCAAACCATAGCGGGCAAAGGGAAAATGGAGAGATTCTCAAATTGCATGTTGTAAGCGGTCTTGACCGAGTAACACCCATCATTGGAAGTCTTCCATGTGATCTTGTCAATGGTGTCATTTTCCAAATGGACATTTTGAAGCATTTCCCAAAGTTTGGAAAATTGGACAATGTGCTCCACGAAGAGGCCACTTTGCATGTTGATTTGTGAGACCCGGAAATCATTTTCCAATGGTTTCTTGACTGAACATTTTCTCTTTTTTGAGAGGTCAAAGATGAGTGGGGCAATATCCTTTGGCATCAAACCTTGGAGCCAAGACGCATCCCAAAAGGAAGCCTTTTCCCCATTTCCAATTGTGATAGTCGTTGCCTTCCCAAATAGCTCCTTATCATTCGCATTGCAAGGCGTCCCAAGATCAACCCAAGGCTTTGGGTCATCACTCCATTCGCTCCAAAGCCACCGCATGCGAAGAGTCGAGGCAAACTTCTTGAGGTTGAGGATACCAAGTCCACCAAACTTTTTCGGCTTGCAAACCATTTTCCAATTTACCTTACGCATTCCTCCGGTAACCTTGTCACACGCGGCCCAAAGAAACTCTCTCCTTATTATACTATAGCTTAAGCGTAATTGTGTACCCGCCTTCCCACGCTGTTCTCACCGCAAAACATTTTCATCCATTGGATCATGTGTGGAGGGCAAAAGATTCATCCGGTGAGCCTGATTAGTACAGTTGTGGGGTACGATCATGTAGGGGTTCGTAGCATGGAAAACAAAATTTTTCTATCGCATACAAACAAACAAGCCAAGATCTATCTACTATATTGTAGCAACGAGTCGATGGTATAACTTACCCTCGAAGATTCCAAAGCGGTTAACGAGAGCAGATTCTCGTGGGTGATGTAGTCGTACTCTTTCCGATCTCAAGATCGTGAGCGATCCTTCCGCGCCACGTTAAAGCGCTCATGATCGGTCACACGTTCGGTACTCGACAAAGACCTTCCTCTCCCTTGTTCCAAAGTGATGGAGGTTGTAGCACTCTCCTCGAGATTCCGGCAACTGGCGTGGTGCAGGAAGTAGAGGGAGATCCCGAGGCTTCTTGCCGGGAGTATGGTGGATTATGAGAGAGGGCTATTAGTGGTCTAGAGATTTAGACACACCAATTAGAAGGCTCTAAACCGCAGGCTAAAGCAATTAGAAGCTCTAAACCAAACGGCTCTAAACATGAGATTAGAGGTGGAAACTTGTGTGTCTCTAGGAGGAGCCCTGCCTCCTTTTATGGGAGGGTCTTGGGCGCCAGGGAGGAGGAGTCCCTCCCCAACTCGGCCTTGGGCGCCCGGCTGGAGGAGTCCAACTCCTCCTCGGGTTGGTTCCAACTCCTCTTGCTTGTTTCCCACAGGTTTCTGTTTCCCACAGGTTTCTGTTTTCCATAGTTTCTGTTTGACCGTTTGACTTTCAAACGGCAATTTGACTTTCATGTTTTGGAACAGCAAGAACACTTAGTACATGATGCAATCATTCAATGACACACTCATGTACCCTCCGGTCTTGGGACAATCTGAACCTTCTAGAACATTCCGATGAAAACAGGAATAATTCACGAACTCAAGCGGGACTTTCCTTATATGAATCTTATTCTCGGACCATTCGATCACCTCGTGATATCCGGATCCCATCCGAGACTCGAACAACATTCAGTCTCTTTCTCATAATACCATAACTACTCAAAACAACGTCGAATCCTTAAGTGTCTCCTACGGTTCGTGAATTATGCGGACATGATCGAGACACTTCTCGAACAATAACCAATAGAGGAATCTGGAAATTCATATGGCTCCCACATATTTCTCGATTACTGCGATCGAATGAACCACTTACATACGATACCAATTTCCCTTTGTCTCACGATAGTTTACTTATCCGAGGTTATGATCGGTATCTGCATACCTAGTTCAACCTCGTTCTTGATAAGTACTCTTTTCTCGTTCGTGATATGTGATCCCTTGTGACCAAGTCACATGCTTGCAAGCTAATTGGATGACATTCCGCAGAGGGCCCAGTATATCTATCCGTCATGAGGATGGACAAATCCCACTCTTGATCCATGTGTTTCAACCAATACTTTCCAAACACTTAATGCCACCTTTATAGCCACCCAGTTACGGTGTGGTGTTTGATGTCATCAAAGCATCCATCTGGTAAAGGTGATATGCATGATCTCATGGTCGAAGGAATTAGGTTACTATGTATCAGAAAGCATATAGCAATTGAACTATTGAAATGACTTGATCTTTATGCTACGCTTATCTATAGGAGTATGTCCATCACATCATTCTACTAATGATATGATCATGTTGTTAATAACATCTCTATGTTCATGATCAGGAAACCATGATCATATATTAACCAACAAGCTAGTTTAACAAGAGGCTTTACTAGGGACTCTTATTTAAGTTTACAAATCACACAAGTATTAATGTTTCCGGTTAACACAATTATAGCATGGTATGTAAACATTTATCATAAGTGTGAAGATATGATAATAACCACTTTATTATTGCCTCTTGGGCATATCTCCAACAGATCATCGGTTAAAAAAACCCGATACAGTTTCATCCCCTCGAGTCCTCTACCTAAAGCTCATGCCTCCTGATCTTCTAAAAAAAAGCTCCTACCTCTCTGCTCCCATCTAGATTCCACGCCATGGTCGCCTTTGCTCGCGCCAACTCACGGCCAGACGCAGCCAGCGTGACCACCTCCCGCGGCTTTCATTGGTGCCGCCTCCACCCATAGCCATGGATGGCGCAGGGCCGCGATCAGCGCCACGGGCCAACGCTGTAGGGCGCGCACCTCGGGGATTCGAGGTGGGGCCATGGGAAGCACGCAGGTTTAGAAGGAGATGGAGGTGCTCGCAGGGCCACCAAAGGTAGGGAATATGGGGAGGTCGAGGTCGAGGCTGTTGGAGATATGCCCTAGAGGCAATAATAAATGTAGTTATTATTATATCTTTGTGTTTATGATAAATGTTTACATTCATGCTATAATAGTATTAACAAGGAAACATTAATACTTATGTGATTTGTAAACTAAAATAGAGTCCCTAGTAAAGCCTCTTTATAATACTAGCTTGTTGGTTAACAAATGATTGTGGTTTCCCTGTCATGAACATTGAGATGTTATTAACAACAAGATCATATCGTTAGGAGAATGATATGGTGGACATACTCCTATAGATAAGCGTAGCATAAAGATCAAGTTATTTTAATAGTTCAATTGCTATATGCTTTCTGATACATAGTAACCTAATTCCTTCGACCATGAGATCATGCATATCACCTTCACCGGAAGGATGCTTTGATGACATCAAACACCACACAGAATCTATAAGTGGCTATTGAGTGTTCAGAAGTGTTGGTTGAGACACATGGATCAAGAGTAGGATTTGTCCATCCATATGACATAGATATACTGGCCCTCCAATGGAATGTCATCTTATCTTGCAAGCATGGCACAAGGTATCACATATCACCGAACGAAAAGAGTACTTATCAAGAACGAGGTTGAACTAGGTATGCGGAACCGATGATCATAAACTATGAAGTAAACTATCGTGAGAAAGGGAAATTGTAAGTGGTATGTAAGAATCTAAGTAATATGAGAAATATGTGGAGGCCATTATGAATTATCAATTCTATTATTCATATTGTCTTGAGAAGTCTCATCATGTCCGCATATAATTCACACAACCCATAGGAGGACGACTTAAGACCGACATGTTTGAGTTATGGAATGATGAGTAAGAGACCAAATGTTGTTGGAGTCGATATCACGAGGAGATCCGGAATGGTCGGAGAATAATATTCATATAAGGAAAGTCTGTTCAGTTGGAGAATGGTTACGGTGTTTTCATCGGGAATGTTCTAGAAGGTTCGGAATGTCACACTCGAGAAAGGGTACATGAATATGTCATACCAAGTTGGAATGATTGCATCATGTACTAGGTGTCATCGCTGAACAAAATAAAGGGTTTAATCAAATCCTAGTTTGAAAAGTCAAACGCCAATTTGAAAAGTCAAACGGCTATTTTGGAAGGTGGAGGTGAAGTAGGAAACCTACTTGGGGAGGAGTTCCTCCCCTCCACCGCCGGCCCACTTGGGAAACCGAGTTGGGGAGGGACTCCCCTCCCCTGGCGCGCCCCCTCCACCTATATAAGGAGGGGCAGTGCTACCCCTCCTAGCACACAACACCTCCACCCGCAAACCCTAGCCCCGGGGCCGCCACCTCCTGCCGCCGCCGCCTAGCTAAACCCTAGCCACCGGCCTTACTCCTCCTTGGTGCGTCTAAACCCTAGATCGTCGAGGCTCTCTCTCATAGTCCACCATACTCGCTCCGGCTTAAGGCGAAGCCCTGCGGGATCTCCCCTCTGAAGGGTTTCGCGGCATAGTAAATCAAAATTTTCTACGGAGCGAACAGAGGGAAAGCCAAGATCTAATCTAGGAGATGCAAACAACGAGAGAGATTGGATTAGATCTTCATACCCTTGAAGATTCTCAGTGAACGTTCGTCGAACGTGGGTGATGTAGTTGTACTGCTTCTCCTCCTCGCGATCCGATCGATCTAGCACCACAAGTGGCGGTGCCTCCGTGAGATGCACCGTGCGGCACCTCGACATCTCCGCCTTCCTCGGACCAGCGAGTATGGTGGAGAGATAGATTGGATCTACAACACGGCGTGGTGTATATGGTGGAGAATTTACTGCAGGCTTCGCCTACAAGCGATCGGGAGGGAGAGGAAGGTAGCAAGGCTGCTAGGGCTTGGAGGAAGGTGTGTGTGGGGGGGAGGCGCCCACCCTCTATATATAGAGGGGCGGCCAGCCCTGCCCTCCTCCAAGCCTATCTCTAGTTTAAACAATTTAAACTCTCCTTATCTAGAAATCCTATCTCTAGATTTAAGCAGTCAAATCTCTCTAGAATCGGCTGGGCCCTATGGGGCCTTGTGCCTGGCCCAAAGCGGACAGGACACTCCCTCATAGGCCCATGCCCTCCCGGAAGGTGGGGCCACGTTGGTCCCCTTCGGAAGGTTCTAAAGCTTCGGTACAATACCGATTAACGGAACAATTCCGAACTCCAAAATTGCCTTTGCCTTATATGAATCTTATTCTCGGACCATTCCGGAACCTCTCGTGATATCCGGATCCCATCCGAGACTCGAACAAAAATTCATAAACCAATTATCCAATCTATCCTAGCGTCGAGATCGTTAAGTGTGTGACCATGCGGGTTCGAGAATATGCGAGACATGATCTTCTATCAATAATCAACGGAGTGCAGGCACCCATATTGACTCCACACATTCATCGATGATCATATCGGATGAACCACGATGCGATTCAATTAATCCCATATATATATTCCCTTCGTCTCGCGATATTTTACTTGCGAGATTCGATCGTCGGTACCGTCATATCTAGTTCAATCTTGTTCACAAAGTACTTTACTCGTTCGTAATCCGATATCACTTTGTGATTAACTCCTTAACCACATGCTTGCAAGCGGTGTTGATATCAATTACCGAGTGGGCCCAAGTATATCTCTCCGACTTGGGAGGACAAATTCCATCTCGATACATACAACCCAATGATACTTTCCGATCACACGAGAGACACCTTTATGATCACCCTCTCATAGGATGACGTTTGATGACCTCAAAGCTTTCTTCCGATACCGGGAGTTTCATTATCTCATGGTCTAAGGAATACAATATTTGACATAGGAAAAGCTTCGCAAAGCGAACACGATGACACGATCTAATTGCTCGCTTTGTTTGGGTCTATCCACCATATCATTCTCCCAATGATATGATCTCATTATCAATTGACAACTCATGTCTATGGTTAGGAAACCTTAACCATCATTGATCAATGAGCTAGTCCATAGGCGTACTAGGGACACGGTGTTGTTCACAAACCACACAAGTATTAATGTTTCCGCAATACAATTCTAGCATGGAATATAAACTTTATCATGAACAAGAATTATAATAATAACATCTTTATTATTGCCTCTAGGGCATAATTCCAGATCTCCCACTTGCACTAGAGTCAATAATCTAGTTTACATCGGCAACAATCTCACACCCATGGCGAGGTGTTGATCATGTTTACGTGGAAGAGGTTTAGTCAATGGATCTGCGACATTCAAATCCGTATGTACTTTGCTAATCTTGATCTCCATACGCTATATAATCTCGGATTATATGAAACTTCTGATTGATATGCTTGGTCTTTGGATGATATCTTGGTTCCTTAGCGAGTGCTATGGCGCCGTGTTGTCACACAATATCTCCATGGGTCAATGCACTTGGAACCATGCCAAGCTCGATGATGAAGTTTCGATCCAAACTCCTTCACTTGGCAACCTGCGGAGCCATGTATTCCGCTTCCTTTGTAGATCCGCGGTCACGCTTTGCTTGCACTTCTCGACTCACAGCTCCTCCATTCAAAATATAAGCGTATCCTCGTGAGATTTGGAATCATCCTTGTCGGTGTCGAAACTAGCATCGACGTAACCTTTACGACAAAACGTTCATCACCCCATAGACTAAGAACATTTCTTTAGTTATATTTAGGTACTTTAGGATGTTCTTCACGGTGTCAATGTTCCACTCTGGATCACTTTGATATCTTCGTCAAACTAAGAGCATTGGACACATCCGGTCTAGTACACATCATGGCATACATGATGGAACCTATGGCGAGGCATAAGGCACTTTGCTCATAGCTTCCCTATCATTTCTGGTAATGGACATCGAGCCTTGCTCAATATCTTACTGTCAACATAGGCCTTTGAACCTTTCTTTGCCTTATCCATTACGAACCTTTTAGAACTTTGTCTAGGTATGTACTCTGGCTTAAAGCTATCAGGCGTCTTTGTCTATCTCTATAGATTTTGATGCCCAATATATAAGCGGCTTCACCTAGGTCTTTCATTGAAAAACACTTGTTCAAATAACTCTTCACATCGTTAAGCATGTTGATGTCATTTCCGATAATCAATATGTCATCCACATATAGTACCGAAGCGTCACGAGCTCCCACTCACTTTCTTGTAGATACAAGCTTAGTAGCAATTTGGAACAAATCCAAAGCTCTTGATCACTTGATCAAAGCGAAGGTTCCAACTCCGAGATGCTTGCTTTAGTCCATAAATGGAGCTGAAGTTTGCATACTTTACTAGCATCCTTAGGATCGACAAAACCTTGGGTTGCATCATATACAACTCTTCATCAATGTTCCCATTGAGGAAAGCGATCTTGACATTCATCGCCATATTTCATAATCATGAAGCAGCAATTGCTAATAAAATCCGAATGGACTTAAACATCGCTCACGGAGAAAGTCTCATCGTAGTCAACACCTTGAACTTGTCGAAAACCTTTTGCGACAAGCCGTGCTTTATAAACGGTAACATTACCATCGCGTCCGTTTTCTTCTTGAATATCCATTTGCACTCAACGGCCTTTGGTCGCTAGGAGGATCCACCAAAGTCCATACTTGGTTTTCGCTCATGGATCCCAATTCGGTTCATGGCTTCCAGCCATTTCTCGTCTGGGCTCATCATCGCTTCCTCATAGTTCGTAGGTTCCTTGTCTTCTACCAACAAGGCGGTCAAGACAGTTGCCGTACCACTCGGGAGGGCAGCGACCTTGTCGACTGCGACGTTCGATGTGACAT
The DNA here is from genome assembly GCA_030063025.1 of Avena longiglumis. Taxonomy (NCBI): domain Eukaryota; kingdom Viridiplantae; phylum Streptophyta; class Magnoliopsida; order Poales; family Poaceae; genus Avena; species Avena longiglumis. The sequence continues at coordinate 88,338,240 of CP125976.1, forward strand.
CGTCCGAGCTTCATGATCCTTGTCATTAGCTTCCTCTATTGTTGGTGCGGACCTTTGGAACAATTTCGGTGTTGCGCTACTCTCCAATTCAAGAAGGTTCAATAACCTCGTCTAGCTTTACTTTCCTCCCACTCACTTCTTTGAGAGAAACTCCTTCTCAAGAAAGGAACCGTTCTTTGACAAACACTTTGCCTTGATTTACGTGATAGAAGGTATACCCAATGGTTTCCTTAGGGTATCCTATGAAGACGCATTTCTCGCTTTGGGTTCGAGCTTGTCGGCATCAACTTATTAACGTAAACCGCATCCCCAAACTTTAAGAAACGACAACTTAGGTTTAGCACCAAACCACAGTTCATACGGTGTCGTCTCAGCAGTTTAGATGGAGCCCTATTTAAAGTGAATGCAGCGGTTTCTAATGCATAACCCCAAAATGATAGCGTAAATCAGTAAGAGACATCATTGATCGGACCATATCTAATAGGGTTCGATTAGGCGTTCAGACACACCATTGCTTGTGGTGTTAGGGTGGCGTGAGTTGTGAAAGCGATTCCACTTGCTTTAAGATGCGTGAGAAAATCATAACTCAAATATTCGCCCCACGATCGGATTGTAGAAACTTAATCTTTACATTACGATGGTTCTCCACTTCATTCTGAAATTCCTTGAACTTTTCGGATGTTTGATTTATGTTTCATTAAATAGATATACCCATATCTACTTAAGTCATCGGTAAAAGTGAGAAATAGCGATATCCACGGCGTCGAAACACTCATCGGTCCGCATACATCGGTATGTATGATTTCCAACAAGTCCGTTGCTCGCTCCATCATCTTAGGAGAGCGGGGTTTTGATCATCTTGCCCATGAGGCATGGTTCGCATGTGTCAAATGATTCAAAATCAAGAGACTCCAAAAGTCCATCGAATGGAGTTTCTTCATGCGCTTTACACCAATATGACCTAGGCAACGATTACCACAAATAAGTAGTATTATCACTATCTACTTTTGCATCTCTTAGCCTCATTGTTATGGATGTGTGTTTCATCCCTTTCGAGATTTAGAAGAAATAAACCATTCACAAGAGGTGCATGACCATAAAAGATGTTACTCATATAAATAGAACAACCATTATTCTCCGATTTAAATGAATAACCGTCTTGCAATAAACACGATCGAAATAATGTTCATGCTCAACGCAGGCACATAATAACACTTATTAAGGTTTAAAACTAATCCCGAAGGTAAAACTAAGGAGGCGTCTTGGCGACCATCACATCAACTCTTGATCCGTTGCCAGCGCATCGTCACCTCATCCCTATAAGCCGCCATCTATTCCGTAGCTCTGTTTGAGTTACAAATATTAGCAACGAACGATATCAAATACCGGGCACTAGCGAGGGCTAGTAAGGAAAACATCAATAACATGTATATCAAATATACCTTTGATGGTGCCAGCCTTCTTGTCCGCTAAGTACTTGGACGATTCGCTTCGGTGACCCTGTCCTTGCAATAGAAGCACTTCGATGTCGGCTTAGGACCAGACTGAGCTTCTTCTCGGCGAGGGCATTGCGCTTACCGCCGCCCTTCTTGAAGGGCTTCTTTGCTCCTTACCTTTCTTAAAGGAGGCTTGTTGACCATCAACACATGATTATCCTTCTTGATGTCCACTTCGCAGCCTTGACTTTGCGAAGAGCTCGGTGATCGTATCGATGGAACCAATCGATTATGAGTCACTACAAAACTTTTGTAGCTGGGAGGAGTGATTGCAGAACCCTTTCAATCTTGAGCTCCTCCGGAATCGTGCATTCCGGTTGCTCAAGCGTTGAGTGTAGCCCGACATCTTTATGGCGTGCTCACTAACGGAACTCCTTCCTCCATCTTGCGGTTAAAGAACTTCTCGGAGATCTCATATCTCGAGCGGGCATGAGTGCGAAACATGGTTTCAGCTCCTCGAGAATCTCGAAGGGCAGGATAGGTTTCAAAGCGATTTTGAAGCTCGGTTCCATAGCAAACAACATGGTGCTCTTAATCACACCATAATCATCTTTCTTGCGTTGATAGACAACTTTCTCATCGGTACGGCGATTGCGTGAGGGTCACCTAACGCTTTACCAAGGACATAGTCCTTGTGTCATGAACAGAATGATTCTTAGATTGCGGAACCAATTGGTGAAGTTAGACCCATTGTTTCTAAGCTTTTCCTTCTCAGCAAAAATGTTGAAGTTGAAGTTGGATTTGGCCATGTGATCTACAGTATTTGCAAGTACAATTTAGACTATGGTCATGATAAATAGTTCAACTTAATCAAATTACTAGATGAACTCCCACTAAATTCAACATCCCTCAAGTTGTTTAGTGAACACGATCCAAATTCACCACACCTAATCCGATCATCAGAGAAGAGATGTGGTTTCAATGGTGGACAACAAAGTGTCGATCATATCACTCATATGAATCATGCTTAACCTTTCGGTTCTTGTGTTCCGAGGCCATGTCTGTACATGCTAGGCTCGTCAAGCTAGACCCAAGTATTTCCGCGTGTGCAAAACTGGCTTGCACCCGTTGTATGTGAGCGTAGAGTCTATAGCACCCGATCATCACGTGATGCTTGGACACGACGAACTTTCGCAACGGTGCATACTTGGGGAGAACACAGTTTTTATCTTGATCTTTAAGTGAGGAATCATCTTATAATGCTACCGTCGCGATCTAAGCATAATAAGATACATAAAAGGATAAACATCACATGCATATAACTTTATGTGACATGGTATAGCCAATCCTCGCAATGATCTCCATCTTGTGCGTTCGGCATGATCTCCATCACTCCACCATGATTGCCTCCACCACGAATAGCAACTACAACTATTGCTAACTACTTAGCGATAAAGTAAAGCTATTACATGGCGTATAAGAAGTTGACTCAGGTCATACACAATTATAAAGACAACCATATGGCTCACGCGGTTGTGTACTCATAGACATGCAAGTCGTGAAACATTACAAAACATGATCATCGCATACAATATACACATCACATCTTGGGCCATACCATATCACGAAAACACTCCTGCAAAAACAAGTTAGGCGCCTCTACTTTGTTGTTGCATGTTTTACGTGGCTTATGGGAGTAGATGCTAAGAACGATTCTTACCTACGAAAAGCCACAGCGGTGATATTATGGTTGCCAAACTCCGTGTTAATCCCATGACAACTATAGTGAGAGCGACATCCACCACCGCATGTGTGGAACAAGCCACACGTCAAGTGCGAGCCGGTCTCATGACGGCGTCGCGTAAGGTTGGCCTGGACCGCTTCAATCTCACTATCCCGCGTCATAAGAAGAACACAAACAAGAGGCTTGCAACAGAAAACATCAACGCCCGCAACAACCATGTTGCGTTCTACTCGTGAAACACATCTACACATAGATCTAGCTCTGATACCACTGAAGGGTTTCGCGGCATAGTAAATCAAAATTTTCTACGGATGCGAACAGAGGGAAAGCTTAGATCTAATCTAGGAGATGCAATCAACGAGAGAGATTGGATTAGATCTTCATACCCTTGAAGATTCGCACAGCGGAACGTTCGTCGGAACATGGGTGATGTAGTCGTACTCGCTTCTCCTCCTCGCGATCCGATCCGATCTAGCACCACAAGTGGCGGTGCCTCCGTGAGATGCACACGTGCAGCACCTCGACGTCTCCTCCTTCCTCGGACCAGCGAGTATGGTGGAGAGATAGATTGGATCTACAACATGACGGCGTGGTGTATATGGTGGAGAATTTCTGCTGCAGGGCTTCGCCTACAAACAGTCGGGAGGGAGAGAGGAAGGTAGCAAGGCTGCTAGGGCTTGGAGGAAGGTGTGTGTGTGGGGGGAGGGGGCGCACCACCCCTCTATATATAGAGGGGGGCGGCCAGCCCTTGCCCCTCCTCCAAGCCTATCTCTAGTTTAAACAATTTAAACTCTCCCTTATCTAGAAATCCTATCTCTAGATTTAAACGAGTCAAATCTCTCTAGAATCGGCTGGGCCCTATGGAGCCTTGTGCCCCTGTCCCAAAGCGGCCAGGACACTCCCTCATAGGCCCATGCCCCCTCCCGGAAGGTGGGGCCACGTTGGTCCCCTTCCGGAAGGTTCTAGAAGCTTCCGGTACAATACCGATTAACCCGGAACAATTCGAACTCCAAAACTGCCTTGCCTTATATGAATCTTATTCTCCGGACCATTCCGAACCTCTCGTGATATCCGGATCCCATCCGAGACTCGAACAAAATTCATAAACCAATTATCCAATCTATCCTAGCGTCGAGATCGTTAAGTGCATGACCCTACGGGTTCGAGAATATCTACATCTTCTATCAATAATCAACAATGGGTGCAGGCACCCATATTGACTCACACATTCATCGATGATCATATCGGATGAACCACGATGCCAGGATTCAATTAATCCCATATATATATTCCCTTCGTCTCGCGATATTTTACTTGCGAGATTCGATCGTCGATGCAGTCATACCTAGTTCAATCTCGTTCACAGGCAACTTTTACTCGTTCCGTAATCCGATATCACTTTGTGATTAACTCCTTAACCACATGCTTGCAAGCGCTGTTGATATCTATTACGAGTGGGCCCGAAGTATATCTCTCCGACTTGGGAGGGGCAAATCCCATCTCGATACATACAACCCAACAGATACTTTCCGATCATCTGAGAGACACCTTTATGATCACCCTCTCATAGGATGACGTTTGATGACCTCAAAGCTTTCTTCCGATACCAGGGAGTTGCATTATCTCATGGTCTAAGGAATACAATATTTGACATAGGAAAAGCTTCGCAAAGACGAACACGATGACACGATCTAATTGCTCTGCTTTGTTTGGGTCTATCCACCATATCATTCTCCCAATGATATGATCTCATTATCAATTGACAACTCATGTCTATGGTTAAGAAACCTTAACCATCATTGATCAATGAGCTAGTCCATAGAGGCGTACTAGGGACACGGTGTTGTTCACAAACCACACAAGTATTAATGTTTCCGCTTAATACAATTCTAGCATGGAATATAAACTTTATCATGAACAAGAATTATAATAATAATATCTTTATTATTGCCTCTAGGGCATAATTCCAACAGTCTCCCACTTGCACTAGAGTCAATAATCTAGTTTACATCTGGCAACAATCTCACACCCATGGCACTGAGGTGTTGATCATGTTTTACACGTGGAAGAGGTTTAGTCAATGGATCTGTTAAGACCCGCGTGTCTATTTGTCACATCCCAAGATTTTCCAAATCTTGTAATGTGAAATAAATGAATAAAATAAAACTTTGTTTAATTTTCAGAGCCAGAAGAAACTTTTTGAATTCAATTGGAACCTCAAACCCATTTGAATTAAATAAAATCCTAAAGGGATTCATAAAGATGAACATTTAACAAAGGAAATTAAAATGTTTTGAAAACTACTATTTTGGATCCTTTAATAAAAGATTTGGTTTTCAAAAGAAAAAGTGGATTTATAAATAAAGATTATTTTGTAAAGCCAAATTAAACCTTGACCAAACTTTGGGAATTAAAAACTTTTAGTTTGAATAAAAACAACAAAGGCTTATTTAAAATAAAATAATAAGGAATTAATATCCAATCTTTATTTAAATAAAAGGTTTTAACAATTTAAATTGAAACATCAAAGATTATTAAGTTATTTAAAATAAGTTTTCCCAAATATTTGATATTCACAAACAAAACCTACTAAAATGTTCTGGGCTTTATTTTAGGTTTTCAAATTAAATATCTCAATAAAATAAATCCTATTTGATTTAATAAGGAAAGACTATTATATTTAATTATTAATAGACCCTATTAATAAAATTATTAATTTAAAATTTGGATCTTGGACTCATGATAATAAACAAAACTATTTTCAATATCACAAAGTTGGATGTTATTTGAATTGTTTTAAAAACATTGTTTGACTTGTTTGAATGATTGAATAATTGATTGGAAAATTCAAAAACAGAAATCAGAAAAAGAAAAGGAAAAAGTTACAGAATAAAAAAAAATTGGAGATTTGCCAACCCAGCCCAGGCAGCCCAACAAGCCCAGGAAACAGCCCAGCCCCTCACCCCGCGAGAAAAAAGATTCGCACCCTGTTCCTGAACCACACTAAGTATGACCGGTGGACCTCCCTCTCTTTTCATTTCCCACTGACTATGGACCCGACCACCCTTGTTCTTCTCTCACACCCGCGCGACCCCTTCTTCCTCCCTCGACCACCGTTACCTGCTATGATTCCGCGCGATCAATTCGCCATAACGCCGCGCCTTTACCTCGCTTTAACCATGCTCGATAAAACGCCAACGCCTCCTCCTCCTTTTCCCCCAGACCACTCCTCCTCTACGCCTTAGGCCGCCAATCTAAATGCGCACCGCCGTCTCCGACGAACTTATTCCCCGATTCCGGCGACACGACACCACCCCGAGCCACCCCGAGCACACTAGCAGACTCCCCACTCCCAGACAATCCTCCCAGTGCTTTTCGTTCGACCGCGGGCGCCCAGAACACCGCCCTCGACAAACTCCGAGCACCGCCGCGTCTGTCTCCAACTCCGGCGCGTTCCCCAGGTGAAATCCGACCGCCCCTTTACTCATCGATCACGCGAGCATCTTCGCCTTGGTTTTACGACCTTTTGACCATACTCTGTCTTGCCTCCAGCGTGACCTCTGACCTCGCCTTCGTCTTCGGCGCCACCGACGGCTAGGGTCAACTCCGACGAGCTCCTCTGGTAATCACGGCCGACCGCCTCCTCTCTAGTTGACACTATCGTACTCCCTTCCTAAATGCGTGTCTAACGCTCCCTCTGTTATGCACCGGCGTGTCTTGTAGCCTCGTTCCCGACAACAACCAAACGTGCCTGACGGAAGCAGGAACTCCGGCGAGCGATTAGTACCGCCCAGTGCGCCCCTCGCCTCCTCGAAACCACGTCGAGCTTCCCCACGACCTTGCGATCACTGTGAGCCACTCCTCCCTCTCTAAAGCTTCTGTGTTAGCGAACTCCACCGCTTGAGCCAGCGCGCCATCGCCGATAGCGCCGCCCTCTTACAGTCGATCGTGCGTGGCATTCGATGTAAATCCAACGAATGCAATAGATTCATTTAACTGAAAGGGTACGCTAGCTCGGAACCGTGCGATATGACTTAGATCTAACGGCCTGCAGTGCGTGATCCGTGCGAACCGTTCTCGGCCAATTAGAACATGACGCGTGGCCATCTCTAGTTTAAAACAAATTTTTGAATCAGAATTATTTGCAAACTTCAAACCCTTATAACTTTCAAACCACACGTCCAAAAATTGCAAATTTTATGTCGTTGGATTCAGGAGAACAAGCCCTAGCCAACCATGGCCTTAGTTTCGAAAATAGTATCTGTTAGCTTGTTTGAAATTGCAGATCCTTTTGTATGCTTGTTTAGAGTAAGGAAATTGTTTAAAATTGAATTTAGGGTTAAGACCTTTGCAAAATGGATCTGTGTGACCTTACTGACCCTAGGAACCAACCCTTGGTGTTGAAAATGATTTTGGTAAAGTTTAGGCTAGATTATTTGACTTGGCCATTTTCTAACTAAATTAAAAATTGTTAAGTTTATTATGAAAATGGTTGTGAAAAGAAAACTTTGGGAAAATAGTTTAGACCAAAACTACTGACCCAAAAACACTAAGTTTTGTAATAGCAACTCATGAGGGAAAAACATAAAGATTTGCTTTGATAGAAATAAAATTTTCACCACATAAAATGATGATTAGATTTAAAAATGGTTTATGGATCAAAACCCCTTTGCAAATAACTTTGCCATTTTGGTAAAATGACCAAATTGGACCTTATAAAGTTATAAACCTAGTAGAGACCATCCTTGCAATAGAACCACCCTTTGCATACTTATGATGACTTAGTTTCCTTCTTGTCTTGTGTGTGTGATTTTGTTTGAGTAATGGTGGTTTGAAATGTTAGTTGATTTGGTGTTTTGATTGACTTGTAGTGAAATTAGCAAAGTGTGAGACTAGCAAGATCAAGGAGTGAACCCCCATTCCCTACCAAAAGGCAAGTTACACTATCATACAAATGCCCTACTATTTTCATTATACTTAGTGGATTATGAAAACATGCAGGAAAAAGATTTCTTTATACTTATGCTATGCTAAATCCTAATAGGATTCCCTATACACTCCTTAGTGAAAATATTGTAGTTGTACATGCTTAGCCATGCTTTATTTTGACAAGATATACATGTTGACATTTTACAAAGGATTGAGAAAAGGACTTATGTTTTACATAATAAAACAAGGACTCAATGAACCACCTAGGTGGTGGACACTTTAAGTTTTGGAGAGGGTGGCAACAAAAGGTACCATGTCTATGGGAATCACTTTGTGTTGTGCTCCAAAAGAAAACCACCTAGGAAACTTAGAGATTGAACATGTTTCTCCAATTGTGGCTTTCGTGTGCAACCACATGCTATTATAGCTCTGGCTTAGTCAACTACATTAGGAAGCCCCATACATTGTCTTTGGTTACGGACATGGGGATCTGAATGCTTCATGAAATTTGAAGGAAAGCTAGCAATGATGTATGGGAGGACCTTTTGAAAGACTTCACACACTCTCGGTCTGCAGTACTCCATCTTGGTGAGTACTAATCCAAGAGGCCACTGTGGCAACAAGATGGGATTGTGTCATGTGGGTAAAGTGTACTCCTTCTGCAGAAGTTAATCAAATCTAAGTACTTAGCCGTGTCCCCGGTTATGGACAAAACTGAGCAACTAAAGTATGAACTATGGGAGATCTCGACATTCTAACTTCTAATATAAAAACTTGATGCACTTGGGGGTACCAAGGAATTCAAAGAGATTTTGTTAAGCTTGTTGCACTTGGGGTTACCAAGGTGCTCAAGAGCATGATGTACTTGAGGTTATCAAGGAACTCATGAGTTTTGATAAAACTTGTTGCACTTGGGGTTACCAAGTAGCTCAAGGGATTTTGACAAGGACTTGAACACTTGTGTTTCTACCAAGGAGTTCAAGGGATTCTTGGAAAAGAGATTTGACAAAGGACTTAAAACCCTTTTTGAAAAGATAGGATAAAATATTGCTTTATGCAAATAAGCCTTGAACTCTACTTAGCCAAATATGCATATAATGATAGGATCCACTCTTATATACATAGAAGTGATGCTTGCCAATACAATTCAAATGTATTGACCCTTGTGGCTGTAACTTGTAATGTTGCAGGTTGATTGTTTTTAAATGAAGATTGTTTGATTGACTAGGGCTACAAAGTCTACAACCAACATCTGCCTGTGGCACTTTGAAGATGAAGGACCCATGACTATAGTTATTCCGCTGCAATGTAATGTAATAGCCAAATGAGCTATGTATGATGTAATAGAATTATGTTATTCCTGGCTATAAAGTTATAATATGACCTTTGTATCTTGATATTACATATTACTGTGGATGCTAGCTATTGATCCAGGGACTAGCATTATAAAACACAGGAGGACTCTACCTTATCAGGTTGGGACCTCTACACTATTTAAAGTAGTTGTAATAGTTGAAGCCGGTGGACGACAACCATGGAGCTGCGTCATTGACCTTGATGCAATGCCGGTGATGATGGAGATCATGTTCGTGCTTGAAGATGGAGATCGGAAGCACAAATAAGAAAGGCCATATCATATCACATATTATGAATTGCATGTGATGTTAATCCTTTATGCATCTTGTATTGCTTAGTTAACAACAATAGCATTATAAGATGACCCCTCATGCACATGAATTTCAAGTTCTAAAGTGTTCATCCTTAGTAAGCACCGTTGATAAAGCTTGTTGTTTCGAAGCATCACGTGATGATCGGGTGTGTTAGATTCCGCAAGTGTATACAACGTGAGCAAGCCAGATTTGCTCATGCCTAAGCTAAGGTTTGATCTTGACGAGCCTAGCATGTACAGACATGGTCTCAGAACATGGATCACCGAAAGGTAAAGCATGAATCATATAGTAGATATGATGAACATGTCGATTGTTCGCCATTGAAACTATATCAACTCTCGTGATGATCGGTGTTGATGTTGTGGATTTGGTTCGTGTGATCACTAAAACAATGTGAGGGATATTGTTTTGAGTGGGAGTTCACCTAGATTAATTTAACTATTAATTAGAACTTAATTTGTCATAAACTTAGTCTAAACTATTGCAAATATGTTGTAGATCAATGGCGGCCCCTACCATCAATTTTAATGTGTTCCTAGAGAAAGAAAAGTTGAAAAACAATGGAAGCAACTTCTGTAGGGGTTCGTAGCATGGAAAACAAAAATTTTCTATCGCATACAAACAAACAAGCCAAGATCTATCTACTAGATTGTAGCAACGGGTCGATGGAATAACTTACCCTCGAAGATTCCAAAGTGTTTAACGAGGCGATTCTCGGGTGATGTAGTCGCATTTTCCGATCTCAAGATCGTAGAGCGATCCTTCCAAGGCCTGCGTCCTAGCGCTCGCATGATCGGTCACACGTTCGGTACTAAGAAGACCTTCCTCTCCTTGTTCCAAAGAAAATGGAGGTTGTAGCACTCTCCTCGCGATTCCAAAGACAACGGCGGTACCGGGAAGTAGGGGAGATCCTGAGGCCTTAAGCCGGAGCGAGTATGGTGGATTATGAGAGAGGGCTATTAGTGGTCTAGAGATTTAGACACACCAATTAGAAGGCTCTAAACAGCTGGCCAAAGCAATTAGAAGCTCTAAACCAAACGGCTCTAAACCTGGGATTAGAGGTGGAAACTTGTGTGTCTCTAGGAGGAGCCCTGCCCCTCCTTTTATGGGAGGGGGGTCTTGGCGCGCCAGGGGAGGGAGGGAGTCCCTCCCCAACTCGGCCTTGGGCTGGGCGCCGGCCTGGAGGAGTCCAACTCCTCCTCCAAGTTGGTTCCAACTCCTCTTGCTTGTTTCCCACAGTTTCTTATTTCCCACAGTTTCCTGTTTTAGCCGTTTGACTTTCAAACTAGCAATTTGGCTTTCATGTTTTTGAAACAGCAAGAACACTTAGTACATGATGCAATCATTCAATGACACACTCATGTACCCTCCCCCCCGGAGTGTCGGACAATCCGGAACCTTCTAGAACATTCCCGATGAAAACACCTAATTATTCCCGAACTCAAACGGACTTTCCTTATATGAATCTTATTCTCCGGACCATTCGGATCACCTCGTGATATCCCGGATCCCATCCGAGACTCGAACAACATTCAGTCTCTTTCATAATACCATAACTACTCAAAACAACGTCGAATCCTTAAGTGTGTCTCCTACGGTTCGTGAATTATGCGACATGATCGAGACACTTCTCGAACAATAACCAATAGAGGAATCTGAAATTCATATGGCTCTACATATTTCTACGATTACTTTGTGATCGAATGAACCACTTACATACGATACCAATTTCCCTTTGTCTCACGATAGTTTACTTATCCGAGGTTATGATCGTCGGTATCTCTGCATACTTAGTTCAACCTCGTTACTGATAAGTACTCTTTTCTCGTTCCCGTGATTTGTGATCCCTTGTGACCAAGTCACATGCTTGCAAGCTAATTGGATGACATTCCACCGAGAGGGCCCAGAGTATATCTATCCGTCATGAGGATGGACAAATCCCACTCTTGATCCATGTGTTTCAACCAATACTTTCCGAACACTTAATGCCACTTTTATAGCCACCCAATTACGGTGTGGTGTTTGATGTCATCAAAGCATCCATCCGGTAAAGGTGATATGCATGATCTCATGGTCAAAGGAATTAGGTTACTATGTATCAGAAAGCATATAGCAAATGAACTATTGAAATGACTTGATCTTTATGCTACGCTTATCTATAGGAGTATGTCCACCATATCATTCTCCTAACGATATGATCTTGTTGTTGATAACATCTCAATGTTCATGATAAGGAAACCACAATCATTTAATCAACCAATAAGCTAGTGAAGTATAGAGGCTATACTAGGGACTTCAAATTAAGTTTACAAATCACACAAGTATTAATGTTTCCTTGTTAATACTATTATAGCATGAATGTAAAAATTTATCATAAACACAAAGATATAATAATAACTACATTTATTATTGCCTCTAGGGCATATCTCCAACAGTCTCCCACTTGCACTAGAGTCATCTAATCTAGATTACATGGTAATATACCGAACACCCATGGCAGTTTGGTGTTGGTCATGTTTTGCCCTCGGGAGAGGTTTAGTCAACGGATCCGCCACATTCAGATCTATGTGTACTTTGCAAATCTTTATATCCCCATCCTGGATATGTTCTCGAATAGCGTGAAAACGCAACTTGATATGCTTGACTTGTGTGACCTTGGTTCTTGCGCATTGGCTATGGCGCCCATGTTATCACGATGAGATAGACATTGGGTCCAGCGCACTTGGAACCACACCCAGCTCTGTAATGAACTCTTTCATCCATATCGCTTCTTGTGAAGCCTCCAAGCCATGTATTCGATTCGGTTGAAGATCTCGCCACAACGCTTTGCTTTCAATCCTCCACTAGCTGCACCATTCAAAATAAATACGTATCCAGTTGTGATTTAGAATCATCCGGATCGGTGTTCCAACTAGCATCGGTAACCATTAACAAGTGTTCATCACCTCCATAAGAAAGAACCATATCCTTAGTTCTTCTCAAGTACTTAAGGATGTTTTGATCACGTCCAATGATCCACTCCTGGATCACTTTGATATCTGCTAGTTAAACTAACAGCATATGCAATGTCGGGTCTAGTACATAGCATGGCATACATTAGAGATCCTATGGATGAGGCATAGGGAGTCTTACTCATCCTTTCTCTATCTTCGCCCGATGTCGGACTTTGAGTTTTACTCAAGGTCGTATTAGCAACATGGGCAAGAACCCTTTCTTTCTTTCGTCCATTCCAAACTTCTTTAGAACTTTGTCCAAATATGTACTCGTGACAATGATATTTGGCGTTTTGATCTATCTCTATAAATCTTTATGCCTAATATGTAAGTGCCGCCAAGATCCTTCATTGAAAAACTATTATTCAAATATTCCTTGACACTATTAAGAAGGTCTACATCATTCCCAATCAACAATATGTCATCCACATATAGTATTAAGAATGCTGACAGAGCTCCCACTCACTTTCTTGTAAATACAAGCTTCTCCATAAGTTTGCACAAAACCAAAACTTTTGATTACCTTATCAAGCGTTGATTCCAACTTCGGATGCTTGCTTCAATCCATAGATGGACCGTTGAAGTTTGCATACCTTGTTAGCATCTTTAGGATCGACAAAACCTTTGGGTTGCATCATATACAACTCTTCATCAATATCTCCATTGAGGAATCTGTTTTGACATCCATCGCCATATCTCATAATCGTAATATGCGCGATTGCTAACATAATCCTCAGACTTTAGCTTCGCCTTGGCGAGAAAGTCTCGTAGTCAACTCCTTGAATTTGTCGAAACCCTTTTGCGACAAGTCGAGCTTTATAAACGATAACATTACCATCATCATCTGTTTTCTTCTTGAAAATCCATTTGTTCTCGATGACCTTCTGGCCATCCTAAGTCCACCAAAGTCCATACTTGGTTTTCGTACATGGATCCAATCTCGGATTTCATGGCTTCTTGCCATTTATTGGAATCTGGGCTCATCATCGCTTCCTCATATGTCTCGGGGTCATCGGTGTTGTCCACCAACATGACACTCATAACGGAATCGTACCAATGGAGTGGTACGAGTTCTCGCTGACCTCCGAGGCTCTGAGCAACTTCAACCGAAGTTTCATGATCATCATCATTAGCTTCCTCTCTAATTGGTGCAGCATCACAGAACTTCTTCCCAAGCGCTACTCGCAATTTCGAGAGAAGGTTCGACAACCTCGTCGAGTTCTACTTTCCTTCCAGTCATTTCTTTCGAGAGAAATTCCTTCTCTAGAAAGGATCCATTCTTAACAACGAAGATTTTTCCTTCGGATCTATGATAGAAGGTATACCCAATAGTTTCCTTCGGTATCCTATGAAGACGCATTTTCCGCTTTGGGTTCAAGCTTGTCCTTTGTAACTTCTTTACATAGGCTTCCGATCCCCAAATTTTAAGGAGCGACAATTTAGGTTTCTTCCCAAACCATAATTCATACGGTGTCGTTTCAACGGATTTAGGCGGTGCCTGTTTAAAGTGAATCATTGTTTCTAATGCATAACCCCAAAATGATAGCGGTAAATGTAAGTGACATCATAGAACGAACCATATCTAAGAGAGTTCGATTCTGACGTTCGGACACACCATTTCTGTGGTGTTCCGGTGTCAATTGTGAAAGTATTCCGCACTTCTTTAAATGCTCGCCAAACTCGTAACTTAGATATTCACCTCCACGATCGTAACGTAGAAATTTAATCTTCTTGTTACGTTGATTCTCTACCTCACTTTGAAACTCCTTAAACTTCAAAAGTTTCGGACTTGTGTTTCATGAAATAGATATACCCATATCTACTCAAGTCATCTGTGAAGGTAAGAACATAACGATAACCACCGCGCTATACACTCATTGGACCACACACATCGGTATGTATGATTTCTAATAAGTCCGTAGCTCGCTCCATCATACCGTAAAATGGAGTCTTAGTCATTTTTCCCATCGACATGCTTAGCATCTTTCAAGTGATTCAAAATCAAGTGATTCAAGAAGTCCATCGAATGGAGTTTCTTCATCGCTTCACTCCAATGTGACCAAGACAGCGATTGCCACATATAGGTCGAATTATCGCTGATTTCAAGCGTTTAGCCTCAATATTGTTGATATGTGTATTTCCACTATCGAGATTCAATAAGAATAGACCATCTATCAAAGGTGCATGTGTGTAAAACATATTACTCATATAAATCGAACAACCATTATTCTCTGACTTAAACAAGTAACCGTCTCGCAATAAACAAGATCACGATATAATGTTCATGCTCAACGCACTAAATAACAATTATTTAAGTATAAAACTAATCCCGATGGTAGATGAAGAGGTAGCGTGCCGACCGCGATCACATCAACCTTTGATCCGTTTCCCACACGCATCGTCACCTCGTTCTTCGCTAGCTTCCGTTTATTCTGCAGCACCTGTTTCGAGTTACAAATATGAGAAACCGAACCAAGATCAAATACCCGAGCACTACGAGTACTAGTGAGATACACATCAATAACATGTATATCGATATACCTTTCTTCTTGATGTTGCCGTTCTTCGATCCGCCAAGTACTTTGGGCAATTCCTCAAATGACCTTCTCCTTGCGGAAAAGCACTCGGTTAGGGCTTTGGTCCAGCCTTGGTTTTCTTAGGCGTGGTAACTTTCTTACCACCCTTCTTGAAGTGTCCCTTTTGCTTAGACTTGCCTTTCTTGAGTTTGGTGGTCTTATTGACCATCAACACTTGGTGCTCTTTCTTGATCTCCACTTCTGCAGATTTTAACGTGGCAAAGAGTCTGGCGGCGTCTTGTTCATGTTCTGCATGTTGTAGTTCATCACAAAGTTCTTGTAACTTGGTGGTAGTGATTGGAGGACACGGTAAATCCCCAAAGCATTAGGAATCACTATACCCAAGCTTTGAAGTTTGTTTACGTGCCCGACATCTTAAGCACATGCTCACCGATTGAGCGCCTTCTTCCATCTTGCGGTTAAAGAACTTTTCGGAAGCCTCATAGCTTTCAATTGCCGCATGAGTCTCAAAAATCAATTTGAGATCCTCGACAATATCATATGGGTCGACTCTTCAAACCTTTTCTCAAGCTCGATTCTAAACCATACAAGATAGCACCTTGAACTATGGAGATCTTGATTCTTCCGAGCGAGGTAAACATTCTTTACTTCATCGGAAGCATTGGCTGCAGTGGGTCACCCAATGCATCCAAAGACATAGGTCAAATTACCAGTGAGGACAATCCTCAAATTGCGGAACCAATCCATGAAGTTGCTTCCATTGTTTTTCAACTTTTCTTTCTCTAGGAGCATTAAAATTAATGGTAGGGGTTGCCATTGATCTACAACATATTTGCAATAGTTTAGACTAAGTTTATGACAAATTGAGTTCAAATTAATTAATGAAATTAAACTAGGTGAACTCCCACTCAAAACAACATCCCTCACATTGTTTTAGTGATCACACGAACCAAATCCACTACATCAACACCGATCATCACGAGAGTTGATATAGTTTCAATGGCGAACAATCGTCATGTTCATCATATCTACTATACGATTCATGCTTTACCTTTCGGTAATACGTTCCGAGACCATGTCTGTACATGCTAGGCTCGTCAAGATCAAACCTTAGTTTCCGCATGAGCAAATCTGGCTTGCTCATGTTGTATACACTTGCGGAATCTAACACACCCGATCATCACGTGGTGCTTCGAAACAACAAGCTTTAGCAACGGTGCTAACTAAGGGTGAACACTTTATGATTTGAAATTCATGTGCACGAGGGATCATCTTATAATGCTACCGTCGTCTACTAAGAAATACAAGATGCATAAAGGATTAACATCACATGCAATTCATAATATGTGATATGATATGGCCTTTCTTCTTTGTGCTTCCGATCTCCATCTTCTAGCACGAACATGATCTCCATCATAACCGGCATTGCATCAAGGTCAATGACGCTTCACCATGGTTGTCGCCCACCGGCTTCAACTATTACAACTACTTTGAATAGACACGCGGGTCTTAACATAAATTAAAGACAACCATATGGCTCTGCCGGTTGCCAACTTACAATAAGGAACATTGCATACATCAAATATAATCACAATCATGGCCATATCACAACACTGCACACCTCGCAAAACAAAGTTAGACGCCTCTACTTTCTTTGCATATTTTACGTGGTTTGGGGCTTTCAATAAGTGTCGTTCTAACTTACGAACAAGAACCACAACATTGATACTAGCATTGTTGATTACCCGTTGTAAATTGGATCTTAACTATGCTAGGAGAAAGCAGGCACCATAAAGCCACTTATGCAATACAAGTTGCATGTCAAGCGTGGAGCAAGTCTCATGAGCGATGTCATGTAAGGTTAGCCGGGCCGCTTCATCCCAACATACCGCAAGATGCAAAGTACACAAAAGCAATCTACAATAAAAGCATCAACGCCCACAATGACCATTGTGTTCTACTGCAACAGATCTACATATAGACACGGCTCGATACCCTTTGTAGGTGTTCGTAGCATGGAAAACAAAAATTTCTATCGCATACAAACAAACAAGCCAAGATCTATCTACTAGATTGTAGCAACGAGTCGATGGAATAACTTACCCTCGAAGATTCCAAAGTGTTTAACGAGAGCGATTCTCGTGGGTGATGTAGTCGTACTCTTTCCGATCTCAAGATCGTAGACGATCCTTCCGGCGCTGCATTCAATGGCGCTTCAATCGGTCACACGTTCGGTACTCGACGAAGACCTTCCTCTCCCTTGTTCCAAAGAAAATGGAGGTTGTAGCACTCTCCTCATGATTCCGTGACTGTGGTACCTGGAAGTAGAGGGAGATCCTGAGGCTTCGCCGGAGCCGAGTATGGTGGATTGTGAGAGAGGGCTATTAGTGGTCTAGAGATTTAGACACACCAATTAGAAGGCTCTAAACCGCTGGCCAAAGCAATTAGAATCTCTAAACCAAACGACTCTAAACCTGGGATTAGAGGTGGAAACTTGTGTGTCTCTAGGAGGAGCCCTGCCCCTCCTTTTATGGGAGGGGGGTCTTGGCGCGCCAGGGGAGGGAGGGAGTCCCTCCCAAACTCGGCCTTGGGCTGGGCGCCGGCCTGGAGGAGTCCAACTCCTCCTCCAAGTTGGTTCCAACTCCTCTTGCTTGTTTCCCACAGTTTCTTGTTTCCCACAGTTTCCTGTTTTAGCCGTTTGACTTTCAAACTAGCAGTTTGGCTTTCATGTTTTTGAAACAGCAAGAACACTTAGTACATGATGCAATCATTCAATGACACACTCATGTACCCTCCCCCCCGGAGTGTCGGACAATCCGGAACCTTCTAGAACATTCCCGATGAAAACACCGGAATTATTCCCGAACTCCGAAACGGGACTTTCCTTATATGAATCTTATTCTCCGGACCATTCCGGATCACCTCGTGATATCCCGGATCCCATCTGAGACTCCGAACAACATTCGGTCTCTTTCTCATAATACCATAACTACTCAAAACAACGTCGAATCCTTAAGTGTGTCTCCCTACGGTTCGTGAATTATGCGGACATGATCGAGACACTTCTCCGAACAATAACCAATAGAGGAATCTGGAAATTCATATGGCTCCCACATATTTCTACGATTACTTTGCGATCGAATGAACCACTTACATACGATACCAATTTCCCTTTGTCTCACGATAGTTTACTTATCCGAGGTTATGATCGTCGGTATCTCGCATACCAGTTCAACCTCGTCTTGATAAGTACTCTTTTCTCGTTCCCGTGATATGTGATCCCTTGTGACCAAGTCACATGCTTGCAAGCTAATTGGATGACATTCCACCGAGAGGGCCCAGAGTATATCTATCCGTCATCAGGATGGACAAATCCCACTCTTGATCCATGTGTTTCAACCAATACTTTCCGAATACTTAATGCCACTTTTATAGCCACCCGATTCACGGTGTGGTGTTTGATGTCATCAAAGCATCCATCCGGTAAAGGTGATATGCATGATCTCATGGTCAAAGGAATTAGGTTACTATGTATCAGAAAGCATATAGCAATTGAACTATTGAAATGACTTGATCTTTATGCTACGCTTATCTATAGGAGTATGTCCACCATATCATTCTCCTAACGATATGATCTTGTTGTTGATAACATCTCAATGTTCATGATAAGGAAACCACAATCATTTAATCAACCAACAAGCTAGTGAAGTATAGAGGCTATACTAGGGACTTCAAATTAAGTTTACAAATCACACAAGTATTAATGTTTCCTTGTTAATACTATTATAGCATGAATGTAAACATTTATCATAAACACAAAGATATAATAATAACTACATTTATTATTGCCTCTAGGGCATATCTCCAACAACTTCGCGGATTGGTTCCACAATTTGAGGATTGTCCTCACAGCTGGTAATTTGACCTATGTGCTGGATGCACCGTTGGGTGACCCACCTGCAGCTGATGCTACCGATGAAGTAAAGAATGTTTACCTCGCTCGGAAGACTCAGTACTCCACAGTTCAGTGTGCTATCTTGTATGGTTTAGAATCGGAGCTTCAGAAAAGGTTTGAGAATTCATACCCACATGATATTGTCCGTAATCTCAAATTGATCTTTGAGACTCACGCGGCAATTGAGAGCTATGAGGCTTCTGAAAAGTTCTTTAACTGCAAGATGGAAGAGGGCAGCTCCGTCAGTGAGCATGTGCTTAAGATGTCTGGGCACGCAAACAAACTTCAAAGCTTGGGTATAGTGATTCCTAATGCTTTGGGGATTTATCGTGTCCTCCAATCACTACCACCAAGTTACAAGAACTTTGTGATGAACTACAATATGCAAAACATGAACAAGCAGTTGCCAGAACTCTTCGCCATGTTGAAATCTGCAGAAGTGGAGATCAAGAAAGAGCACCAAGTGTTGATGGTCAATAAGACCACCAAATTCAAGAAAGGCAAGTCTAAGCAAAAGGGACACTTCAAGAAGGGTGGTAAGAAAGTTACCGCGCCGACGAAGAAGACCAAGGCTGGACCTAAGCCTGATACTGAGTGCTTTTACTGCAAGGGAGAAGGTCACTGGAACCGGAATTGACCAAAGTACTTGGCGGATTTGAAGAACGGCAACATCAAGAATAAAAGTATATCCGATATACATGTTATTGATGTGTATCTCACTAGTACTCGTAGTAGTGCCTGGGTATTTGATATTGGTTCGGTTGCTCATATTTGTAACTCGAAACAGGTGCTGCAGAATAAACGGAAGCTAGCGAAGAACGAGGTGACGATGCGCGTGGGAAACGGATCAAAGGTTGATGTGATCGCGTTCGGCACGCTACCTCTTCATCTACCATCGGGATAAGTTTTATACTTAAATAATTTTTATTTGGTGCCTGCGTTAAGCATGAACATTATATCGGGATCTTGTTTATTGCGAGACAGATACTTGTTTAAGTCCAAGAATAATGGTTGTTCGATTTATATGAGTAATATGTTTTATGCACATGCACCTTTGATAGATGGTCTATTCTTATTGAATCTCGATAGTGGAAATACACATATTAATAACATTGAGGCTAAACGTTTGAAATCGAGCGATAACTCGACCTATATGTGGCACTGTCGTCTTGGTCACATTGGAGTGAAGCGCATGAAGAAACTCCATTCATATGGACTTCTTGAAACACTTGATTTCGAATCACTTGAAAGATGCGAAGCATGTTTGATGGGTAAAATGACTAAGACTCCATTTTCTTGTATGATGGAGCGATCTACGGACTTATTGGAAATCATACATACCGATGTGTGTAGCCCAATGAGTGTAGCATCGCGCGGTGGTTATCGTTATGTTCTTACCTTCACGAATGACTTGAGTAGATATGGGTATATCTATTTCACGAAACATAAGTCCGAAACTTTCGAGAAGTTTAAGGAATTTCAAAGTGAGGTAGAGAATCAACGTAACAAGAAGATTAAATTTCTACGTTCTGATCGTGGAGGTGAATATCTAAGTTACGAGTTTGGCGAGCATTTGAAGAAATGCGGAATACTTTCACAATTGACACCACCGGGAACACCACAGCGTAATGGTGTGTCCAAACGTCATAATCGAACTCTTTTAGATATGGTTCGTTCTATGATGTCACTTACAGATTTACCGCTATCATTTTGGGGTTATGCATTAGAAACATCCGCATTCACTTTAAATAGGGCACCATCTAAATCCGTTAAAAAGACACCGTATGAATTATGGTTTGGGAAGAAACCTAAATTGTCGTTCCTTAAAGTTTGGGGTTGCGAAGCCTATGTAAAGAAGTTACAGCTGGACAAGCTTGAACCCAAAGCGGAAAAATGCGTCTTCATAGGATACCTGAAGGAAACTATTGGGTATACCTTCTATCATAGATACTAAGGCAAAATCTTCATTGCCAAGAATGGATCCTTTCTAGAGAAGGAATTTCTCTCGAAAGAAGTGACTGGAAGGAAAGTAGAACTCGATGAGGTTGTCGAACCTTCTCTCGAACTTGCGAGTAGCGCAGCACCGGAAGTAGTTCCTGTGGTGCCTGCACCAATAAGAGAGGAAGCTAATGATAATGATCATGAAACTTCGGTTGTAGTTGCTACAGAGCCTCGCAGGTCAACAATAACTCGTACCACTCCTGATTGGTATGATCCCGTTATGAGTGTCATGTTGGTGGACAACACCGATGACCCTGCGACGTATGAGGAAGCGATGATGAGCCCAGATTCCAATAAATGGCAAGAAGCCATGAAATCCGAGATTGGATCCATGTACGAAAACCAAGTATGGACTTTGGTGGACTTCTGGGATGGTAGGAAGGTCATCGAGAACAAATGGATTTTCAAGAAGAAAACAAATGCTGATGGTAATGTTACTGTCTATAAAGCTCGACTTGTCACAAAAGGGTTTCGACAGATTCAAGGAGTTGACTATGATGAGACTTTCTCACCGGTAGCGAAGCTAAAGTCTGTGAGGATTATGTTAGCAATCGCTGCATATTATGATTATGAGATATGGCAGATGGATGTCAAAACAACATTCCTCAATGGATACATTGATGAAGAGTTGTATATGATGCAACCCAAAGGTTTTATCGATCCTAAATATGCTAACAAGGTATGCAAACTTCAACGGTCCATCTATGGATTGAAGCAAGCATCCCGAAGTTGGAATCAATGTTTTGATAAGGTAATCAAACGTTTTGGTTTTATACAAACTTATGGAGAAGCTTGTATTTACAAGAAAGTCAGTGGGAGCTCTGTAGCATTCTTAATACTATATGTGGATGATATATTGTTGATTGGGAATGATGTAGACCTTCTTAATAGTGTCAAGGAATATTTGAATAATAGTTTTTCAATGAAGGATCTTGGCGAAGCAGCTTACATATTAGGCATAAAGATTTATAGAGATAGATCGAGACGCCTAATATCATTGTCACAAAGTACATATTTGGACAAGGTTCTAAAGAGGTTTGGAATGGAATATAGCAAGAAAGGGTTCTTGCCCATGTTGCCCAATACGACCTTGAGTAAAACTCAAAGTCCGACAACGGCAGAAGATAGAGAAAGGATGAGTAAGACTCCCTATGCCTCAGCCATAGGATCTCTAATGTATGCCATGCTATGTACTAGACCCGACATTGCATATGCTGTTAGTTTAACTAGCAGATATCAATGTGATCAGGAAGTGGATCATTGGACAGCTATCAACACCCGAATTTTTCAATCCTAGATGCCTGTTATGCCATACATCGCAATCCCAGGATTACCATTTTTGCGAGACATAACAGAATTGATACCATAGTACTTCATCCATTACAACGATACAAGTTCGTACACAAATAGGGATCTCATGATCCAGTTCTTAATACAACATCAAGCAGCGGAATACGTAGTAATAACGGTAGCGTAGGCGAAGCTCCATCTTCGGGGTCACAGGCAATGCTGGCGATGGGAGATGATCCTAGTTGTCGTAACCTTCCTGGGGTCCATCTTCCAGGTACTCCTCTTCATAGTCTGGCCATGGGAATAGCCAGGGACAAAGCCATGAGTACTCTTTAAGTACTCGCAAACTAATACTAACAAGTAAAGGGTTTTTTGGATAATGGGACACTAGGCTCTAGGGTTGTTTTGCAAAAAGCCAGGTTTATCTCTACTAAGTTCCCAAAACTAGTTATAGTTTTATAACTCCTAAGTGGGATCTTGTAACTCAGGTCACAACTCTGTTGTGGTCAAGTCAAAGTCTCAATTTATTTCACAAGTCATTTTGAAAAGTCTGACGGGGGAACAGTATGGCCACTCCAACTGTCCATAATCATGACGGCTATTCGAATAGTTTGACACTCTGCAGAGATTGTACACTTTCACCACAACATTCGATACATCCGTCAGGAACAAATCCTGAACTCACCATACTCAGTATGCGGATAATCAATCCTAACCTTTCAATTACACGCCCTAGTATACGCACCTCTCCTGTGAGTTTGGCCTCCCAACCATGACCACTGTCATCTTGTGTACTGCACAAGTGGACAATCTTCACAAGGTAGCCTCAGCTCAGACCTTGGCCGTGAGGGAGCTAATACTAAGGTATATAATTTTCCAGTCAAGCCCTACCCAATATTCGGGTATTGTGGTTGTACGATAAAATTGGAATGATATCGCATCGAGACAACCATCAGTTTTATAAAGGGGCTAAGGCTCATGCCTCAACATTTTCATCACCAAAATCATCAAGTGTTTGGAAACACATGTCCAAAACATTTCAATAGAATGATCCATCATTCCAAGGTTTTCATAACCATTTTTCCACCAAGTACTCCCATCTAAAGTTAATCAAGTTTTATGCTTAGCACTAGCATCTACAGCTGGGGATGGTAATAATGAGGGGTGGTAACTAGTGGAGTTTCACTAAGTACAACATTATATCTTAGGATGAGATCAAGGTTTCTAGCTTAGGCCAAATTTTATGCTCTTAGGGAAAACTTGAGCACAACTGTCTAATATCTACCAAACTCTTAAGTAGACTCTAAGTAAGCTTTGAATAAGAAATAGAGTAAGAAGCTGGCCATAAAACTAGGATTGGTTTAACAAGTGGGTAGGATCATAAATATGGGTTTGTGGCATCGGTAGGGATCTTGCAAGGGTTAACTTGCATCAATATCAGAATAAGCTTGCATAGTTACTATCTTGCATTAGGCTTGCCTTGTGCAGAGCAGTGGTTGAAGTTCTCCTCGGCTTCCTCTTCGTAGTATCCTCCTTCCTCCTCGTACTATCCTTGGTCGGTACTATCGTCTATGAATAAATACGAGGTACACAATCACCAAACAATACTTAACTACTTGCAATCATCACACACAAGGGTCCTATAGATGATATAGCATCATCTCTATCATTACAAGATTAAAGCTTGATTTAGGTCTTTTTATTTTAGAAAAGTAATTTCTACTCATTGAAAACTAGTTAAGATTTAATATTCTCCAAACTAAACATGGGATCATGTTGACACATGTCATCACCACATATTGTAGTCCATGGGAATGTGATTTAAAGTGGTGTCACAATTTAATAAGGTTTTACCTTTTTATTTTAATTAATTAAAGTGGCTAGAAATGCTTATGTAGCATTCTTTTATTCCTTGAACATTATTTCTGCAAGTAAACCTATATATTTTTATATATTCTGAAAGGTATGGTTAAATGTGATTTTTGAGAGTTGGAATCAACTCAAAAGCTTTTATGGTTTAAATTTGAAAAATGTTTGAATGCATAATAGCTTCTGCCTTGTTATTTTTGGTATGGGTGATCTACAGATCCAAATGACTTGAATCCAATGGGCTTGGATTAAGCATTCACAGATCTTTCCAAAAAAATTGGTTTCATCCAATTTGGTGCACCGGATCGATCTGGGTTGATTTTTGAAGTTGGGTACAGAGGTGTGTTTGAAATTAAAAAGAAAAAGGTTTAATTTGAATTGCTGGGCTGCGCGGGAAATTCTAACGGGCCGGCCTGCTAAGCGCAGTGCTCCCGCGGGATGCTTAAGTGGGTGTTCCCACTCCTCAGTGACACGGGCTGGCGGTATGGGGCAACAGCGTGGGTCGTCCGATCTAGTTCTAATCTAACGGTGAGGTCATCGTCGTGAGACAGCTCGGCGAAACGAAACCTAGCGCGGCCAGTTGAGGGTCTTGGGGCTCACCAGTGCAGTCGAGGTCGGCGGGCGGCAAGTCGACGGCAGCGATCCTCCAGTACGGTGGCTTCTCTGAGGGTGGCTCAATCGCTGGCTCCCTTCTTCTCCAGGCGGGGCTCGGTGAAATTCGTAGTGGTGCTCACCTTGCTCGAGGATGGGGTGGCACGGTCGGTGGGGAGGGAGTGAGATGGTGTGAAGAAATCGTGCGGGGTGGCCTCTATTTATAGTCGGCGAGGGACCGTCGGGCGCAAGGTGAGCTCGTCGGGGCGACGTTCTGCAGCTAATGGCATGGGCAAGGGTAGGGGCGGTGATGTGTCTCTGGCGATGCTCAACGACATGATCGCGAGGCATGGGCGGTGTGGTTTGATGCAGGAGCAGGCGGTGCTTGGCAGAGCGGCGTCTTCGACGGGCGGTGGCTGTATGGCACGGGCAAGCAGGGAGTGTCTGGCGGTGTCTTGGGTCGGTGGTGATCGTGTGTGCGGTGAGGGCTTGTGGTCTGGGCGATGGTGGTGGGTGGCACTCTGGCGCACGCTCGACATGGTCTGGCGGCGGCTTGTCTTGGCGTGGTCGAGGGCTTAAGGCTGCCTCCCGGACATCTTGGCTAGGCTTCTTTGCTCCTAGCTTCTGTCCACATTGGAGTGACATGGGGTGCTCATTTGTTCACCATTAATGGAAATGGCAAGCTCACAGGGGGTGCTAGTGTTGGGCTAATCTTTCTAGATGATCTCTTGGTTTGTGTGTGAGCTAACTAGGGAACAAGTTAGGCTCAAAACATGCACTATAGTGTTTGTGGTTTCTTTTGATTTGTGTCTGCCACCTGTTTGATGAAATGGCCGCATGAACTCAAGTTTTGAATTTTGAAATGAATTTTGGTGAGTTTGCTAGATTGGTTCTGGTGAGTCTGCAGATGCTTGGGTTTTGAAAGTTGAGCTTGTTTGAGTGGGTTTTGAAAAGGTGGGATCTTCCCATATGAAGAAGATTCAATTTTGAATTGTCATTTAAACTATGCATTTGAAAGTTTCTAGATGATCACAAAGTGGGCCTTGATACTCTGTTGTGAGTACATTCAAGGGGTGCAAGGTCCGTAAAGAAAAGTTTACATTAGGTTTTGAAAGTTTGAGACAGACAAAGTAGGCATGGGAGTTAAATTGGTCAAAATGACCATTCCCTTAATATATTTGTTTTGATTTACTTGTCTTTAGGTGACATGGTTATAACCTACGGGTACATATCTTCAGCATACCTGGTCTAGCCCAAGGAAGGCCCATGAGATCTGGGCCCATGAAGATTTTCGGGTGGCCAAGGCCCATGACGCCGGATCCTTGGAGAGCAAGACTAGAGGAGATAGGAATTTCAAAGGGTAAAACCTAGAACTTGTAACCGACTAGGACTATGCCGAGACCTGCCTAAGTCTATATAAAGGCCGGAGGGCACGTCTAGGGCAACTCGACTATACTTTGAATCTTGAGAAAAGTGTTTTAGATGATGTTATTTGTTTTGATTTACTTGTCTTTAGGAAAAGTGTGGGAAATGTTTTAGATGATGTTATTTTCACCTAATAAACATTTTACAAGCAAAGGATCACACAAACAAGGTGGTTTTTAAAGAAATTCAAAATTCATGCATACACATATACATGCATTCATGAATTCATTTAGAAAAGTTTTTGTTAACCCTAAACTTGAGGATTAGTGTTTTGATGATCTAAGTTTGATATTTTTGGGATGCTACAAACCTTCCCCCCTTAAACAAAATCTCGTCCCGAGATTTGAAAAAGGGCGAAAAGATTACCTAGGATTTGAAGAGATCTGGAAACTCCGTCCTGATGTGATCTTCGCTCCTGTGTAGCTTCCTCTCGTGTGGTTGCTCCACTGAATCTTGAGAAACTTGATGCTTTGGGTCTGGTAGTTGAAAGGCTTCTTCCAATATCTGGATGGGTACTTGGGATAGGTTAGGTCCTCATTGATCTCTATGGTGCGGTGATCGATATTCTTGAACACTTGGTCTTCTCGAGGACTTGAGACATTTCTTGAAATAACAAGATATGGAGCAGATTGTGCCATTGACATCTCTTCGTAGTTCTAGTTGATACGATACTTCTCCTCGACGGTTCAAGATTTTAAAGGTCCGATATATCCGGGGCTAACTTTCCTTTGAGTTGGAAACGTTGCATTCCCTTCAATGGCGACACTTTCAGATAAACAAAATCTCCGATGTTGAAGGCGAGGTCTCGACGTCTCTTGTTGGCGTAACTCTTCTGTCGGGATTGGGCTGTCTTGAGGTGCTCACGAATCTTGTGAACCTTCTCTTCTGCTTCTCGTAGGATGTCGGGTCCGAAAATCTGACTTTCTCCTACTTCCGACCAGTTCAAAGGGGTGCGGCGCTTTCTTCCATACATAAATTCAAATGGGGCCATTTGCAAACTGGCTTGGTAACTATTGTTGTAAGAAAATTCTGCAAACGGCAGACAGTCTTCCCACTTGGATCCATACTCTAGCACACATGCTCTAAGCATATCTTCGAGTATTTGGTTTACTCGCTCCATTTGTCCATCGGTCTGAGGGTGATAAGTGGTACTGAAATCTAGGCGGGTTCCTAAACCTTCTTGGACTTTCTTCCAGAATCTCGAGATAAACTGAGTTCCTCGATCCGAGACTATGTTCTTGGGGACTCCGTGCAAACTAACGATTCTAGTGATGTATAACTCCGCTAGCTTCGAACTCTGATAGGTGGTTTTGACGGGCAAGAAATGGGCGACTTTGGACAATCTTTCCACTATGACCCAAATAGAGTCATTTCCCCTACTAGAAGTAGGTAGTCCAGTGATAAAGTCCATTCCTACATAATCCCATTTCCATTCCGGAATCTGCAAATGTTGCAACAATCCAGCGGGTCGTTGATGTCCTGCCTTGACTCGCTGACATATGTCACACTTGGCGATATAGCTTCCGATTTCTCTCTTCATCTTATGCCACCAAAATTGCTCTTTCAAATCTTGATACATCTTAGTTCCTGGATGGATAGAATAAAGAGTATCATGAGCCTCCTTCAAGATAACTTCTTTCAACTCCGAATCTTTGGTACACAAAGGCGTCCTTTGTACCACAAAACTCCTTCTTCGTCCTCGGTGAATCCGGTACTTTGCTGCACCGACACGACGCTTAATTCCGTCGATACTAGCGTTTCCTTCGCGCCTCTTTAATCTGACTGATCAAAGTGGGCTGAAGTTCTATGCTAGCCAAAAATCCTTCACTTACTAATTCCACTCGAAAATCTTCCATCTCTTTGTGCAAACTTGGTTGCTCCTTCAAAATCATGGAGTTCAAGCGGCACGGCAATCTGCTAAGGGCATCGGCTACCACGTTGGCTTTACCAGGGTGATAGTGAATGTCCAGGTCGTAATCCTTGATTAGCTCAATCCATCTTCTCTGCCTCATATTCAGCTCCTTTTGAGTGAATATATACTTTAGGCTCTTGTGATACGAATAAATCTTACAACGGTTTCCCATTAGGTAATGTCTCCATGTCTTCAGGGCTAGAACTACGGCTGCGAGTTCGAGGTCATGGGTTGGGTAATTTTGTTCATGTTGCTTCAATTGTCGCGATAGATAAGATATAACTTTGCCTTCTTGCATTAGCACACATCCGATACCAATCTTGGATGCGTCACAATACACATCGAAGGGCTTCGTGATATCCGACATGATCAAGATTGGGCTGAAATCAATCTCCTCTTGAGTTCTTGAAAACTCGCTTCGCACTTGTCTGTCCATTCAAACTTCTTGTCTTTCTTCAGTAATTGGGTCATGGGTCGGGCTATACTCGAGAATCCTTCTACGAATTTGCGGTAATATCCCGCCAATCCGAGAAAAGCACGAACTTGGGTTTGAGTGGTGGGGGCTTGCCAATCTTCTACATCTTTCACTTTGGCAGGGTCAACGGCAATTCCTCCGGCTGATACAATGTGACCGAGGAATCCTACTTCCTGTAACCAGAATTCACATTTGCTAAACTTTGCATACAACTGATGCTCTCTAAGGGTTCCAAGAATGGTCCTTAGGTGTCGCTCATGTTCTTCTTCCGATTTGGAATAAATCAGAATGTCATCGATGAAAACAACGACAAACTTATCCAGAAGTCCATAAAATCTTATTCATGAGATTCATGAAATAAGCGGGGCATTGGTTAATCCAAAAGACATGATCAGATACTCATACAATCCATATCGGGTGGTAAAGGCAGTCTTTGGAATATCCTCTGCACGAATTTTGAGTTGATGATAGCCAGTTCTAAGATCAATCTTAGAAAACACCTGGGCACCGGTCAACTGATCAAACAAATCTTCTATCTTGGGCAAGGGGTACTTGTTCTTGATGGTGACATCATTCAGCTTCCGATAATCCGTACACAAACGGTTACCTCCATCCTTCTTGTCCACAAACAAGACAGGTGATCTCCATGGGGACGCACTTGGTTGAATCAATCCGATTTCCAACATGGAATCCAGTTGCTTCTTCAGTTCTTCTAGTTCTGACGGGTTCATACTATAGGGTCTCTGGGCTATGGGTCCTGTTCCGGGGATTAGTTCGATGATAAACTCGATATCCCAATCTGGGGCATACCGCAAAACATCTGAAATACATCGGGTATTCGCAGACTATCCGAACTTGGTCAATGGTAGGTTGGGCTAGACTCTTGTTACACTTGAATTGGCGAGGTAAGGTTTCGATATATGCTCGATCGATACTCGGTGAATTGGTCATGGTAATGGATTTCTTGGCATACCAATCAATCCTTTATGCTTGTACATCCAATCCATTCCTAGTACTACTTCCAAACCTTTAGTTCCGAGTACTATTAGGTTAGCATAAAATCTATGCCATGGATTCGGATAGGGACGGCTTTGCAAATTTTCCTAGCCTTGGTGGTTGATCCGAATTTGTACAATCATCACATGCTTCAATTTGGTTGGTTGAATTTTACTAGTGCAGCAAATTCTTGATGAAAATGAATGCGATGCACCGTAATCAAACAACACTCTTGCAAGTCTTGAATTAGAAAACATACCCAAGACGACGGGGCGCTACGAGCTTCTTCAAGATGCATGAGAAAAGGACGACCGTTGAGTGAATTTCCTGGGCAAATCTTCTCCTGGTTGGACACGCTGTCTTTGAGCTAGGACATTGGCGTTGGGGCGGTAGTATTCTTCTTGTTGGGGCACTCATTGGAATAGTGGCCTTTATTTCCACATCATAACAGTCACTTGGGACTTGTCCTTGGTCATGACAGAACAACATTGCTTCCATCCTCGGGCAATGTTGGGGTTGGTGGTAGTATTGTTGGTGTTGAACTTGGGTGGGGCACGGGTGAAATTGCTAGAGTTGCCGGGGTCGTTGTGATTTCCTCCGGGTCTAGGGTTTCCACGGTTGGGATAGGTCGGACGGGTCATAGGAGGTCTGTGGGTTCGTGGGGCAAATCCTGGAGATGGGTTGGGGCGATACTTTGGGGTCTGATGGGTTCCTGGTTGATGCATCATGCGACGCTTGCGGTTCTCATTGGCTTGGTTGATCTTTCCTTCCATTTGGATAGCAGAGTCGACAAGGGCTTCAATATCAACAAAGGGGATATTGACTAACACCGTCTGCATCTCGTCATGCAGACCATTCAGGAATCTTTCTTTCTTCTTGGCTTCGGTGTCTATCTCGTCCGGGGCATACCTAGCCAATGACAAAAAATTGTCACGGTATTCCACTACGGTCATCCTTCCTTGCTTCAACTCTTTAAACTCGTCTCTCATTCTCTTGATCAAACCTGGTGGCACATGGGTTCTGCTAAACTTGACCTTGAATTCCTCCCAGGTCATCATCTGGCCTCCGGTCATTGCACGAACACTGTTCCACCATGCCCTGGCATCTCCGGCTAGATAATGGGTGGCGAACAAGACTTTCTCGTTGGCTTCCACTCCAGCTACTTCTAAGTTATTTTCCATGGTTTGCAGCCAATCATCGACGTCTAGGGGTTCTTCTGACTTGGTGAAAACGGGTGGGTTGGTATTCTGGAAATTCTTGAGTTTAGATCCGTGGTTGTCCTGGTTTCCATGGCCTTGGTTGTTGTGGGCTAGCTGGGCTATCTGTTGCAGAGTGGCTAGGTTGGCTTGACGTTACGCTCTTTCAGCTTCACGGTCAGAAGTCAACATTTGCAGGATCTGCAACATCGGGTCCGGGGCTGAACCACTTCCTCCACGTGGCATCTGAAGATTGATATCGATCATGAGAAAAGAGGGAAATTGCTAAGGTTTTGGGGTTTTTGAAAAGTGTTTGGAGTTTGACTCAAGTTTTCTAGCAACTGGCTTTTTCATTCATTCACTCATAGCACACAGTACAACACACACCACAACAAGGAAACACAGATGGTTTTAAGAACCATTCTGGAATCTACGATACAGTGGGACCGACTACTACTCACTACGCTAGTGCTCAGTGCTACTACTCCTCGGAGTTTGTGGCTTCATCATCTTCAGGATCATCGATGAAGGCGAAATCATCCTCATCGGTGAAGAAGTCCATGGCCTGATCCTCCAGAAAATCATCGTCATCGCTGAGATAGGAGTAAGGGTCTCCACGAAGATCCTCTCCTGCATTCTCCCTTTCCTCCAACTGCATGTCTCTCTCGTGGATGGTCTCTTCCAGAGATGAGATGCGATGGCGAAGACAGGCAATATTGCGCTCCTTATTGTCGAGATGACGGCGAGACTTGCGATCCTTGGCTAGCATGGCGATGGTCTGATCCTTCGTCTTGATGATGGCAGACTTGTGGTTGCAATAGTCACGACAGTTGTCCAACTCCTGCTGACGGTCGTACATCATGAAGCTGAGGTGGTCCAATTGAGTCTTCAGCTCGGGGTGGTATGGGGCTTCCAGTGGTTGTCCATTGGCATCACGTCTTGGGAAAACTCAAAGCGAGTACCCTTGATCCGATTGATGCTCTACACACGGGAAAGAGCTTCTGCATTGCTCGCAAGTCCATCGAGCCGCTTGTTTTCCTCAAGGTAAACTGAATTCCTCCGATGTGGGAGGTTCAATCTTTCCTGAGACTTGCAACAATTAGCCACCGCAGATCTTCTCCTCCTTGATCATTGAGTGAGCTCAAGAACTCGGGTGCGGACGCTCCAAGTTCAAAGTCGATCCAGATCCCTCTCAAAGATAAGGTCTCCCCATTTCCGAGTTGATAAAACTTGTTGTACTTCATGTCCATCTATAAAAATAGAGGATGAGTAGATTAGAGTGATCAAGTGTGTCAAAATTTTATCTATTTTGCAAGAGTTTTTGAGGAACATGAAGTTTTATGAAATAATTAAAGAGATAAGAATGAGAATAAGTTTTCAGAATATTTGTTTTCCTTGGTTTTTGAAACTAAGTTTTTGGTTCAACGTCCAACCTAACTAGGGTCTCCTATGGTCGATGGCTCGATACCAACTTGTCAACACCGGATTTTTCAATCCTAGATGCCTTATGCCATACATCGCAATCCTGTGATTACCATTTTTTGAGACATAACAGAATTAGATACCATAGTACTTCATCCATTACAACGATACAAGTTCGTACACAAATAGGGATCTCATGATCCAGTTCTTAATACAACATCAAGCGTGAATACGTAGTAATAACGGTAGAGGCTAAGCTCCATCTTCGGGTCACAGCAATGCGACGATGGGAGATAATCCTAGTTGTCGAACCTTCCGGGGTCCATCTTCCGTACTCCTCTTCATAGTCCGCCATGGGAATAGCTGTGGACAAAGCCATGAGTACTCTTTAAGTACTGCAAACTAATACTAACAAGTAAAGGGTTTTTGGATAATGGGACACTAGGCTCTAGGGTTGTTTTGCAAAAGCCAGTTTATCTCTACTAAGTTCCCAAAACTAGTTATAGTTTTATAACTCCTAAGTGGGATCTTGTAACTCGGTCACAACTGTTGTGGTCAAGTCAAAGTCTCAATTTATTTCACAAGTCATTTTGAAAAGTCGGACGGGGAACAGTATGGCCACTAATCTGTCCATAATCATGACGCAGCTATTCAATAGTTTGACACTGCAGAGATTGTACACTTTCACCACAACATTCGATACATCCGTCAGAACAAATCCTGAACTCACCATACTCAGTATGCGGATAATCAATCCTAACCTTTCAATTACACGCCCTAGTATACTCACCTCTCCTGTGAGTTTGGCCTCCCAACCATGACCACTGTCATCTTGTGTACTGCACAGGTGGACAATCTTCACAAGGTAGCCTCAGCTCAGACCTTGGCCATGAGGGAGCTAATACTAAGGTATATAATTTTCCAGTCAAGCCCTACCCAATATTCGGGTATTGTGGTTGTACGATAAAATTGGAATGATATCGCATCGAGACAACCATCAGTTTTATAAAGGGGCTAAGACTCATGCCTCAACATTTTCATCACCAAAATCATCAAGTGTTTGGAAACACATGTCCAAAACATTTCAATAGAATGATTCATCATTCCAAGGATTTCATAACCAT
This sequence comes from Avena longiglumis, assembly GCA_030063025.1. Lineage (NCBI taxonomy): Eukaryota > Viridiplantae > Streptophyta > Magnoliopsida > Poales > Poaceae > Avena > Avena longiglumis. Next base: position 88,371,805 of record CP125976.1, read on the forward strand.
TTTTCCACCAAGTACTCCCATCTAAAGTTAATCAAGTTTTATGCTTAGCACTAGCATCTACAGCTGGGGATGGTAATAATGAGGGGTGGTAACTAGTGGAGTTTCACTAAGTACAACATTATATCTTAGGCTGAGATCAAGGTTTCTAGCTTAGGCCAAATTTTATGCTCTTAGGGCAAACTTGAGCACAACTGTCTAATATCTACCAAACTCTTAAGTAGACTCTAAGTAAGCTTTGAATAAGAAATAGAGTAAGAAGCTGGCCATAAAACTAGGATTGGTTTAACAAGTGGGTAGGATCATAAATATGGGTTTGTGGCATCGGTAGGGATCTTGCAAGGGTTAACTTGCATCAATATCAGAATAAGCTTGCATAGTTACTATCTTGCATTAGGCTTGCCTTGTGCAGAGCAGTGGTTGAAGTTCTCCTCGGCTTCCTCTTCGTAGTATCCTCCTTCCTCCTCGTACTATCCTTGGTCGGTACTATCGTCTATGAATAAATACGAGGTACACAATCACCAAACAATACTTACATACTTGCAATCATCACACACAAGGGTCCTATAGATGATATAGCATCATCTCTATCATTACAAGATTAAAGCTTGATTTAGGTCTTTTTATTTTAGAAAAGTAATTTCTACTCATTGAAAACTAGTTAAGATTTAATATTCTCCAAACTAAACATGGGATCATGTTGACACATGTCATCACCACATATTGTAGTCCATGGGAATGTGATTTAAAGTGGTGTCACAATTTAATAAGGTTTTACCTTTTTATTTTAATTAATTAAAGTGGCTAGAAATGCTTATGTAGCATTCTTTTATTCCTTGAACATTATTTCTGCAAGTAAACCTATATATTTTTATATATTCTGAAAGGTATGGTTAAATGTGATTTTTGAGAGTTGGAATCAACTCAAAAGCTTTTATGGTTTAAATTTGAAAAATGTTTGAATGCAGAAAAGCTTCTACCTTGTTATTTTTGGTATGGGTGATCTACAGATCCAAATGACTTGAATCCAATGGGCTTGGATTAAGCATTCACAGATCTTTCCAAAAAAATTGGTTTCATCCAATTTGGTGCACTGAATCAATCTGGGTTGATTTTTGAAGTTGGGTACAGAGGTGTGTTTGAAATTAAAAAGAAAAAGGTTTAATTTGAATTCTTTGGGCTGCTGGAAATTCTAACGGGCGGCTAAGCTAAGTGCTCAGCTGGATGCTTAAGTGGGTGTTCCCACTCGTCAGTGACACGGGGCTGGGCGAAGCGGTATGGGGCAACGTGGGTCGTCCGATCTAGTTCTAATCTAACGGCTGAGGGTCATCGTCGACGCGAGACAGCTCCGGCGAGAACGAAACCTAGCGCGGCCAGTGAGGGGTGCTGGGGGCTCACCGGGGTACGGTCGAGGGTCGGCGAGGCGGGCGAACGACGAAGTCGACGACGGCGATCCTCCTGGTACCGGTGGCTTCTCCTGGGGCGGCTCCAATCGCTGGCTCCCTTCTTCTCCAGAGGCGGCGGGCTCCGGTGAAATTTCGGCGAAGTGGTGCTCACCTTGCTCTGAGGATGGGGTGGCACGGTCAGTGGGGAGAGGGGAGTGAGATGGTGTGAAGAAATCGTGCAGGGGTGGCCTCTATTTATAGTCGAGCGAGGAGACCGTCGGGACGCAAGGTGAGCTCGTCGGGGGCGACGTTACAGGCAGCTAATGGCATGGGCAAGGGTAGGGGACGGTGATGTGTCTCCTGGCGATGCTCAACGACATGATCGCGAGGCATGGGGCGGTGTGGTTTGGTCTGGAACGGGCGGTGCTCTGCGCGGCAGAGGCGGCGTCTTCGACGGCGGGCGGTGGCTGTATGGCACGGGGCGGCAAACGGGAGTGTCTGGCGGTGTCCTGGGTCGGTGGTGATCGTGTGTGCGCGCGGTGAGGGCGGCGCGCGGTCTGGGGACGATGGTCGTGGGTGGCGCTCTGGCGCACGCTCGGCATGGTCTGGGCGCGGCTTGTGCGCGTGGTCCAGGGCTTGGCAACGCTCGCGGCTGGGACAGGCAGTGGCGGTGGACGGTAGGCTGCCTCCGGACATCTTGGCTAGGCTTGCCGCTGCCTAGCTCATCCACATTGGGGTGACATGGGGTGCTCATTTGTTCACCATTAATGGAAATGACAAGCTCACAGGGGTGCTAGTGTTGGGCTAATCTTTCTAGATGATCTACTTGGTTTGTGTGTGAGCTAACTAGGGAACAAGTTAGGCTCAAAACACCGCACACTATAGTGTTTGTGGTTTTTTTGATTTGTGTCGCCACTGTTTGATGAAATGGCCGCATGAACTCAAGTTTTGAATTTTGAAATGAATTTTGGTGAGTTTGCTAGATTGGTTCTGGTGAGTCTGCAGATGCTTGGGTTTTGAAAGTTGAGCTTGTTTGAGTGGGTTTTGAAAAGGTGGGATCTTCCCATATGAAGAAGATTCAATTTTGAATTGTCATTTAAACTATGCATTTGAAAGTTTATAGATGATCACAAAGTGGGCCTTGATACTCTGTTGTGAGTACATTCAAGGGGTGCAAAGGTCTAGAAAAGTTTCTGTTAAGTTTTGAAAGTTTGAGACAGCCAAAGTAGGCATGGGAGTTAAATTGGTCAAAATGACCATTCCCTTAATATATTTGTTTTGATTTACTTGTCTTTAGGTGACATGGTTAAACCCTACGGGTACATAACTTCAGCATACCTGGTCCAGCCCAAGGAAGGCCCACAGCAGATATACGCTGGCCCAGGAAGATTTTCGGGTGGCCAAGGCCCATGACGCCTTCGGATCCTTGGAGAGCAAGACTAGAGGAGATAGGAAATTCAAAGGGGTAAAACCCTAGAACTTGTAACCGACTAGGACTATGCCCGAGACCTGCCTAAGTCTATATAAAGGCCAGGAGGGCACGTCCTAGGGCAACTCGACTCATACTTTCGCACACGCATCCACGCCAGATCGAATCTGCGCACTGAATCTTGAGAAAAGTGTTTTAGATGATGTTATTTGTTTTGATTTACTTGTCTTTAGGAAAAGTGTGGGAAATGTTTTATATGATGTTATTTTCACCTAATAAACATTTTACAAGCAAAGGATCACACAAACAAGGTGGTTTTTAAAGAAATTCAAAATTCATGCATACACATATACATGCATTCATGAATTCATTTAGAAAATTTTTTTTAACCCTAAACTTGAGGATTAGTGTTTTGATGATCTAAGTTTGATATTTTTGGGATGCTACAAACCTTCCCCCCTTAAACAAAATCTCGTCCCGAGATTTGAAAAAGGGCGAAAAGATTACCTAGGATTTGAAGAGATCTGGAAACTCCGTCCTGATGTGATCTTCGCGTTCCCAGGTAGCTTCCTCTTCTGTGTGGTTGCTCCACTGAATCTTGAGAAACTTGATGCTTTGGGTCCTGGTAGTTCGAAAGGCTTCTTCCAATATACGGATGGGTACTTCAGGATAGGTTAGGTCCTCATTGATCTCTATGGTCTGGTGATCGATATTCTTGAACACTTCGGTCTTCTCGAGGACTTCGAGACATTTGCGAAATAACAAGATATGGAACAGATTGTGCACAGTTGACATCTCTTCAGGTAGTTCTAGTTGATACGATACTTCTCCTCGACGGTTCAAGATTTTTAAAGGTCCGATATATCTGGGGGCTAACTTTCCTTTGAGTTGGAAACGTTGCATTCCCTTCAATGGTGACACTTTTAGATAAACAAAATCTCCGATGTTGAAGGCGAGGTCTCGACGTCTCTTGTTGGCGTAACTCTTCTGTCGGGATTGGGCTGTCTTGAGGTGCTCACGAATCTTGTGAACCTTCTCTTCTGCTTCTCGTAGGATGTTGGGTCCGAAAATCTGACTTTCTCCTACTTCCGACCAGTTCAAAGGGGTGCGGCGCTTTCTTCCGTACATAAATTCAAATGGGGCCATTTGCAAACTGGCTTGGTAACTATTGTTGTAAGAAAATTCTGCAAGCGGCGCAGTCTTCCACTTGGATCCATACTCTAGCACACATGCTCTAAGCATATCTTCGAGTATTTGGTTTACTCGCTCCATTTGTCCATCGGTCTGAGGGTGATAAGTGGTACTAAAATCTAGGCGGGTTCCTAAACCTTCTTGGACTTTCTTCCAGAATCTCGAGATAAACTGAGTTCCTCGATCCGAGACTATGTTCTTGGGGACTCCGTGCAAACTAACGATTCTAGTGATGTATAACTCCGCTAGCTTCGAACTCTGATAGGTGGTTTTGACGGGCAAGAAATGGGCGACTTTGGACAATCTTTCCACTATGACCCAAATAGAGTCATTTCCCCTACTAGAAGTAGGTAGTCCAGTGATAAAGTCCATTCCTACATAATCCCATTTCCATTCCGGAATCTACAAATGTTGCAACAATCCAGCGGGTCGTTGATGTCCTGCCTTGACTCGCTGACATATGTCACACTTGGCGATATAGCTTCCGATTTCTCTCTTCATCTTATGCCACCAAAATTGCTCTTTCAAATCTTGATACATCTTAGTTCCTCCGGGATGGATAGAATAAAGAGTATCATGAGCCTCCTTCAAGATAACTTCTTTCAACTCCGAATCTGCTGGTAGACAAAGGCGTCCTTTGTACCACAAAACTCCTTCTTCGTCCTCGGTGAATCCGGGTACTTTGCCTGTACCGATACGACGCTTAATTCCGTCGATACTAGCGTTTCCTTCTGCGCCTCTTTAATCTGACTGATCAAAGTGGGCTAAAGTTCTATGCTAGCCAAAAATCCTTCACTTACTAATTCCACTCGAAAATCTTCCATCTCTTTGTGCAAACTTGGTTGCTCCTTCAAAATCATGGAGTTCAAGCGGCACGGCAATCTGCTAAGGGCATCGGCTACCACGTTGGCTTTACCAGGGTGATAGTGAATGTCCAGGTCGTAATCCTTGATTAGCTCAATCCATCTTCTCTGCCTCATATTCAGCTCCTTTTGAGTGAATATATACTTTAGGCTCTTGTGATACGAATAAATCTTACAACGGTTTCCCATTAGGTAATGTCTCCATGTCTTGGCTAGAACTACAATGCGAGTTCGAGGTCATGGGTTGGGTAATTTTGTTCATGTTGCTTCAATTGTCGCGATAGATAAGATATAACTTTGCCTTCTTGCATTAGCACACATCCGATACCAATCTTGGATGCGTCACAATACACATCGAAGGGCGTGATATCCGACATGATCAAGATTGGGCTGAAATCAATCTCCTCTTGAGTTCTTGAAAACTTCGCTTCACTTGTCATCCATTCAAACTTCTTGTCTTTCTTGAAGAATTGGGTCATGGGTCGGGCTATACTAGAATCCTTCTCTGAATTTGCGGTAATATCCCGCCAATCCGAGAAAAGCACGAACTTGGGTTTGAGTGGTGGGGCTTGCCAATCTTCTACATCTTTCACTTTGGCGGGGTCACAGCAATTCCTCGGTGATACAATGTGACCGAGAATCCTACTTCCTGTAACGAATTCACATTTGCTAAACTTTGCATACAACTGATGCTCTCTAAGGGTTCCAAGAATGGTCCTTAGGTGTCGCTCATGTTCTTCTTCCGATTTGGAATAAATCAGAATGTCATCGATGAAAACAACGACAAACTTATCCAGGAAGTCCATAAAAATATTATTCATGAGATTCATGAAATAAGCGGCATTGGTTAATCCAAAAGACATGTGTATACTCATACAATCCATATCGGTGGTAAAGCGGTCTTTGGAATATCCTCTGCAATTTTGAGTTGATGATAGCAGTTCTAAGATCAATCATAGAAAACACCTGGGCACCGGTCAACTGATCAAACAAATCTTCTATCTTGGGCAAGGGGTACTTGTTCTTGATGGTGACATCATTCAGCTTCCGATAATCCGTACACAAACGGTTACCTCCATCCTTCTTGTCCACAAACAAGACAGTGATCTCCATGGGGGCACTTGGTTGAATCAATCCGATTTCCAAGATGGAATCGATTGCTTCTTGATTCTTCTAGTTACGACGGGTTCATACTATAGGGTCTACGGGCTATGGGTCTGTTAGGATTAGTTCGATGATAAACTCGATATCCCGATCCGGGGCATCTGGCAAAACATCTGGAATACATCGAGGTATTCGCAGACTATCCGAACTTGGTCAATGGTAGGTTGGGCTAGACTCTTGTTACACTTGAATTGGCGAGGTAAGGTTTCGATATGCTCGTCGATACTCGGTATCTTGGTCATGGTAATGGATTTCTTGGCACAGTCAATCAATCCTTTATGCTTGTACATCCAATCACTTCCTAGTACTACTTCCAAACCTTTAGTTCCGAGTACTATTAGGTTAGCATAAAAATCTATGCCATGGATTCGGATAGGGACGGCTTTGCAAATTTGCCTAGCCTTGGTGGTTGATCCGGGAATTTGTACAATCATCACATGCTTCAATTTGGTTGGTTGAATTTTACTAGTGCAGGCAAATTCTTCGGTGAAAAATGAATGCGATGCACCAGAATCAAACAACACTCTTGCAAGTACTGAATTAACAGAAAACATACCCAGCACGACGTCTGGCGCTTCCTGAGCTTCTTCAGCATGCATGAGAAAAGGACGACCGTTGCGGTTGAGTGAATTTCCTGGGGCAAATCTTCTCCCTGGTTGGACACGGCGCTGCTGCTGAGCTAGGACATTGGCGTTGGGGGCGGTAGTATTCTTCTTGTTGGGGCACTCATTGGAATAGTGGCCTTTATTTCCACAGTCATAACAGGTCACTTGGGACTTGTCCTTGGCTGCGACAGGCACAACATTGCTTCCAGTCCTCGGGGCAATGTTGGGGTTGGTGGTAGTATTGTTGGTGTTGAACTTGGGTGGGGCACGGGTGAAATTGCTAGGGTTGCCGGGGTTGTTGTGATTTCCTCCGGGTATAGGGTTTCCACGGTTGGGATAGGTCGGACGGGTCATAGGAGGTCTGTGGGTTCGTGGGGCAAATCCTGGAGATGGGTTGGGGCGATACTTTGGGGTCTGATGGGTTCCTGGTTGATGCATCATGCGACGCTTGCGGTTCTCATTGGCTTGGTTGATCTTTCCTTCCATTTGGATAGCAGAGTCGACAAGGGCTTCAATATCAACAAAGGGGATATTGACTAACACCGTCTGCATCTCGTCATGCAGACCATTCAGGAATCTTTCTTTCTTCTTGGCTTCGGTGTCTATCTCGTCCGGGCATACCTAGCCAATGACAAAAATTGTCACGGTATTCCACTACGGTCATCCTTCCTTGCTTCAACTCTCTAAACTCGTCTCTCATTCTCTTGATCAAACACGGTGGCACATGGGTTACGCTAAACTTGACCTTGAATTCCTCCTGGTCATCATCGGCCTCCGGTCATTGCGAACACTGTTCCACCATGCCCCGCATCTCCGGCTAGATAATGGGTGGCGAACAAGACTTTCTCGTTGGCTTCCACTCCAGCTACTTCTAAGTTATTTTCCATGGTTTGCAGCCAATCATCGACGTCTAGGGGTTCTTCCGACTTGGTGAAAGCGGGTGGGTTGGTATTCGAAATTCTTGAGTTTAGATCCGTGGTTGTCTGGTTTCCATGGCCTTGGTTGTTGTGGGCTAGCTGGGCTGCTCATTGCGAGTGGCTAGGTTGGCTTGACGTTACTCTTTAAACTTCACGGTCGAAGTCAACATTTGCGGGATCTGCAACATCGGGTCCGGTGAACCACTTCCTCCACGTGGCATCGAAGATTGATATCGATCATGAGAAAAGAGGAAATTGCTAAGGTTTTGGGTTTTGAAAAGTGTTTGAGTTTGACTCAAGTTTTCTAGCAACTGGCTTTTTCATTCATTCACTCATAGCACGAGACAACACACACCACAACAAGGAAACAGATGGTTTTAAGAACCATTCGGAATCTACGATCTGATGGGACCGACTACTACTCACTACTCTAGTGCTCGTTACTACTCCTCGGAGTTTGTGGCTTCATCATCTTCAGGATCATCGATGAAGGCAAAATCATCCTCATCGGTGAAGAAGTCCATGGCCTGATCCTCCAGAAAATCATCGTCATCGCTGAGATAGGAGTAAGGGTCTCCACGAAGATCCTCTCCTGCATTCTCCCTTTCCTCCAACTGCATGTCTCTCTCGTGGATGGTCTCTTCCAGAGATGAGATGCGATGGCGAAGACGGGCAATAATGCGCTCCTTCTTGTAGAGCTGACGGCGGCGAGACTTGCGATCCTTGGCTAGCATGGCGATGGTCTGATCCTTCGTCTTGATGATGGCAGACTTGTGGTTGCAATAGTCACGACAGTTGTCCAACTCCTGCTGACGGTCGTACATCATGAAGCTGAGGTGGTCCAATTGAGTCTTGACTCGGGGTGGTATGGGGCTTCCGGTGGTTGTCCATTGGCATCACGTCTTGGGAAAAACTCAAAGCGAGTACCCTTGATCGATTGATGCTCGCCCACAGACGGAAGAGCTTCTGCATTGCTCGGCAAGTCCATCGAGCGATTGTTTTCCCTCAAGGTAAATGAATTCCCTCCCGTGGGAGGTTCAATCTTTCCTCGGAGACTTGCAACAATTAGCCACCGCAGATCTTCTCCTCCTTGATCATTGAGCTGAGCTCCGAAGAACTCGGGGTGCGCGCTCGAAGTTCGAAGCTGATCAGATCCTCTCAAAGATAAGGTCTCCCCCATTTCCGAGTTGATAAAACTTGCTGTACTTCATGTCCATCTATAAAAATAGAGGATGAGTAGATTAGCAGAGTGATCAAGTGTGTCAAAATTTTATCTATTTTGCAAGAGTTTTTGAGGAACATGAAGTTTTATGAAATAATTAAAGAGATAAGAATGAGAATAAGTTTTTGTAAATATTTGTTTTCCTTGGTTTTTGAAACTAAGTTTTTGGTTCAACGTCCAACCTAACTAGGGTCTCCTATGGTCAGGATGGCTCTGATACCAACTTGTCAACACCCGGATTTTTCAATCCTAGATGCCTGTTATGCCATACATCGCAATCCCAGGATTACCATTTTTGCGAGACATAACAGAATTAGATACCATAGTAATTCATCCATTACAACGATACAAGTTCATACACAAATAGGGATATCATGATCCAGTTCTTAATACAACATCAAGCGGAATACGGTAATAGCAGTAGCGTGGCGAAGCTCCATCTTGAGGTCACAGGCAATGCGGCGATGGGAGATGATCCTAGTTGTCGTAACCTTCACGGGGTCCATCTTCCGGTACTCCTCTTCATAGTCCGCCATGGGAATAGCAGGACAAAGCCATGAGTACTCTTTAAGTACTCGCAAACTAATACTAACAAGTAAAGGGGTTTTTGGATAATGGGACACTAGGCTCTAGGGTTGTTTTGCAAAAAGCCAGGTTTATCTCTACTAAGTTCCCAAAACTAGTTATAGTTTTATAACTCCTAAGTGGGATCTTGTAACTCAGGTCACAACTCTGTTGTGGTCAAGTCAAAGTCTCAATTTATTTCACAAGTCATTTTGAAAAGTCTGACGGGGGAACAGTATGGCCACTCCAACTGTCCATAACCGCGGACGCGGCTATTCGAATAGTTTGACACTCTGCAGAGATTGTACACTTTCACCACAACATTCGATACATCCGTCAGGAACAAATCCTGAACTCACCATACTCAGTATGCGGATAATCAATCCTAACCTTTCAATTACACGCCCTAGTATACGCACCTCTCCTGTGAGTTTGGCCTCCCAACCATGACCACTGTCATCTTGTGTACTGCACAGGTGGACAATCTTCACAAGGTAGCCTCAGCTCAGACCTTGGACGTGAGGGAGCTAATACTAAGTTATATAAGTTTCCAGTTAAGCCCTACCCAATATTCGGGTATTGTGGTTGTACGATAAAATTGGAATGGTATCGCATCCAGACAACCATCAGTTTTATAAAGGGGCTAAGGCTCATGCCTCAACATTTTCATCACCAAAATCATCAAGTGTTTGGAAACACATGTCCAAAACATTTCAATAGAATGATCCATCATTCCAAGGTTTTCATAACCATTTTTCCACCAAGTACTCCCATCTAAAGTTAATCAAGTTTTATGCTTAGCACTAGCATCTACAGCTGGGGATGGTAATAATGAGGGGTGGTAACTAGTGGAGTTTCACTAAGTCCAACATTATATCTTAGGCTGAGATCAGGGTTTCTAGCTTAGGCCAAATTTTATGCTCTTAGGGCAAAATTGAGCACAGCTGTCTAATATCTACCAAACTCTTAAGTAGACTCTAAGTAAGCTTTGAATAAGAAATAGAGTAAGAAGCTGGCCATAAAACTAGGATTGGTTTAACAAGTGGGTAGGATCATAAATATGGGTTTGTGGCATCGGTAGGGATCTTGCAAGGGTTAACTTGCATCAATATCAGAATAATCTTGCATAGTTACTAGCTTGCATTAGGCTTGCCTTGTGCAGAGCAGTGGTTTAAGTTCTCCTCGGCTTCCTCTTCGTAGTATCCTCCTTCCTCCTCGTAGTATCCTTGGTCGGTACTATCGTCTATGAATAAATACGAGGTACACAATCACCAAACAATACTTAACTACTTGCAATCATCACACACAAGGGTCCTATAGATGATATATCATCATCTCTATCATTACAAGGTTAAAGCTTGATTTAGGTCTTTTTATTTTAGAAAAGTAATTTCTACTCATTGAAAACTACTTAAGATTTAATATTCTCCAAACTAAACATGGGATCATGTTGACACATGTCATCACCACATATTGTAGTCCATGGGAATGTGATTTAAAGTGGTGTCACAATTTAATAAGGTTTTACCTTTTTATTTTAATTAATTAAAGTGGCTAGAAATGCTTATGTAGCATTCTTTTATTCCTTGAACATTATTTCTGCAAGTAAACCTATATATTTTTATATATTCTGAAAGGTATGGTTAAATGTGATTTTTGAGAGTTGGAATCAACTCAAAAGCTTTTATGGTTTAAATTTGAAAAATGTTTGAATGCATAATAGCTTCTGCCTTGTTATTTTTGGTATGGGTGATCTACAGATCCAAATGACTTGAATCCAACGGGCTTGGATTAAGCATTCACAGATCTTTCCAACAAAATTGGTTTCATCCAATTTGGTGCACTGAATCGATCTGGGTTGATTTTTGAAGTTGGGTACAGAGGTGTGTTTGAAATTAAAAAGAAAAAGGTTTAATTTGAATTGCTGGGCTCAAGGAAATTTAACGGGCGGCCTCGCTAAGCGAGTGCTCCATGGCTGCTTAAGTGGGTGTTCCCACGTCGGTGACACGGGGCTGGCGGCGGTATGGGGCAACGTGGGTCGTCCGATCTAGTTCTAATCTAATGGTCGAGGGTCATCATCGGCGAGACAGCTCGGCATGAAGCGAAACCTAGCGCGGCCGGTGAGGGGTCTTGGGGCTCACCGAGTGCAGGCGAGGTCGGCGGGCGAGCAGCAAAGTCGACGACGGCGATCCTCCTGGTACACTGTGGCTTCTCTGGGGGCGGCTCCAATCGGCTCCCTTCTTCCTAGAGGCGGGCTCCGGTGAAATTCCGGCGAAGTGGTGCTCGCCTTGCTCTGAGGATGGGGTGGCACGGTCAGTGGGGAGAGGAGAGTGAGATGGTGTGAAGAAATCGTGCAGGGGTGGCCTCTATTTATAGTCGAGCGAGGGGACCGTCGGGGCGCAAGGTGAGCTCGTCGGGGGCGACGTTACAGTCAGCTAATGGCTTGGGCAAGGGTAGGGGACGGTGATGTGTCTCCTGGCGATGCTCAACGACATGATCGCGAGGCATGGGGCTGTGTGGTTTGGTCTGGAAAGGGCGGTGCTCTGCGCGGCAGAGGCGGCGTCTTCGACGGCGGGCGGTGGCTGTATGGCACGGGGCGGCAAACGGGAGTGTCTGGCGGTGTCCTGGGTAGGTGGTGATCGTGTGTGCGCGTGGTGAGGGAGGCGCGGGGTCTGGGGACGATCGTCGTGGGTGGCGCTCTGGCGCACGCTCGGCATGGTCTGGGCGAGGCTTGTGCGCGTGGTCCAGGGCTTGGCAACGCTCACGGCTGGGACAGGCAGTGGCGGTGGACGGTGGGCTGCCTCCCAGACATGCTGGCTAGGCTTGCTGCTGCTCCTAGCTTACTGTCCACATTGGGGTGACATGGGGGTGCTCGGCTGTTCACCATTAATGGCAATGGCAAGCTCACAGGGGTCCTAGTGTTGGGCTAATCTTTCTAGATGATCTACTGGTTTGTGTGTGAGCTAACTAGGGAACAAGTTAGGCTCAAAACATTGCACACTATAGTGTTTGTGGTTTTGTTTGATTTGTGTCCGCCTGTTTGAAGAAATGGCCGCATGAACTCAAGTTTTGAATTTTGAAATGAATTTTGGTGAGTTTGCTAGATTGGTTCTGGTGAGTCTGCAGATGCTTGGGTTTTGAAAGTTGAGCTTGTTTGAGTGGGTTTTGAAAAGGTGGGATCTTCCCATATGAAGAAGATTCAATTTTGAATTGTCATTTAAACTATGCATTTGAAAGTTTCTGGATGATCACAAAGTGGGCCTTGATACTCTGTTGTGAGTACATTCAAGGGGTGCAAAGGTCCAGAAAAGTTTCTGTTAGGTTTTGAAAGTTTGAGACAGCCAAAGTAGGCATGGGAGTTAAATTGGTCAAAATGACCATTCCCTTAATATATTTGTTTTGATTTACTTGTCTTTAGGTGACATGGTTATACCCTACGGGTACATAACTTCAGCATACCTGGTCCAGCCCAAGGAAGGCCCACAACAGATATACGCTGGCCCATGAAGATTTTCGGGTGGCCAAGGCCCATGACGCCTTCGGATCCTTGGAGAGCAAGACTAGAGGAGATAGGAAATTCAAAGGGGTAAAACCCTAGAACTTGTAAACGACTAGGACTATGCCCGAGACCTGCCTAAGTCTATATAAAGGCCAGGAGGGCACGTCCTAGGGCAACTCGACTCATACTTTCACGCAGCCACGCCAGATCGAATCTGCGCACCTCAGAACCTTCGGTTCCGTAATCAAAGAGAAGACAAGCGGGAGTAGGTTTCCCTCGGGCCTGAACACAGGTAAATCTCGTGTCCCAGTTTGCTTGTCTATTAACCGTGCCACGATCTCCAGCATCCCCATCTTCTCCAAAACCCAAGTCCATAACAATGGGCATTGACGAGATTAAACCTCGTCATTAGGAAAAGTGTGGGAAATGTTTTAGATGATGTTATTTTCACCTAATAAACATTTTACAAGCAAAGGATCACACAAACAAGGTGGTTTTTAAAGAAATTCAGAATTCATGCATACACATATACATGCATTCATGAATTCATTTAGAAAAGTTTTTGTTAACCCTAAACTTGAGAATTAGTGTTTTGATGATCTAAGTTTGATATTTTTGGGATGTTACAACAACGGTCAAAAATATCCTTAAGTACTTGAGAAGAACTAAGGATATGGTTCTTTCTTATGGAGGTGATGAACAGCTCGTTGTTAATGGTTACACCGATGCTAGTTGGAACACCGATCCGGATGATTCTAAATCACAATCTGGATACGCATTTACTTTGAATGGTGCAGCAGTTAGCTGGAGGAGTGCAAAGAAAAGCGTTGTGGCGAGATTTTCAACTGAATCGGAATACATGGCTGCTTCGGAGGCTTCACAAGAAGCGATATGGATGAAAGAGTTCATTACAGAGCTGGGTGTGGTTCCTAGTGCGCTGGACCCAATGTCAATCTACTGTGATAACATGGGCGCCATAGCCAATGCGCAAGAACCAAGGTCACACAAGAAGCTGTAGCACATCAAGCTATGTTTTCACGCTATTCGAGAACATGTCCAAGATGGGGACATAAAGATTTGCAAAGTACACATAGATCTGAATGTGGCGGATCTGTTGACTAAACCTCTCCCGAGGGCAAAACATGACCAGCACCAAACTGCCATGGGTGTTCGGTATATTACCATTTAATCTAGATGACTCTAGTGCAAGTGGGAGACTGTTGGAGATATGCCCTAGAGACAATAATAAATGTAGTTATTATTATATCTTTGTGTTTATGATAAATGTTTACATTCATGCTATAATAGTATTAACAAGGAAACATTAATACTTGTGTGATTTGTAAACTAAAATAGAGTCCCTAGTAAAGCCTCTTTATAATCCTAGCTTGTTGGTTAACAAATGATTGTGGTTTCCCTATCATGAACATTGAGATGTTATTAACAACAAGATCATATCGTTAGGAGAATGATATGGTGGACATACTCCTATAGATAAGCGTAGCATAAAGATCAAGTCATTTTAATAGTTCAATTGATATATGCTTTCTGATACATAGTAACCTAATTCCTTCGACCATGATATCATGCATATCACCTTCACCGGAAGGATGCTTTGATGACATCAAACACCACACCGTAACTGGGTGGCTATAAAGGTGGCATTGAGTGTTCAGAAAGTGTTGGTTGAGACACATGGATCAAAAGTGGGATGTGTCCATCCATATGACGGATAGATATACTCTGGGCTCTCTCGTTGGAATGTCATCCAATTAGCTTGCAAGTATGTGACTGGCTCACAAGGTATCACATATCATGGGAACGAGAAAAGAGTACTTATCGGTAACGAGGTTGAACTAGGTATGCGGAGATACCGACGATCATAACCTCGGATAAGTAAACTATCGTGAGACAAAGGGAAATTGGTATTGTATGTAAGTGGTTCATTCGATCGCAAAGTAATCGTAGAAATATATGGGAGCCATATGAATTTCTAGATTCCTCTATTGGTTATTGTTCGGAGAAGTGTCTCGATCATGTCAGCATAATTCACGAACCATAGGGAGACACACTAAGGATTCGACGTTGTTTGAGTAGTTATGGAATGATGAGTAAGAGACCAAATGTTGTTCGAAGTCTCGGATGGGATCCGGGATATCACGAGGATATCCGGAATGGTCCGGAGAGTAATATTCATATAAGGAAAGTCCTGTTTCAGGGTTGGAGAATGGTTCCGGTGTTTTCATCAGGAATGTTCTAGAAGGTTCCGGAATGTCCGGCACTCCGGAGGGGAAGGGTACATGAATGTGTCATACCAAGTTGGAATGATTGCATCATGTACTAGGTGTCATCGCTGAACAAAATAAAGGGTTTAATCAAATCCTAGTTTGAAAAGTCAGACGTCAATTTGAAAAGTCAAACGGCTATTTTTGAAGGTGGAGGGGAAGTAGGAAACCTACTTGGGGAGGAGTTCCTCCCCTCCACCGCCGGCCCACTTGGGAAACCGAGTTGGGGAGGGACTCCCCTCCCATGTCGCGCCCCCTCCACCTATATAAGGAGGGGCAGGGCTGCCCCTCCTAGGACACAACACCTCCACCAAGAACCCCCAGCCCCGGCCGCCACCTCTGCCGCCTAGGGAAAGCCGCCGCCGCCTAGCTAAACCCTAGCCGCCGGCCTTGCTCCTCCTTGGTGCATTTAATCCCTAGATCGCCGAGGCTCTCTCTCATAGTCCACCATACTCGCTCCGGCTTAAGGCGAAGCCCTGCGAGATCTCCCCTCTACTTCCGGTACCACGCCGTTGTGCTACCGGAATCGCGAGGAGAGTGCTAACCTCATTTGCTGGAACAAGGGAGAGGAAGGTCTTTGTCGAGTACCGAACGTGTGACCCATGGGGCGCTGCCGTAACTGAGTGCGGAAGGATCGTCTACGCGATCTTGAGATCGGAAAGAGTACGACTACATCACCCACGAGAATCCGCTCTCATTAAACACTTTGGAATCTTCGAGGGTGAGTTATTCCATCGACTCATTGCTACAATCTAGTAGATAGATCTTGGCTTGTTTGTTTGTATGCGATAGAATTTTTTTGTTTTCCATGCTACGAAACCCTACAGAGGCGTCGAGCCCACGCCGTGCTTGCAGAAGTCGAGGTAGGCGCGGCCGGCAGTGACCATGGTGTGTAGAGGTCGTTGCGGAGTAGAGCGGCCAGCGGTGCTCACGAACCGTATTAGGAGGGGCCCGTGGCGGCCAAGCGGGGGCGTTGACGTCGCTGCGTGCGCGAGCGGCGGAGCAGGGTGCCGGCAGGAAGAACCGGAGAAGAAGGGAGCGACAAGAGGTTGGGGATCGAGTAGTGGCGGCGACGCGTGACGGAAAACGAGAGAGAGGCTTCGGGTAGGTGACGTCGTGTGTGGGTTGTGTGGTTGGGCTTGTCCCGCATCGTGTGTGTTTTGTGTGCGGTTGTGTGGTGTGGGCGTGTCCTGACTCCTGTGTGCGCGCGGCTGGGTGTGTCCGGTTATGGTTAGAGCATCTCCACTCGTTGGCCGAACCCAGGCCAAAATCCGGTCTAAACTTTGGCCGGACGGCGCAAGTTTTTGGCCTGGGTACGCCCAGTTTCCTACTCGCGTACCCAGGCCGAGTTCCCGGGTCGCCCGTTTTCGCTCAAATTCGGCTAAACTTCGTCCAAATTTCGGCATAGTTCGGCATACGACGAATACAGAACACTTTAATACCAAAATTCGGAGAAATTTTTAAGCAGAGTTCTACATACTATAAACATAGTTCGGCCTGCAATAAAATTACAACATATTTCGGCCAAGTTCGGCCAGTTCATGCTCAACATCTACGCCGTGTTGCCCCTGCGTGTCCATAGGTGCTCGACAAGATCATCCTGCAGCTGTTGATGCATTGCCGGATCTCGGATCTTCTGACGCATTGCGATGAATGCAGCCCATGTTGGAGGCACCTGATGATCAGGCTCAGCAAGAGGACCCTGTAGATGGTATTGCTCGTCCTCCTCGAGCAAACTCATTGGATCCTTCTTCTCATCCTCAATGATCATGTTGTGCAAGGTCACACAACAGTTCATCACTTCCCACATCTGATCTTTCGACCAGGTCATAGCAGGGAACCGGACAACTGCAAACCTCTGCTGGAGCACACCAAATGCCCGCTCCACGTCCTTCCTGCAAGCTTCCTGTTCCTTGGCAAAGTGAGAATGCTTGGGGAGCATTGGGCCTGAGATAGTCTTCACAAATGTTGGCCATCTTGGATAGATGTCATCTGCTAGATAGTATCCCTTGTTGTAGTGATGCCCGTTGATCTCAAATTCCACAGGGGGAGCATGACCCTCAACAAACTTGGAAAAGACAGTTAAGGACGTGGATGTCGTTGTTCGATCCTGCCATGCCAAAGAAGGAGTGTCAGATCCAAAGATCATGTGTAGCAACTGCCTCAAGTATCACAGTGCATCCTCCTTTGTGGCCTTTGTACATTCCATGCCATTCAAATGGACAGTTCTTCCACTCCCAATGCATGCAATCTATGCTTCCAAGCATTCCAGGAAATCCTCTACTTTCATTGACTGCAAGGATCCGAGCAGTGTCTTCAGCAGTGGGTGATCTCAAGTACTCTTTCCCGAACACTGCAATCACTGCTCTGCAGAATCTGTACAAGCAATCAAGGGTTGTGGACTCGGCGATGCGGAGATAGTCATCGGCACTGTCAGCCGGCGCTCCATATGCAAGCAACCTCATTGCCATGGTGCACTTCTAAAGCGAGGAAAACCCAACCAAGCCGGTGCAGTCCTTCTTGCAAAGGAAATATGGGTCAAACTCCCGGATGGCATGCACGATCCTAAGGAAGAGCTCGCTCATCACGAACGGCAGATGAACACGTCCTCTCCATGGAGTGGCTGGTCGGCGAAGTAGTCGGCGTACAACATGCAAGAGCCATCTATCCTCTGTCTCGCCTTGCACTTCATGCGACCTGGCGTCGGACCACAAGGCCGACCGCCATGCATGTCTGACTAAGCGGCGATGCGAGAATCTGCAAGTGCTCTTCACTTTCGGCGATCTCGACACTCTCCTCCTCCAGCAGTTCGGCGAGCAACTCCTCGTCGTCGGAATCCATGGCGAGTATCTCGCCCTCGTCAGAGTTACTGGACAACACCTCGTCGCAGTCGGAGTCCATGGCCGAATCCGGCCAAATGTCGAACACCTGGCAGGCGTGGTGGTGGGCGCACCGAGCAGAAGCACAACTACGGCAATGGTAGGTAGGCGAAAGCGGCGGCGGCGGAGGCTTGGAGCTGGGCGTCAACAACGGCGAGCATAGCTAGAGGCACGGGCTTGTCTCGGCGCGAGGGAGCTCCGCCGGCGAAGTCATGGCGACAGAGCTCTCGCGGCAGTCTGGGCGAGTGGAGTTGGTGGAAATGGGACTGTCTCGCCGACAGAGCTGGCCCATGCCCTTTTTTGCGGCGTCCGGCATCCCCAAGACGTACCCGGGAACCTGGGTTGCCCCGGTAAACGGACAAACACGCGAAATCCGGTAACAGGTCATTGCACCGATGGCCGATTTTTGGCGTCCGGACTGAAATTTGGCGTCCGGACGGGCGTCCTGGGTAGGCGAGTGGAGATGCTCTTAGGCTAGGCTGGACATTTTTTTTAGCGGAGGTTAGGCTAGAGTTCGGTTTAGTTAATGGCGTAGTGGTGGCCCGGCTGGGACAATGGGCATGGCCGGCTGCCAATTTTTTTTGTTTTTTAATAATTTGATAAATAATTTTAGATGATTTAAATAGTAGAGAAAATATCACTTCCTTTCACTCATATTAGTTGACTCAACTTTATCTAGATACGAATACATCTAGACAAATTTAAGTCAACTAATATGGATCAGAGCGAGTATTATTATTTGAATAAAAGATGGATAGTACTGTAGATAAGAAAGATAGGGTTTTAGTGAAAACATTTTTAGAGTCTAAGATATGCATGGTGATGCCAAAATAAAAATAACAAACAAATACTCTCTCTAATCTAAATTAGTTGACTTGATTTTGTCTAGATTCGGATGTATCTAGCGCTAAAACAAGTCTAGATACATCTAAATCTAGATAAATTTGAGTCGAGTAATTTAAATCGGAGAGAGTACAAGCTAATATGAAATATATTTTTTGGGACATTACATATTTATAATAGCCGGGTTAATCTCCAGTTTTGTCTGGACCAATTGATTGCCATGTTAAATATATATCGGTTCTTTCCTATTTGCATCTTAGATTCTACAGAGTATTTGCCTACCATAGTTTATAGAGGAGCGTGTAATGTAAATATATTCAATGAATCAGACAATCCAGATGGAGATTTTAAACATGTATCTAATAATACTTTAAGGACGTCTCGTACGAGGTAGTGTATTGCAATGCATAAGCTTTTCTATCTTTCAATTACTTATAATATTTATATGTTCTTTCTGGCTCAAGTCACATAAACACATAAAAAGGTCATCATCGTCGAAAATAAACAAGATATTATGGGTGTACTCTTTCTATTTAAGTTATGGGCGGCAATAACAAAAAATGCAACAAATTAAATCGTGAGAGGATATGAGTCTAAATACACAATGCAAACCTAGCATGCATCTCACAGTGCCCATAGTGACATGCTTCCCCATCCACGGTGAAAGAACATTTCTTAATCCCTAGTGTTTTATGTGTTAGATAACAATACCAAGGATCATTTAATGTGCGTTGAAGTGTTGCAGCTCAGAACTCTGCCTTTGGGGGCGGATAATCCGGCCCCACCAGGGGCGGATAATCCGCCCCTCCCTCTGCCCAAGCAAGCGCAAGCCCCAGAAGGGGGGGCGAAATATTGGCCGGACTTTCTGGCCTGGTCGGATAATCCGCCCCTCAGGGGGCCAGATAATCCGCCCCTCCTGCTCATCGCCAAGGCGCAAGCCCCAGAGAGGGGGCGGAGCTTTGGTCGGACTTTCCGGCCTTGCCGGATAATCTGCCCCTCAGGGGGGGGGGCGGATTATCCGCCCCCCAAGATCTTCTCCAAGTTTCTCCAAAGGCGCAAGCCCCAGAGAGGGGGCGGAGTTTCCCCCGGAGAATCCGCCCTTGGGGCGGAGTTTTCCCAGGGGGCGGATAATCCGCCCCCAAAGTTGTCTGTAACGGATCTGGGAGGGGAGGTATTTAAGCCAGCCATCCTCCTCGCCGGAACTCGATTCATCTCGAAAAAGAACAGATCAGATCTGAAAGCTTCATACAAGAGTGCGCCACCTAGATCCACCCAAATGCCCCATCCCTTGGGGAATCGAAGGAGGAGAACTCGATCTTCATCATCAGCAATCAAGCGCTTCATCACCTCTCCATTCATTTGGAGAACCTCCGATCTAGTATTTCTTACAAATATCTAGATCCTCGTTTTTGTTTATATTGATAAACCTTGTTTTTGTGACAGCTTGTTGTCATCCCGGGATCCCCCAATTCGGTTGTGGGTGTGTGCCCCGATAGTGTTGTAAAGGCAGGTTCCCGCCTCAAGGATCCAATAGTGGAGAAGGTGGATCAGGCCTCTCGTGGCGAGATCCATCGGAGAATAGGGTGAGCCTATTGTGGCGTGGTGGTCTTAGAACCGCCCACCCCTCCAGCAGATGTACTTCCCTTAACAAGGAAGGCTGAGGTAAAACAAATCCACGTGTCTCTGCATGCTCCACTACGGTTTCCTCTCTATTTTACGTGCTTAGTAGTTAGGGTTACATATAGGAAATTCTCGTAGTTGCATATCTAGAGAATTTACTTTGTCAAGCCTAAAATTGAAAAAGTATTAAAATTGGTTAGCACCTATTCACCCCCTCTAGGTGCCCATACGATCCATTTCAATTGGTATCGAGCCTCGGCTCTTATTTGGCTTAACCGCCTAAGAGAAGTATGGGTTCCAAGGGAGATGGGAGTGATGCTCCGGAGGTAGTCACCATGAACGATCTCAAGACGTTGGAAACAACCTTGGTGAGTTCAATGGAGGCTAAGATGGAAGAGATGCGTAAATTGATAATGCGTCTCTCCACATCCGCAGCATCACCTCCATCTAACTCTGAGGATACCACTCCGCAATCCAAGGAAACGGGTAAAACTGTTTCCAAAGATAACGATGAAGGGTTTCGCGACATAGTAAATCAAAATTTTCTACGGATGCGAACAGAGGGAAAGCCAAGATCTAATCTAGGAGATGCAATCAACGAGAGAGATTGGATTAGATCTTCATACCCTTGAAGATTCGCACAGTGGAACGTTCCTCGGAACATGGGTGATGTAGTCGTACTCGCTTATCCTCCTCGCGATCCGATCCGATCTAGCACCACAAGTGGCGGTGCCTCCGTGAGATGCACACGTGCAGCACCTCGACGTCTCCTCCTTCCTCGGACCAGCGAGTATGGTGGAGATATAGATTGGATCTACAACACGACGGCGTGGTGTATATGGTGGAGAATTTCGCAGGCTTCGCCTACAAGCAGTCGGGAGGGAGAGAGTAAGGTAGCAAGGGGCTTGGAGGGAGGAAGGTGTGTGTGTGGGAGGCACCACCCTCTATATATAGAGGAGGGGCCACCTTGCCCCTCCTCCAAGCCTTTCTCTAGTTTAAACGATTTAAACTCTCCTTATCTAGAAATCCTATCTCTAGTTTAAACGATTTAAACTCTCCTTATCTAGAAATCCTATCTCTAGTTTAAACGAGTTTAAACTTATCTAGGATCTGGGCCCTATGGGGCCTTGTGCCTGGCCCAATGCGTCCAGGAAACTCCCTCATAGTCACATGCCCCTCCCGGAAGGTGGGGCCACGTTGGTCCCCTTAGGAAGGTTCTAAAGCTTCACAATACCGATTAACCGGAACAATTCCGAACTCCAAAACTGCCTTTGCCTTATATGAATCTTATTCTCGGACCATTGAACCTCTCGTGATATCCGGATCCCATCCGAGACTCGAACAAAATTCATAAACCAATTATCCAATCTATCCTAGCGTCAAGATCGTTAAGTGTGTGACCTGCGGTTCGAGAATATGAGACATGATCTTCTATCAATAATCAACGGTGGTGCAGGCACCCATATTGACTCCCACACATTCATCGATGATCATATCGGATGAACCACGATGCCGATTCAATCAATCCCATATATATATTCCCTTCGTCTCGCGATATTTTACTTCCCGAGATTCGATCGTCGATGCGTCATACCTAGTTCAATCTCGTTCACAAAGTACTTTACTGTTCCGTAATCCAATATCACTTTGTGATTAAATCCTTAACCACATGCTTGCGGTGTTGATATCGATTAAAGTGGGCGAAGTATATCTCTCCGACTTGGGAGGGACAAATTCCTTCTCGATACATACAACCAGATGCTTCCGATCACACGAGAGACACCTTTATGATCACCCTCTCATAGGATGACGTTTGATGACCTCAAAGATTTCTTCGGTGCAGAGTTGCATTATCTCATGGTCTAAGTAATACAATATTTGACATAGGAAAAGCTTAAAGATGAACACGATGAAGCGATCTAATTGCTTCGCTTAGTTTGGTCTATCCATCATATCATTCTCCCAATGATATGATCTCATTATCAATTGACAACTCATGTCTATGGTTAGGAAACCTTAACCATCATTGATCAATGTGCTAGTCCTTAGAGGCGTACAAGGGACACGGTGTTGTTCACAAACCACACAAGTATTAATGTTTCCGCTTAATACAATTCTAGCATGGAATATAAACTTTATCATGAACAAGAATTATAATAATAGCATCTTTATTATTGCCTCTAGGGCATAATTCCAACAGTCTCCCACTTGCACTAGAGTCAATAATCTAGTTTACATCTGGCAACAATCTCACACCCATGGCGAGGTGTTGATCATGTTTACGTGGAAGAGGTTTAGTCAATGGATCTGCGACATTCAGATCCGTATGTACTTTGCTAATCTTGATCTCCATCGCTATATAATCTCGGATTATATGAAACTTGCAGTTGATATGCTTGGTCTTTGGATGATATCTTGGTTCCTTAGCGAGTGCTATGGCGCGATGTTGTCACACAATATCTGCGGTGGGTCCAATGCACTTGGAACCACGCCAAGCTCGATGATGAAGTTTCGATCCAAACTCCTTCACTTGGCTTGCGGCTGACCATGTATTCCGCTTCTCTTGTAGATCCCGCGATCACGCTTTGCTTGCAGCTTCTCGACTCCACTCCTCCATTCAAAATATACATGTATCACGTCGAGATTTAGAATCATCCTTGTCGATTCGAAACTAGCGTCGACGTAACCTTTACGACAAGTTGTTCATCACCCCATAGACTAAGAACATTTCTTTAGTCCTATTTAGGTACTTTAGGATGTTCTTCACGGCTGTCCGATGTTCCTCTGGATCACTTTGATATCTTCGTCAAACTAAGAGCATTGGACACATCCGGTCTAGTACCGACATGGCATACATGATGGAACCTATGGCGAGGCATAAGGCACTTTGCTCATAGCTTCCCTATCATTTCCGTGGTGGACCTTTGAGCCTTGCTCAATATCTTACGACAACATAGGCCTTGAACCTTTCTTTGCCTTATCCATTACGAACCTTTTAGAACTTTGTCTAGGTATGTACTGCGGCTTAAAGCTATCGGCGTCTTTGTTCATCTCTATAGATCTTGATGCCCAATATATAAGCAACTTCACCTAGGTCTTTCATTGAAAACACTTGTTCAAATAACTCTTCATATCGTTAAGCATGTTGATGTCATTTCCGATAATCAATATGTCATCCACATACAAGCAGTAAACGTCACCGAGCTCCCACTCACTTTCTTGTAGATGCAAGCTTAGAAATTTGGAACAAATCCAAAGCTCTTGATCACTTGATCAAAACGAAGGTTCCAACTCGAGATGCTTGCTTGATCCATAAATGGAACGCTGAAGTTTGCATACTTTACTAGCATCCTTAGGATCGACAAAACCTTGGGTTGCATCATATACAACTCTTCATCAATGTTGCCATTGAGGAAAGCATCTTGACATCCATGCCATATTTCATAATCATGAACGCAGCAATTGCTAATAAAATCCGAATGGACTTAAACATCGCTACGGAGAGAAAGTCTCATCGTAGTCAACACCTTGAACTTGTCGAAAACCTTTTGAGACAAGCCGTGCTATAGACGGTAACATTACCATCGCGTCCGTTTCTTCTTGAAAATCCATTTGCACTCAACGGCCTTTCGGTCCCTAGGAGGGTCCACCAAAGTCCATACTTGGTTTTCGCTCATGGATCCCAATTCGGTTCATGGCTTCCACAATTTCTCGAGTCCGGGCTCATCATCGCTTCCTCATAGTTCGTAGGTTCATCTTCTACTAACAAGACAGTCAAGACGAGTTCTTGTACCATTCGGGAGGGCACGTGACCTTGTCGACTGCGATGTTCAAGATGTGACATCGTCCAAGCTTCATGATCCTTGTCATTAGCTTCCTCTATTGTTGGTGCAAAGTGATCGGAACAATTTCAGGTCTGCGCTACTCTCCAATTCAAGAGAAGGTTCAAGAACCTCGTCTAGCTCTACTTTCCTCCCACTCACTTCTTTCGAGAGAAACTCCTTCTCAAGAAAGGAACCGTTCTTCGACAAACACTTTGCCTTGGTTACGTGATAGAAGGTATACCCAATAGTTTCCTTAGGGTATCCTATGAAGACGCATTTCTCGCTTTGGGTTCGAGCTTGTCGGCATCAACTTCTTGACGTAAGCCGCATCCCCAAACTTTAAGAACGATAACTTAGGTTTAGCACCAAACCACAGTTCATACGGTGTCGTCTCAGCAGTTTAGATGGAGCCCTATTTAAAGTGAATGCAGCGGTTTCTAATGCATAACCCCAAAATGATAACGGCAAATCGAAGAGACATCATTGATCGGACCATATCTAATAGGGTTCGATTCCTGCTCGAACACACCATTGCTTGTGGTGTTCGGGTGGCGTGAGTTGTGAAACGATTCCACTTGCTTTAAGATGCGTGAGAAAATCATAACTCAAATATTCACCTCCACGATCGGATCGTAGAAACTTAATCTTTCATTACGATGGTTCTCCACTTCATTCGAAATTCCTTGAACTTTTCAAATGTTTCAGATTTATGTTTCATTAAATAGATATACCCATATCTACTTAAGTCATCGGTAAAAGTGAGGAAATAGCGATATCCACCGCGCGTCGAAACACTCATCGGTCCGCATACATCGGTATGTATGATTTCCAACAAGTCCGTTGCTCGCTCCATCATACTGGAGAACGGGGTTTTGATCATCTTGCCCATGAGGCATGGTTCGCATGTGTCAAATGATTCAAAATCAAGAGACTCCAAAAGTCCATCAGAATGGAGTTTCTTCATCGCTTTACACCAATATGACCTAGGCAGCGATTGCCACAAATAAGTAGTATTATCACTATCTACTTTGCATCTCTTCGCCTCAATGTTATGGATGTGTGTTTCATCCCTTCGAGATTTAGAAGAAATAAACCATTCACAAGAGGTGCATGACCATAAAAGATGTTACTCATATAAATAGAACAACCATTATTCTCCGATTTAAATGAATAACGTCTTGCAATAAACACGATCCGGAAATAATGTTCATGCTCAACGGGCACATAATAACATTTATTATGGTTTAAAACTCATCCGAAGGTAAAACTAAGGAGAGCGTCAGCGGCCATCACATCAACTCTTGATCCGTTGCCAACGCATCGTCACCTCATCCTCGCGCCGTCTATTAGTAGCTCTGTTTGAGTTACAAATATTAGCTGAGCGGGTATCAAATACCCGGCACTACAATGAGGGCTAGTAAGGAAAACATCAATAACATGTATATCAAATATACCTTTGATGGTGCCATCCTTCTTGTCCGCTAAGTACTTGGACGATTCTTCGGTGACCCTTGTCCTTGCAATAGAAGCACTCGATGTCCGGTTTAGGACCAGACTTGAGCTTCTTCTTAGCGAGAACGCTCTTCGCCGCCTTTCTTGAAGGGCTTCCTTGCACCCTTACGTTTCTTGAAGGTGGGGGGCTTGTTGACCATCAACACATGATTATTCTTTTTGATGTTCACCTCCGCTACTTTCATCTTAGCAAAGATCTCAGTGATCATATCAGTGGAACCAATCTGATTGTGATCAACTACAAAACTTTTGTAGCTAGGAGTGTCAATATTGAGCTCCTCTGGAATCATGCAGTCCAGTTGCTCAAGGCGTTGAGTGTAGCCCGACATCTTAATGACGTACTATATGTGGATGACATATTGATTATCGGAAATGACATCAACATGCTTAACGATGTGAAGAGTTATTTGAACAAGTGTTTTTCAATGAAAGACCTAGGTGAAGCTGCTTATATATTGGGCATCAAAATCTATAGAGATAGACAAAGACGCCTGATAGCTTTAAGCCAGAGTACATACCTAGACAAAGTTACAAAAGGTTCGAATGGATAAGGCAAAGGTTCGGTGCCTATGTTGTCGTGTAAGATATTGAGCAAGGCTCGGTGTCCGGCTACGGTAAATGATAGGAAGCTATGAGCAAAGTGCCTTATGCCTCGGCCATAGGTTCCATCATGTATGCCATCTGTGTACTAGACGGATGTGTCCAATGCTCTTAGTTTGACGAGATATCAAAGTGATCGAGTGGAACCTTTGGACAGTGAAGAACATCCTAAAGTACCTAAATAGAACTAAAGAAATGTTCTTAGTCTATGGGGGTGATGAACAACTTGTCGTAAAGGTTACGCCGACGCTAGTTTCGACAATCGACAAGGATGATTCTAAATCTCACAGGATACGTGTATATTTTGAATGGAGGAGGTGGTGGAGAAGCGCAAGCAAAGCGTGATCGCGGGATCTATGAGAAGCGGAATACATGGGCTGCAGAGCGTCAAGTGAAGGAGTTTGGATCGAAACTTCATCGAGCTTGGCGTGGTTCAAGTGCATTGGACCCACTGGAGATATTGTGTGACAACACCGGGCGCCATAGCACTCGCTAAGGAACCAAGATATCATCCAAAGACCAAGCATATCAACATAAGTTTCATATAATCCGAGATTATATAGCGGATGGAGATCGAAGATTAGCAAAGTACATACGGATCAGATATCGCGCAGATCCATTGACTAAACCTCTTCCACGTGTAAAACATGATCAACACCTCGATTGCCATGGGTGTGAGATTGTTGCCAAATGTAAACTAGATTATTGACTCTAGTGCAAGTGGGATTGTTGGAATTATGCCCTAGAGGCAATAATAAAGATGTTATTATTACAATTCTTGTTCATGATAAAGTTTATATTCCATGCTAGAACTGTATTAAGCGGAAACATTAATACTTGTGTGGTTTGTGAACAACACCGTGTCCCAATGCGCCTCTAAGGACTAGCTCATTGATCAATGATGGTTAAGGTTTCCTAACCATAGACATGAGTTGTCAATTGATAATGAGATCATATCATTGGGAGAATGATATGATGGGCAGACAAACTAAGCGAAAGCAATTAGATCGTTTCATCGTGTTCATCTTTGCGAAGCTTTTCCTATGTCAAATATTGTATTCCTTAGACCATGAGATAATGCAACTCCACAGTACGGAAGAAAGCTTTGAGGTCATCAAACGTCATCCTATGAGAGGGTGATCATAAAGGTGTCTCTCGGTTATCGGAAAGTATATGTTGGGTTGTATGTATCGAGAAGGAATTTGTCCCTCCCAAGTCGGAGAGATATTGGGCCCCACTGTCGATATCAACACCGCTTGCAAGCATGTGGTTAAGGAGTTAATCACAAAGTGATATCGGATTACGGAGCAGTAAAGTACTTGCTGAACGAGATTGAACTAGGTATGGTGCAAGCGATCGAATCTCGGGCAAGTAAAATATCATGACGAAGGAATATATATATGGGATTGATTGAATCATGGCATCGTGGTTCATCCGATATGATCATCGATGAATGTGGGAGTCAATATGGGTGCCCAGACCCATTGTTGATTATTGATAGAAGATCATGTACGCATATTCTCGAACCCAGGTCACACATAACGTATCTCGGCGCTAGGATAGATTGGATAATTGGTTTATGAATTTTGTTCGGAATCTCGGATGGGATCCGGGATATCACGAGAGGTTCGGAATGGTCCGGAGAATAAGATTCATATAAGCGGTGCAGTTTTGGAGTTGAATTGTTAGGGTTAATCGGTATTGTCAGGAAGCTTCTAGAACCTTCGGAAGGGACCAACGAGGCCCCACCTTGGGAGGGGCATGGGCCTATGAGGTGGTGTCTGGCGCATTGGGCCAGGCACAAGGCCCATAGGGCCCCGATTCTGGAGAGATTTGACTCGTTTAAATCTGGATAGAATTTCTAGATAAGGAGAGTTTAAATTGTTTAAACTAGAGATAGGATTTCTAGATAAGGAAAGTTTAAATTGTTTAAACTAGAGATAGGCTTGGAGGAGGGGCAGGGCTGGCCCCCTCTATATAGAGGGGTGGCGCCCCTACACCCACACACACACCTTCCTCCAAGCCCTAGCAGCCTTGCTACCTTCCTCTCTCCCTCCCATGTTTGTAGGCGAAGCCTGCTGAAATTCTCCACCATATACACCACACCATCGTGTTGTAGATCCAATCTATCTCTCCACCATACTGCTGGTCCGAGGAGGAGGCGCCGAGTCTTGCGTGTGCATCTCACGGAGGCACCGCCACTTGTGGTGCTAGATCGGATCGGATCGCGAGGAGGAGAATGCGACTACATCACCCACGTTCCTCTGAGCGTTCCATGTCTTGAATCTTCAAGGGTATGAAGATCTAATCCAATCTCTCGTTGATTGCATCTCCTAGATTAGATCTTCGCTTTCCCTCTGTTAGCATCCGTAGAAATTTTGATTTACTATGTCGCGAAACCCTTGATGGTATCGAGCTAGATCTATGCGTAGATGTGTTTCACGAGTAGAGCATAACATGGTTGTTGCGGGCATTGATGTTTTCTGTTGCAAGCCTCTTGTTTGTGTTCTTCTTATGACGGGATAGTGAGATTGAAGCGGTCCAGGCCAACCTTACGCGACGTCGTTCATGACCGCTCCGCACTTGGCGTGTGGCTTGTTCCACACATGCGGTGGTGGATGTCGGTTTCTCTCACTATAGTTGTCATGGGATTAACACGGAGTTTGGCAACCATAATATCACCGTTGTGGCTTTAGTAGGTAAGAATCGTTCTTAGCATCTACTCCCATAAAGCCCGTAAAACATGCAACAACAAAGTAGAGGCGTCTAACTTGTTTTTGGGAGTGTTCTGTGATATGGTATGGCCCAAGATGTGATGTGTATATTGTATGCGATGATCATGTTTTGTAATGTTTCATGACTTGCATGTCGATGAGTACACAAGCCGTGAGAGCCATATGGTTGTCTTTATAATTGTGTATGACCTTGAGTCAACTTCTTATACGCCATGTAATAGCTTTACTTTATCGCTAAGTAGTTAGCAATAGTTGTAGTTGCTATTCGTGGTGGAGGCGATCATGGTGGAGTGATGGAGATCATGCGGAGCACAAGATGGAGATCATTCTTGGCGAGGATTGGCTATACCATGTCACATAAAGTTATATGCATGTGATGTTTATCCCTTTATGTATCTTATTATGCTTAGATCGTGACGGTAGCATTATAAGATGATTCCTCATAAAGATCAAGATAAAAACTGTTCTCCCCAAGTATGCACCGTTGCGAAAGTTAAATCGTGTCCAAGTATCACGTGATGATGGTGCTATAGACTCTCGCTCACATACAACGGGTGCAAGCTAGTTTTTGCACACGCGAAATACTTGGGTCTAGCTTGACGAGCCTAGCATGTCTGACATGGCCTCGGAACACAAGAACCGAAAGGTTAAGCATGAGTCATATGAATGATATGATCGACACTTTGTTGTCCACCATTGAAACCACATCTCTTCTCGTGATGATCGGATTAGGTGTGGTGAATTTGGATCGTGTTCACTAAACAACTTGAGGATGTTGAATTTAGTGGGAGTTCATCTAGTAATTTGATTAAGTTGAACTATTTATCATGAACATAGTCTAAATTGTACTTGCCAATCTGTAGATCACATGGCCAAGTCCAACTTCAACTTCAACGTTTTCTTTGAGAAGGAAAAGCTTAGAAACAATGGGTCTAACTTCACCAATTGGTTCAATCTAAGAATCATTACATACGGCGGACAAAGGACTATGTCCTTGGGAAAGCGTTAGGTGAACCCCTGCGCATCGCTACCGGTGGTGAAAGCTGTCATCGATCGCGCAAAGATGATTATGGTGTGATTAAGAGCACCATGTTGTTTGCTATGGAACCGGAGCTTCAAAATCGTTTTGAAGAGTATCCCGGGCCCTTTGAGATTCTCGAGGAGCTAAAAACCATGTTTCAGACTCAAGCCCGTTTTGAGAGATATGAGATCTCTGAGAAGTTCTTTAACTGCAAGATGGAGGAAGGGAGTTAGTTAGTGAGCACGCCATAAAGATGTCGGGCTACACTCAACGCTTTGAGCAAGCGGAATGCACGATTCGGAGGAGCTCAAGATTGATGGTTCTGCAATCACTCCCTCGGCTACAAAAGTTTTGTAGTGACTCATAATCAGTTGGTTCCAGATCGATCACCGAGCTCTTCGCAAAGGTGAAATGGAAGTGGACATCAAGAAGGATAATCATGTGTTGATGGTCAACAAGCCCTCCTTTAAGAAAGGTAAGGAGCAAAAGCCCTTCAAGAAGGGCGGCAGCATAATGCCCTGCGAGAAGAAGCTCGGGTCTGGTCCTAAGGGACAGGTGCTTCTATTGCAGGACGGGGTCATTGGGCATAATGTCCGAAGTACTTAGCGGACAAGAAGGCTAGCACCATCAAAGGTATATTTGATATACATGTTATTGATGTTTTCCTTACTAGCCCTCGTTGTAGTGCACGGTATTTGATCGGTTGATTGCTAATATTTGTAACTTTCGAAGCAGAGCTACGGAATGAGCGGCGGCTTCGAGGATGAGGTGACGATCTTGGCGTGGCAGCGGATCAAGAGTTGATGTGATGGCCGTCGGCTCTCCTTAGTTTTACCTTTGGGATTAGTTTTAAACCTTAATAAATGTTATTATGTGCTGCGTTGAGCATGAACATTATTTCGGATCGTGTTTATTGCAAGACGGTTATTCATTTAAATCGGAGAATAATGGTTGTTCTATTTATATGAGTAACATCTTTTATGGTCATGCACCTCTTGTGAATGGTTTATTTCTTCTAAATCTCGAAAGGGATGAAACACACATCCATAACATTGAGGCTAAGAGATGCAAAGTAGATAGTGATAATACTACTTATTTGTGGCACTGTCGTCTAGGTCATATTGGAGTAAAGTGCATGAAGAAACTCCATTCTGATGGACTTTTGAAGTCTCTTGATTTTGAATCATTTGACACATGCGAACCATGCCTCATGGGCAAGATGATCAAAACCCCGTTCTCCAGTATGATGGAGCGAGCAACGGACTTGTTGGAAATCATACATACCGATGTATGCGGACCGATGAGTGTTTCAACGCGCGATGGATATCGCTATTTCCTCACTTTTACCGATGACTTAAGTAGATATGGGTATATCTATTTAATGAAACGTTTGAAAAGTTCAAAGAATTTCAGAATGAAGTGGAGAACCATCGTAACAGAAAGATTAAGTTTCTACGATCCGATCGTGGGGGCGAATATTTGAGTTATGATTTTCTCACGCATCTTAAAGCAAGTGGAATCGTTTCACAACTCCATACGGAACACCACAGCAATGGTGTGTCGCAGCAGGAATCGAACCCTATTAGATATGGTCCGATCAATGATGTCTCTTCTTGATTTGCCGTTATCATTTTGGGGTTATGCATTAGAAACCATTGCATTCACTTTAAATAGGTATCCATCTAAATCCGTTGAGACGACACCGTATGAACTGTGGTTTGGTGCTAAACCTAAGTTGTCATTTCTTAGAGTTTGGGGATGCGAATTTTACGTCAAGAAGTTGATGCCGGACACGCTCGAACCAAAGCGAAATGCGTCTTCATAGGATACCCTAAGGAAACTATTGGGTATACCTTCTATCCAGAAGAAGGCAAAGTGTTTGTCATGAAGAACGGTTACTTTCTTGAGAAGGAGTTTCTCTCGAAAGAAGTGAGTGGGAGGAAAGTAGAGCTTAGCGAGGTTATTGAACCTTCTCTTGAATTGGAGAGTAGCGCACACCTGAAATTGTTCGGTCTTTGCACCAACAATAGAGGAAGCTAATGACAAGGATCATGAAGCTTGGACGATCTTGCTCTTGAGCGTCGCAGTCGACAAGGTCGCGTGCCCTCTGAGTGGTGCGGAAGCCTGTCTTGACTTGTCTTGTTGGTAGAAGGCGGTGAACTTACGAACTATGAGGAAGCGATGAGCCGGACTGAGAAATGGTGGAAGCCATGAAATCGAATTGGGATCCATGAGCGAAAAACCAAGTATGGACTTTGGTGGACCCTCCTAGCGGCCAGAAAGGCCGTTGAGTGCAAATGGATATTCAAGAAGAAAGCGGACGCGGATGGTAATGTTACCGTCTATAAAGCACGACTTGTCGCAAAGGTTTTCGACAAGTTCAAGGTGTTGACTACGATGAGACTTTCTCTCCGTAGCGATGTTTAAGTCCATTCGGATTTTATTAGCAATTGCTGCGTTTCATGATTATGAAATATGGCGAGATGGATGTCAAGACTGCTTTCCTCAATGGGAACATTGATGAAGAGTTGTATATGATGCAACCCGAAGGTTTTATCGATCCTAAGGATCTTGATAAAGTATGCAAACTTCACGTTCCATTTATGGTGAAGCAAGCATCTCGGAGTTGGAACCTTCGTTTTGATCAAGTGATCAAGAGTTTTGGATTTGTTCCAAATTGCTCTGAAGCTTGTATCTACAAGAAAGTGAGTGGGAGCTCGGTGGCGTTTACGGTACTATATGTGGATGACATATTGATTATCGAAATGACATCAACATGCTTAACGATGTGAAGAGTTATTTGAACAAGTGTTTTCAATGAAAGACCTAGGTGAAGCTTCTTATATATTGGGCATCAAAATCTATAGAGATAGACAAAAGGCCTTTGATAGCTTTAAGCTGGAGTACATACCTAGACAAAGTTACGAAAAGGTTGAATGGATAAGGCAAAGAAAGGTTCGGTGCCTATGTTGTCGGGTAAGATATTGAGCAAGGCTCGGTGTCCTACGGTAAATGATAGGGAAGCTATGAGCAAAGTGCCTTATGCCTCGCCATAGGTTCCATCATGTATGCCATCTTGTGTACTAGACCGGATGTGTCCAATGCTCTTAGTTTGACGAGATATCAAAGTGATCGAGTGGAACATTGGACACCGTGAAGAACATCCTAAAGTACCTAAATAGAACTAAAGAAATGTTCTTAGTCTATGGGGGTGATGAGCGACTTGTCGTAAAGGTTACGTCGGCTAGTTTCGACACCGACAAGGATGATTCTAAATCTCGAGACGATCGTATATTTTGAATGGAGGAGCTGTGGCTGGAGAATTTGCAAGCAAAGCGTGATCGCGGGATCTCTGATGAAGCGGAATACATGGCTGCTGCCGAGCGTCAAGTGAAGGAGTTTGGATCGAAACTTCATCATCGATCTTGGCGTGGTTCCAAGTGCATTGGACCCTTGGAGATATTGTGTGACAACACTTGGCGCCATAGCACTCGCTAAGGAACCAAGATATCATCCAAAGACCAAGCATATCAACATAAGTTTCATATAATCCGAGATTATATAGCGGATGGAGATCGAAGATTAGCAAAGTACATTCGGATCTGAATGTCGCGGATCCATTGACTAAACCTCTTCCACGTGTAAACATGATCAACACCTCGATTGCCATGGGTGTGAGATTGTTGCCAAATGTAAACTAGATTATTGACTCTAGTGCAAGTGGGACTGTTGGAATTATGCCCTAGAGGCAATAATAAAGATGTTATTATTATAATTCTTGTTCATGATAAAGTTTATATTCCATGCTAGAATTGTATTAGCGGAAACATTAATACTTGTGTGGTTTGTGAACAACACGTGTCACAATGCGCCTCTAAGGACTAGCTCATTGATCAATGATGGTTAAGGTTTCCTAACCATAGACATGAGTTGTCAATTGATAATGAGATCATATCATTGGGAGAATGATATGATGGAAGACCAAACTAAGCGAAGCAATTAGATCGTTCATCGTGTTCATCTTTGCGAAGCTTTTCTATGTCAAATATTGTATTCCTTAGACCATGATATAATGCAACTCCACAGTACCGGAATAAAGCTTTGAGGTCATCAAACGTCATCCTATGAGAGGGTGATCATAAAGGTGTCTCTCGGTGATCGGAAAGTATCTGTTGGGTTGTATGTATCGAGATGGAATTTGTCCTCCCAAGTCGGAGAGATATACTTGGGCCCACTCGTGTCGATATCAACACCGCTTGCAAGCATGTGGTTAAGGAGTTAATCACAAAGTGATATCGGATTACAGGCGAGTAAAGTACTTCTTTGTGAGCGAGATTGAACTAGGTATGGATGCAAGACGATCGAATCTCGGGCAAGTAAAATATCGAGGCAAGGAATATATATATGGGATTGATTGAATCCGGCATCGTGGTTCATCCGATATGATCATCGATGAATGTGTGGAGTCAATATGGGTGCCCAGACCCTGTTGATTATTGATAGAAGATCATGCGCATATTCTCGAACCCGAGGTCACACATAACGTATCTCGGCTAGGATATATTGGATAATTGGTTTATGAATTTTTGTTGAGTATCGGATGGGATCGGGATATCACGAGAGGTTCGGAATGGTCAGGAGAATAAGATTCATATAAAGGCAGTCTGATTTTGGAGTTGAATTGTTAAGGTTAATCGGTATTGTCTGGAAGCTTCTAGAACCTTCGGAAGGGACCAACGTGGCCCCACCTTCGGGAGGGCATGGGCCTATGAGGAGTGTCCTGGCGCATTGGGATAGGGCACAAGGCCCCATAGGGCCAGATTCTGGAGAGATTTGACTCGTTTAAATCTCGGGATAGAATTTCTAGATAAGGAGAGTTTAAATTGTTTAAACTAGAGATAGGATTTCTAGATAAGGGAAAGTTTAAATTGTTTAAACTAGAGATAGGCTTGGAGGAGGGCAAGGGCCGCCCCCTCTATATAGAGGGGTGCGCCTCCCCCTACACCTACACACACACACTGTGGGGTTCGTAGCATGGAAAACAAAATTTTCTATCGCATACAAACAAACAAGCCAAGATCTATCTACTAGATTGTAGCAACGAGTCGATGGAATAACTTACCTCGAAGATTCCAAAGCGGTTAACGAGAGCGATTCTCGTGGGTGATGTGATCGTACACTTCCGATCTCAAGATCGCGTGAGCGATCCTTCCGGCCACGTTCGCTGGCGCTCCATGATCGGTCACGTTCGGTACTCGCGAAGACCTTCCTCTCCCTTGTTCCAGCGGCGGAGGTTGTATCACTCTCTTGATTCCGGACTGGCGTGGAATGGGAAGTAGAGGGAGATCATGAGGAGCTTGTAAGCATGTGCGAGTATGGTGGAGCTTATGAGAGGCTATTAGTGGTCTAGTAATTAGACACACCAATTAGAAGGCTCTAAACTGGCTAAAGCAATTAGAAGCTCTAAACCAAGCGGCTCTAAACGGAGATTTAGAGGTAGGAACTTGTGTGTCTGGGAGGGCCACTGCCCTCCTTTTATGGATGGGAGGGGCTGGCCAGTGAGGGGAGTCCCTCCCAAGTCGGCTTTGGGGGCTGCGGCTTGGAGGAGTGGACTCCTCCTCCAAGTGGGTTCCAACTCCTCTTGCTTGTTTCCCACAGTTTCTTGTTTTGGTTTGACTTTCAAAGCTGGACATTTGACTTTTCTGTTTGATTCAATTTAATCCTTTATTTGGGATAGCAAGAACACTTAGTACATGATGCAATCATTCCAATATGTAATGACACATTCATGTACCCCCCGGTCTTGGACAATCCGGAACCTTCTAGACCATTCGATGAAAACAGGAATCATTCCCGAACTCCAAAGCGGGACTTTCCTTATATGAATCTTATTCTCGGACCATTCCGGATCACCTCGTGATATCCGGATCCCATCGAGACTCGAACAACATTCGGTCTCTTTCTCATAATACCATAACTACTCAAACAACGTCGAATCCTTAAGTGTGTCTCACGGTTCGTGAACTATGCGGACATGATCGAGACACTTCTCCAATCAATAACCAATAGAGGAATCGGAAATTCATATGGCTCTACATATTTCTACGATTACTTGGCGATCGAATGAACCACTTTACGATACCAATTTCCCTTTGTCTCACGATACTTTACTTATCCGAGGTTATGATCGTCGGTATCTCGCATACCTAGTTCAACCTCGTTCGATAAGTACTCTTTTCGTTCGTGATATGTGATCCCTTGAGCGGTCACATGCTTGCAAGCTAATTGGATGACATTACACCGAGAGGGCCAGTATATCTATCCGTCATATGGATGGACAAATCCCTCTTGATCCATGTGTTTCAAATACTTTCCGAACACTTAATGCCACCTTTATAGCCACCCGATTACGGTGTGGTGTTTGATGTCATCAAAGCATCCATCCGGTAAGGTGATATGCATGATCTCATGGTCGAAGGAATTAGGTTACTATGTATCGAGAAAGCATATAGCAATTGAACTATTGAAATGACTTGATCTTTATGCTACGCTTATCTATAGGAGTATGTCCATCACATCATTCTCCTAATGATATGATCTGTTGTTAATAACATCTCTATGTTCATGATCGAAACCATGATCATATATTAACCAACAAGCTAGTTTAACAAGAGGCTTTACTAGGGACTCTTATTTTAGTTTACAAATCACACAAGTATTAATGTTTCCAGTTAATACAATTATAGCATGGTATGTAAACATTTATCATAAGTGTGAAGACATGATAATAACCACTTTATTATTGCCTCTTGGGCATATCTCCAACAGTCTCCCACTTGCACTAGAGTCAATAATCTAGTTTCAAACTTTTGTGTATTCAACACCTATGGCTTTACGGTGTTGTATGTACACGATTGCTAGCGGTCAACTGATCTCCGGATCTGACACTTCCAGGTCCGTGTGTAATTGCATGTATTTGCCCTCTCTACGCATCACTCATTCTCTAATGAGATGGCTTTGTATAAATTTGGTCTTTCGGTGTGACCTTTAGTTCTTTGGGGTTAAAACATGTTGATAATATTGTCGCACAATATATCTTCATAGTATTATCCCTCTGTGAACTACACCTAGTTTGATAACAAACTACTTGACACAAATGCCCTCTTTTGCTGCTATAATAGCAGTCATATACTTAGCCTTTTGTTGTAGTATCTGTCACAATGTATTAACTTTGGAACTCATCCAAATCCATTATGGAACTCACTTTCCATTATATTGTGCCACCCTTAGTTTAAATTGAGATACACTTAATTTGTACTTTGTGACAAAGCTAGTATCAATGTAGTACTCTTACAATGAACTAACTATCTATTTGTCACTTTTACAAATAATATACTCTTAGTTCTTCCAAAAGATCATAAGAATATCCTTACTATTGTCCAATGATCATCTTACGAATCATTCTGGTATATGCTCACAACATTTAGAGCATAGGACATATCTGGATTTGTACATATCACAGTATGATTGATATAAATACTCTTTGTGATTTCATACATCAAGTATCAATCTATACTTGATTATTTGTTTCACTTTACCAAATGTCAATACACTTGAATATATCATCAATATTGAACTCTTTCAATCCTTTCTGTGTGACAAGAACCTTTTCTTGTAGTTTCTATATTGAACTCATTCAATATCTCGTCTATGTACTTCTGGCACAACCATATTAGCGTCTATTGATGCCAAATATTTGGGTTTTGCCTAAGTCTTTCATCGGGATGAAATTATTAATATGTGTTAAAAAGATACATCACTTCCAATCAACAATATGTCTTCTACATAATGTATTAGAAATATGTCTTAGCGCTCTCACTTAATTTCTTGCAAGCAAGCATCTTCATTGTCTACGATGAAATTAAACTCTTTTAAGTTTCATCATAGTGAAGATTCAACTCCATGATGCTCACTTCAACCATTGAAGTTTGCATATGCTTTTAGCATCCTTTGAATTAACAAAACCCTATGGACCGTGTCATGCACACGTCCTAGGTAACGATTCTATTAGAAGAACTTGTTTTGTTTATTCAACTACCATATAACAAATTATATGTAGTGGTTGCTACATTAATCCGTCTAGACTAAATATCGCTATGAAAGATCAAATCTTGTCATAGTCAACCTTTGAACATTGTTGTGAACTCTTTCCCAACATGTCGACTATTTCATAGATGTGCAACATCCATGTCTATTTATTTATAGATCCAAACACAACTGTAAGGTCTTACACCTTTCTCGAGGGTCCTTCAAGTTCAAAACTTGATTTCTTGTGTATGGAACTATC
Organism: Avena longiglumis; assembly: GCA_030063025.1. Classification (NCBI taxonomy): domain Eukaryota; kingdom Viridiplantae; phylum Streptophyta; class Magnoliopsida; order Poales; family Poaceae; genus Avena; species Avena longiglumis. The sequence goes on from CP125976.1 coordinate 88,410,307, forward strand.
ATGGATTTTATGGCTTCAAGCCATTTGACGGATTCAGGGCCCATCATCGCTTCCTTGCATGTAGTCGGTTCATTATTCTCAAATAATGATTCAACCCTCAAATCTTGGTATTTGATTGTTTACCCGATCTACTTGTTTCAATAGGAACTTAGATCTTCGTGATCACAACCTTTGAGGCACGTGAGCCATGAGCATTGTTGCTGCCTCCGGAACACTTTTCGGTTGCGTTAACTTCTGCACATATAGCTAAGGTTCTTTTAACCTTATCAAAGTTCTATTGTCCTCCCACTTAACTTTTCACGAAAAATTCCTTCTTAAAGAAACTTGACGTTCTAAGCGACAAACACTTTTGTCTTCGGTGTTATGGAGGAATACTTAACAAAGACAGGTTCATCCGACTTTGGTTGCAAACATCTTTCTTATGTATAGCATACCAATGTTTAAGAAAGGACTACTTGGGTTTTATCCCAAACCATAACATATGGTGTCATTTCAACGGATTATGATGAAGCTCTTTTCAGTGGAAAAATGGTAATCTCTAAAGCTTTTAATCTTTAAAATATAATGGCAGTTTTATGAATTACACCTTCGATCTTACCATGTCAAACAAGGTTTAATTACATATCTTGAACACTCCATACTCTTATGGTGTTTCGGGAAAATGTAAATCCACGGAACGATTCCTTAAATCTTAGGTATTATGCTAAACTCTGTAACTCAAATATCTTCTTTTATGATCTTTATCATAAACTGTTTATATTCTTGTTACAATGATTTTGCACTTCATCTTGAAATTCTTTGAACTTTTCAAATGTTTCATACTTCATCCTTATTAAGTAAATATTCATATATTCACTCAAATTTTCGGAGAAAGAAGATGAAGTCGAAATCCTTCGCTCTTGACTATACATAATGGACTTCATACAACAATATGTACAAGTTCCAATAAGCTAGTCCATCGTTCCCTTTTGTCCTATGAACGAAGTTTTAATTATCTCTAGGAAAGTTTCACAAGCGTCATTTGATCAAAAATCAAAAGACTCCAAAATTCCATCCACATGGAGTTTCTTCATGTTTTCTTTCCATTATAATTTAAACGGCGATCTCACTTCCTAAGTGATCTTTCAATCAATTTGTCTTTCGACATTTTTAGCACTAGTTTTATGGATGTGATTTCTCCAACAAGATTTGTGAATCATCCATCTTTTATGGATTACAGCAATTATTTGAACAACCCTTTTGTTCTCATAAATACCTGATAAAACAAATCTTGAAGGCAAGCTTTGATGTTTAACGAGCAACACAATAACCCTTTATTTTGTTCTCGATGAACATCATCACATATTCTTTTGCTAGTTACTTAGGCCATTGTAGTTCATGAATTGTGTTGATTTGTATGACGATTCACACCAACAAATTCAGTATCAAATACTTAAGAACCACATTGTTTAATAAGCAAAGAATATAGCCATAACATGTATATCATCTATATACTTAAACTGAACAATTCTAGTCTTTTCTTTTCTGCCATATATTTATGAGATTCTCTTTCAGTATTTCATTTTCTGTTTGAAAGAATCTATCAACATCAATAGTGGAGTCATACATATGACACATAGTCCAAAACGTGTATAGTTAAATACCAATGTCTTTGGACTTGCACTTTGAATTAGATCACCATCATCAAATGTTTGGTGTTCTTTCAAATTCCTTTATTTAGTAATCTCTTGGTGCAGTAAACATTTTACCTACATCAATTATTCATCCTTATCATGGAATCGTCCATGATCAAGCTACTTTTAGCTTATAACGATGAATTACGAGTATAATGTTGCTATCCAAAACCTTTTGGATGATTAGGACAACAAGTGTCTCCAACCTTTTGCAAATTCTCATCAAATATGAGAACATGACTTTTAACATATTATACTCTATCATGTTGTAACCAATACTACGTTTCAGATATCACAATATCTTCCACACATCATGGTTTCTGAAACAACTCTTTCAGATCCTAGATAACCTTGATATTAAGACAATCCTTTGAATATCAAGAATCATGGAGACAAACATGATACTTATACACTAACACTTGGAATTGTCACTATTGTTTTAATACCAATTATTAAACGTCATGGAGTAACCGGAACTTACTGAAAGTTTGCAATAGGACTTTTAAACTTTAGATTAACACTTCAAAAAACAATACGATACCAGTTCGTAAAGTAACTAACCAGAATTCTATAGTTCTATCGTCTCAATTATAACTAAGCGCAAGGTGGTAAACGGATGCCAATGACTACAACAACTATGCAAATTCACTTTGATTTAGTTTATGATAAATTGAGTTCTAATTAATAATTAAATTAATCTAGGTGAACTCCCACTCAAAACAATATCCCTCACATTGTTTTAGTGATCACACGAACCAAATCCACCACATCAAAACCGATCATCACGAGAGTTGATATAGCTTCAATGGCGAACAATCAACATGTTCATCATATCTACTATATGACTCATGCTCTACCTTTCGGTAATCCGTGTTCACGAGGCCATATGCATGCTAGGCTCGTCAAGATCAAACCTTAGTTTCCGCATGAGCAAATCTGGCTTGCTCACGTTGTATACACTTGTAGAATCTAACACACCCGATCATCATGTGGTGCTTCAAAACAACAAGCTTTAGCAACGGTGCTAACTATGGGTGAACACTTTATGACTTGAAATTCATGTGCATGAGGGATCATCTTATAATGCTACCGTCGTCTACTAAGCAATACAAGATGCATAAAGGATTAACATCACATGCAATTCAATAATATGCGATATGATATTGCCTTTCTTCTTTGTGCTTCCGATCTCCATCTTCAAGAACGAACATGATCTCCATCATCACCGGCATTGCATCAAGGTCAATGACGCTGCTCCATGGTTGTCGTCCACCGGCTTCAACTATTACAACTACTTTGAATAGACACGCGGGTCTTAACAGAAATTAAAGACAACCATATGGCTCACGCGGTTCTTGACTTACAATAAGGAACATTGCATACATCATATATAATCACAATCATGGCCATATCACATCATCGCACACCTGCAAAACAAAGTTAGACGCCTCTACTTTCTATGCATATTTTACGTGGTTTGGGGCTTTCAATAAGTGTCGTTCTAACTACGAACAAGAACCACAACATTGATACTAGTATTGTCAATCACCGTTGTAAATTGGATCTTAACTATGCTAGGATAAACAGGCACCATAAAGCCACTTATGCAATACAAGTTGCATGTCAAGCGTGGAGCAAGTCTCATGAACGATGTCATGTAAGGTTAGCCGGCCGCTTCATCCCAACATATCGCAAGATGCAAAGTACACAAGAAGCAATCGACAATAAAAGCATCAACGCGCCCACAATGACCATTGTGTTCTACTGCGCAATGATCTACATATAGACACGGCTCGATACCCTTTGAGGGGTTCGTAGCATGGAAAACAAAAATTTTCTATCGCATACAAACAAACAAGCCAAGATCTATCTACTAGATTGTTGCAACGAGCAGTCGATGGAATAACTTACCCTCGAAGATTCCAAAGCGGATAACGAGCGATTCTCGTGGGTGATGTAGTCGACACTTCCGATCTCAAGATCGCGTGACGATCCTTCCGGCGCCATGTTCGGCAGCGCTCCGATCGGTCACACGTTCGGTACTCGACGAAGACCTTCCTCTCCCTTGTTCCAAAGGCGGCGGAGGTTGTAGCACTCTCCTCGCGATTCCAAGACAACTGGCGTGGTACAGGAAGTAGAGGGAGATCCTGAGGCTTCGCCTTAAGCGGGCAGTATGGTGGAGCTTATGAGAGAGGCTATTAGTGGTCTAGTAATTAGACACACCAATTAGAAGGCTCTAAACCAATTAGAAGGCTCTAAACCGCTGGCTAAAGCAATTAGAAGCTCTAAACCAAAACGGCTCTAAACCGGAGATTTAGAGGTAGGAACTTGTGTGTCTAGGAGGGGAGCCCTGCCCCTCCTTTTATGGATGGGAGGGGGCTGGCGCGCCAGGGAAGGGGAGTCCCTCTCCAAGTCGTCTTTGGGCTGGCCGCCGGCTTGGAGGAGTGGGACTCCTCCTCCAAGTGGGTTCCAACTCCTCTTGCTTGTTTCCCACAGTTTCTTGTTTTGGCAGTTTGACTTTCAAACTGGACATTTGACTTTTCTGTTTCAGGATTCAATTTAATCCTTTATTTGGGACAGCAAGAACACTTAGTACATGATGCAATCATTCCAATATGTAATGACACATTCATGTACCCCTCCCCCCCGGAGTCTCGGACAATCCGGAACCTTCTAGAACATTCCCGATGAAAACACCGGAATCATTCCCGAACTCCGAAACGGGACTTCCCTTATATGAATGTTATTCTCCGGACCATTCCGGATCACCTCGTGATATCCCGGATCCCATCCGATACTCCGAACAACATTCGGTCTCTTTCTCATAATACCATAACTACTCAAACAACGTCGAATCCTTAAGTGTGTCTCCCTACGGTTCGTGAACTATGCGGACATGATCGAGACACTTATCCAATCAATAACCAATAGAGGAATCTGGAAATTCATATGGCTCCCACATATTTCTACGATTACTTCGCGATCGAATGAACCACTTACATACGATACCAATTTCCCTTTGTCTCACGATACTTTACTTATCCGAGGTTATGATCGTCGGTATCTCTGCATACCTAGTTCAACCTCGTTACCGATAAGTACTCTTTTCTCGTTCCCGTGATATGTGATCCCTTGTGAGCCAGTCACATGCTTGCAAGCTAATTGGATGACATTACACCGAGAGGGCCCAGAGTATATCTATCCGTCATATGGATGGACAAATCCCACTCTTGATCCATGTGTTTCAACCAATACTTTCCGAACACTTAATGCCACCTTTATAGACACCCGATTACGGTGTGGTGTTTGATGTCATCAAAGCATCCATCGGTAAAGGTGATATGCATGATCTCATGGTCGAAGGAATTAGGTTACTATGTATCAGAAAGCATATAGCAATTGAACTATTGAAATGACTTGATCTTTATGCTACGCTTATCTATAGGAGTATGTCCATCACATCATTCTCCTAATGATATGATCCTGTTGTTAATAACATCTCTATGTTCATGATCAGGAAACCATGATCATATATTAACCAACAAGCTAGTTTAACAAGAGGCTTTACTAGGGACTCTTATTTTAGTTTACAAATCACACAAGTATTAATGTTTCCAGTTAATACAATTATAGCATGGTATGTAAACATTTATCATAAGTGTGAAGACATGATAATAACCACTTTATTATTGCCTCTTGGGCATATCTCCAACAACACCTTCCTCCAAGCCCTAGCAGCCTTGCTACCTTCCTCTCTCCCTCCCGACTGTTTGTAGGCGAAGCCCTGCAGCAGAAATTCTCCACCATATACACCACGCCGTCGTGTTGTAGATCCAATCTATCTCTCCACCATACTCGCTGGTCCGAAGGAGGAGGCGCCGAGTCTTTGCGCGTGTGCATCTCACGGAGGCACCGCCACTTGTGGTGCTAGATCGGATCGGATCGCGAGGAGGAGAAGCAGTACGACTACATCACCCACGTTACGACGCGTTACCGCATTGAATCTTCAAGGGTATGAAGATCTAATCCAATCTCTCTCGTTGATTGCATCTCCTAGATTGGATCTTGGCTTTCCCTCTGTTCGCATCCGTAGAAAATTTTGATTTACTATGTCGCGAAACCCTTCACTATATCCACCACATCTACATCAACATCACTCTTCGACTCTCCAAACGAGAACATCATCAACAAGAATCCTACTTGTCTCATGGCAAGAAGCTCTGAGGTAACTTCTTCTAACTCTTCCTTTCCCAAGGCTATGATAGACATGGATGATCCTGCTAGTCTTAAGGTTAAAGAAGAGATTATTGCCTTGGATTATTTCTATACTAACTTGCAAGGTGAGCACAAAGTTCGTTTTGAGGCTCTTATGGATCAGCTGGCCCAAAACGAAGCACTCCTCGAAGAAAAGGGCAGAATTGAAAGGGAGGATGCAATGGAAATTGCATCCCTAAAAAATGCTCTTGAAGAAGAAGAAGAAGCTCGGGTCTCTCTTGAAGAGAGGTTTGAGTCTATGGAAGAGTCACATGAAGAAATTGTGACTAAACTCGTTAAGGAACGTGACAATGCGGTCACCAAGGCAAAGAAGTTAAAGAAGGAAAGGATTGACTTTGGGGCTGCTCATGATAGACTCTCCGAGGAATTGGAGAAACTTGACAATGCTCACAAGGCGTTGAAAACGAGTTCTCTATCCTCGGTGAGTCACATGATCGACTTCAAAGTCGATTGGAATATGATACTCCTAGCTCATCCAACTCAACATATAGTAACAAGAAAATGCTAGTTTGGAAAAAGGAGTGATCAAGGACATCACTACAAAGGACAAAGGTGTGCTTGATGAAGTCCTTGACAAGCAAAGGTCAAATCATGGTAAAGAGGGACTTGGGTATGTCACCAAGTCCAAGAAGAAAAACCAAGAAGAACAAGACCAAGAATGTGCAATTAAAGACAAGCACTTGAGAAGGTTGTCACAAAAGACAAGACTAATAATATTGGTTTTTGGGGTCTCACAATCCAAATTATGAACTCTTTGTGATGATTATGGCGATGTTTATGCTTATTATGTTGGTCCTTTTGATGAATATATTGCTTGGTCTATTTGGGTCCCAAAGACCCTTGTTACTAACATGAAAGGACCCATTGAAAAATGGGTACCTAAAACCAAGAAGTAATTTTCTTGCGAGGCTATGCTTCCGGTGGGTCGAAATGGGTCTTTGGATAGTGGCTGCACTAGTCATATGACCTAAGCAAGGAGATCATCACGGAGATGCATCCAAATCATGATAATATCACAATCTCCTATGGTGATAAGTCTAAATCTCAGGTATTGGGTCTTGGCAAGGTTGTGGTTGCCCACGATATATCTCTCGTGGACGTCATGCTTGTTGAGACCCTTGGCTACAATCTTGTTTACAGTGCCCTTGGCAAGATGGGTTTTGCTATTTTATCGATGATGATTTGGTGGTACTCTTATGGAGCAAGTCTCTAAAGGTCGCTTTTGTTGGATACGTCGAAATGACCGTATGTGGTGGACTTCTCGGGAAAACCACTTGGTCCGATGTGTCTATTCGGAAAGGCCGACGTGGGATGGCTATGGCATCACCGTTTAGCCCATGTCAACATGAGAACTTTGCAAAGTCTCCAAAAGGGTGGCCACATTCTTGGACTAAAATACAATGTCTCTTTTGCCAAAGATCGTGTTTCAGGGGGCACGTGTTGAAGGAAAATGCATGATTCTCCCACAAGAGGAAGACTATTGTGTCATCGAAGAGGATCTTGGAATTAATCCATGTGGATTTATTTGGTCCTCCTTCTCATGCAAGTCTTGGTGGGAAGAAATATTGCTTGGTCATCGTCGATGATTACTCAAGATATACATGGGTATATTTCTTCAAGCTGAAAAGTGAGACTCAACAAACTGTCATCGACTTTGCCAATGAAGTTCAACGTCAACACAATGTTCCCATCTTGGCAATTAGAAGTGACAACGACGTAATTCAAGAACTACACTTTAAACGAGTTTCTTAGCGAAGAGGATTAGACACCAATATTCATTGCGTACACCCTCAACAAAATGGTGTAGCCGATAGGAAGAACCGGACTTTGATGGATATGGCAAGATCTATGCTAGCTGAATTTAAGTCTCCTTATAATTTTTGGGCTGAAGCCATATCCACTGCTTGTCACTCATCAAACCGGCTCTACCTTCGGAAGATCATTGACAAGACCCCATATGAAATACTTACCGGCAACAAACCCAACATCTCATACTTGAGTATTCGGTGTAAGTGTTTCTTTCTTATTAAAGGTGTTCGCTTGTCAAAATTTGAATCCAAGGCTTTAGAAGGTATTTTGTTGGTTACGATGCGAATCCACACTTATAGAGTCTACAACAAGCTCCGGGATTGTTGTAGAATCTTGTAGTGTGGAGTTCGATGAAAATAACGGCTCCTTTGTAGGGCAAGTTGATGTTTGTGATGCGATGTTGAAATACCCCAAGATGCCATAAGAAGAATGGGCGTGGATTTTTCCTTCATTGAGGAACCCTTGTGGCGGATCGGGAAGGACAATGCTCAACATATGTGGAGCCCTCATCTACACAAGATCAACAAGCTCCTACTGTTGGAGACAATCCTGCACCAACACCACAATCTACTAAAGATCATCTGTCCTCTGGACAAGCTGGTAGTCCAGGCGGACTATCCGCCTCCAAGGCGGACAATCCGCACTCCAACTCGCACTGGGGATCCGAAGGAGAAATCAACATCTCTGAAGCTCCCAGGCCGAATTCTCCGGCCCCCAGGGGCAGATTATCCGGCCCTGGTTCTCCAAATCCAGTCAGGCTTTCTCAGGAAGATGGTTCTGGTACTTCACCTCCTAGGCCGGATAGTCCGGCCCCTCCAAGGGGCGGATTATCCGGGTCTGAAGAAAAATGTTCGAACAATCTTACGGCGTGCGGTGACCAAGATCAAGGGCAATGCAGTAATCAAGACAAGGATACAACAATTGAATCCACTCCTCAGAAACAATAAGGATATTGAGGCTCGTCAAGGCTCGTCTTGATCGCAACCTTGAACTAAGAGGTCACACTCTTGACAAGGTAGTTGGTGATCTACGAAGGTATCCACTCAAGAGAGCTTGCTAGCCATGATCATCAAGCTCACATTTCCATGGTTGAACCAAAGAAGGTTTTGATGCTCTTGAAGACCCCGATTGGGTTGTTGCAATGCATGAAGAATTAAACAACTTGAACGCAACAAAGTTTGGAAGCTCGTAGAAAAGCCAAAGGATTGCCGCAATGTTATCGGCACCAAGTGGATCTTCAAGAACAAACAGGATGAAAATGGCATTGTTGTGAGGAATAAAGCACGACTCGTGGCTCAAGGATTCTCTCAAGTAGAAGGAATTGATTTTGGCGAGACCTACGCTCCGTAGCTCGCCTTGAGTCCATCCGTATCCTTCTTGCATATGCACCCATCATAATTTTAAATTACAACAAATGGATGTTAAGAGCGCTTTCCTTAATGGTCCTCATGAGTTAGTATCGTCAGCGGCCCCGGGGTTTGAGGACCCCAAATTTCCGAACCATGTCTACAAACTCGATAAAGCGCTCTATGGCCTTAAACAAGCCCCACGTGCGTGGTATAAGCACCTTAAAGAGATTTTGTTAGACCGTGGATTCGAAGTTGGGCAAATTGATCCCACTCTTTTTACTAAGAAGGTCAATGGGGAGCTTTTTGTATGCCAACTTTATGTATATGACATTATTTTTGGCTCTACTAACCAAGCTTTTAACGATGAATTTTCAAAGCTTATGACTGACAGGTTTGAGATGTCCATGATGGGTGAGCTCAGGTTTTTTCTTGGATTTGAAATAAAACAACTTAGAGAGGGAACCTTTATTAATCAAGCTAAGTACATCCAAGACATGCTCAAAAGGTTCAAGATGACGGATCTCAATGGCGTTGCTACCCCAATGCAAACAAAGTGTCATCTTGAGCTCAATCCCAAGGGTAAAGATGTGGATCAAAAGGTATACCGATCCATGATCGGCTCTCTCCTTTACCTCTGCGCATCTAGGCCCGATATCGTGTTAAGTGTAGGAGTGTGCAAGGTACCAAGCGCTCCTAAAGAAAGCCACTTAGTGGCGGTCAAGTTAATCTTCCGATATTTGGTTCATTCCCCAAATTTTGGGTTATGGTATCCCAAGGGTTCAAGTTTCTCTATGTGGTTACACCGATTCAGATTTGGTGACAAAGATGATAGGAAATCAACCTCTGGTGCATGCCAATTCTTGGGCAGGTCTCTAGTGTGTTGGTCATCAAAGAAACATAATTGTATCACTCTCAACTCAAGCCATTTGAATATGTTGCTGCTGCAAGTGCTTGTACTCAATTGTTATGGATGAGGCAAACTTTAAATGAATATGGTGTCAATTGTGACACGATTGCCTCTTTATGCGACAATGAAAGTGCTATCAAAATTGCTTACAATCACGCGACATACGAGAACAAAACATATAGAGATTCGCAACCACTTTATTCGGGATCATGTTGCTCGTGGAGATATTGCTCTTTCCTTTGTGAGCACGAAGAACCAACTTGCTGATATTTTCACGAAGCCCCTCGATGAAGCAAGATTTTGTTATTTGCGGAATGAGCTAAATATCATAGATTCAAGGAGCTTGGCTTGACTATTCTTGCACACTCACTTGCTCTTATTCATGTATTTGGTTTAGATGCGGGCATAGACATAGGGGGAGTGTGGTCCTAATTGATTGGGCCAACCCTCCCCCCATAATGCCGAAAGCAAGTAAAATCATTTCCCTTAATATCATTTTGTGATATGTGGGTCATCGATGAGCATTGGTTTTGAACTCAAGATACATCTTCGCGGTGTCATGCCATGCGCTCCAACATGGTGGCTTCGGCCACCGCCCTCTTCCTCGAGAAGAGTTGGTTTTTCATGGGTCTCGTTGGATTTTCTTGCACACCTTTTGTTCTTATGGAAAACACACTCAAATTTGGCTTTTGGTTGATTTGATTCTTGCAAATTTTGGTGCGTAGTACCATCTCAGTTTGATTCTCTCAACCCAAGCCTTTCTCTCCCTCCTTGAACCATCTATTCTTGCACACAAGTCCTCTAAAACACCATCGAGAGATTTGCTAGGGTGCTCTGGACTGATTCTGTTTTCCAGAATTTCGGGGCGGATTATCCGCCCGAAAATCAGCCCCTTATAGGCTGGTCGGGAGGCAGACTCAAGCAGCCAGTCCTCCCAACCCCTACCTCTGCTTGGCCACCGAGCATCCGCCTCCCGAGTCGATTTCACGACAGATTCTCGGTCTCCCCGGATCTTCTTCACCTCACCTCCAGGTATCTTCTCCTCCGCGATTTTCCTCCAATGAGTGAGGGTAACTCCCTCATCTCTCTCTTTTTTATGGGATGTATTCTATTTGGTGGAAATCTCGTTGTAGAAGGTTCTTGGTGTTGTTTCTTACATGCTAGAATCAGTATCCTTGCAACCCTAGTACTCGATCTGTTTTGCCATGGTAGATCTGAGCCAATCCAGAATTTTATTGCGGGGGGCGGATTATCCGCCCCTGCCAGGGCCGGATAATCCGGCCTGGAGAGTTACACTTCCTGCATTTTGGTTCTGCTCGCATGCACATCATTGGTTATGGGGTTGCATTGCTACTCTTTCTCCATGTTTTCTTTCTCCGGACTTGTGTGTATGCTCATCTCCTTGCTACCTCTCTCAATGCTATTCACAGTGGTTCCAAGCCGACCAAGACCTTCGTCCGTCGTCCCGTTATCTCAAACCCACTGCAGAAGGAAGTTTATTGGTAAACAGAGGTCCGCAGGCAAGAGAGGCTGCAAGGATGGCCGAGGCAAGTAAGAAATCTAAGAACCGCTTCGCAAGGCAAACAGTCTCGGCCCAATTACAAGTCTATGGACAGCATTGATTATGCCACCATCCGAATGAGAATACTATGATGATGTTGTGATGATGGCCAACCCAAGGACAATATGTTTTGGAATGCTCACTTTGCTATCCATGATGATGTCTATGCTACTCTCAAGATTCGCCCCATGCGTACCATCAACTTGGTGAGGCAATCCAAGGCTCGGCTCCTTGAGGCATTGGATGTGACCAACAAGATGGGACTTCACCACCTCATGACCATTCATGCGATTATGACTCTTACGTAGTGCCGGTTCTTTCCACACTTGTGATCTGCGGTGATGAGCGCCAGACTATGAAGTGGATGAGGGACTACCATACTTCGGACTTTCGCACTTTGGGGCAGGTTCTTGGTATGCTTTCCATGGCCGTGACACTCCCTGGTCACCGCATCATTACTCCCTTGAATCCATCCAAGGACCGCATTGGCTCCTGCCTTTCTCCACGATGGTTTCTTTGGTACTTTCGTTGGTCTCTCTCCTTGTATGCCTCTCTTGTTGGCATGTTTCGGGATCGCATCGCGCCTAGTGGTGGCAACAATGACAAGATCCGTGGCCACCTTGTTCCTCTCCTTGCGTTTGCTCACAGTGTGCCACCAACTCTGGATTAGCCACGGGTTACAAAGGATGTCATGGACTATATTTTTCATGAGATGACGGATGCTATGATCAACGGCTCTCCATTCCTTATGCTCCGTTCATTATGATGTTTGTCAAGCATATGTTACCCCATGAAGAGTTTGGCATCGCTTTGGATGGTGTTCATAAGCCCAAGAAAATCTACAACAAGGCTCGGAAGACTCATCACCCTCCACGCCCCTGCAGTCCTTCATGCGTGATGCTCGGGCTAGTGGTCGTCGTTCCACGGTGTCCCCAATGGCACGTGAGGTCAAGCAGCTTTAATTGGTTCCATGAACATTCTTTGCATGGGTATTGACATTCACAAGGGCCAATAGGCGCACTGCCAAGGATCATGAGAGGATCACACGCACAACTTATCCTCCACCATGTCTTAGGTGCCACCGGCAATCCTCCTCCCACTTGCTCCGGATTAAGACGCGCTCGATTGGAACACTTGAGGATCAACTATGGCGAGCTCGAGAGTTGTCTCTTTTCTCCTCCACCGAGGGCACCCACTCCTCTAGCTGATGACGATGATGATGAGTATGATGAAGAGGAAGGGGACGAGAATGACTACGACGAGGATGAGGAGTGATCTCCAAGGGCGTTAGCATCGCTCTTCTTCCTTTTTGGCGTTTCGATGCCAAAGGGAGAAGTAGTTCTATTAGGTCTCGTGGATTTGCAAGGGTCGGCACAAGCTCTTGATTTTAGTCGTTTTATTTGCTTGCTTGTGCCTTTTCTAGCGTGAACTTGTTTGCTATTTGTGGTTGTTTGTGTAAGACTATGTCGTACTCCACCGCTTGGTACTATGTTTGGTATTCATGGATTTACGGATTTATCTATCATGGACCCCATGGAATTCGGAATTATGGAGCATATTTGATGACATATGGATTCATGGGATTATCTATGTATGCCGTGGCTATATATTCCGGTGGTATGACATTTTTTCCAAACCTTAAAGTAGTGTTCTACCTAGTGTGTGTATTTGTATTCAAATGCAAATCTTAAATATGCACACATCTAGGGGGAGCGTCTTTCATTATCTAAGGTGGCACTTGCCGGTTTCATTGCAAATCCTAGTATTGTCATCTAACACCAAAAAGGGGGAGATTGAAAGAACATTTCTTAATCCCTAGTGTTGTGTGTTACATAACAATACCAAGGATCATTTAATGTGCGTTGAAGTGTTGCAGCTCAGAACTCTGCCTTTGGGGGCGGATAATCCGGCCCCACCAGGGGCGGATAATCCTCCCATCCCTCTGCCCAAGCAAGCGCAAGCCCCAGAAGGGGGGCGGAATATTGGCCGGACTTTCCGGCCTGGTCGGATAATCCGCCCCTCAGGGGGCCATATAATCCGCCCCTCTTGCTCATCGCCAAGGCGCAAATCCCAGAGAGGGGGCGGAGCTTTGGCCGGACTTTCCGGCCTTGCCGGATAATCCGCCCCTCAGGGGGGCTGGATTATCCGCCCCCCAAGATCTTCTCCAAGTTTCTCCAAGGCGCAAGCCCGGAGGAGGGAGTTTCCCGAGAATCCGCCCTTGGGCGGAGTTTTCGAGGCGGATAATCCGCCCCAAGTGAGACGGATAATCCGCCCCCAAAGTTGTGCTAACGCAGATCCGGGAGGGTATTTAAGCCACCATCCCTCCTGCCGAACTCGATTCATCTCGAAAAGAACAGATCAGATCTGAAAGCTTTATACAAGAGTGCTCCACCTAGATCCACCCAAAGGCCCCATCCTTGGGGAATCGAGGAGGAGAACTCGATCTTCATCATCGCAATCAAGCGCTTCATCTCCTCTCCATTCATTTGGAGAACCTCCGATCTAGTATTTCTTGCAAATATCTAGATCCTCGTTTTGTTTATATTGATAAACCTTGTTTTGTGACTTGTTGTCATCCGAGCCCCAATTCGGTTGTGGGTGTGTGCCCGATAGTGTTGTAAAAGGCACGGTTCGCCTCGAAGGGATCCAATAGTGGAGAAGGTGGATCAGGCCTCTCGTGGCGAGATCCATCGGAGAATAGGGTGAGGCCTATTGTGGCGTGGTGGTCTTAGAACCGCCCACCCCTCCAACGCAGATGTACTTCCCTTAACAAGGAAGGAACTGCGGTAAAACAAATCCCTGTGTCTCCGCGTGCTCCACTACGGTTTCCTCGCTCCTCTTTTACGTGCTTAGTAGTTAGGGTTACATATAGGGAAATTCTCGTAGTTGCATATCTAGAGAATTTACTTTGTGTCAAGCCTAAAATTGAAAAAGTATTAATAATTGGTTAGCACCTATTCACCCCCCCCCTCTAGGTGCCCATACGATCCATTTCACACGGGACAAGCTTGGCGGCCACTTTGTCTTATAAAGGTTGGAAGTGAATTCTTCTAAGACGGTGCACCGACAACGGCATGCCTAAGTATCTCATGGGGAAAGTGGTGCGTGTAGACGGGAAGGCTTGCAAAATATCATCAAGATCAAGGCCTTCACATCGGATTGGTGCCACTTGGATCTTAGAACAATTTGTAACAAGCCCAGTGACATCTCCAAACTTTTCCAAGGTTGAAACAAGGAAGTTGATATCACTCTTTATTGGCTTGATGAAGATGGCGGCGTCATCGGTGTAAAGGGAGGTGCGGACCGTGGGAGCTCTCCCACCAATATTGTGTAGTAGACCTTGAGTGGTGGCCTTGCGAAGTATGTGATGGAGAGGTTCAATAGCCAAGACGAAGAGGAGGGGCGAAAAAGGATCTCCTTATCTAAGACCCCTCCCATGCTTGATTGGGTCACCGGCTATTCCATTTAGAAGCACTCTTAATGATGAAGTGGATAGAAGTGCGAAAATCCAATCACAAAATTTGCTAGGGAAGCCCAAATGTTGCAAAACCTCCATCAAGTAATCCCATCTAACCGAGTTGAAAGCTTTCTTGATGTCAAGCTTGAAGAGAAGGGTAGCCTTCTTTGACTTGTGGAGTTTTCTCGCAAGGTTTCTCGCATATAAAAAATTGTCATGAATGCTTTTGATGAAGGCACTTGAGCCTTTGACACAAGCTTGTTCATGTGAGGGGCAAGGCGGGCGGCCATCACTTTGGAGATGAGTTTTGCAGTGGCATGAGTAAGGCTAATGGGGCGAAAGTCGATAACCTCGTCGGCCTCTTCCTTCTTGGGTAGAAGAGCAATGTTTGCGGAATTGAGCCAATGGAGGTTACTACAATGGAGACTCGAGAACCAATTTCATAAATTCATGAAATAAAATTTGAAACCCATAAACCAATTTCAAAAATACAGAATCAAATTCAAAAACCATAAACCAAATTTTGAAAATGGTTCAGAATTTTAAAACTATGAATAGTTTTGAATGGTTCAGAATTTGAAAAGTACTCTCTGTTTCAAAATATAAGATGTTTTAGGTTTGTAAAAAACGGAGGAAGTATAAAACAGCAAAAAGTAAAATCGAAAACAGAGGAAGAAAGCGCTAGGTGGGCTGCGGCCCATCATTAGATGCACGCGGGCGAGCGCGTATACAATTCGCATTAAGTGAGATTAGTGCTGGCGCTCAGAAAGGGATCTCGGCTCCGCTAGTTGCAGACTGGGCTGGGGCATTAAGGCCTAGAAGGCCCTTAAAGAAAGAATTAAGACCTGTGAAAACTTTTAAACCTTAACCGTACTATGCACTTGTCGTCAACATTGGCAAACCTAAAAGCTAAAGCATGCAAAGTAACAGTACAATCCCAAGTGAAGAACACTTCTCCTCGAAAAGTTCTTTTCGCATGTACGTATGTGAGATTCAGTGATCACTCTATTTTTTTCATATTTATAAGTTTTTTCAAAAATTGGAAACTAAGAATTCTGGACTTTATATATATCGTACTTACAAGTATGCAAAATCGTAATACAAAATACTTTTTATTATGGGCTACGAAAAAAATTACAAAATATAATATTATTTGAAGATTTGAAAATGTGATACTCAGATCCACGGTTTTGTCATTTTTATGTACTCGCTCCGTTTAGAGATAAGTGACTTGGATTTGTCTAAATTCGCATGTATCTAGACATGTTTTAGTACGTAGATACATTTGAATGTAGACAAAGCCAAGTCAGCTCAAATTACACATTTTTTTCAATTAATAGTTTGCAAGTTTGGGGTATACATCACTGGCTACAAACCATATTGTTTTAATTATTTTTTTGCAACTCAAAATATTATTTTTGATTTTAAAAGAATAGGATCACTGATGTACATGTGCAACAAATCTCCACTCAACTTCTCGTAAACAAAATACCAATCCAAGAAAACCAATTCATTGCATATCTTAAGTTTATGAAGAAAAATCACATGATTATTCCATTGCCAATCTGGCCAGCTTCTAATCAGTATTACCTTCTCCGCTCCCTCTTTAGCTTCTTTTCTTCTCAAGTCCGGCTAAGTAGGAATCTGCTTTGTAATGGCCATCCCGCTGCAGCAAAACTAGATCCAACTCCTTGGACCAGCACTTGACATTCTTGATCTCCCTTTACAGGCTGCAAGCCTTTGGTGCTGGATCTCGTGGCCAAGAATGAACATGTCTTCCTTACCTTTTAAGGCTTACCGTTGCACAGTTTCTTTGCACCATCTCTATGTTTCGTCGTACTAAAAGAGAAAAACTACTCTAGTTGGTCCGTTTTGAGGTTATTTTCCTAAGTTTATGCTCATTGCCACAGCAAAAGTATGCCACCATACACGTTTGCTAGCAGGCCGTTCAACCACAACCGTTTTTGTTTGGTTGAATAAACATCGAAGAGGTCGGCAAGAGTAACGATTTGGCTCCATCAATATCATCTGTATATCGGCAACTAACACACCATCATAATCCCTGTAAAGCTGCAAAAGTTATATATTCGGGTAAGGTTTTTGTCGGTAAGATCCAGCTACGTACATCCACAGAAGAAAAGTCCAGCTTAATTTGATGGTGAGGTTGGAATAGAAACCCTGCAGGGGTCAACAATCAAAGGCATGCATTTGAGATCCACCACAACTTTCGAGTTGAAAGAGCAGAGGGAAAGAAAGAAGCTAGATTGCTAGTACAACGACATGATGATCACACAGAGGAGAATAATCTCATCTAGTGCTTTATCTACACTTTAGTCTGAACTTTAAGTTTTACCCCTACAATCAGAGAGTGGAGGAGGAAGACACTACAAAAAAGATTCGAGGCGCCGACGGCTGGCTGCACCGTCGACAGAGGCTGTGCCGACTGTGGCCGTTCGGCATAGCCCCTCGGCCGTCGGCCTAGAGGACCCCCTTGGCATAGCGCTCGCAGTGGGCCCCACAATGTCAGTGACGGCATGTAGTGAGAAGATGCCAATGCGACCGACAGCTAGGATGCATGGCGCGCAGGCTATCCCAATAATACATCGGCCGGCCGGGGCGCAGTTGCTAGGTGCTGGTAGAGACCAAAACATGTCGCGTTGGCGCCTGACCTGCATGATGCTAACGACCGGTTGATTGATTGCTGATTGATCCAAAACCGATCGATGGATCCATCGATGGGAACTGCACTCCCAATCGATTCGCAACTCATAGATCGGTCCGTCTGCATGATTGATCCAACACAAGGCTGCTGCCGGCTACCCCACCCGCGACGTGCATGCCGCTGGCCGGCCGGCCGGCCGGCCGGACTCGCACTCACGATGATGACGATAATGCATCCATGGTCCATCATATCTAGCGAGCGCTACCTAAGCTCTGCAAGTGCAATGCCAGATCTCCGACCTGAAAAAACGACCGACCAAACTACGACAGCAACTACTAGGTACGTAATCTATATCGTTGAATCCAACATGTCAATGACAATGCATTGCAAAACGTACCTAAGCCCCGTTGTCAATGGAGAGGAAACTACTTTTTAGACTGTAGCACAAGCTTCGGCCTTTTAGGTCCTGTTTGCGTTTTAGCTTCGAAAAAGAGAAGCGTAAGAAATTTTTTTAGAAGATAGAAAAAAATCCATAATGTTACGGTTTAGGACAATGGGAATGTGCTGTAAATTCCATAGAATATTTGCAGGAAATCAAATAGGAGGTTGTACATCATGATTTTTTTTTCTCTTTGTGTTTATGTTCCATGTACTTTTCATGCTACCTCCAACTGATCCGAACGACATTTTGCAGTTTTTCCGTGATTTTGGTTACCGTAGGCATCCATAATAAATACCTTTTACATCAGTCATGTGTTTAGGGCTCCCTCTTACAATCGAGGCCTTTTTTAATAGTAATTAGAAAATTTCTGCCAAGTTAATTAGAAACAAGATTGCCCCAATCTACCTTAGATATGTACACCACAACAAGGGGCGGAGCCAAAAACAATATATGAGGGCGCGGGGAGAGGGGCGATGAAAGAAATCTAGAGAAAATAAATGTTGGGAGGGCCAAAATGCTAAAATATATAATTTTCAAGATAATTGGGCTCTAAACAAAAAAATCCATGTTAAGGGGCCACACCCCTGCTGGTCACCGTCTCTCTGCCACTGACCATAACCGACATGCATGGTTATGCTAGCATAAACACATAACAACCATTTAAAACTGCTTATTACATCATAGCCTCCCGCACCGTTATCCAGCAACTACGACATTACCATGGAGAACCAAAGACTCAACGGTCAATACAACAACTACTCAGACCTCACAAGGGAAGTCACAGTAGCCAACTAACCATGATATGAAGAAAACCAATTTTGAAGGAGATCTAGAAGGTGGCCCTCTCACCACCATCTTCATTGTCACAGAAACAAGGCGCCACGAGATTAGGGGCTGCCCAACTCAACCAAGATCTACTAGCGGCATGCACGTGAACAAGCCGACAAGCTTAGTGGCGGAGCCACCTCTCGGTGACCCATGTGGATGCTTGGCTCGACCGGTGAGATTCCTTGAAACGTATGACATATCATAGGTTGGTAATGACTTTTTTGTTGGGCAATCGTCGCCCTGCCAGCAATTAAGTTCTATGATGCTCCCACAACTAGCTAGCTCCGATATTGGCCAACCCACGAACCCTTGGACTGAAGCTAGCTAGAAACAATGCCTGAAAGGAATGGCAACCACAAGCTGGAAGCACCACCATCTCTTGGCCCCAAAATTTAGAGGATGGAAAAAATCCATAATGCTACGGTTTAGGACAATGGGAATGGGCTATAAATTCCATAGAAAATTTGGACGAAATCAAATAGGAGGTTGTACATCATGTTTTTTTCTCTTTGTGTTTATGTTCCATGTACTTTTCATGCTACCTCCAACTGATCCAAACGACATTTTACAATTTTTCCATGATTTTGGTTACTGTGGGGCTACAAGATCTAACATTACAATTTCAGTATATGAGGGAGACTCACATCACGAATGAAGTAATAGCAAGCCTTTTAGGAGCCAATGAGCCCTTTTACTGTGACCCAGGTTCACTAGCTGCCAAGGAAAAAGACATCCATAATAAATACCTTTTACATCTCAAGTCATGTGTTTAGGGCTCCCTGTTACGAACATGGTCTTTTTAATAATTAGGAAATTTCTGCCAAGTTAATTAGAAACAAGATTGCACCAATCCAGAAAACCTACTCAAACTTGGACATGTACACCACAACAAGGGGCGGAGCCAGAAAAAATATACGAGGGAGGGGGGATGCAAGAAATCTAGAGAAAATAAACGTTGGGGAGGGCCAAAATGCTAAAATATATAATTTTTAAGATAAATGGGCTCTAAACAAAAAAAACATGTTAAGGGGCCGCGCCCCTGCTGTTCCCCCCGTCTCTGCCACTGACCATAGCCGACATGCATGGTTATGCTAGCACAAACCCACAACAACCATTTGACTGCACATAACATCATTCCCTGTCACACCGTGATCCAACAACTACGACCTCACCATGGACAACCAAAGACTCAACGGTCAATACAACGACTACTCCAACCTCACAAGTGAAGTCATAGTAGCCAACTACCCCATGATATGAAGAAAATCAATTTTGAAGGAGATCCAGAAGGTGACCCACTCACCAACATCTTCATTGTCACAGAAACAAGGTGCCACGAGATTAGGGACTGCCAACCAAGATCTACTAGCGACATGCACATGAACAAGCCGCCAAGCTTAGTGGCGGAGCCACCTCTCAGCGACCCCATGTGGATGCTTGGCTCGATCGGTGAGATTCCTTTGAAAAGTATGACATATCATAGGTCGGTAGTGACCTTTTGGTGGGCAATTGTCAACTTGCCAACAATTAAGTTTCTCCAGGCTCCCACAACTGGCTGGCTCCGACATTGGCCAACCCACGGACCCTTGGCCCGAAGCCAGCTAGAAATAACGCCCGAAAGGAATGGCAACTACAAGCTGGAAGCACCACCATCTCTCGGCCCCAAAAGACATAAGATAGTAACACGCTAATTGCTCGTGGGTATGGGCGGATCTACCCTCCCTCTAGCCAGGGTTGCCGCCCAGACTTGCTGATGACGCCTCCTCGCTTGCAAAACACGATTTCATACAGAATTTTTACAAAACAATATTGTCGGTATGTTTGCGCATCCTTTTAGAAGTTTCTGAGTTTGCCACTGGCCATGGACACCCTTGTCATGGTCAAAAGCGGAAAACGTGGTTTTTGGCTGGTGCCGGTTCTACGCCGAAGCCTTCTCTAAGATAATAACAAGTGCTATTGGCGACCGATATGCACTGCCAAAATGATGACCGGTACGCATGGCTCCCGCCACATGATTTAATTTACTCTTTCAGGACATGCGTGACGGTTACAAGTAAGAAACAAAACTGAAGCCAGGAAGCAGCGGCACAAGGATAGCTATAGAAATAGTTGCGTACGTCGACTGGGCAGCCGGGCCGGGGCCACCATTAACCGCTGCTGGACCCGGAAGTGCCGCTGGGCTCTGCGGCCGCGGCCGTTGGGCGTTGAATGTACGCGCGCGTAAGTGGGGTCCCCGTCCGTTTGTGGGCCTGTCGGTTAATTGTTCCTTTCAGGTCGGGCCAGGGAGCTAGCAGGAGATCAGGCCCGTTCTCTGACCGCTGTGGGTCTCTCATGAAATGTTCCTGCAGTCCTGCTCCCTCTGGCTCTCTTGCTGCGCTCGCTGATTGCAACATCGTACTTCGCCGTTGGTTTCACTTTCACCAAAGAAGAAAAGAGTCGGTAAAAATGCATCCATTTTTTAGTGTACTTTCCTGTTTGGACAGCGCTAGGCGTTCCGATGGATAATTTCCCTCGATCTTCGGGGTTCTAGGCCGCCACGTGTTTTTAAAACAAGGTGATCAAGTTTGCTATAATATTTCCCGTATTTACTATATGTACCCCGACCCATATTAGTTGACTCAAATTTGTCTAAATTTGGATGAATCTAGATAGTATTTAGAATATAGGTTCATCCAAATTTTTAAAAACCCAAGTCAATTAATATGGGTCGGAGGGAGTAGTAAAAATGGTTCGACCCAGGAAATAAAAAAATAGACTAGATCTCGCCGGAGATTTCGCAGGAGACCTCACCGGCGACCGCATAGCAAAAAAAATGCTAATGTAGCAGATTCGATCTCGCCGGAAACTTTCGCCGGTAGACCTCACCGGAGACCGTGTAGCAAAAACTTTACGCTATTATAGTAAAAACACAAAACATATGTAGCAAAACATATTGTAGCAAATCCGACCTCGTCGGACACCTCGCCGGAGACATTGTAGCAAAACCCAAGATACACTTGTAGCGCCGCCACCGGCCACTGTCAGCACTCGAACGGGTGGCACGACTGGGGACGGTACGTTGGAAGCGCCCGGGGTTTAGTCCCACCTCTCTAGTTGAAGGAGGCCGACACCAGCTTATATAGCTGGGCAAACCTCTTCCTTCAGTCGCGACTTTTGGGATGAGAGAGGTCTTGGGCCTCCAAATACACTGCTTGAGCATGGGCTGACCTTTGGGTCGCTAACATCTGGTAACAGAGCTAGCGACCGCCATGCCTTCCTGAGGGGCTTCTCAGGGGGATGGGATGTTAGGCTGCTGTTGATCGGTGAGGCTACACGAAGTTTAGTCCCACCTCGCCTTCGGGAGGAGGCCACACCCGGCTTATAAGAGAGAGATTCCTTCCTTCCTTCAGGTCGGGCTTTTGGGATGGAGTGAGCTCTCTTCTTATTGTTGGACCGTGAACGCATGAACGTCCAGAACGTAGGCCGAGTGCTGGGCTGGCCAAGTGGACGCTAACATCATGGGTCTTCTTAGGGGGATGGGATGTTAGGCTACTGTTGACTGGTGAGGCTACACGAAGTTTAGTCCCACCTCGCCTACGGGAGGAGGCCACACCCAGCTTATAAGGGAGAGATTCCTTCCTTCCTTTAGTCCGGGCTTTTGGGATGGAGTGGGCTCTCTTCTTATTGTTGGGCCGTGAGCGCATGAACGTCCAGAACGTAGGCCGAGTGTTGGGCTGGCCAAGTGGACGCTAACATCTGGTATCAACCAGCGTGTGCACCGCTATTAGGTGTGTGGCGATCTGCATCGCTCCTGTTTAGGAGGATGGGATGTCAGCACTCGAACGGGTGGCACCCAACTTATATAGCTGGGCAAACCTCTTCCTTCAGTCACGACTTTTGGGATGAGAGAGGTCTTGGGCCTCCAAATACACTGGTTGAGCGTGGGATGGCCTTTGGGTCGCTAACAGCCACACGTAGCAAACCTCGACGCCGTAGGTAGCAGCGGCGATAGTAGGTAGCAGCGCCGCTAACCCCAAGTAGCAAACCTCGATACGTTGGTAGCACCGTCAGCGCCAGTAGGTAGCAGTGTCGTTAACCCCATATAGCAAACCTCCATATCCTAGGTAGCAACGTCAGTTGTGTATGGAGGATACGACGAGGTGCCAGCGGCCGCGCGGTGCTGCAGAGGAGAGGGGCGGTGGAGCAGGACAACGGAGCGGTTCTCCGGCGAGGTGGGTGTTGGGGAGATAACCCCGGATAGAGTAAAGAGGGGGAAAGACGAAAGGATGTTCCCCGTCTAGTTTCCGAGTTACAGTCTGAGTCGGCCGAATCATGTAGAAGTCGGCCAAGATAGGAAAGGGCAGGACCCTTATAGTAATGGCAAGGCATTACCCGGCCGAGATACTTCGTAAGTCGGCTGGGTTAGCCCGAGTAATCTTGATGCAGATAAAGGACAAGCCGAGTTACGGGAGGCAGGGCCGAATGATACGAAGCTTGCAGGAGAAGGAGAAGCCTGAAGTCAAACCCTAGCCGCAGGCTAGGGAGAATCTGAGCGAAGCCAAACACTACGGACAAAGACGCAGAGCGACAGAGAGGTAGAAGGAGGTCACGGAGGTGACAGTCCTGAAGCCCGAGGCGCGCAGGAGGGGCCCTCTGGAACCTTGCCGTCATTAGGGGAGCGACAGGGAAAGGGAGGCGCCGAACTACTATATTGGGACAAGCATATTCCTTGAAAATGCTTGCCACATCAGCCCTAAAGGAACCCAAGGCTCTCCTTATAAGGAGAGGCTTGGACCCTGAGGAAGGGATCGACTCATTTTTAGTACCGTTAGGCTGATATAGTTGATCCTTCTCAGACACAGCTCGAGGAGCCCTTGTAGCCCAAGGAAGGAGAAATAAGATCTTTACCTTTGCTTTACATTTGCGATTAACTGCATCTTCCTCCCTGCATCCTCTAGTATCCATTGGCCCCATACTTTAGCCTACCCATGGCATCTGCGGTACCACCACCACGGTTGGGCATCAGTGGGGCAAGCGGTGCTAGCGGAGTTATGATCCGGACGGAAGCTTCATCAACATGGCGCAGCGTTGTTTACGGCTTGGTCCAGATTTGATCTCTGTGACTACGTCGTGATAATGCGGCAGCTTCAGAAAAACTCCCTCGCGCCGCGGTGTCTTCATCACTGGCGGGCACGGGGTCACGTCGGCGTCGACATCTCCAAGATTTATCCTCACCAAGTTGTTGTTGCAGAGCCACCTCTTAGCGTTGAGCCATCCACGGAGCGCGTCCGTAAGCGTCGAGGTGATGGTTTCCGGAGTGCAGCGGAGTGGCCATTGCGGATCGACCAGACCCCGTACATGGCGTACATGCACTCCAGCAGACAGCACCACCGAGGTAATCCTCAAGTGACCAACTGCATCGAGGTGCGGGACACTACCCCAAAGGCACCAAGAGTAAGAGGGCCACCTGGAAAGGCTAGAGAACATTCTTCGTGCAACCATAGAAAACTTGACTACACACCAGCGAGATACTTGATCCGGCGAATGCTCAGGCAGAGTTAGAGGAAACCAGGCAAAAGGTGCTGGTAGAGGCCAAAAAGGTGTCGGCCTTGCGGGAGTCCTTAAACAGGACCCTGCGATAATATTCCAAAGCTAATAAGCTTGACATCGCGCCCGAACGGGTGGACGAGTTAGGATTGAGAGGGAAAAACCTCATAGATGATATCAACAAGGAGCATGATGCTCATCAGGTGGAATCAGTTGATTTGGGATTGCCGGGGTACAGTACCCCGGCAAAGAACCTAAGAGCGGCAAATGCCGCAGCATTAGAGTTAGAGGGGTTTACCGGCGAAGCCCGGCAGAAACAGCAAGAAAGAGTGAATGAGCTGGTGTGCATCGCGAACCAGCAAAACGAAGAGATGCTCAGGCGACTGACGGGGGCCTCATGAATGGTTCACTCAAAGGAGCACCACCGCCTTGTTTGTGGCAAAGATCTTCACCGCAAATAATGCACGGAAAGGACAAAGCAAGAACCTCGGATGAGAAACAAGCAAATTGTTCAGTATGATCCGGCAATAGCCGGAAGGCAAACGAATAGAGGCAATGGAAGCCGAGGTAACAGGGTGATAGGAATCCCGTCCAGATTGAGAAAGACGGCGAAGCCGGCAATGGAGACATCGTCAAGAGAACTCGGAGGCAATCATGAGAACAATACCCCGGTCGAGTAAGGAGAGAACCGCTCAACCCAACCAAGACATGAACCCGGAGAAAGAAGCGAGGCCAGCTCGCCACAATCAAGTGAATGAAAGGTACAATGATGGTTATTCGAGATGGAATATGCGATCCATGGTGGAAATAACCATTATGGAATGCAAGATGAAGTTCTCAGCAGATTTGCCATCAAATGATGCAAGAGTGAAGCTGACCGGCTATACGGTCCGAGTTGTTGGAAGAACAGGGTCCACCGGTCCGACATGCTTTGGACCACGATCATGGGAACCACCTCCAGAACTTTCACTAGCGAGGCACGCGAAACATATAATGGGAGTACCAAACCACAAGACTGGTTGATTGACTATGCCACTGCTGTGAAAATAGCGGGTGGGAACTTACGATGGGCAGTACGGTATGTTCCACAAATGTTAGAAGGACCAGCTAGGGTATGGCTGAATAATCTGTGTCACATCCCAAGATATTCCAAATCTTGTAATGTGAAAAATAAATGAATAAAATAAAACTTTGTTTGATTTTTAGAGTGAGAAGAAACTTTTGAATCCAATTGGAAATCTTCAAACCAATTTGGATCAAATAAATCCTAAAAGGATTTAAAAAGATACACATTTAATAAAGGAAAATAAAATATTTTGGAATTACTATTTTGGATCTTTTAAATAAAGGGATTTGGTTTTCAAAAGAAATAGAAGTTTTATAAATAAGGATTATTTTATAGAGCCAAGTTAAACCTTGGCCAAGCTTTTGAAATAAAACATTTTGTTTTGACAAAAATAGTAAAGGTTTATTTAAAATAAATTAATAAGGATTTAATATCCAAGTTTTATTAATAAAGGTTTTAGTATTTCCAAAAACATCAAAACTTATTTATTTATTAAAAATAAGTTTTCCAAGTATTTTATATTCCCAAATAAAACCTTATGATTGGTTTTGAAAATATTTAGATTTCAAATAAAGAATTTAAATAAAATAAAACCTATTTTAATTTAATAACAATGGTCTATTTATTTAATTAATAATGGACCCTAAAATAAAATTATTATTTTGGTTTGGGAATTTGGTTTATGTTACTGAACAGAACCAAATTCAAAGTTACAAAGTTTGGTGATTGTTTGAATTGATTTGAGTGTTGTTTGTTTGATTGAATTTCAAAACAGAAATTAGATTTAGAAAAAGAAAAGGTTTCAGGAAGAAAAAAAATAAGGAACTGGTCGACCCAACCCAGCAGCCCGACAAGGCCCAGTACCAGCCCAGCTTTCTTTACCCCGAAAGAAAACGATTCGTACTCAGAATCTAACCCGAACAGACGCTGACCAGTGGACCCTCTTCCCCCTCTCATTCCTCAATGGCGAGGACCCACACAGCTCACTCTCTTCCTCCTCGCTTAACGACGCTGCCGTTCGCCAATTACGCGGCGTTGAATATGCATTGATTCCGCCTTAACCTCGCCGTATCAAGACGCTATTAATCGTCTCCTCCTCCTTTCCCTCACACGCCACTCCCTCTCGCCCCGAGGTCGCCTCAATTTGGCTTGGCACTCTCCTGACGACGCTCGGTGCCAATTCCGGACTCGCCACCCTTGTCTCATTGACCACGCACACACACTCACCGCTCCCAGGCGCATCTGCTTGTACTCTCCGTTCTACCATGGGCGCCCAGAGCATCACCTTCGTCGAGCTCTGACCTCGCCGCTCATCTCGTCTCCACGAGCTCCTCCCAGAAGTCCGCATCGCCCCAAGCCTTCTCCTTCACGCTCGTCATCTCCGTGATCCCGTGATCCGACCACACTCTGTTTGCCTCTCGTGATCGGCATTGTCGCCGACCGCATGAGCAGAACCGCCCGTCGCCAGACCTTACTCCGGCGAGAAATCCACCGCAACCCTGAGCGCCCCTCGACCCAAGAAGACCACGTCGAGCTTCCCCAACCTCCTGCGATCTTGGTGAGCACCTTCCCATCCTTCACCGTTTCCTGTTTTGCCAGCACCGCCACCGCCTGGCCGTACGCCGCCGCTAGCCACCGTCGGCGCCGCTTTGGTCAACATGCTAGCACCGAGATCTTAATCACGAACACGATAGATCCACTTAGCACCGAAGAATTAATCAGACGTGCGATCTAATTAGATCCAACGCCACAGAGCCGATCCGCCGAACCGGTGTCGACCAATGGCTTGGCGTGGCCAAATTTTGGTTAGAACTGAATTTGAAATCAGATTAGTTTGTGATTTTCAAACCTTTGTAACATTTGATCCACACGTCCAAAATTCACAAATTTGATATCATTGGAATCAGTGGAACAAACCCTAGCCAACTGTGGAATTTGTTTAGCAAATAGTATCTGTTAGATTAGTTGTTTTTGCAGAAACATTTGAATGCTTGTTAATACTAGAAAAATGATTCAAAAATGTTTTTGAGGTTGAAACCTTGGCAAATTGGTTTGTTGTGAACCTACTGACCCTAGGAACCAACCCATGGTTTTGTAAATGGATTTGGTGAAGTTTAGGATGGACTAATTGATTTAGCCCATTTCTAGCCAAATGAAAATAAAGATTTTGGTTATGAAAATGTTTTTGAGTAAAAACTTTGGGAAAATGTTTTGGATCAAACCTACTGACCCTAAACACCAAGTTTTGAGAAACAACAACTTATTTGGTGAAACAACCTAAAAGTTGTTGCTTTGATAACAATGTTTTCCACCACATAAAATAATGAAAGGATTTAAAAATGGTTTATGAACAAAACCCTTTTGAAAATGACTTTTCCACTTTGGAAAATGACCACTTTGAACCTTACAAAGTTTAGAAGCCTAGTGGAGACCATCTTTAGCAAATAAACCTATCTCTTGCATGCTTACATGCATGACTTAGATCCCATTGTTTTGTGTGTGTGAAATTGTTTGATGGATTATTGGTTGGGAATAATTGTTGATATTGTATTTGCTTGATTGATTGTAGTGAAGTTAGAAAAGTGTGAGACTAGCAAGATCAAGGAGTGAACTAACATTCCCTACCAAAAGAAAGGCAAGTGACACTATCATCTAAAGTCCTACTATTTTCATTATACTTAGTGGATTTTGAAAACATGCATGAAAAGAATTTCTATACTTATGCTATGCTAAATCCTAATAGGATTCCCTATACATTCCTTAGTGAAAACAATGTAGTTGTTACATGCTTAGCCATGCTTTTTTTGAAAAGAGATACATGTTGAGATTTTATGAAGTTGAGAAAAGGACTTGTGTTTTTATATAATAAAACAAGGACTCAATGAACCACCTGGGTGGCCAAGGATACTTTGAGTATTGGAGAAGGTGGCAACAAAAGGAACCATGTCTATGGCAATCTCTTTGTGTTGTTCTCCAAAGAAAACCACCCAGGAAACTTAGAGATTGAACATGTTTCTCCAATTGTGGCTTTCGTGTGCAACCACATGCTATTATGGCTCTGGCTTAGTCAACTACATTGGGAAGACCCATGCATTGTCTTCAGGCTAATGGACATGAGGACCTGGAATCCTACATGGGTACTTGAAGACAAGCTAGCAATGGTGTATGGGAGGACCCTTTGGAAAGACTTCGTCACATTCTCAATCTGCCGGTACTCCATCTTGGTGAGCACTAATCCGGGCTGGTGGCAAAAGGATGGGATTGTGACATGTGGGTAAAGTGTACTCCTTCTGCAGAAGATAATAAAATCTAAGTACTTAGCCGTGTCCCCGGTTATGGACAATACTGAGCAACTAAAGTTTGAAGCTATGGGAGATCTCGACATTCTAATTTCTAAATGAAAAATTTTTAAAGACTTGATGCACTTGGGGTTACCAAGGGGCTCAAGAGACTTTGACAAAACTTGATGTACTTGGGGGTACCAAGGAACTCAAGAGATTTTGTTGAAAACATGAACACTTGGGGTTACCAAGGAACTCATGAGATTTTTATAAGACTTGATGCACTTGGGGTTACCAAGTAGCTCAAGGGATTTTGACAAGGACTTGAACACTTGAGTTTCTACCAAGGAGTTCAAGGGATTTTGAAAAGGAGATTTGACAAAGGACCAAAACCATTTTGAAAAGATAGGATAAATATTGCTTTATGCAAATGAGCCTGAAACTCTACTTAGCCAATATGCATGTAATGATAGGATCCACTTATATTCTACAAAGTAGTGAAGCTTGCCAATACAATTCAAATGTATTGACCCTTGTGGCTGTAACTTGTAATGTTGCAGGTTTGATTGATTTTAGTGAAGATTGATTGATTAGGATTACAAAGTCTACATCCAACATCTGCATGTGGCACTTTGAAGATGAAGGACCCCATGAATATAGTTATTCCGCTGCAATGTAATGTAATAGCCAAATGAGCTATGTATGATGTAATAAAATTATGTTACTCCTGGTTATAAAGTTGTATTATGACCTTTGTTTCTTGATATTACATCTTAACTGTGGATGCTAGCTATTGATCCAGGGACTAGCATTATAAACACAGGGGACTCCACCTTATATTGTTTAAAGGTTGGGACACTCCCTCTACAGATGGTATCAGAGCATTGTGTTGCCTGTAGGATTTGTAAACCTAGGATTGGACAAAAACCCTTAGAAAAATAGGAGTTGTATTTGTTCCAAAAACTTATTTACAAAACAATCTTGTAAACTCTTTCCTCAACCATTTTGGGTTTTAACTCTACATCTCTTCTACTTCAACTTGATGGATGGAAACCTACCCCATGGCCAAAGACTACACCATGTGCAAAGGACTACTTCAGCTCTAATGACATCAAATTATTCAACTCTAATGACTTCAACTTCTTCAACTCTAATGACTTCAACATCTTCAGCATATTCACCAAGGACTTCCAACTTAGATATCACTAAGGACTACAAATGAGACAAGGAAACTTGCTCAAGATTTAGAGACTGAGGGAATGGAAAAGTTAGAAGGAGCCTACATCATTTGAAGTATTGCAACCAAGAGTTTTTCTCAAGGAAACCATGATCTCATACAAGAAGAATCATGAAGGTGGAAAGGTCACAAGTGAACCCTATAGATGGACCACCATATTTTAGACAAGACAAAACCACCAACTTATGTGGTGTAACAAAAATAGTTTTGTTGCCTAAGTATGTGCTTGAACTTTGTTGTTTGAGTGAATTGTTTTACTTGTGATTGCATGCACATTGTTTGTGTGAAATGTGATGTGTGTGATTAGAAATATTTACTTAGAAATATCTTGCCTATTCTAATCTCCCTTCAACCCAAACAGATGACTACTCCAGGAAACCCTAACATCAAGGTTGATGACAGCAAAACCAACCAAGAGGACAGCCTAAAAGAGCTCATAGCAACCCAGAATCAGTTGAACCAAGTGACAACTCAATTCGTAGCCAACTCCAGTGGAGAAGATCCAACCCTGCAAGGATTTTTGGAAACTCAAGGCCAATTGATGCTTAAGGTGACTGATCAAATGATCAAAATGGAAGAAAGCTATCCCAAAAGAGTCTTTGACAACAAGGATGACAGAAACATTATTCTAGATGGAGCCCCAGCTTGCATTATTTGTGGAGACAAGGATCATACTTCCAAGGAGCATGGAGATCAATGCCCCAACTGTGAAGAGAAACATCCTGTTGGACAATGCCCCACCTCTCAAACTACTTGCTACTTATGTGAAGGAAACAACCATGTCCCTATCCAATGCCCCATCTATTCCATTGTGGAACAAAGGAAACAAGAAGGATCCAAGTCTACCAAGAAGGCTGATGACAAAGGAAAAGGATCACTTATACCTCCAAACAAAACAACCCAATTCAAAGGATCAAAGAAACCCAAGAAGCAAAAGATAGACAAAAGCCACGTGCAATGTCATAAGTGTAAGGAAATGGGACACTATTCTGGTGAATGCCCAAAGAACCAGAAGAATAAAGAGATTGGCCAAGTGGTGTGCAACAACTGCAAAGAGCTAGGCCATTATGTAGCAACTTGTCCATAAGAGCTACGTAAAGAACTCAAGGATATCCACTGTTTCAATTGCAAGAACCCAGGACATTATGCAAGCAACTGTCCAGAAAAGATGAAGAACAAGTTGAACAAGCCTATGGAGAAACTCAACCTTGGCCCATGAGTCAAGTTTGGAAACAAAGGACACAATGCAAATGTTTGCTTAGAGAAGTTTTCCCAGGATCCCAAGGAGGCCAATATGTAATTTTTGTTTGAAATTTTTTAAGAGTGGTAGTACCCTAGTTGTTTTGAGCCTACTTGTAACCCTAGCCTTCCCAAATCTCGGGACGAGATTTATTTTAAGGGTGGTAGCCTGTCACATCCCAAGATATTCCAAATCTTGTAATGTGAAAAATAAATGAATAAAATAAAACTTTGTTTGATTTTCAGAGTGAGAAGAAACTTTTGAATCCAATTGGAAATCTTCAAACCAATTTGGATCAAATAAATCCTAAAAGGATTTAAAAAGATAAACATTTAATAAAGGAAAATAAAATATTTTGGAATTACTATTTTGGATCTTTTAAATAAAGGGATTTGGTTTTCAAAAGAAATAGAAGTTTTATAAATAAGGATTATTTTATAGAGCCAAGTTAAACCTTGGCCAAGCTTTTGAAATAAAACATTTTGTTTTGACAAAAATAGTAAAGGTTTATTTAAAATAAATTAATAAGGATTTAATATCCAAGTTTTATTAATAAAGGTTTTACTATTTCCAAAAACATCAAAACTTATTTATTTATTAAAAATAAGTTTTCCAAGTATTTTATATTCCCAAATAAAACCTTATGATTGGTTTTGAAAATATTTAGATTTCAAATAAAGAATTTAAATAAAATAAAACCTATTTTAATTTAATAACAATGGTCTATTTATTTAATTAATAATGGACCCTAAAATAAAATTATTATTTTGGTTTTGGAATTTGGTTTATGTTACTGAACAGAACCAAATTCAAAGTTACAAAGTTTGGTGATTGTTTGAATTGATTTGAGTGTTGTTTGTTTGATTGAATTTCAAAACAGAAATTAGATTTAGAAAAAGAAAAGGTTTCAGGAAGAAAAAAATAAGGAACCGGTCGACCCGACCCAGCAGCCCGACAAGGCCCAGTACCAGCCCAGCTTTCTTTACCCCGAAAGAAAACGATTCGTACTCAGAATCTAACCCGAACAGACGCTGACCAGTGGACCCTCTTCCCCCTCTCATTCCTCGCTGACAGCAGGGACCCACACAGCCAGCTCACTCCTCTTCTTCCTCCTCGCGCTAACGACGCCTGCCGTTGCTGCCAATTACGCCGGCGTTGAATATGCATTGATTCCGCGCCTTAACCTCGCCGTGACTGCACGCTATTAATCGCCAGCGTCTCCTCCTCCTTTCCCCTCACACGCCACTCCCTCTCTGCCCCGAGGCTGCCTCAATTTGGCTTGGCACTCCCTCTGTTCCGACGACGCTCCGGTGCCAATTCCGGCGACTCAGCGCCACCCCTTGTCTCATTGACCACGCACACACACTCACCGCTCCCAGGCGCATCTGCCTGTACTCTCCGTTCTACCATGGACGCCCAGAGCATCACCTTCGTCGAGCTCTGACCTCGCCGCTGTCTGTCTCGTCTCTGTCGAGCTCCTCCGGTAAGTCCGTACCGCCCCAAGCCTTATCCTTCACGCTCGCGTCATCTCCGTGATCCCCGCATCGACCACTCTGTTTGCCTCACGTCGCCGGCAGCGTCGCCGACGCCGAAACCGCCGTCGCCAGACCTTACTCCGGCGAGAAATCCACCGCAACCCTGAGCGCCCCTCGACCCAAGAAGACCACGTCGATCTTCCCCAACCTCCTGCGATCTCGGTGAGCACCTTCCCATCCTTCACCGTTTCCTGTTTTTCCAAGACCGCCACTTTGCGTCATGCTTAGCCACCGCTTCGCCACTTTGGTCAAGCATGCTAGCACCGTAGGATCTTAATCTGACGAACACGATAGATCCACTTAGCACCGAAGGGGTACGCGATCAGGACCGTGCGATCTAATTAGATCCAACGCGCCGCAGAGCCGATCCGGCCGAACCGGTACCAGCCAATGGCTTGGTGACGCGTGGCCAAATTTTGGTTAGAACTGAATTTGAAATCAGATTAGTTTGTGATTTTCAAACCTTTGTAACATTTGATCCACACGTCCAAAATTCACAAATTTGATATCATTGGAATCAGTGGAACAAACCCTAGCCAACTGTGGAATTTGTTTAGCAAATAGTATCTGTTAGATTAGTTGTTTTTGCAGAAACATTTGAATGCTTGTTAATACTAGAAAAATGATTCAAAAATGTTTTTGAGGTTGAAACCTTGGCAAATTGGTTTGTTGTGAACCTACTGACCCTAGGAACCAACCCATGGTTTTGTAAATGGATTTGGTGAAGTTTAGGATGGACTAATTGATTTAGCCCATTTCTAGCCAAATGAAAATAAAGATTTTGGTTATGAAAATGTTTTTGAGTAAAAACTTTGGGAAAATGTTTTGGATCAAACCTACTGACCCTAAACACCAAGTTTTGAGAAACAACAACTTATTTGGTGAAACAACCTAAAAGTTGTTGCTTTGATAACAATGTTTTCCACCACATAAAATAATGAAAGGATTTAAAAATGGTTTATGAATAAAACCCTTTTGAAAATGACTTTTCCACTTTGGAAAATGACCACTTTGAACCTTACAAAGTTTAGAAGCCTAGTGGAGACCATCTTTAGAAAATAAACCTATCTCTTGCATGCTTACATGCATGACTTAGATCCCATTGTTTTGTGTGTGTGAAATTGTTTGATGTATTATTGGTTGGGAATAATTGTTGATATTGTATTTGCTTGATTGATTGTAGTAAAGTTAGAAAAGTGTGAGACTAGCAAGATCAAGGAGTGAACCAACATTCCCTACCAAAAGAAAGGCAAGTGACACTATCATCTAAAGTCCTACTATTTTCATTATACTTAGTGGATTTTGAAAACATGCATGAAAAGAATTTCTATACTTATGCTATGCTAAATCCTAATAGGATTCCCTATACATTCCTTAGTGAAAACAATGTAGTTGTTACATGCTTAGCCATGCTATTTTTTGAAAAGAGATACATGTTGAGATTTTATGAAGTTGAGAAAAGGACTTGTGTTTTTATATAATAAAACAAGGACTCAATGAACCACCTGGGTGGCCAAGGATACTTTGAGTATTGGAGAAGGTGGCAACAAAAGGAACCATGTCTTTTTCAATCTCTTTGTGTTGTTCTCCAAAGAAAACCACCCAGGAAACTTAGAGATTGAACATGTTTCTCCAATTGTGGCTGTCGTGTGCAACCACATGCTATTATGGCTCTGGCTTAGTCAACTACATTGGGAAGACCCATGCATTGTCTTCAGGCTACTGGACATGAGGACCTGGAATCCTACATGGGTACTTGAAGACAAGCTAGCAATGGTGTATGGGAGGACCCTTTGGAAAGACTTCGTCACATTCTCAATCTGCCGGTACTCCATCTTGGTGAGCACTAATCCAGTGGCCACTGGTGGCAAAAGGATGGGATTGTGACATGTGGGCAAAGTGTACTCCTTCTGCAGAAGATGATAAAATCTAAGTACTTAGCCGTGTCCCCGGTTATGGACAATACTGAGCAACTAAAGTTTGAAGCTATGGGAGATCTCGACATTCTAATTTCTAAAAGAAAAACTTTTAAAGACTTGATGCAATTGGGGTTACCAAGGGGCTCAAGAGACTTTGACAAAACTTGATGTACTTGGGGGTACCAAGGAACTCAAGAGATTTTGTTGAAAACATGAACACTTGGGGTTACCAAGGAACTCATGAGATTTTTATAAGACTTGATGCACTTGGGGTTACCAAGTAGCTCAAGGGATTTTGACAAGGACTTGAACACTTGAGTTTCTACCAAGGAGTTCAAGGGATTTTGAAAAGGAGATTTGACAAAGGACCAAAACCATTTTGAAAAGATAGGATAAATATTGCTTTATGCAAATGAGCCTGAAACTCTACTTAGCCAATATGCATGTAATGATAGGATCCACTTATATTCTACAAAGTAGTGAAGCTTGCCAATACAATTCAAATGTATTGACCCTTGTGGCTGTAACTTGTAATGTTGCAGGTTTGATTGATTTTAGTGAAGATTGATTGATTAGGATTACAAAGTCTACAACCAACATCTGCCTATGGCACTTTGAAGATGAAGGACCCCATGACTATAGTTATTCCGCTGCAATGTAATGTAATAGCCAAATGAGCTACGTATGATGTAATAAAATTATGTTATTCCTGGTTATAAAGTTATATTATGACCTTTGTTTCTTGATATTACATCTTAACTGCGGATGCTAGCTATTGATCCAGGGACTAGCATTGTAAACACAGGGGACTCCACCTTATATTGTTTAAAAGTTGGGACACTCCCTCTACAATCTGCCGGCAGGCAGTATCAACTGTTGGTTAGATTTTGAAGAAATGTTCGTCAGCAACTTTACCAGCACTTACAAGAGGCCAAACAGGCCGCAAGAATTAGCCATGTGCAAGCAGAGGCCGAATGAAACAGATAGAGAGTTTTTAACTCGATGGTGTAACTTGAGAAACTCATGTGAAGGAGTCATAGAGTCGCAAGCAATAGCTTGGTTCGCTCAAGGATGCCGTTATGCTAGTGTATTGTGGCAACGACTGCAAAGAGATATGCCAACCACATTGGCAGAAACTATCAGAATAGCGGACTCCTATGCATTAGGAGATCCAACGCAACCAGAATTGATGTCGGCACATCATCGGGAGCAACAAGACCAATACGCAAGAGATTTGGCCGGGTCATCCAGGCGCAATGACTTTAGAGGAAGAAGAAGAGAAGAAAGGCCGGATTATAGATATAATTCGACCCAAGTGGCAGCGGTAGCGCAGGATCAACCGAGTCACGGAGCGAATCAACGGCAGAAGAATGGTCCTCAGCAGTGGACACCAAGGAATGAGGGAAAAAGACAGTGGACCCCAGAGCAAAAGAAGTAGTGGCAGGAGAGGCCGAAGTACACGTTCGAGTCTATGTTAGATTAGCCGTGTAAATTTCACACGTCAAACCCATCCAGGCCAGCCAACCATACAACCCGTCAATGTGCATGGATGAAAAATACAATGGGAAACCCCGCAGGCATTCAGGCAGCGCCCCATCAAGTACATCGACAACATCAACCACAGTTGACTGGAGCAAATGCACAAAAACTGATGTTACCGCCTCCTCCCCCGAGATACGATAACTCGGACCGGAGAGATGCGGTACAGAACCAAGTCCAGGATGGAAGGACAAATCCAGCGAATACTGGACGCAATGATTACAGAGAACATCATCAGTCTTATTGCGTGTTCTAGCAACGACAAGACAAGAGTGTCTGTGCCGGCATATGGACGTAAATGCAGTTATGCCGGCAGTACCAAGATATGTGCCTTGGTCAGATCAGGAGGTAACTTGGAGCATAAAGGATCACCCCAAGGTAATGCCGAATCTGGGGTCGTATGCACTCGTGTTGGATCCGACATTTGTTGGACCAAGCATCAATGTGAAATTTTCAAAAGTACTCATTGATAATGGAAGTAGTATCAACATCATGTACAAAGATACCATGCATAAACTCGAATATCGAGAACATCTTTGCGATCCACGAGACCACTTTCCATGGGATAGTGCCAGACTTTCATGCGAACCCATTGGTAAAGTGCCGAGTGGATGTGTTATTCTAAGACTGTGAGATAATCGCAAGCGTAAAACTTAGAGTTTGAAGTGGTGGATCTAGAAAGTTGTTATCATGCTCTACTCGGAGACTGCTGGCCAAATTAATGGGCTGTCATGTAAGTTATATGAAAATGAAGCTACGGACCACAAGGAGTAATAACATGAGAGGATTACAAGAAGTCAATGGAATGTGTTTCAGCCGGGTCAAATTTGGCCGAATCATTGGTTATAGCAAGAGAAAAAAGAAGGATTCAGGAGGTAGCAGCCCTCGCTCAGTCGGCACAGTTGAATATGCCGGCACTGGCCAATCCACATGAAAGTGTATCCTTTCAGCCGACTAAAGAAACGAAGAAGTTTCAGATAGACGAGCAATTCCCCGAACGCACCGTTACTATTGGTGCAGGCCTAGATGCTAAATAGGAAAGCGAGCTCACCAACTTCCTCCGTGAGAATCGGGACATCTTTGCATGGTCAGCTCAGGATTTGCAAGGTGTTCCGAGGGAGTTGGCTGAGCACTCTCTAAATGTAAGGCCAGGAGCAAGGCCGGTGAAGCAACCTCTCCGCCGCTTCGCCGAAGATAGGAGAAAAATAATAGGGGATGAAATAGCTCGGCTCCTCGCAGCCGGGTTCATCATGGAGGTGCTGTATCCGGATTGGTTGTCAAACCCGGTGCTAGTAGAAAAGAAGAAAGATGATCCGAATGTAGCCATTGTATGGCGAATGTGTATCGATTACACGAACCTGAACAAGGCGTGTCCAAAAGATCCTTTTCCCTTACCTATAATAGACTAAGTCATTGATTCGACCGCTGGTTGTGAGTTATTGTCATTTGTAGACGCGTATTCTGGTTTTCACCAGATACCGTTGAATCCGGCCGATCAAATAAAGACTGCGTTTATTACCCCGTATGGGGCTTATTGCTATCGCACAATGCCATTCGACCTGCGAAATGTAGGAGCAACGTATCAGAGATGCATGCAAAAATGTCTACACGACCAGATAGGAAAAAATGTACAAGTATATGTAGATGACGTGGTCATCAAAACCAAGGAAAGCAAAATGCTACTGGATGATATATGGCAGACTTTCGCGAACCTGAGAAGGTTCCGAATGAAGCTTAATCCGGAAAAATGCACATTTGGCGTGCCGGCAGGAAAATTACTCGGCTTTCTCGTATCTAGCCGAGGTATAGAGGCCAACCCAACAAAGATAAAGGCAGTAGAAAGAATGGAGTTGCCAAGGTGTCTAAATGATGTACAAAAGTTCACGGGATGTCTAGCCTTGCTCAGCCGGTTTGTATGTCGGCTGGGGGAAAAGGCACTACCACTCTATCAATTAATGAAGAAATCAGATAAGTTCATTTGGACTCCACAAGCAGACAGTGCATTTCATGATTTGAAAAAGATGTTGGTCACAACACCCATTTTGGCTTCTCCATTATCAAAAGAGCCAATGTTACTCTATATAGCGGCTACCAACAGAGTAGTGAGTGTTGTAGTCGTCGTAGAACGACTCGAAGATGATAAGTCTCAAGATGAGGCGGTGTATTATTTGAGCGGTGTTATCCGCTTCAAGCGTAATTACCCACATTATCGGAAGATGGCTTATGGAGTGTACATGTCGGCAAAAAGCTTAAACATTACTTGAAGAGCATCCCATCAAAGTGATCGTGAAGCGCCCATAATGACATATTGAGCAACAAAGATGCAAGTGGCGAATAGCAAAATGGGCAATCGAGTTGTCACCGTCGCTCCACAATTCGATTCGATAGGAGATGCGATCAAATCTCGGTGATCGCCGACTTCTTAGAGATTGGGCCGAGGTGCGATGAGCCACCATTACGGACCCAAATTATTGGACGATGCATTTTGATGGTTCCAAACTAAGAAATGGTTTGGGGAGGAATAGTGTTAACCTCGCCCAAAGAGATCAAAGTATGTGCTACAAATACATTTTGCGCATCAAACAACGTGGCGAATCTGAAGCTTTGGTCCATGGATTGAAAGTAGCAAAAGAGATTGGCATCGGAATCTTATGCTATGGGACTCATTTAGTAGTCTGACAAGTCTCGGAAATTGGGATGCATTAGATG
Organism: Avena longiglumis; assembly: GCA_030063025.1. Classification (NCBI taxonomy): domain Eukaryota; kingdom Viridiplantae; phylum Streptophyta; class Magnoliopsida; order Poales; family Poaceae; genus Avena; species Avena longiglumis. The sequence goes on from CP125976.1 coordinate 88,449,322, forward strand.
ATAATATGGCTTTGTATAGATTTCATGTGCAAAAGATCAGTGGATACTTTGAAGGGTGTGAATTTCACCACATACCTCGGGCAGAAAATGATGCCGCAGACACGTTGTCAAAACTAGGATCAACCAGGCAGTCAATTCCACCGGGTATTGCCCTGGAACACCTCAGAAAACCATCAATAACCCCATCACCAGAATCCGAATCTATCTTTATTCCGGCAAATTCAGCAGAAGATAATGTGCCGATGGAAGTAGACCAGCAATATAACTCGGAACTCCCCAAGAAAAGGACAGCAGAGGTAAGCATAATTATGGAGAAGGCCGAGGTAGCTATGTTGGCGGAAAACATGGAAATAGACAGTGAGATCACACTATAAAAAATCACACCGGTGTGGGCGCAACCCATATTCTTTTTCCTTAAAGATGCGATGTTGCCGAATAATGAAGTGTTAGCAAGACAGACTGTAAGGAGAGCAAAATCTTATACAATCATAAACAATGAGCTATATAAAAGAAGCGTCACAAGTGTATTGCAAAGGTGTGTGAGTTCGGCAGAAGGCCAGGAGATCCTCCTAGATATACATCAAGGAGAATGTGGACACCATGCCTCATCTCGTGCCTTGGTAGCCAAAGCATTCAGGCATGGGTTTTATTGGCCAACGGCGTTGAAGGAAGCCAAAGAGCTGGTTAAAAAATGCAATGCTGTCAGAGATATGCAACCAAGATACACATGCCGTCGTCCGAGTTAAAAACGATACCCATTACTTGGCTGTTTTCTGTGTGGTGCCTAGATATGGTGGGAACGTTTAAGCCGGCCCGAGGGGGGATGACCCACATATTGGTCATGGTGGACAAGTTCACAAAATGGATTGAAGTAAAACCAATACAAAAATGTGACGGGCTCACAACAGTGAAATTCCTCAAAGATATTATCTTAAGATATGGGTACCCGCACAGTGTTATTACAGATAACGGCACAAACTTTGCAGAAGGAGATTTCGCTAGGTTTTGCCAAGAGAAACACATAAGATTAGATGTTGCTTCTGTTGCTCATCCATCATCTAATGGGCAAGTGGAAAGGGCTAATGGACTAGTGTTGTCCGGAATAAAACCACGACTCGTCGAACCATTGCAAAGGTCGGCAGGATGTTGGATTGAGGAATTACCAGCAGTATTATGGAGCCTCAGGACTACTCCAAATAGATCAACAGGTTATACACCATTCTTTCTGGTATACGGGGCAGAGGCCGTGCTTCCAGCCGACATACTACATGACTCGCCAAGAGTTACTCAATATACAACTTCAGAGATAAATGAAGTAGCTCGGCAAGATACTGTTGACCTGCTAGAAGAAGCCAGAGACCTGGCGCTATCACGATCATCTATTTATCAGCAGAACTTGCGACGATATCACAGCAAGAAGGTGAATCCAAGAGTATTCAAAGAAGGAGACTTAGTCCTCCACCGTGCAACCTGCATGCATGCCTGTTGTCACCTCCATGGGAAGGACCATTCATCGTGAGCAAAGCATTGCATAATGATGCCTATTATCTAATCGATGCTCAATCCCCTGGAAAGAACAAGGCAGACAACGTCGGCGAAGAAACGAAGCGGCCATGGAACGTAGCTTTACTTCGTCCATTTTACTCGTAGCATAGTATCTCAAGGTCAAGAACCAATTATGTATTAAACCTCGGCATCCAGAGCAGCGACTCGGGGACTGCAATATGTTATTTCAATTTCATCTTATGTATTGAACCTCGGCATCCAGAGCAGTGACTTGGGGACTGCCATATCTTACTTCGACTTCATCTTATGTATTAAACCTCGGCATCCAGAGCAGTGACTCGGGGACTGCCATATGTTATTTCAATTTCATCTTATGTATTGAACCTCGGCATCGAGAGCGCGACTGGGGCGCCATATGTTATTTCAATTTCATCTTATGTATTGAACCTCGGCATCGGAAGCGGTGACTCGGGAGCGCCATATGTTATTTCAATTTCATATTATGTATTGAACCTCGGCATCCAGAGCCGGTGACTCGGAGCGCCATATGTTATTTCACTTTCATCTTATTGAACCTCGGCATCCAGAGCAACGACTCGGGGACTGCCATATGTTGCCCCAGTTTTATGTTAAGCACTAAAACTCGGCACCTGAGCGACTCAAACCGTCTTATATTATTTGAAATTTGGTTTTACACACTAGACTTGGCGCTATAAGCAAAAGGACTGGGGACTGCCATATATTGTTCCGAAGTAGTAGTCAACCTTTGATACAAGGAAGGTATCACACTTCGACACTCAGAGTAAGAACAACTCAATCTCGTATGATATTCAAAGCTCACACCCAGATTAATTGGCTAAACCACGGGAATACAAAGGCAAAGATACATCCTAAAATCAAGAAATCGCAGGCCACCAAAGCAAGAATTCGGACGAACAAAACCACTTAAACAAAGTGATAACAACTACAAACATATATGTCGCAGCAGTACACGGCAAAAGAAATTCAGGTCATACAGAAGACGGACAAATGTTCCACGTACATCCTACGCCCGACATACCAGGGACAAGAAATAACTTAAAGGTTTTTAGCTGAAGAGGCAATGATTGGGTCAGAGGCTGGATGCTCCGAGATAGGCGGAGCCTCGGCCGAGGTTGCCTCGCCTTCCACAGACCCAGGTGCGACTTCGGCCGAAGCCCGAGGCTGCTGAGGAGCATCAATTTGCGCAGTTGAATGACCAGTACCTTTGGAGGAGGATCGCGCGTCGCCGTTGCCATCCGAGCTCGAACTGGAGTCACCAGAAGAAGCCGATTCATCTTCATCTTCCCCTTGTTCAGCCGAGTTATTATCTGATGCATCCTCGACTACGACCTCATCGTCCGGGTTCGGGAGGAAACTCGGACCTTCATTCCAGGTATGCACATCGGCATACTCAACGAGCTAGAAGGCGCGAGCTTGACGAAGAGCCACGAAGGTGGGGTCCTCAACCCAACAGGAACCAGTGCACAAATTTCTCAAGATATCAAGAAAAATATCTTCATACCATGACATAATAACAGTGAGAGCCATATCGGTAGCCTTGGCTCGTCCATTGATTCCTCCAAAGACTTAGTTGCCTCTCAGATGCCCTTAATCTTTTCACCAGCAATTGGACCTCATTGATATCAGGAGTCCCAGAAGTATTCGGCCAGAGAACATGGTACGCTTGAATAGCTGCCTGCACCAAATCCCTGCCCATAATCTTCATCGGACCAACTGCGCAAATGACAAAGAACGGAAATCTTCCATCGAGTACTCCGAGTCGGCGTCAACAGGGACACCTCGGCGCACACGAGCATCAAGAACCGCTTTAGATCTCATGGGCTTAGCTTCTGGAAAATGATCTGCGCAAAACACGAATGCGTCAAGGAGCAGCAGGAAAAAAGAAAAAGATAATCCGGTTGTGCTAAGAAGCTTACGATGAATATAACTCATCATTATCTGAAGATCTTTAGCCCAGTCAATCTTTCTCTTCTCAAAGCGAGCGATCTCCTCGCTCATTCCCCGAGTTTTCAGTTCGGCAGCCTCGAGGAGCTCTTTATTTTTCTGCAATTGCAGAGCTAGCCGATTTTTCTCCTCGAAAAACTCATGGTCAACCTTTTGTAGTTCGGACTTCTGAGAGAGCTTAAGGGCCTCCACCTCGGCGCTCAGGCGAGCTATTTCATCATCCTTGTCCTTTAGCTGCGCCGAATGAGTAGCGCTTTGTTCTAAAAAATGCAGCATCACATCAGGCATGGGCGTGCAATCTTGGTGAGATGTTGCAAAGGTTTGTAACTCGGCTTTACCAAAGCCAAACGAGATAAAAGAAACTTAGCGCACGTCTTAAAGAGGGAAAGGTATAAGGTAAAAGGGAAACTAACCTTCCAGGCTCTTGACCTTTTTCTCAAGACGGATGTTAAGATTATTGATGTTACCTGTTCACCAACAAAGTGAGCCGACATTTCGCATACAAAACAATAGGAGTGTCGGCGATGACGAAAAGAATTGTCGACTTACCAACTTTTTTCACCACAGGAATAACTTTCTCATATTTTTCTTCCAGTTTTCTATGCGAAAAAAGAAATCTTTGAAATTCAGCAGTCCGTCGGTCATGTGCAATCTGAGCAATAGAGCAAACGATGAGTGGATATTGAAAGCCAAAGCAAATCCGAGTCAAGCAAAACTTAACCCGGATCTAGGTGGCTGGATATTCAAAGCCAAAACAGATCTGAGTCAAGCAAAACTTAACCCGGATCTAGGTGGCTGGATATTCAAAGCCAAAACAGATCCGAGTCAAGCAAAACTTAACCCGGATCTAGGTGGCTGGATATTGAAAGCTAAAACAGATCCGAGTCAAGCAAAGCTTAACCCAGATCTAGGTGGCTGGATATTCAAAGCCAAAACAGATCCAAGTCAAGCAAAAATTAACCCGGATCTAGGAGGCTGGGTATTCAAAGATCAGCTAGACGAAAATCAAGCAAGCTTTAAGGCAAACCTAGTCGGATATAGGTTCGAACCCTAAAGTTAAATCGAATTAAGTAGAGCATCATAAAACTTCCAAGCAAATAACAAGTAATTCGCTGGCAAGTTTCGGGGACTAGAGTATATATAGTAGCATCTGGAGAATTAATCGAAACTCTGTAAAACAACAATTACCCCATTCATCCTGTTAGTATCAAGGACGATCTTGGCGGCTTGATCCAAGCGGCTGCTAATGTCGGGAAAAGTCGAGCTACCGTTTTGGGATTACCTCAAATTGATCAGCAGCATTCCAGTTATTGGCATACTCCACCAATGAGTCGAGGCTGTTCCCACTTGCCGTCCGAGTTAGGACTTTACCCCGGACGTGCTGCATAACCACAGCGGCCGCAGGGCTTTTATGAAGAGCAAGATGGGTACCGGCGGCCGGGGTAACAGAAGTTTTGGTGGAAGCAGTTCTTTTGCGCAGCACATCGGCAATACTCGGCTGAGAAGAGCCAACAAGACCTTTCTGGGAAGTGGAGGCCTTGGCGGCGGCAGCTTTACTTGCTTTAGAGGCATCAGTAGGAGCTGATACCTCGGCAATGGGAACGATGTCTTTAGTATCCGGAGGGGTCACGATCGCAGAGGGCGCCGAGATATTGACGTCCTCGACCAGGGCTGGAGCTACTATAGAAACTGCGGGGGTAGAAAGAGGCTCGGTAGAGACGATTGGATTCACACAGGAGGCAACTGGTTCGGTGGAAATCTCAGAAGGCAGAGTGGAATCAACGTCAACGAGATGAATTTCAGGCATATCGTGGCGAGGGGGCGATAGATTCAGAACTAGAGGAGATGCAGCACGAGCAGGACTAGGAATCCTGGTATCTTCGGCAGGCGGAGGAGACGGCTGCCGAGTCACCTGGCTAGTCATGCTAGGACCGCCGGGCTTAACAGAAAGTGGAGCACTGTGGAAATAGAAAAGAAAAAAAGGGCGTTAGGATTGAAAAACAGAAAGAGAGAAACAAGAAATACGAGCAAAAGGAACTTACCCTGCGACTCCAGGCATGGTCTTGCGCCGGGGAGGATTCGGTGCAGATTTCTTCGTTCATTTCTTGGGGGCCGCCTCTGAGGCACAGCAGCCACGTTTCCCGAGGTAACGAGAAGCAATAGGCTCGGCGTCATGAACTGACCGGCGGATTATTGGGAAAGTAGAAGGAAATGCATAAGAAATAGGCATTGCGGCAACTACCTCTAGAACTTGGACCTCGTCAGAATCACCTTCCTCCTCGTGGGCCGAGGTCTTTCCACGAGCACGCAGGCGGGATCCGACTTAGGGACGAACTCTTCCGAGTCCGGCTCCGGTGTCCGGGGTATTCGGTCCATGCCGCAGGCGACAAAACTCGGCATCCTCGTCCTACGCTCTGCGAACCTCTAAAGACAGAAAAAGGAAAATTAGCAAGAACAGTTACGAAAACAATTGGAAAACAGAACGTCAGTGGTTAAGCTTACTTCGGGAGGGGGACGCTCGCGTGTGAACGGCTTCAATCCCCAAGCCCAGTCCTCAGGCATATCTGTCTTGAAGATAGCTCGGACACGCTTAAAAACGAGATAGTTGTCCAGCTCCACGGTCGAGACTCGGTTGGGGTCAAGAGGACCGCTCATGTAGCAGAGTTTGTGCGTCCGTTTCTGGAATGGGCAGATTCGGCTACTGATAAAGGTAGCCATCAAGTCCTCGCCGCGTAACCCGGCGCGGATCAGCTCTTTAAGCCGAATCTCAAAAGCCTCGGCCAAGGCGTGACTCTTCCTCGGATTATAAGTCCAATTCACCTTGGAGGGCGTGCCAATGGAGAATGCGGGGAGCCGAATCTTGTCCTCCGTTCCCGTGTTCTTGACATAGAAGAAGGATTTGTGCCACTTCTTGCACGACTCTAGCCCTGTGACACGAGGAAATACGGACTTCCTCCGAGGTGTAATGGACGCTGCTCCACATTGAGTAAGCAGTTTCTCGGAAGGGTGCAGAGACTTGTCAGGAACCACGTTAGAACGAATCTGGAAGAACTTTGACCAGACATGCCGCAGAATGACCATAGGCGAAGTATCCCTCCGAGGCGTAGATAAAAGCGAAAAGAAGCGATGGCATTTGCGGAAGATGATGCGGTGAAGGTCAAGTAGTCGAAAACTCTCTAGCAAAGTCGCTAAGAGGAGACCAAATCCGGAGAAATGCGACATAAAACTACATACTCGCCTCCCTAAGATCCGGAGAGGACTCGCTTAGGAGTAGCGACAGGAGACCTCGGCGGAATCCTCCGAGTTCGGATAAGCCACTCGATCTCGCGAGTAGCGGAGGAGCCCCACGAGCCTCGCCGGGCCCAGCCAAAGATCGTCATCCTCTATCAGGGCACCGCTAAAAGAGCTAGACATGAGCTCGCCGGAAGAATCAGCGGAGGAAGAACTAGCGGCGGAGGAAAGTTTAGAACTACAGGGCCCCGTCGTGATTCTTCACAGGAACGACGGCGTAGGAGCAGTGGAACCACCGCACGAATACGAAATGGACACAGAGAAATCTAGGGAAAAGCCTAGGCGACGCGGCCGGAAAGAACTCACCGGCGGCAGCCGAGAACGCGACGAGGCACGGAGCAACAGCGGAGTCCACGCCGTCGGAGGTTCGAGATGAACGCGGCGGAAGAGCTGCGAACGAGGCGAGAGGAATAAGAAGGCGAGCGGCGAAAAGGGAAAGTGAATCCTCCGGCCGCACCCTCTTTATAACCGAGCTAGCAAGATAGTGGGATCGTGGGTGTGGCGGTTGGCCGTGTAGATCGTGTCGCGCACGACCACACGTCGTTGAGCGGAACCACCGAAAGGCCACCGGTAGCAAAGAAGGTCACGATCCCAACGGAACGGCAGGCGTCGCGGCGCGGCGCAACGGCGCAAAGGTAATCGTGGCTGTCAAGAAATCGTAGAGGAACAAAAACTAGAGAAACAATGATGGGGATGACACGTGGGATGAGGCGTCGCGATAAGATACGATGATACCTCGAGCGAAAGGAATAACTCGGAACAATACGGGGCGTGTGTCATGAAGCGTCTGACCGGCCGAGGTTATCGGCGGGCCATACCATCGGGGACTAATGTTGGGAGATAACCCGGATAGAGTAAAGACGGGAAAGACGAAGGATGTTCCCGTCTAGTTTCCGAGTTACTCTGAGTCGGCGAATCATGTAGAAGTCGGCTAAGATAGGAAAGGCGGACCCTTATAGTAATGGCAAGGCATTACCGGCCGAGATACTCAGTAAGTCGTGGGTTAGCCCGAGTAATCTTGATGCGATAAAGGACAAACCGAGCTACGGAGGCGAGCCGAATGATCTGAAGCTTGCGGGGAGAAGGAGAAGCGATGTCAAACCCTAGCCGCAGCTGAGAATCTGGCAAGCCAAGCACTACGGACAAAGACGCAGAGCTGACGGAGGCGAGAGGTCACGGAGGTGTGATCCACGAAGCGCCGGAGGGAGCCCTCTGGAACCTTGTCGTCATTAGGGGAGCGACAGGAAAGGAGGCGAACTACTATATTGGGACAAGCATATTCCTCAAATATGCTTGCCACATCAACCTAAAGGAACCCAAGGCTCTCCTTTATAAGGAGAGGCTTGGACCTGAAGGGATCGGCTCATTTTAGTACCGTTAGGGTGATATAGTTGATCCTTCTCGAGACCTGACTCGAGGAGCCCTTGTAGCCCAAGGAAGGAGAAATAAGATCTTTACCTTTGCTTTACGTGCGGAATTAATCGCATCTTCCTCCGATCCTCTAGTATTCATTGGTCCCGTACTTTAGCCTACCCATGGCATCTGCCGTGCCACCACCACGACAGTGGGTGACACGAGGACGTCGACCGATGCTCCTGCAAGGTGGACGACACGAGAAAGGCGACGGGCAGGGCACTGGTGCGGGGTGCGAAGGCGAAGCAGCGGGTGGTGGCCATGGCGGCTGGGCGTCGGCGAAATGGCCATTGATGCTGCCACACGCGAGCTTCCATCTCCGGCGACGACACGGTGCTGGGAGGTATGGCGGCGGCGGCCTGCAAGGATCTATGTCGGGGTGCTGGGGCAAGGGCGGTGACGGCCCGTACAGGATCTACGGCGGCGGTTGCCATGCGGAGCGACGGCGGCAGTCCATCTGGAGGCCACGACGATGGCTTGAGGCGATGGAGAATTGGGATCGAGAAGTACGTGTGTGGGGCCACCGATAAAAAGCAGGGGAGGACGCGCCTGACAACCTAGGCTTGGGCGTCGTATGCAGAAAGAGCCAACCGGGGGATCAGATGGTTCGATCTCAGGAACGGTATCATTTTCCTTCCTGTTTCCTGTTTATTTTTTATCTGAAGAAAAAACAGTCGGTACATACTAGTGCGGCTACAGGACAGACGTAAGGTCAGGCATCGCGCACATGAGCTCGCGGACGTGGAGAGCGGCGAGAACAGTGGCATGCATGACATGGCTGCGCGCGGCGGCCGGCGGCAAGGACGGACGCAGGTAGCGGCGTGCGAGCGAGCGTGCCGGACTGATTTACTGCGCCTCACTGCCTGCGCGGTGAACGAAACTTTGTTCGGACGCGCGCGCGTCCAAATGATTTCCACATGCTCTCACGCTGGCCAGGTAGCTAGGAAGCAGGTCCGTGCGCTGGCCCGCCGTATCAGGCCGCGGTTCCAGCACGCGCGTACGGATCTACACGTACGCTGATCAGGGATCGAATCCTATGCTGCGTGCAACGCTATCCAGCTGCATGCATGCTGGGAACTGAATTTGATCCACATGTACTCCCTCCGTTTTAAAATATAAGATGTTTTAGGTTTGTGAAGAAAATAAATCTAGACTTGTTTTAGTGTATAGATTTATCCTAAAGTTGAGTGACCTAACGGAGGGAGTTGTCCCTCCGTTTTAAAATATAAGATGTTTTAGGTTTGTGAAGAAGATAAATCTAGACTTGTTTTAGTATGTAGGTTCACTCAAGTTTGGGATGAATCTACACACTAAAAGATGTCTAGATTTATTTTCTTCACGAACCTAAAACATCTTATATTTTGAAAAGGAGGGAGTAGTTGGCGCGTGACTAGACAACTAGCGATCGCAACATGCATGCACGATCTGTACGTGCTGTGAGTGAAGACTGAAGGTGCGTGAACGGAAGATGAAATTCAGAAACTTTTTGGTGACGCAGTCATCAGGAATTAATTTTATTTAAAAGAACTAAAGAACTCTCACGTATTTATATCGGCGCAGGGGGAGTGGCGTGTGATGAATTGAAGCGTGTACGTTCGATCCATTGCGCGTCTGATGAATTGAAGCTTCACTACAGAAACGGGAAGCTACGCCGACGGCCGGTCGCTACGCCGACGGCCAAACGTCGGGGCCGTCGGCGTAGCCATCGTCCAGGCCAGCCCCGCCAAGCAGCCGTCGGCGTAAAATTGCCCTCGGCATATTCTATGCTACGCCGACGGCTGCCCTCGGCGTAGCTATTTTTTATTTTATCTCATTAAACTTTGAAAAATCATAACTAAATCATTCTAATTCGCAAAAATACAAATAATATATCAAAATTTGCAGAAAAATAAGACCTATCTATCTACACTCAAATATTACACATTTATAAATAAAAAAATAAGTAAAACATAAAATATTATATATAGTTTAAAACGGGCATAAAAAAATCAAAAACGATCGAAACAATGCGAAACCTTCGCGTGGTGTTATATTATGTGACATAGTTAGAAGGAAAAATATCAAACTTGGTATATTGATTATGTCTCAAAGAAACCTTCACAAAATGACCTATCTCATTCGAGGTTTCTTGACTTCAGTCAAATGACCAATGTTATGGCTAGAATCAAGGCATAGTTTGTGATAATGTGCCCATATTGTGCATACACATGCATAATGGGATGACGAACAATGTTGCAGGAGGAAGTTTTCCTTTTCGTCGCACCAAAAAGCCATTTCCCATTTTCCGAGCATAAAAAACGGTCGGTTTTGTGAAGCAACCACCAAATGGCTAATTCAAAATACTACCACCACATTTTACAAAAATACTATACCACCTTATACGGACAATGTACAAACAGGGGGATCAGAAACCTTTCCGTCCACCTTTGGTGAAAAAGACAAATTCCTGCCGAATCGGTAGGAAGTGAGTCAGATATGAACTACAGGTACATGATCCGATGCTCATGTTTTTTTACAAAAATCATTTTTAGGTTCACAATATGCTATTTTATCAAAGATCTAATGAAAGTTTAGCGAGGCTCTGCCCCGAGCTAGAATCTTTATGTCCGTCGTTCGACAAAATTTGACGATAGTTTAAAACGGGCATAAAAAAATCAAAAACGATTGAAACAATGCGAAACCTTCGCGTGGTGTCATATTATGTGACATATTTATAAAGAAAAATAGCAAACTTGATATATTGATTATGTCTCAAAAAACCCTTCACAAAATGACCTATCTCATTCGAGGTTTCTTGACTTTCGGGTCAAATGACCAATGTTATGGCTAGAATCAAGGCATAGTTTGTGATAATGTGCCCATATTGTGCATACATATGCATAATGGGATGACGAACAATGTTGCAGGAGGAAGTTTTCCTTTTCGTCGCACCAAAAAGCCATTTCCCATTTTCCGAGCATAAAAAACGGTCGGTTTTGTGAAACAACCACCAAATGCCTAATTCAAAATACTACCAACACATTTTACAAAAATACTATACCACCTTATACGGACAATGTACCAACAGGGGGATCCGAAACCTTTCCGTCCATCTTTGGTGAAAAAGACAAATTCTGTAGAATCGGGGAAGGTCGAATATGAACTACGGTACATGATCCGATGCTCATGTTTTTTACAAAAATCATTTTAGGTTCACAATATGCTATTTTATCAAAGATCTAATGAAAGTTTAGCGAGGCTCGCCCGAGCTAAGAATCTTATGTCCGTAGTCGACAAAGTTTGTGATAGTTTAAAACGGGCATAAAAAAATCAAAAACGATCGAAACAATGCGAAACCTTCGCGTGGTGTCATATTATGTGACATATTTATAAGGAAAAATAGCAAACTTTATATATTGATTATGTCTCAAAAAACCCTTCACAAAATGACCTATCTCATTCGAGTTTTCTTGACTTTCGGGTCAAATGACCAATGTTATGGCTAGAATCAAGGCATAGTTTGTGATAATGTGTCCATATTGTGCATACACATGCATAATGGAATGGCGAACAATGTTGCAGGAGGAAGTTTTCCTTTTCGTCGCACCAAAAAGTTATTTCCCATTTTCCGAGCATAAAAAACGGTCGGTTTTGTGAAGCAACCACCAAATGGCTAATTCAAAATACTACCACCACATTTTACAAAAATACTATACCACCTTATACGAACAATGTACCAACAGGGGATCGAAACCTTTCCGTCACCTTTGGTGAAAAGACAAATTCCTTAGAATCGGCGGTGGTCGAATATGAACTACAGGTACATGATCCGATGCTCATGTTTTTTTACAAAAATCTTTTTTAGGTTCACAATATGCTATTTTATTAAAGATCTAATAAAAGTTTAGCGAGGCTCTGCCCCGAGCTAAGAATCTTTATGTCCGCCGTTCGACAAAGTTTGACGATAGTTTAAAACGGGCATAAAAAAATCAAAAACGATCAAAACAATGCAAAACCTTCGCGTGATGTCATATTATGTGACATATTTATAAGGAAAAATAGCAAACTTGATATATTGATTATGTCTCAAAAAACCCTTCACAAAATGACCTATCTCATTTGAGGTTTCTTGGCTTTCGGGTCAAATGACCAATGTTATGGCTAGAATCAAGGCATAGTTTGTGATAATGTGCCCATATTATGCATACACATGCATTATGGGATGGCGAACAATGTTGCAGGAGGAAGTTTTCCTTTTAAATGCGCAAAAAGCCATTTTCTATTTTTCGAGCATAAAAAACGGACGGTTTTGTGAAGCAACCACCAAATGGCTAATTCAAAATACTATCACCACATTTTACAAAAATACTATACCACCTTATATGGACAATGTCCCAACAGGATCAAACCTTCCGTCCACCTTTGGTGAAAAGAAAAATTCTGCTAGAATCGATAGGAAGTGGTCGAGATATGAACTACGTACATGATCCGATGCTCATGTTTTTTACAAAAATCATTTTAGGTTCACAATATGCTATTTTATCAAATATCCAATGCAAGTTTTCCTTTTCATCGCACCAAAAAGGCATTTTTCATTATTCGTACGCAATAAGGGATTTTCTAAAGCAACCACCAAATAGCTAATTTAAAAACGAAGGATTTGTGATTAGTTGATATGGATATCATATTTGGATTCCTCTCATTTTTTTATAAATTTAAACATATTATTTGTTGAATTTCGATTTACAGATTTAAAGATATTAAATATTGTATATTAAATAAAAAATACAAAAAAATAAAATTATTATATTTTTATTTGAATTCAATAATATTTTTACTTATTCATTAATATTTACTTAAATAATTGTTTGTAATTTCAAAAAATACAAACATGTGACATGATGATATAAGAGTTAATGAGATTGATATCATAGTATTGACACCAATGTATGAATTATTTTGCGGAAACGGATTACGAATCGAGGAAGTTAAGCGTCTTTGAAGGCTGGTAGTATTAAGATGGGTGACCGATGGGAAGTTTGACTAAGACGGAATTTAATTAAATAGTAAGTATAATTAGTGTTAAAATGTTTAAATTAGGAGATTAACAAGTGAAACAATTCAAGGAATAAAAAATTGAGAAAATAAAATAAAAATTATTATTTTCAAAAAAAATTCAAAAAATATTTTTGTAACGGTCGACAAAGCTATGCCGACGGCACACGTCATGAAAGCCAGAAGATACCGACGGTATTTTGATACGCCGACGGGCTGACCGGCCCGCCGGAGATCTTCGCTGAGATGCCACGCCGGGATCTCCAGACGGCTGACCTTTCAAGGCGTAGCGCGCATGTCCCGTAGTGCTTGTTAGCCAGATTTGCTTTTCTTTTCCCGCGTCGTATACTATACGCGCATGGCTCGCTGCATGCATGCCAAGCCCTGCGCGCGTGCGTGCTCTACTTAATGGCTGCACGCAGGGTTGCAAGCGGGGCGGGCTTGCGGGCAGACTTTTTGCATGAGCTCCGTACGCTAGTACAAATTAAAGATTGATTTCTATCTCTACATTTAGTACAGTTTATACCGATCGTTCCATTTTGCGGGCAGAAGCGGGCCCCGCATCTGCACCCCTAGCTGCACGTTACAGACACTGTTCACCTGAAGACGATCGATCGAACGTACATACGTATACTACGTGCGTACTTGTCATCAGTGTACATACGTATACTACGGCGATGCAACACCTAGAGAATTACACGGTACCCGGAAACCTGGCTCGTTAATTAGACGAGGGATCGGGATTAAGTGGAGGGCACAAGCTGGCTTGGCTGCTAGCCAACTTCATCAGCAGCAGCTAGCTAGCAGACAACGATCGATCGACCAATGCCATGCGTGAACAAACCGCAGGACCATATAGTGATATGGATATATATGCAGTGCTTACGAATGCAGACAGTTCATGTGGCCGGCAGGCCAATAATGAGATCTCGGGCCGAGGAGGCCGGACGACGAATAAAGTTTGCGGTGGCCATGATGGGCGCGAGTGTGATACCGTACACGGGCTACGCGTGCTCTGTCTCTCTCTCTCTCTTGAGCGCGAGCGGGAGCGGCAGAGATAATGATGCGCTGGAGATCAAGAGATGGGATCGTCGAGGATGACGACAGCTTGTGCATATGAATATGATTAGGACATCGTACTTTACGCCGACCGACCATCGATGGATTCATCCAAGTAACCTCAGACTCGAGCTAGCTAGGGTACTGTAGTTGGTTTTCATCTCTCTCTAGCTAGCAATCGCTAGGTAGCTAGCTCGATCGTAGGATGTAGGATGTGTAGGAAACAAACGAGGCGCCACTAGCTAGCTTCACTGCTCATTCAGAGAGTGATCGATCATCGGAGTAGCAGCCATCGGTCAGCTTTGTGATGTGCTGTACGTGTGCGCATATATCATGCATGGCCCTATCTCCTTGTTGCAACTAGATTTAGGAGTGCACCTCGGCGTACGGGCCGTATATTTCGCACCTATTGAGCGTCAGTTTATAGAGCTCTTGGATTTTGCTATCTAAGTTTCTATTGTTAATGTGGCTGAGATGTTTTATCTCATTTACAAAGTTTTTGTGAAATTTGTGCAATGTTCTATATATCCATTTTAAACCATCGGTACATATCTGTTACATACCAGATGCAACAATTGATTTGTTCCACAGAGATGCAGAATTGTTTTGATTCAACTAAAATATCCTTTCAGATTTGTCACATCGATGACAGCCATGATCCCGTTGTTCTCACAATTTTTATGCTAAATAAAACATATTCAGTTCATGGAGATGATAATACATCCAATGGAGGAAAGCATCAACACCGCTGGTAACTCAACTGCTATAGAATTTTAGCCAAACAATTCCATGAGACAAAACAGGAACTGACCTTGGCTAGCGGCTGATAAAACTACATATACACCACATAATTCTCGGCGCTCTTGCTCAAGGCTAAAAGGCTAAGCTACCAAAAATTGTTGTTGAAATAAGCAGGGAAGGGTATCTCCTATATCTCATTGCCGAACCAATTCCTTAAGCTTGGTCATCCAGCGGGCATACTCCTTGTTCTGCTTGGTCACGTAGTCGTGCATGAAGTTGGCCTGCGTACTCCTTTATTATTATGCAAACCATATTTTCTCATGCATAAAATAATAATTAGAAGCAAGTAAAGAAGCTATGTTAAGAAGCTATGAAAAACGTGATAAGTATTAGAAAATAAGTTATCAACAATAATTAGGTAATATTTCTTTAAGAAGGAACTGGCTGAACAATTCTTAGCGATGTCGAGCCAAAAAATCTGCTGTAAAATATTAAGTTATCATTTCATCTAGCGACTACATAGAACAAGTATTAGAGGACGAGAGAAATGAAAAACACAACATGACCGTGAGTTCAGTGCAGCTTAAGAACATGTGCTACGGAGCAATATACAAGACACAGAACACATGAATCATGCTTTGGTTTACAGATACATGAATACATCTCTACATTAGCAAATAATCTTGTTTCGCGGAAAAGCCTACTAACACTGAATTTTAACACAGTGGATGCACAGCAACACGAGTCATTTATGTACAGCTACAATCAGAATAGAACATATGCATTTTCATAAACCAAAAAACCGCCTACAATATACTCCCTCCGTTTAGAAATATAAGATGTTTTAGGTTTGTGAAGGAGACGTATCTAGACACCTTTTAGTGTATAGGTTCAAATGAATCTAGACACTAAAAGATGTCTAGATACATCTTACTCACAAACCTAAAACATCTTATATTTCCAAACGGGGGGAGTAGAAGGCTTCTCTAGTTCATAGTAAGTTTACTGCTAGTGAGAAGTGACTTAACATAAGGACACATCTAAAATCTCTATCTATGTGTATGCACGTGAGAGACATGTCAATTCTAGTTGGTGCCCTTTCTAAATTATAATACATGAAAATAATTTAGAAACACAACTCTTGTTCCACAATAGCAAATGTGGAAAAAGGTTCAGTCAGAAGGCAGAGCCACTCCATAATGAGTAAGCTTAGTGCAAAGTATGCAGAGCTAGGTCATCTAAAAAGAATTAAGTGCATGTATCGTCAAACCCGAATCCATTGTTTAGAGATACAAAATCTATTTGAAAGATAAATATAACACTTCACAACCGTGGGGCAGATTCAACCTATCATGCAACTGAGCAGAGACAGGAGTGGAGAAAAATATTAAAACAGGTGGTGCATGGCAAGATTGCTAGAGATGAATCATTAATCTAAAAAAGGTATGAACCTCTTCACTGTTTTTCATCCATAGTATCAAGAATGAGTAGAGTACATACGCTGAAGATCACAAGGCAGGTAACTTAGGTCAACCATAAAGAGAAGGCGAACAAAAATGAAATGTAACTGGACATATAATTCATGGTATTAAACTCTGAATGAACCTAAGCCGTTTGAGCATCTGTAACAACAACCAAGAATAAGTAGCCTCTAATACCTCCCATAATTTCTAATCAACAAGAACATATGGGTATAAGATAAAAGTACTTCCCACTAAAACAGGACGATGTGTTGTATAGATAGAAAAACAAATATGATGTGCTATTTATCAAAAAAGAGAGCACATGTACCATGGTCTTAATTAACTCGTTGAACTGTATTAAAACAAGCCTACAATCTGATCCCAAATATTCAGAGTCAAGAAGAAAAACACATATACCGTGCTCTTAATTAAATCATTGTTAGGTTGTACTAAACCTTAGGGTGTTGCCAATAAAGCCGACAATCTGATGCCAAATTTCAGAGTACATCTACCAAAATAAAAAATAAACATAGAGTGCAATAAGAAAACAGTAAGTACTAACCATACCGATAAAAAGAAGAAGGTACTCTGCCTTACCGTGGTTTCCTTCCCAGCAGAGTAGTCAATATCGATCTAGTAGTCTACCTATTCAGCAGTGTGGTCAGTGCACCAACTATTCTAGACAGCAGTACATGGAAAATTCTCTAGACAACACTTAAAAAATTATCTCAGATCATAGATAATGTGAACTACTTTGCTTATCTAACAATGCAGCAACAATTCTGAACCGTGCATGAAGCTTTTTCTCAAACTGGCCAAGAATGACGGCTAGAGCTCACCAAAATACAATAGGATCATAAACCCAGAAAAATAGCCACGGACCGTGACATATGCATGACAATTATGCTACAAAGAGAATTTGAGGAGCATCCAAAATGGGAGCTCTGCTGCTATTTGAGGTAAAAAGTATACCTTCGGTGCGATGAATCACAAAAGTGACAATGGCACACATTCAAAACAACAACTCTTCTAGTAAACATTTACAAAAATTTGGTGTTCTTAAGGTGAAACTGATGTATGTAATATGGCACAAATGCAACCACCATAATAAAATTGGCAACCAAAAACAAATAGATGTGAGATGGTGACTTATTGGCGCATATGGTGTTACAGGTAGCACATACATGGAAGTGTACAGAAAGATCGAACGAAATTAGGGAATATCAGGAGCAGATGTAGATAGTACCCTGTACAACACGCAGAGGAATATGCAACTGCATCGTCTCCATGGTCACCTTGCCTTCATAGGCCGCTGCTAGAGATGCACGTGCAATCGAGTGCCGCGCTCCGCCTGCTCGGTAATGATGTGGTATTAAACAACTACCGTAAGCAACAAAAGGACAATACTTGTACCCATCAGATTCAATTGTTTACAAAAAATACATTAAACAAAGATTATGCTCTCCCGTGCACAATGATTAGAACCAAGGTAATCTGAATAAGAACTGTTGTTGGTCATATATTGGGGTAAAGTACATGAAGCCACAATCAGCCAATAATTACAACATGATATTGTTTCATGAAACATCAATCTGCAGCCTAAAAGTTTAAGTATGATCACTCAATGAACATATGGATAGGAAAATGTATCTATCACCCTGTATCGAACCTCAGTTCTGTTTTGGGTTGGCAGGCCATGAACCTAGCTGAAAAAAGCACACACAGTAAGCTGCAATGTTAGGGTGTGTTCGATTCTAGAACGAGAGGGAATTGAACGGAGTGAGTCCATTCCAAGGGCATGGGACGGTTCCAACCCTGTGTTCGGTTTGGAAAAGAACGAGGAACGGAATGGTCCCATATTGTGTTCGGTTGGAAGAACTGGGACCGGAACGGAATAACTATAATGATGCTTAAAATTCTAATAATTTGAACTTAAATTTAACAATTGTAATTATCGGTAGAAAATATTTTTTTTTCTTAAAATCTTTGTTAAAAGTACCAAATCATAGAAATATTTTTATTTAAAATCTTTGCAAAATATACTCAAATTAAAGGGCCGCGTGTTTTTCAAGATTTTGTCGCTAATCATCTCAGCTATCATCGCCACAGCTAAAAATCCCCGTTGATTCAGTAATTAATCATCGTAACTGGGTTAGTTTGCCATTAGCGAGTCGTTCCGCGCGATCCGGCCGATTCGGTCGGACGACCTCGTTCCGCATATTAGAGAAATATTCCGTTCCGAGGAACTACCTGGTTCCGTTCTTTTCTTCCAACCGAACACAAGGACGGACGCTAGGCACGAAACGGACCGGTTCCGTTCCACCTAATTTTAGAACCGAACACACCCTTACTCGATTACTTGTAAAAGAGCATACATGAGACTGTTATATAAAAGGAATAAGCCAGCAATCTGTAGACAAATCCAGGACATTCTTAGCATCAAATAAAATGGTGTATGATTCCATAAATTGTCACTATGTTACAGATAACTGTTAATTAGCCAAAATATCATATGCAACCAAAATATAATTATCTCACTACAACAGAAATCAGTAGGCAGTTGCATCGATCAGGTCACTATGCATATAAAAATTAACATATTTTAGAAAACATGTATATCTAAGAATATTATTGAGAAATTACACTTGGCTTGTGATCTGTACTTTTTCGTACCATACTCTTAACAAGTACATCTAAGGAGGACGATGATGGCGACATGGCCGATGCCGCCAACAACTGCGATCGGACCCGGCACAACCAGGCCATTAGAGCCTCACTACGGTGTGTCCCTTCCTTGTGTGCTGTCCTCGCCACCTTCATACTTTGGTTTCCGGTGCACAACCTAGAGCGACAAAAATTGTCTGAGTAACCATAAATTACAATATTTTATTCTGGGATCAAAACACAGAACATGTACAAAGGAAACCGATAGAACACGCTATCAAGTTGTATATATCAAAGAATGTCAAAGAGGCAACCATATTATTACTAACCATGATATACAGAAGATAAATCATCTTATAAAATAAATAATGGAACATTTCTGTTCAAGGAAATTGCAGAACAGCCTCCCATTAAAAATAATGTTGAACCAGTAATGTACGTATTCCGGAGATAAATTCGTGTTACAAGAGGGACAATAACACAAAGTAGTGGATTAGAGATTGAGAGGGGAATTGGAACTCGCCGAGAGACAAAATAACACAAAGTAGTGGATTAGAGATTGAGAGGGGGATTGGAACTCACCGAGAGACTTTGTCCTCGAAACAATCTGCTTTTGACTGTCAGTGTGACGAGGCAGCTAGGGTCACCGAGCAGCGAACAACCTGCACCTTGAGCTGCTGCTCCTGGACACAACCATACATAGGTCAAGAACTTGAAGGGGACGAGAATGAAGAGATGGTAGATGGCGGCATGACGAGGGGCGGCCCGTGCCTTGTCCCATCGATGGGATGCGATGCGACGAGGTCGAGTGGGCATGGGCTCACGACGCCTCGTGCTCCTCCTTCCGCGCAAGAGAATTGCGGAGAGGAAAATAGAGAGGAGGAAGGTGGATGGCGTCCTGGCAACCTTGCGCGGCGGTCGTGGTTGCCGACAGCGAGAAGAAGGGCGGGCGGAAGGGAGCCCGGTGGCCGACTGCGCGAGGGAAGGAGGAGGCGGGCGAGAGAGATGAGAGTGAGAGAGGAGGGATGGGAGGAGATCGCGGGGGGAGGGCCTGTAACTGCCAGGGAGGCGGAGATGCACGGCCGCCACACGCAGGAGGAGAAGCGGCTCACCTTAATCGAACCCAGAGCAGCGGATGACCATCGCGAACACTCGTGCCGCCAGGAACGCCGGCGGAAGGATCCGGAGTAGAGGCGAACAAGCGGAGGACCCCGGCCGGCGGAAGGATCAAGAAGTGATGCAATGGAAGGATGGGGGCGCGCAGTCAACCAATGTAGACGCCAACGAGGCGGACCATGCCGGTTCTCGAAACAGGCAGAAGCGAAAACCCAACCCTGCCCCTCACACCGAAATATCCCCTGCCCACCATCGCGCACTTCCGCTAGCCGCTGACAACCAGGGCAAGTAAAGCCACGGGCCCAACAACATAGAGATACGAGGCTTGGCAAGCAGGTACGAATTCAGCCATCGTGAACAGTGGCGCAGAAACGTCCACCCACCCACCGACGCGCCCCTGCACCCACGCCTGCTTCCACGCGCGACCAGCTTGCTCCGCGCATACGCCCCTCACACCCAAAGAAAAATCAACCCAAAAACTCTGCAACGACTGACGAATGGGCCAAGTATCCAGTGGGACCCAACAGCAGCGACACGTGCTGCCAGGTGGGTGGAACACGCCTTGTCCATAAGTAGAAGTGGGGCAGCGTCAGAAAACGTCACAAAGATGATGACGTCAACCCACGCCGCAAACAGCGTGGATGACGCCCATCCGCTCGGTGCGCGCAGCGGTAAACGAACCCAATGACGTACCAACGGCCGAGCAGTGGGCCAGGGATCGAGTGGGACCCAACACCAGAGAAAACGGGTAGCACACGGTCGGTCCAGCAAGTAGAGACGGGGCTTCCACCTCCACGCGCGTCTCACGCGATTGGCGCGCGCACCCATCAGGCTCCGATTCACGCGTGCACCCATTAGACCTATACGCAACGTACCCAGCAACCAAGCAGTGGCCGACAAGCGGGCCAGCGACCACGTGGGGCCCAGCTGCAGCGCGACAGAGCACAAGGCGGGTAGAACACCGTCGGTCCAGTAGGCAGAGGTAGATACGTTAACATATATGCTCCGTTCTTTTCGGATCGGACGGTCCATAAATTCTGATTTTTGGTGGACTTTGTACTACCCCTCCAACCATGTCTTTAGATGCTAACCAGCGCTACACGAAAAATGCCGAGGGCTGGTTCCTACGCCAATGGCCAAATATCGGGGCCCACGGCGTCGGCCCCTCCCTAGGCCAGTCCGTCTCTAAGCATGGGATTGGTCGTCGGCATAGCGCGGATGGGCCGAGGGCCGCTCTCGGCATAAGATTTGTCTTTGGTAGTACTGAGGGGCCGAGGGCTCTTAGCATAGAAACGACCTCCGGCCTTTCATGCCGTCGGTAGAAGGTCAGGCTATGCCGACGGCATAGACTTTTTTTTATTTTCAATTTAATTTAAATATATATTTATATTCATTTATTTATTAGACTCAACAATTTTAATGTGTTTATATTTCTTTCACCAATTGTAGGGATTTGTACACTTCGAATAGCGGTTTCCACCCAAAAATAATAATGTCACGATTCTCGTTGCTGGAAAATGACCACCAGAGCGTTGCTCCCGGGTGTGATACAGTTCACAGGGCATGCAATAACAGTTATAAAACTACTCGACCTCTTGTAGAAAACTCCCGTTATGGGTCAAACGGAGGACAACCGGTAAAATCATAGTCTTTTCAGCTTTGTGCTGTGTTGTACGTGTGCGCATATATCATGCATGGCCCTATCTCCCTGTGTACAATGCTAACATCACTATCACCTCGTTTGGATGTTTGCTTTGGGAGGCTAGGCATTGTATTGGGTTTAATGTCCAATATTCAGGATATTGATATTGAGCTAGAATGCCAATATTTCTATTCGAATGTGTTAGATATTCGGAAGAAAACAAGATATTAAGGTTGAATTCCAAATGGTGTTTGGATGGTCAAATTGATGTATACTGAAATTGTTTTGAGACATTGATCCGTATACTTCAACTTCTGTATATACGTGTAATACCTGTATTATGTGACAAACATTCTATTACTCGCGACAACAAGCAAATATTTTTTGACAACAATATATATGGACAATATAATTATCCAAAATAGCTTGACAACACAATATCAAGTTCGATGATATTACAAGTTCGATCAATCTCACAGCAACAAACAACCAAGCGCTAGATTCATGGCGGATTCCTCTAGCTTCTCAGACATGGTGGAGCTTGCCCGTCGACCACTCAAACCCCATTGCAAGTGATCTTGGAGAGAGGGGGAGTTCTGAAAAGGGGGGCGTTGTTCGCAGGGTTGTTCCACTAATTTCAGGGGCCCTAGGATTGTTAGACACCAAGGTTTCCTTGTTTACAGTGGCGAAGTTTCCCAGGGTCAAGGGGGCCATTGCCCCCTTGTAGGGGTTCGTAGCATGGAAAACAAAAAATTTCTACCGCATGCAAACAAACAAGTCAAGATCTATCTAATAGATTGTAGCAACGAGTCGATGGAGAACTCACCCTCGAAGATTCCAAAGCGGTTAACGAGAGCAGATTCTCGTGGGTGATGTAGTCGCACTCTTGCCGATCTCAAGATCGCGTAGACGATCCTTCCGGCGCTGCGTTCGGCAGCGCTTCCATCGGTCACACGTTAATTTTCGACTGATGAAGACCTTCCTCTCCCTTGTTCCAGCAGGCAGCGGAGGTTGTAGCACTCTCCTCGTGATTCCGTCAGCACGACATCGTGGTACCGGAAGTAGAGGGGAGATCTCGCAGGGCTTCGCCTTAAGCCGGAGCAACTACGGTGGACTATGAGAGAGGCCTTGGTGATCTAGGGTTTAGAGGGCACCAAGGGGAGAGTGTAGCCGGCGGCTAGGGTTTGGGGATCACCCCAACTCTCCGAGTTGGTGGTGCCCTAGGCGGCGACACAAGGAGGTGGTGGCGCCGGCGACTTGGAGGAGAGGGCTAGGGTTTTGGTGTAGGGAAGAGGAGCAGCCCTGCCCCTCCTTATATAGGTGTGAGGGCGCCGGTTGGGAGGAGGGAGTCCTCCCCCAACTCGGCCTCCTTGGCCGGCTGGTGGAGGGAGGAGGACTTCCTCCCCACGTAGGTTTCCTACTCTCCCTCCACCAAGCAAACTTATCGTTTGACTTTTTCAAATTGGCGTTTGACTTTCAAACAAGGATTTGATTTCTCCCTTTATTTTGCCTAGCCAAGTGACCTAGTACATGATGCAACCATTCCATATTGTCATGAAACATTCATGTACCCTTCCCCTACGGAGTGTCGGACCTTCCGGACCCTTCTAGAACATTCGCGGTGAAAACACCGGAATCATTCCCCAACTCTGAAACAGGACTTTCCTTATATGAATCTTATTCTCCGGACCATTCCGGATCTCCTCGTGATATCCCGGATCCCATCCGAGACTCCGAACAACATTCGGTCTCTTTATCATCATTCCATAACTACTCAACAACATCGAATCCTTAAGTGTGTCTCCCTACGGTTCATGAATTATGCGGACATGATCGAGACACTTCTCTGATCAATAACCAATAGAGGAATCTGGAAATTCATATGGCTCCCACATATTTCTACGATTACTTTACGATCGAATGAACCACTTACGTACGATACCAATTTCCCTTTGTCTCACGATAGTTTACTTATCCGAGGTTTTGATCATCGGTATCTCTGCATACCTAATTCAACCTCGTTACCGATAAGTACTCTTTTCTCGTTCCCGTGGTATGTGATCCCTTGTGAGTCATTCACATGCTTGCAAGCCAATTGGATGAGATTCCACCGAGAGGGCCCAGAATATATCTATCCGTCATATGGATGGACAAATCCCACTCTTGATCCATATGTCTCAACCCATACTTTCCGAACACTCAATGCCACCTTTATAGCCACCCAATTACGGTGTGGTGTTTGATGTCATCAAAGCATCCTTCCGGTAATGGTGATAAGCATGATCTCATGGTCGAAGGAATTAGGTTACTATGTATCAGAAAGCTTATAGCAATTGAACTATTAAAATGACTTGATATTTATGCTACGCTTATCTATAGGAGTATGTCCATCATACTATTCTCCTAATGATATGATCTTGTTGTCAACAACATCTCAATGTTCATGATCAGGAAACCATGATCATCTATTAACCAACAACCTAGTATTATAAAGAGGCTTTACTAGGGACTCTAATTTAGTTTACAAATCACACAAGTATTAATGTTTCCGGTTAATACTGTTATAGCATGAATGTAAACATTTATCATAAACACAAAGATATAATAATAACTACATTTATTATTTCCTCTAGGGCATATCTCCAACAATCTCCCACTTGCACTAGAGTCAACTAATCTAGATTACATGGTAATATACCGAACACCCATGGCAGTTTGGTGTTGGTCATGTTTTGCCCTCGGGAGAGGTTTAGTCAACGGATCCGCCACATTCAGATCTGTGTGTACTTTGCAAATCTTTATGTCACCATCTTGGACATGTTCTCGAATAGCGTGAAAACGTAGCTTGATGTGATTCAGCTTCTTGTGTGACCTTGGTTCTTGCGCATTGGCTATGGCGCCCATGTTATCACATTAGATAGACATTGGGTCCAGCGCACTTGGAACCACACCGAGATCTGTAATGAACTCCTTCATCCATATCGCTTCTTGTGAAGCGTACCAAGCTGCTATGTATTCCGATTCAGTTGAAGATCTCGCCACAACGCTTTGCTTTGCACTCCTCTAGCTAACTGCTGCACCAGTCAAAGTAAATACGTATCCAGATTGAGATTTAGAATCATCCGGATCGGTCTTCCAACTAGCATCGGTGTAACCATTAACAACGAGCTGTTCATCACCTCCATAAGAAAGAACCATATCCTTAGTTCTTCTGAAGTACTTAAGGATGTTTTTGACCGTTGTCCAATGATCCACTCCTGGATCACTTTGATATCTGCTAGTCAAACTAACAGCATATGCAATGTCGGGTCTAGTACATAGCATGGCATACATTAGAGATCCTATGGATGAGGCATAGGGAGTCTTACTCATCCTTTCTCTATCTTCTGCCGTTGCAGGACTTTGAGTTTTACTCAAGGTCGTATTGGGCAACATGGGCAAGAACCCTTTCTTGCTATCTTCCATTCCAAACCTCTTTATAACTTTGTCCAAATATGTACTTTGTGACAATGATATTAGGCGTCTTGATCTATCTCTATAAATCTTTATGCCTAGTATGTAAGCTGCTTCGCCAAGATCTTTCATTGAAAAACTATTATTCAAATATTCCTTGACACTATTAAGAAGGTATAAATCATTCCCAATCAACAATATGTCATCTACATATAGTATTAAGAATGCTACAGAGCTCCCACTCAGTTTCTTGTAAATACAAGCTTCTCCATAAGTTTGTATAAAACCAAAGCTTTTGATTACCTTATCAAAACGTTGATTCCAACTTCGGGATGCTTGCTTCAATCCATATATGGACCGTTGAAGTTTGCATACCTTGTTAGCATCTTTAGGATCGAAAAAACCTTTGGGTTGCATCATATACAACTCTTCATCAATGTCTCCATTGAGGAACGCTGTTTTGACATCCATCTGCCATATATCATAATCATAATATGCAGCGATTGCTAACATAATCCTCATAGACTTTAGCTTCGCTACTGGTAAGAAAGTCTCATTGTAGTCAACTCCTTGAATTTGTCGAAACCCTTTTGCGACAAGTCGAGCTTTATAGAGAGTAAAATTCCATCAGCATATGTTTTCTTCTTGAAAATCCATTTATTCTCGACAGCCTTTCGGCCATCTGGTAAGTCTACCAAAGTCCATACTTGGTTTTCGTACATGGATCCAATCTCGGATTTCATGGCTTCTTGCCATTTATTGGAATCTAGGCTCATCATCGCTTCCTCATATGTCGCATGGTCATCGGTGTTGTCCACCAACATGACACTCATAACGGGATCATACCAATCAGGAGTGGTACGAGTTCTCGTTGACCTGCGAGGCTCTGTAGCAACTTCACCTGAAGTTTCATGATCATCATCATTAGCTTCCTCTCTTATTGGTGTAGGCGCCACAGGAACTACTTCCGGTGATGCGCTACTCGCAAGTTCGAGAGAAGGTTCTACAACCTCGTCGAGTTCTACTTTCCTTCCAGTCACTTCTTTCGAGAGAAATTCTTTCTCTAGAAAGGATCCATTCTTAGCAACGAAGATTTTGCCCTCGGATCTATGATAGAAGGTATACCCAATAGTTTACTTCGGGTATCCTATGAAGACGCATTTTTCCGCTTTGGGTTCAAGCTTGTCCGGCTGTAACTTCTTTACATAGGCTTCGCAAACCCAAACTTTAAGGAACGACAATCTAGGTTTCTTCCCAAACCATAATTCATATGGTGTCGTTTCAACGGATTTAGATGGTGCCCTATTTAAAGTGAATGCGGCTATTTCTAATGCATAACCCCAAAATGATAGCGGTAAATCTCTAAGTGACATCATAGAACGAACCATATCTAAGAGAGTTCGATTACGACGTTCAGACACACCATTACGTTGTGGTGTTCCCGGCGGTGTCAATTGTGAAAGTATTCCACATTTCTTCAAATGATCGCCAAACTCGTAACTTAGATATTCACCTCCACGATCAGAACGTAGAAATTTAATCTTCTTGTTACGTTGATTATCTACCTCACTTTGAAATTCCTTCAACTTCTCGAAAGTTTCAGACTTATGTTTCATGAAATAGATATACCCATATCTACTCAAGTCATCCGTGAAGGTAAGAACATAACGATAACCACCGCGCGATGCTACACTCATTGGACCACACACATCGGTATGTATGATTTCCAACAAGTCCGTAGCTCGCTCCATCATACCAGAAAATGGAGTCTTAGTCATTTTACCCATCAGACATGCTTCGCATCTTTCAAGTGATTCAAGAAGTCCATCGGAATGGAGTTTCTTCATACGCTTCACTCCAATGTGACCAAGACGACAATGCCACATATAGGTCGAGTCATCGCTCAATTTCAAACGTTTAGCTTCAATGTTATTAATATGTGTATTTCCACTATCGAGATTCAATAAGAATAGACCATCTATCAAAGGTGCATGCGCATAAAACATATTACTCATATAAATCGAACAACCATTATTCTCGGACTTAAACAAGTAACTGTCTCGCAATAATCATGATCCCGATATAATGTTCATGCTCAACGCAGGCACCAAATAACAATTATTTAAGTATAAAACTAATCCCGATGGTAGATGAAGAGGTAGCGTGTCGACCGTGATCACATCAACCTTTGATCCATTTCCAACGCGCATTGTCACCTCGTTCTTCGCTAGCTTCCGTTTATTCGCACACTGCTTTGAGTTACAAATATGAGCAAGAACCGATATCAAATACCTGTGCACTACTACGAGTACTAGTGAGATATACATCAATAACATGTATATCAGATATACCTTTCTTCTTGATGTTGTTGTTCTTCAAATCCGCCAAGTACTTTGGGAAATTCTGCTTCCAGTGACCCTCTCCCTTGCAGTAAAAGCACTCAGTATCAGGCTTAGGTCTAGCCTTGGTCTTCTTCACCGGTGCGGCAATTTTCTTACCGCCCATCTTGAAGTTTCCCTTTGGCTTAGACTTGCCTTTCTTGAATTTGGTGGTCTTATTGACCAACAACACTTGATGCTCTTTCTTGATCTCCACTTCTGCAGATTTCAACATGGAGAAGAGTTCTGGCAACGTCTATTGGACCACACAGAGATAAAACAAAAGTTTTTCCTCTAACGTGGTGATCCCAAGATCTAGCTGAGGTAGAAGGTCACGAGTTTTACCACTAGACCCGTAGTTGCGGATTACTGATGAAGCGCGTCAGTTGATGCAGTGGAGTCCTCACGATCCGATCGTCCTGGTGCTGATCGCACAACACCTCTGCTAGTATCCACACGTATAAGGAGGAGCGCCGGTGGCGAACTGCTAGGTTCAAAACGACGGCTGGACTGCTGTGGATCTAGGGTTTCCAACACATGGAATGACCTAACCGAATAATGATTAACCTTTCTGGGTTACGGTGCTCCACTATATATAGGGAGTGAACGTGGGCTCTGCTCGCGCGACCCATTCACTAAAGCCCATATAACACTAGTCACCGTGAGTCCAACTCGCTAACTCAGTCCTAATCCGGTTTAGGTCCAACCCAACCAGATTACAGGTTCAGATCCAATCCGAACATGCTCCTGCTCTTAAGTGTGTGACCCCGCAGGCTCATGGCTACTTGGACACGATTGGAGTCCGACTCTCAATCGATCAGTCGGTAGCAGCTCCTAGAAGAACGTGCCGACTCCCAAGCACCAAAGAGTCATGACGACTTGCCTTTCCAATGCGACTTTCGTCCGAGTCCCTTTTGCCTCACGATATACCTTGACAGACTATAGGAGAATAATTGTCATCCCTTAAATAGTACGACTCTCTTCTCAATCTGAGATAAGTGATTCACCCGACTAACTCTTAGTCGATCGCCTCAGTTAACACTTAACCGAGTCGTGCATGGCCATGCTTTCCGAATCATATCTCACGAGAGGGCCCAGAGAATATCTCTCCGAGTGGAGGGGCAAAATCCCATCTTTGTTATTCACATCACGCAGCTTGATTCTCAGTCGACCCGAACCCTGCCATTATAACTGCCCAGTTACGGATCAGCGTTTGACAGAACCTAAGTCGGTGATCCCCAACTCGGACTATGCAACAACCTCAGGTCTAAGGATTACATTTATTGAGATATAGAAATGACAACTTGTTCGTTGTACCTCAATATGGGTCAATCCGATTCGCTAAACTCTTTAGCCCAATCTGTGTAAGTTGGAATAGCATCTCCATGCTCATGACAAGTGGAACCGAGTCATCAAGCCAACTTTCACATTGGTCTAAGTTGTGTGTCCAACACAACTTCGATGACCAAGGATATTTAGTACAAACAACATGAATGTATAGTTCCACAACCGAATCACATATTCAATGATACACATCAGATGTTTATACAAGGACTACTTAATATCTTTATGAATTCAATGGGAAATCTCATCATACATGATTGCCTCTAGGGCATATTCCCAATAGTCTCCCACTTGCACTAGAGTTAATCTTCCGACATCACATATCTAAGCATCTAATGCCCATGGCTCTCAGGTGCGCCTCATGCTTCGGCTGTGGTAACGGCTTTGTCAGAGGATCCACAATATTTGCATCCGTGTGTACCTTGCATAACTTGATATCACCCTGATCCACGAACTGGCGAATCAGGTGGTACCGCATGAGTATGTGCTTGTTCTTCTGATGTTGTCTAGGTTCCTTGGCTTGTGCAATAGCACCATTGTTGTCACAATACACGTCCAACGGATTGGACGAGCCCTGAACCACACCAAGATCCATGAGGAAATTGCTCATCCAAACAGCTTCCTTTGCTGCCTCTAAGGCGGCAATATACTCATCACAGACGCAGCATACGCCTCTTGCTTGGAACTCTTCCAGCTCACAGCACCTCCGTTTATAATAAACACGTATCTGGATTGCGAATGAGAATCATCAGAGTCGGTAAGATAACTCGCATCCGTGTAACCCTTTACACTGATTTCATCTCCACCATAAACCAAGAACATATCCTTAGTCCTTCTCAAGTACTTCAGGATATTTTTAGCCGCTATCCAGTGGATCTCTCTAGGATCATCCTGGTATCTGATCACAACACTTAGAGCATAGGAAACATCCAGCCTAGTACAAATCATAGCGTACATGATGGATCCGACTGCAGAAGCATATGGAATCGCACTCATCCGACTTCGCTCATCAGTTGTCGAAGGACACTGAGTCTTGCTAAGTTTTACACCATGGGACATCGATAAGAACCCCTTCTTAGACGATTCCATGTTGAACTTCTTCAAGACTTTGTCCAAATAAGTACTCTGACTCAATCCAATGAGCCTCCTTGATCTATTTCTATAGAACCGGATTCCAAGGATGTATGTTGCCTCACCCAAGTCTTTCATTGAGAAACTCCTTTCCAATGATTCCTTGGTTTCTTGCAACATCTGGACATCATTTCCAATCAGTAATATGTCATCCACATATAAGATTAGAAAATTTACTTTGTTCCCACTAAATTTCTTGTACAAACAAGAATCATGATCACTCTTGATGAAGCCAAACGATTTGACTACCTCATCAAAGCGAATATTCCAACTCCGAGATGCTTGCTTCAACCCATAAATGGATTTCCAAAGTTTGCACACCTTGTCAGCATTAGCCGGATCGACAAAACCCTCGGGCTGTATCATATACACGTCCTCGGTTAAATTTCCGTTAAGGAAAGCCGCTCTGACATCCATCTGCCATATCTCGTAGTCGAAATAGGCCGCTATAGCTAACATGATACGAACTGATTTAAGCATCGGTACGGGGGATAAAGTCTCGTCGTAATCAACTCCTTGAACTTGTCGGAACCCCTTCACGACAAGGCGTGCTTTATAGATTGAAACATTTCCATCAATATCAGTTTTCTTCTTAAAGACCCATTTGCACTCGACGGGTCTTGCACCGTCTGGCAGATCAACAAAGTTCCAAACTTGATTTTCATCCATGGACTTTAACTCGGATCTCATGGCTCTAAGCCATGACTCGAAATCAGATCCCACCATCGCTTCCGAATAATTTGCTGGCTCATCACTATCTAACAGTAACACATCACGAACACTTTGTAATCTCGCCGATCTTCGTAGTACAGGTGTTGCTGCCGGCTCAGCTATCACGACCGGCTCAACCTCCAAGGTTTTTGCCGACTCGCCACTAGCCGGTTCCTCTCGAATTTCTTTGAGCTGCACTGTGCTCCCACTTACTCCCCGACTGAGAAACTCTTTCTCAAGGAAGACACTGTTCCGAGCGATAAACACTTTGCCCTCTTCTCGGTTGTAGAAGTAGTAACCCAAGGTTTCCCTCGGATATCCCACGAAAATACACTTATCCGACTTGGCTGTAAGCTTGTCCGACTGAAGTCGCTTGACAAATGCTTCACAACCCCAAACCTTAAGAAAATACAAACTCGGCTTTTTGCCTGTCCACATCTCATGCGGTGTCTTCTCTACCGATTTTGATGCTACTCTGTTTAGTGTGAACGCCGCTGTTTCTAGACAATAACCCCAAAATGATAAAGGCAGATCTATTCGACTCATCATTGATCGTACCATGTCCAACAAGGTCCGATTCCGCCTTTCCGAAACACCATTCATTTGTGGCGTTCCTGGCGGAGTAAGTTGAGGAACTATTCCACAACTTTTCAAATGGTCATCAAACTCATGGCTCATGTACTCGCCTCCTCGGTCCGACCGAAGAAACTTTATTTTCTTGCCGAGTTGATTATGTGCTTCATTCTGGAATTCTTTGAACTTTTCAAAGGCTTCCAACTTATGTTTCATCAAGTAGATATATCCATACCTACTCAAATCATCAGTGAAGGTAATGAAGTACTCATAACCACCCTCGCATCGTGCTCATTGGTCCACATACATCACTATGTACTAGTCTCAACAAGTCGGACGCCCTTTCGCAACTCTTTGCAAAAGGTGTCTTGGTCATTTTTCCGAGTAGGCAAGATTCGCATGTCTCGAACGACTCCAAGTCGAACGGGTTAGAGTCCATCATCATGGAGCTTCTTCATGCTTTCCAACTTATATGACCAAGCCGTGCTGCCAAAAGTAATTCATATTCAGATCATTTGGTTTCAACCTTTTAACATTTATGTTATAAACCGACTCACCATCAAGATTCAAAATAAATAACCCGTCTTGGACGGGTGCAAAGCCGTGAAACATATCATTCAAATACAAAGAACAACCATTATTCTTGATATTCGACTCATAGCCTTGCCTCATCAAACATGAAGCAGAAATAATGTTTCGATTGAGCACTGAAACATAATAACAATTATTTAGTTCCATAATGAATCCGAAGGTAAATGAAGTTGCATCGTCGACTTCCAACGCAACAACTCTTGCTTTGTTGCCGACTCGAATATCAACCTCGCCTCTTGCTACGCGCCTAGTTCTTACCAGTCCATGCAAAGAGTTGCAGATGTGAATAACTGATCCGGTATCATATACCCAAGAACTATTAGGTGCATCAGCAAGATATATGTCTATAACATTGCAAACAAGTGTACCTGAGTCGGAAGTCATACCTCCACTCTTGGCTTTATCAGCCAAGTACTTGCTGCAGTTCCTCTTCCAGTGGCCATCCGCCTTGCAGTAGAAGCAAGTGGATCCGCCTGAAGGAGATGGCTTAGTTCCTGAGGAAGCGCTTGGGACCGGGTCCGGAGCCTGCTTTCCTCCTGACTTAGCCTTATTCTTAGTCCAAGAACTCTTCTTGAACTTAGCCTTATTCTGCACCATCAACACTTGACTGGTGCCCTTCTTGAGATCCGCCTCTACCTGCTTGAGCATCCCATACAATTCAGTGAGCTTCTTATCCATACCATGCATGTGGTAGTTCGAGATGAACTGCCCACATGCACTAGGAAGAGAATTCAGAATTATATCCGTAGCGAACTCTTCGCTTATGGGGTAGCCAAGCCTCTCCAGAGACTGCACGTAACCAACCATTTTGATAACATGCGGACTCAGTGGATCACCATCCTTAAGCTTGCAACTCAGCAAAGCCTGAAAGAATTGATACCTCTCCTCTTCTCCGAGCACGGAACATACTTTTGAGGCTTTCGATCATATCGAGGCCTCAACATGCTCGAATGCTTTTGCAAGTCCGGTTCCATGTGAGCAAGCATAAGACAACTAATATTCGTGGACTCATCCTTAGCCCGACGGTAGGCATTGGTGGCAGCGATACGCATTCTCATTCGCTCATCCGAAGTGGGTTGTCTAGGACATGGTCCTTCTTTTCTTGTTTGAGAACAATTCTCAGATTTCGATACCAGTTGGTAAAATTAGTGTCGTTCAGTTTATCTTTCTCAAAAATGGTTCTCAACGCAAAACCGGATATCTGAGAGTGACTGCTACTTGGTGCCATGATCTACAACAGAAAATATGCAAAACACTTAAGACATGTATTCATAAAAGAGCAAGCATATTAAACATTTTAATATTTTATGCTCCCACTAGAACCAACACCCCTCTGATGGTTGCTTAGTGATTCAGGATCCTAAATAAGCAAGTCGGCTAGTGAGCTTTAGCATCACCGCTAGCCGCCAAGTGATCTAGGTAGACAACTCCTTGTCAATTGTATCTCATACGACTCCTGTTGGATGGGTGGCATCACATGCCCCGGCTCCCATCCGACCTTTCCCCGAGCCCCACAACCGTTGTGATAGACCCGTCTAGCTTACCGAGTGTTTCTGCAGTAAGAGTCCAACTCGAACCCACCTAGTCGGAAAGAATCTGCAGTAAGTGAAACTCGCAACGACATCTAAGGCGCTACGCCAGGGCGAAGACGGCGGTCCGAACATGGATTCCGACCATCGTTCCGATTTGATCCGAACATGGATTCTGACCATCGTTCCGATTTGATCAAACTCTTTGATCTTCGATCACCGCTTATGGATTTACGTGTCACAGTCTACCCCGATGGCGGAAGCCGACCGGTAGGGGTATGTCGTTCCACGACCTTAGTAGTATGATCACGGAAATCAGATCTACCATTCCCCGAGTACAGTTGATCCAATCAACCTTGTACAAAAACGATCTATCTCATAGATCGACCACCAAACAGCACATAGATCTCATCTACAGCCAACCGCATATCACATATGCGAGATCTCGAGCCTAAAACCAGAAGCTATCGCGCTGATACCACTGTTCGGCCACGCAGAGATAAAACAAAACTTTTTCCTCTAACGTGGTGATCCCAAGATCTAGCTGAGGTAGAAGGCCACGAGTTTTACCACTAGACGCCAGCATGGATTACGATGAAGCGTCAGTTGATGCAATGCGATACTCATGATCCGATCGTCCCGGTGTTGATCACACAACACCTCTCGGTATCCACACGCATTACAGGAGGAGCCGGCGAATCGCTAGGTTCGAGACGACCGGATCACTGTGGAGCTAGGGTTTCCAACACATGGAATGACCTAACCGAACAACGATTAACCTTTCTAGGTTACGGTTCTCCACTATATATAGGGAGTGAACGTGGGCTCTGCTCGCGCGACCCATTCACTAAAGCCCATATAACACTAGTCACTGTGAGTCCAACTCAATAACTCAGTCCTAATTCGGTTTAGGTCCAACCCAACCAGATTACAGGTTCAGATCCAATCCGAACATGCTCCCGCTCTTAAGGGTGTGACCCCGCAGGCTCATGGCTACTTGGACACGATTGGAGTACGACTCTCAATCGATCAGTCGGTAGCGGCTCCTAGCAGAACGTGCCGACTCCCAAGCACCAAAGATTCATGACGACTTGCCTTTCCAATGCGACTTTCGTCCGAGTCCCTTTTGCCTCACGATATACCTTGTCAGACTATAGGCGAATAATTGTCATTCCTAAAATAGTCCGACTCTCTTCTCGATCCGAGATAAGTGATTCACCCGACTAACTCTTAGTCGATCGCCTCGGTTAACACTTAACCGAGTCGTGCATGGCCATGCTTTCCGAATCATATCTCACGAGAGGGCCCAGAGAATATCTCTCCAAGTGGAGGGGCAAAATCCATCTTTGTTATTCACATCACGCATCTTGATTCTCAGTCGACCCGAACCCTGCCTTTATAACTGCCCAGTTACGAATCAGCGTTTGACAGAACCTAAGTCGGTGATCCTCAACTCGGACTATGCAACAATCTCAGGTCTAAGGATTACATTGATTGAGATATACAAATGACAACTTGTTCGTTGTACCTCAATATGGGTCAATCCGACTCGCTAAACTCTTTAGCCGAATCTATGTAAGTTGAAATAGCATCTCCATGCTCATGACAAGTGGAACCGAGTCATCAAGCCAACTTTCACATTGGTCTAAGTTGTGTGTCCAACACAACTTCGATGACCAAGGATATTTAGTACAAACAACATGAATGCATAGTTCCACAACCGAATCACATATTCAATGATACACATCAGATGTTTATACAAGGGCTACTTAATATCTTTAAGAATTCAATGGGAAATCTCATCATACATGATTGCCTCTAGGGCATATTCCCAACAACGTATTGTTCATGTTTTGCATATTGTAGTTCATCACAAAGTTCTTGTAACTTGGTGGAAGTGATTGGAGGACACAGTAAATCCCCAAAGCATTAGGAATCACTATACCCAAGCTTTGGAGTTTGTTTGCGTGCCCAGACATCTTAAGCACATGCTCACTGACGGAGCTGCCCTCTACCATCTTGCAATTAAAGAATTTTTCAGAAGCATCATAACTCTCAACTGCCGCGTGAGCCTCAAATATCATTTTGAGTTCACGGACAATATCATGTGGGTCATGGTTCTCAAACCTTTTCTGAAGCTCCGATTCCAAACCATATAAGATAGCACTGAATCGGAGTCTTGATTCTTAGTGAGGTAAACATTCTTTACTTCATCGGTAGCATCACCGCAGTGGTCACCTAGCGTGCATCCAAAGACATAGGTCAAATTACCAGATTGAGGACAATCCTCAAATTGGAACCAATCCAAGTTGCTTCCATTGTTTTTCAACTTTTCTTTCTCTAGGAACGCATTAAAATTGATGGTAGGGGCCGCCATTGATCTACAACATATTTGCAATAGTTTAGACTAAGTTTATAACAAATTGAGTTCTAATTAATAGTTAAATTAATCTAGGTGAACTCCCACTCAAAAGAATATCCCTCACATTGTTTTAGTGATCACACGAACCAAATCCACCACATCAAAACCGATCATCACGAGAGTTGATATAGCTTCAATGGCGAACAATCAACATGTTCATCATATCTACTACATGACTCATGCTTTACCTTTCGGTGATCCGTGTTCCGAGACCATGTCTGTACATGCTAGGCTCGTCAAGATCAAACCTTAGCTTCCGCATGAGCAAATCTGGCTTGCTCACGTTGTATACATTCGCAGAATCTAACACACCCGATCATCACGTGGTTCTTCGGAACAACGAGCTTTAGCAACGGTGCTTACTAAGGATGAACACTTTAAAACTTGAAATTTATGTGCTTGAGGGATCATCTTATAATTCTACCATCGTTAACTAAGCAATACAAGATGCATAAAGGATTAACATCACATGCAATTCATAATATGTGATATGATATGGCCTTTCTTATCTCCATCTTCAAGCACGAACATGATCTCCATCATCACCGGTATAGTCGAAGATTCCAAAGCGGTTAACGAGAGCAGATTCTCGTGGGTGATGTAGTCATACTCTTGCCGATCTCAAGATCGCGTAGACGATCCTTCCAACATTTGCATTAAGCGCTCCGCAATGCCACGTCTACTCGATGAAGACCTTCCTCTCCCTTGTTCCAAGAAAATGAGGTTGTAGCACTCTCCTCGTGATTCCAAGAAGACGTGGTACCGGGAAGTAGAGGGAGATCTCGCAGGCTTCCCTTAAGCCGGAAAGTATGGTGGACTATGAGAGAGGCCTTGGTGATCTAGGGTTAGGGCACCAAGGGAGAGTGTAGCCATGGCTAGGGTTTGGGATCACCCCAACTCGCCGAGTTGGTGGTGCCTAGGGCGGCACAAGGAGGTGGTGGCGCAAGCGACTTGGAGGAGAGGGCTAGGTTTTGGTGTAGGAAGAGGGCATGCCCCTCCTTATATAGGTGGAGGGCGCCGGGTTGAGGAGGAGTCCTCCCAACTCGACTCCTTGGCAGGTGGAGGAGGAGGACTTCCTCCCAAGTAGGTTTCCTACTCTCCACCAAGCAAAACTGCTATTTGACTTTTTCAAATTGGCGTTTGACTTTCAAACTAGGATTTGATTTCTCTCTTTATTTTGCCCAGAAAATACACCTAGTACATGACGCAACCATTCCACATTGTCATGACACATTCATGTACCCTTCCCCTCCGGAGTGCCGGACCTTTTGGAACCTTCTAGAACATTCCTGATGAAAACACCGGAATCATTCCCCAACTTCGAAACATGACTTTCCTTATATGAATCTTATTCTCCAGACCATTTCGGATCTCCTCGTGATATCCCGGATCCCATTCGAGACTTCGAACAACATTCGGTCTCTTTCTCATCATTCCATAACTACTCAACAATATCAAATCCTTAAGTGTGTCTCCCTATGGTTCGTGAATTATGCGGACATGATCGAGACACTTCTCCGATCAATAACCAATAGAGGAATCTGGAAATTCATATGGCTCCCACATATTTGTACGATTACTTTGCGATCGAATGAACCACTTACATACGATACCAATTTCCCTTTGTCTCACAATAGTTTACTTATCCGAGGTTTTGATCGTTGGTATCTCTGCATACCTAGTTCAACCTCGTTACCGATAAGTACTCTTTTCTCGTTCCTGTAGTATGTGATCCCTTGTGAGCCAGTCACATGCTTGCAAGCCAATTGGATGACATTCCACCGAGAGGGCCCAGAGTATATCTATCCGTCATATGGATGGACAAATCCCACTCTTGATCCATGTGTCTCAACCCATACTTTCCGAACACTCAATGCCACCTTTATAGCCACCAAGTTACGGTGTGGTGTTTGATGTCATCAAAGCATCCTTTCGGTAATGGTGATAAGCATGATCTCATGGTCGAAGGAATTATGTTACTATGTATCAGAAAGCTTATAGCAATTGAACTATTAAAATGACTTGATCTTTATGCTACGCTTATCTATAGGAGTATTCCATCATACCATTCTCCTAATGATATGATCTTGTTGTCAACAACATCTCAATGTTCATGATCAGGAAACCATGATCATCTATTAACCAACAAGCTAGTATTATAAAGAGGCTTTACTAGGGACTCTAATTTAGTTTACAAATCACACAAGTATTAATGTTTCTGGTTAATACTGTTATAGCATGAATATAAACATTTATCATAAACACAAAGATATAATAATTACTACATTTATTATTGCCTCTAGGGCATATCTCCAACACCCCTATCCTTGAAAAACCCTCGAAGTATATCTTTTGCCTAATATTTATGTTAATTTTATTCAAAGTTTAAGCATAATCATCAACAATGTTTGTCAACCTCCACTACTTGTTTACACAAAAATATTTAAAAAATATTAGTATTCACCAGAGAAATATTACTGTAATTTAATAGCAAATTGAATAATTCTTACATTTGATACATCCATGGTCTTTGAATCTCGATGAAGACAATCAAAACTACATATTATATTGATTGAACAAATTATATACCATGATACTTATTTCTAATAATTGCTTATTATGTACACATCTATATTAATATGTACCTCTAGAATTATTCACAGAACAGGAAGTAACTAATTCATATGCATGTGCAAAAATGAGTGGACCGATATAGACGTAGTTGACACTAAATTAATAATAATATGAAATATACGCCCTCTCAAACATATGATGGCCACAAATACAACTACTGGGAATTGGGGGAGAGCTACTTGTCGTCATGGTAGAGTTATGTGTCTGTTATTAGTCTCCAATAATGAATACTCACGGCATTGAAAAACCACATTAGGCACGTACCCTTGTGCTTTTCAAAGGTTGCACGTATTTATTAGTGTAGATTAATTGCACAATCAGGTAACTCTATCAAGGCATGATTTCTTCGGATGCCATGATTTCTCTATGGCGTTCCTAAATATGCATGTGTTCAAGAAGGGTAGAGAGAAATTATGACCTCGAGAGAAGTAATTCAGAAATGTTAAATTATACTTTTAGGGTAAGAATAGTCGGAGTAGAGGCATGGTAGACCGTATCTTAAACTATCTGAATTTTTTAATCTACTAGATCTTATTAGTAGAAATATAGTCTTACACCGGGCTCCTACTTCATGGGTCCCTGGGGCCCCTCTGCCCCACGGTATGGCCCGGCCCTGGTTGTTCGCTGGTCCTTGTACTCGCCTAGGCAATCATGAGCGACGCGTGTCCCGCTCCTGCGTGCCTGCCTCCCTGAGCGAGCGAGCGTATGTCATCCTGAGTTTGGATGGATTTACTTGTTTCGTGTGCCCGGCCGGCCCGACCACTCGAGCAGTGTACGTACACCACTGCTCCGATGTGCATGCATGGTGCGTGGTACTTGGAACTGTGAGAGGAAATTGCACAAACCACCAACTATTGCTGTTGTTATTGCAAGAAACACTACCTTTACACGCACAAACCACCAACTATTGGTGTAATATGTTGCACAGGTCCAAAAATCGTATTAAGCGAATTAACTATAAACCTAATGACCGGGCCCCATGGCGTGAGGATGTGGCATCCATGTGCCATTATCTAGTATTTTTTTCAAACTTTATACAAAATAATATAAAAAATTGCAACAACTAAAAGAAAATTCTTTCAAACATTTCCAGATTAGTTAGTTTATAGGATAGTTTATACTGTTTTAATTACTAGAAGTTTTTCATTTTTCTATTTTTTTGAAACGACATATTGGAGAAAGACACGTTGACCGCCACATTGTCACTACCGCATGGACCCTGGTCATTATATTTGCAATTAATCAACCTAATATGTGATTTAGACCTACGTGCAACATATTATACCAATAGTTGGTGGTCTTTGCAAAAGACATGTAAAGTTAGTGTTTTGCGCAACGACGACAGTAATAATTGGTGGTTTGTGCAATTTCCTCGAACTGTGAAGATGAGCCCCAGACGTGTGCGTTAACCGCCGCCCGGTCCCAGCGGCCCGGCGTGTCAAGTACTTTTGTGGTTTTCAGGCTTTTAGCTGTGCTGGGCTGGCATCGGCAGGCCGATGACGCAGATGCAGAACACAACCTTTGTTTCCCTGTAATCCAGTGCTCGAGTGGCTGTACTAGCTCCGTACAGAATATAAGACATTTTAGATTTTATATGAAATCGAATGTATTTAGATATCTAGCTCAGTTTATTGATTGCAATAGACTGATTCTGTTTTCAGATGGTTTAGACGTTGTCGATGCTATGATGGAGGGTGGTACATCAGATCCTTCAGCTGCTACCATCTCGTCACTAATTTTCCGAAGATAAATTTTGAACACGGTTATCGAGGGGCTAATTCCGTAGCTCATGAATTGGCTAGAATAGCAAGAGAATCTTGTGGGCAGGTGTGGATAGATGATCCACCTGATTTTATCTTAACTTTGTTACTAGACGATTTAACTTTGATCCTGAATTAATAAGTTCATCCTCTCCTCTCTTAACTTTGATCCTGAATTAATAAGTTCACCGAATCTATACACATAAGTTGTCTAGATACACTCGTTTTACAAAGCTAAAACAACTTATATTTCTGAACGAAGAGAGTATACTATTACTCCGTATGCTTACATCATGCAGTGCAAGGACTATATAGTAGTAACTCTAAGGGCTTGTTTGATTCATAGGAATTGCATAGGAATTGTGTAGGATTTGAATCCTATGGGAATTTTTCCTATGTTATTGTTTGATTCATAGGAACACATCCTATAGGAATTAATCCTATAGGAATCTTGTAGTGCAATTCCTATAGGAAAGAAACATTAGATAATACCTCATGGAAAAATTTCTTTGCTACATCAAACAAAATTCCTCTTCCCATAGGTTTCAAGTTGGCATGACATCTCAATCCTATGTTTTTCCTATTTCTATACTTTTCCTATCCTATGAATCAAACAAGCCCTAAACTTTCTTTTTGAAAAAAAAAACTCTGAACTTTCTCGCAATTATGAACTTTGATTTGCTAAAATGATTCTGAACTTTGCTTTGGTAAGGAAGTGATCTGTCAAAACTGTAAAGCAGAAAAGAGAGATATCCAGATCGAGTAGATTAGAATAGAGATCGAGCGCAGCAGAATCCAAAGATTGGTTCGCCTCGAGTTATCTCGTGCATGGATCCGGTCAGGGCAGGTAATGAATGCTGGAGGCTCCAGGGTGCAGGGTGCAGGCTGTGAGCTCCAATGGCTCCGGAGGATCGTCTCTCTCACCACCTGACGCGTGCATGCAGCAACCGGGTTTCCCCTGACCTCTATGCTCGGTTCACCGAGCCATGTGGCTTAGTTCTTCTCTAAAAAATGATATCTACAGTAGTATCCCCCCCCCCCCCCCCCTCATATTAATAATCTTAACTTTGTCTAAATTCGTATGAATTTGGTTAAGTATTTAGACTAGATATATATGAATCTAGATAAAATTGAGACCATTAATATGGACAAGAGGAAGTGTTTTTTGAAAACTCCGACTTACTTGTGGTAATCTTTTTTGCAATTTTCTCCCCTCAATGACATAATTAAGACATGTTAAATCTTTTAAAACCTCTTTTTTATGGTTAATCGTTTAAAACTTTTTTTAGATGAATCATTTAAAACCTTAACCGTATGGAGCACTTGTCGTCAACATCGGTGGCAAACACATGAAAAGCTTGGGAAAATATTTTTATAAGATCTAGTCCACAGATTTGAAGGCGTGAACCAACCTCCACAATTGACACGTGGTATATATAGACCTAAAAATAGACAACCAAATGCAGTAATTTCTCTCTCTCCTGGACACGTGTCAAATGCATATGTTGGTCTACATGGATAAATTTGTGAACAGGGTCTCATAGAATTATTTTCCAAAAGCTTGAGCCTGCAAGTAACAATGCAATAGCAAGTGAAGGACACTTGTCCTCAAAAAGTTCTTCTCGCATGAGATATACAGTGACCCTTATATATTTAAAAATCATATTTATAAGTTTTAGAAAAAAAAATGAAAATAATTTTGGACTTCTTCAATACAAAATTCTTTGTTATTATAGGCTACACACAAAAGACAAAATCCACTCTTTTGTCATTTTTATGTAGCTCAAGATACACATTATTCCAATTGATAGTTTGCATGTTTGTGGTGTAAATCACTCCTTACATCTTGACTTGTTTTTTTTTTTTCACTCAGAAATATGATTCGATTTAAAAAAAAAAAACAGGATCACTGATACGCATGTGCACCAAATCTCCACTCCAGATCTCCTAAACAAAAAAAAAATCCAAAGAAGTTCACTGGTCGAGTATCTTAAGTGCATGGCGAAAAATAAAAATCCTTGCATTGCCAATCTGGCCGACTCCAAATCAGTATCTCTTGTCCGATCCCCTCCCTATTTAGCTTCTTTTTTCTCATGTTCGGCCCTGTAGGAATCTGTTTTGAAGTGGTCATCCCGCTGCAGCAAACTAGATCCAACTCCTTGGACCAGCACTTGACATTCTCGCTTATCGTTTCAGAGTTGGTTTGCTATCATCTGTATGCTGTTCCGTCGTACTAAAAGAGAAGAAAATAGCTACTCTAGTTGGTGAGTTTTTTTGGTTATTTTCCTAAGTTTACGCACATTGCCACACCACCAGCAGCAGCAACAACAACAACAATATGCCATTCTACACGTTTGATGCTAACAAGCCATTATATCACAACCGTTTTTGTTTGTTTGAATAAATATCGAAGAAGTCGGAAAAAGTAATGTTTGGCACCATCGATATCATCTGTATAATTGCAACAACACACCATGTTAATCCCTGTAAAGCGGCAAAAGTTATATATTCGGACAAGGTTTTTGTTGGTAAGATCCAGCTACATCCGAAAAGTCCAGCTTAACTTGATGGTGAGGTTGGAATATATAACCCAGCAGGGGCCAACAATTAAGCCATGCATGAGATCCACCACAACTTTCGATTAGAAAGAGTAGAGGGAAAGAAAGAAGCTGGATTGCTACGACGACATGATGATCACAAAGAGGAGAATAATCTCATCCAGTGCTTTAGCGACACTTTAGTCCTAACTTTAAGTTTTACCCCTACAATTAGCGGATGCAGCATGTACATGCAATTAGCAAACCCTACACGCGATCGCAAACAATTTTTTTGTACGAGGACAGCTATCTAGGCTGCATATATGCATTGCGTGCAGGCCATCCCAATAATACAGCTGGCGGGGCACAGGTGCTAGGTGCTGGTAGAGACCAAAACATGTCGCGTTGGCCCCTGACCTGACCTGCATGATGCTAACGACCAGTTGATTGATTGCTGATTGATCCAAAACCGATCGATGGATCGATCGATGGGAACTGCACTCCCAATCGATTCGCAACTCATAGATCGGTCCATTTTCAGCTGCATTGCATGATTGATCCAACACAAGGCTGTTGCCGGCTGCCCCACCCGCGGCGTGCATGCAGCCGGCCGGACTCTCACTAGCTCGCCCACACACGTGATGATGATATCGTGATAATAATGCATTCATGGTCCATCAGATCTAGCGAGCTAAGCTGATCTGCAGTTGCAATGCCAGATCTCCCTCCGACCTAAGAAACGACCGACCAAACTACGACAGCAACTACTCGATCGGTACGCAAACCATCGTCAAATCCCGCGCAAGGCAATGGCAATAATGCATGGCAAACGTACCTAAGTAACCCCATTGTGAGCGAAGGGGAGGAAACTACTTTTAAACCGTAGCACAGGCTTCACCTTTTTAGGCCCCTTTTGCGCTTCGACTTTGAAAAGAGAAGCATAGGAATTTTTTAGCGGATAGAAAAAAAATACGTATGGTTTATTGGTTTATATCGGAATTTTGGAGGAAATCAAACATGAGATTGTACATCATAATTTCTTCGCTTTGGGATTATGATCCATGTACTTCCCTGCTACCTCCAACGATCGAAACAATATTTTACTGTTTTGATTCTGGTTACCGTAGGCATCCGTATAATACCTAACATCTCCATTCATGTGTTTTGGTTCCCGCGCTTACAAACGAGGCCTTATTTAATAAAATTGTCGCCAAATTAATTAGAAATAAGATTGCACCCAACCTTGGACCTATACACCCCAACCAGGCCGGAGCCCGAAAAATTATATAGGGGACCGAGGAAAGAAATCTAGGGGAACGAATTGTTGGGATGGCCGAAATACTAAAATGCTTCCTCTGCTCTAAAATATAAGGC
Organism: Avena longiglumis; assembly: GCA_030063025.1. Taxonomy (NCBI): domain Eukaryota; kingdom Viridiplantae; phylum Streptophyta; class Magnoliopsida; order Poales; family Poaceae; genus Avena; species Avena longiglumis. The sequence continues at coordinate 88,493,674 of CP125976.1, forward strand.
GCATAAGATTAGTCAAAAATCAAATCTTAATAACTTTGACCAAATATTTTAAAAAGTCAAATGTTATGGGAGCCATGCCCCAGCTGGTCCTCCTGTCTATGCCACTGAACACAGTCGACATGCATGATCATGCTAGCAAAAACCCATCGCACACCTTAACAACTATTTGAAGTTGCCTACAACATCATTGCCTCTCGCATCATGATCATGACCTTACTGTGCACAACCAGAGACTCAACGGTCAATACAACAACTACGCTAACCTCACAAGCAGAGTCACGGTAGCCGGCTAACCCACGATATGAAGAAAACCAATCAAGGCGTTCCAAGGAGAGCCACTCACCACCATCTTCATTGTGACACAAATAAGGTGCCAAGGTATTAAGGGTGGCCGAACACAATCAAGCTCTATTGGCGGCATCCACAAGAACAAGCCACCAAGCTCAGTGGCGGAGCCACCTCTTGGCCATCCCGTGAAGATGCTTGGCTCGATCTTTGAAAAGTATGACATATCATAGGTTGGCAATGACTTTTTGATGGGCAATCATCGACCTGAAGGCAATTAAATTTCGGCAGGCTCCCACAACTCGCTAGCTCCGTCATTGGCTAACCGACTGTCTCTTAGCCCGAAACCATCTAAAACAACAATGCCTTAAAGAAATGGCAACCAGCTGCCAAAAGCCCCAGCATCCATCGGCCCCAAAAGACCAAAGTGGTATTTCATCGAGGTAAGAAAAGATAGGTAGTACTAACGCGCTAACTGTGCCCATGGACTAGGTAGATCTACTCTCCCTCCAGCCTCGGTGGCCGCCCAGAGCAGGCTTAGTGACGACCCAATGCCTTAATAATTCAATTTCATATAGATTTTTGAGTAAAAAATAACGGTGTAGGTATGTTTACCTAGGCTTTTATATGTTTTTAGTCCGTTAGTGAGGGCACCCCTCTCACGGTCAAAAGAGGCTAACATAGTTTTTGTCTGGTTCTCTGTCGAATCCTTCTCCAAGATAACAAGTGCCATGGGCGACCGATATGCATTGTCAAGATGGTGCCCAGCATCGCCAACATTCGTCATGTTGCTGCCGTCGCATGATTTAATTTGCTTTGCAGACATGCGCGACGGTCATGAGTTATTAGGGCATGTACAATGGTCTTACCTCATCTTAGTAATGCCACGTAGGAGAATTGTTAAGTTATAGGAGAGAGAGAAAAAAAAGACCTATATTTTCTCTTAGCTAAGAGATCATCTTTTAGCACCATATGCCTCACCATATATTTAGGATATCTGTTGCTGCATATAAGACTAAAAAAATAGCCTATTATATGTCATGTTTTATCATTATCTCAAATTACGTGTCATAACAATTGTACATTTCTCCCCTAAAAAATTTTTGTACATGCCCTTATTAAAATCAAGACTGAAGGCAGGAAGCAGCACAAGAGGCAGAATTTAAAACAGTTTTCTAGATCTAAATTGCCACGTATCAATCATGTAAGTTGGTCCAATGTAAATCAGGTCCCATAAAAATAAGGGAAAATTTGCTAAAGGACACCGTTATTTTTTGGCGTTTGCCAAAACACACCGCTGGAATGTGTCTTTGCTGAGTACCATTATAATTTCGTGGCACATTTGCCAAGACACACTGCATGCCGCAAATGGAAAGTTTGACTAATTTTATTGGGATGACCATCATATGTCTGGTTTGAACACTTTTTTCTCTAATTCAAATTCACCAAATCCAAAGATGCATATCTGAACATGAATTAGAAACTATACGTAAGTTCACATCAAGTTGAAACATCAGGCCAAGTCGCCATCCATTGCAGCATGCAGCATCGTGGTTAAGAAAAAATCAACGAGGGAATTGGGAAAAAGCTGGATAGTTTTTCTATCAAACATGTATTTCAATTAAAATTCTAGACATATTTGCAACAAGGTAAAAAGGTAATCTAAAACGTCAAACTTTCCGTTTTGGGCAGTACAGTGTGTTCTAGCAAATTGTCACGAAATAATAATGGTACTGGGCAAAGTCACATTCCAACAGTGTGTTTTAGCAAACGCCGGAAAATAACAGTGTCCTCTAGCAAATTTTCTCTAAAAATAATTTCCGCACAAGAGGATAGCGTACAAAATCAGTTGCGTACGTCGACTGTGGAGCCGGGCCGGGGCCACCATTAACCGCTGCTGGACCCCGGAAGCGGCGGCTGGGCTCTGCGGCTGCGGCCCTGGGTGCGCGCATACGCGAGGGGCCCTGCGTCCTTTCTGGGCCCGTCGGTTAATTGTTCCTGTTAGCTCGGGCCAGGAAGCTAGCGGGAGATTGGGCCCGTTCTCTGATCGTCCTGGGGCATGCATGATGCTGCTCCCTCTGGCTCTCTCGCTGTGCTCGCTGATTGCACCGTAGTGTACTGCTTCGCGGTCCGTGTCACCAAGAAAAAGAGTCGGTAAAAATGCATAGTACATTTTCCTGTTTCTATCACGACGAGCATGCGTTACCCGCCGCGTTTTTCGACGAGTACTCCCTCCGTTTTATAATATAAGCTAAAAATAATGTATCTAGTCGTATTTTAGTGTGTAGGTTTATAAAGGTTTATTTCGAATCTACGTACTAAAAGGTGTCTATATACATTAACTCTATAAATCTAAAAAAAATTAGATAGAGGAGGTACTATATACTAGTCATCATTTCCTTTTCATACTAATACGGCTACAGGACAGCGTAAGGTGTGAGGCATCGCGAGACTGGAGAGGAGAGGACAGTGCCATGCATGCATGACTGCACGCGGTGGCCGGCGGCAATGACGGACGCAGGTAGCGGCGGGCGAAATGATTGCCGGCAATAACTGCATGCGCGGCAGCGAGCGTGCCATGATCCGTGCGTGGATAGACTGATCTACCTAGTCATCAGTCGATCGCTCACTCAGAGTCTGTATGCTGCGCCACACTGCCTGCCTTCGCGGTGAATGAAAATTTGTTCGGACGCGTGCGCGTCGATCGAAATGATTCCCAGCCTGCCAGGTAGGAAGCAGAGGGGTCCCGGCGCTGCCTGATGAGCGTACGTGTGGCCCGGCTACGCATGTACGTACAGGAGAAGGAATTCAGAAACTTTTTTTTGTGTGGAGTGGGGTTCGGGTTCGGTCGATGGTGCGCGCGTGTGATGAATTGAAGCTTGCTAGCAAGATTTGCTTTCCTTTCCCATATATACGCATTCCTCGCTGCATATGCATGCCAAGCCCTGCGCGCGTCCGTGCTCTACTTAATGCATGGTTGCACATTACAGCCACTGTACACCTGATGAAGACGATCGATCGAACGTATAGTACGTGCGTACTTGTCTGCAGCTGCAGTTACAGCGGTACGTACGTGGACAAAAGTGTAGTAACTCCGATCGACATCCATGCATCTGCCTTGTCATAAACACCAGCATACGTACGTTACGTGCGTGCTTCAGTAGCATCCAATGATCCCGTCTGGTATATGTACGTGGTACGCCTTTTCCTCTGTCAGCAACGGTGGCGATGACGGCGATGCAACACCTAGAGAATTACGGCATCCTCTGACAGCGTTTAAACCACCACCACATTCTCGTCTATCATTCTTCATTGTTAATTAGAGGATGGATCGGGATAAGCCAGAGGGCACAAGCTGCAGGCTTGGCTGCTAGCCAATTTCATCAGCAGCAAGCAGATAACGATCGACCAATGCCATGCGTGAATAAGCCGCAGGACCATATGATATAGTGATATGGATGTATGCAGTGCTTACGCATGCAGACAGTTCATGTGGCCGGCAGGCCAATAATGACATCTCGGGCCGGGGAGGCCCGACGGACGGGCGACGAATAAAGTTTGCGGCGGCCGTGATGGGCGTGAGCGAGTACCGTACACGGGCTACGCGTGCTCGATCTGTCTCTCTCTCTAGAGCGCGAGCGGGCGCGGCAGAGACGATGATGATGTGCGCGAGAGATAACGATGGACGATGACAACCACGACGAACAGCATCGCAGGTGGCTGGCTGGTCGCATGTTTAGCTGGCTAGTAGCTAGCGCACGGCCGCACTGGTGCAGTACTACTTCTGAGGCTAGTCATAGTAAAAGTAACTTGAATAGTAACATAGTTTTACGTGTATTATCAACTAAGCATTTAGATGACATGACATGTAATTAAATGATAAAGAGAGGCTTGTGATAACTAGCTATGTTACCATAACATCACATATTTTAAGACAATCTACATTGCATAAATAAGTTTTTGTATGACACCACATATATATTATTTTCTACTATAGAGATAGTAACTTAGACTAGTAACATACGCATTTTATTACTCTAAGTGCCGGCCGAAGTGGCTAACGTCGGTCATCGATGAATCCCAAGTAACCTCAGACTAGAGCTAGCTATCTCTAGGTTTTCATCTCTCTAGGTACCGTAGTTGGTTTTCATCTCTCTCTAGCTCGCTACCTAGACATATGATGTATAGGGGACAAACGAGGCGCCACTAGCTAGCTTCACTGCTCTTTTTTTTATCGGGCCGTTGGTTGCATTGACCAGTACATACAATTTAACATGGTATCAGAATAGAAGGTCCTAGAATGTGTTGAGATATATTGCTTAGTCCTTTGCATCTGTTCAGACTGTTGACTGCGTTGGCTATTCAATAATCGGTCATTATTTTACGAGTGGAATCGAACTCGCAATCTTATTCTAGGTACAAATAGCAACACACAAGACCAGATACCACTTGGAGACATCATGTTTTGTGATTACTTATTCAAATATATATTTTATATATAATTTTTATTGACATATTATTACCAAATTTGATTAAAACTAAAATAAAATTAATGTTTTTTATCGCTATTGAACCGACTGAAAATGTGCTCTGTCACGCGTGCTCTGTATCGCGCGCGGCAGAGATAATGATGCGCTGGAGATCAAGATGGGATCGTCCAGGATGACGACCACGACGATCGACGGATATAATTAGGCTAGCATACTTTACGTCGACAATCAATGGATTCATCAAGTAACCTCAGACTCGAGCTAGCTAGGTGGTACTACTGTAGTTGGTTTTCATCTCTCTCTGCCTGCCGCCAAGGCAAGCCATCCTTGGTTATAGACAGTCCTACAAAGCAGGCTTAAATGCTTGGACTAGTCACGTCTCTTCTCATGCTCATATCGATTGAGCTCACACTAACAAAGAATCAAGCGCTAGATCTACAGCGGATTTCTCTAGCTCCCGCCATCTCGTTCATCGACCACAGGACCACTCAAAGACCATTGCAAACAATCTAGGAGAGAGAGGGGGGAGGGGGTTTCTGAAGTGGGGCGTTGTTCGCAGGGCAGTTCCACTAATTTCACGGGCCATAGGGCGATTAGACACCAAGGTTCATAATCCTTAACAATGCCTGTCAACCTCCACCACTTGTCTATACAAAAATATTTAAAAAATATTAGGACTCGCTCTTAATTTTGATAGCAAATTGAATAATTCGTAGATGTGATACATCCATGATCTTTGAATCTAGGTGAAGACTATCAAAACTACATATTATATTGATCGAACAAATTATATACCATGATACTTATTTCTAAACATGCTTATTATGTACACGTCAATATAAACATGTACCACTAGAATTATTCACATAACATGGAGTAACCGACTCATATGCATGTGCAAAAATGAGTGAACCGGTATAGACATAGTTGACACTAAATTAATAATAATAAATATACTGCCTTTAAAATATATGATGGACACAAATACAACTACTGGAAATCGGGGGAGAGCTACTTGCGTCATGGTAGAGTTATATGATTTCGTCATTAGTCTCCAATAATGAATACTCACAACCTTGAAAAAACACATTAGGCAGGCACTCATGTTTCTTCTAAGGTCGCGAGTATTCATTAGCGAAGACTCATTGCGCAATCACGTAACTCTATCAAGCCATGATTTCTTCTGATGCCATGATTTCTCTCGGACGTTCCTAAATATGCAGGTGTTCAAGAAGGATAGAGAAAAATCATGGCAACGAGAGAAGTGATTCATAAATGTTGGACTATATTTTTAGGGTAAAAATAGTCTGAGTAGCGGCACGGTAGACTACATCTTAGACTATTTATAATTTTGAAAATTATTCTAAACTATTAAACCTTATTAGTAGAAGTGTAGTCTTAAGCTGAGCTCCTACTTCCTAGGGTGACCTCCCCTCTGTCCCACCTATGGGCCGTCCCTGGTTGTTCGCTAGTCCTTGTACTCGCCTAGGCAATCATGAGCGATGCGTGTCCTGCTCCTACGTGCCTGCCTCCCTGAGCGAGCGAGTGTACGTCATACTGAGTTTGGATGGATTTACTTGTTTCGCGTGGCAGCGAGCAGTATATGTACACCACTGCACCGACGACCGACGTGCATGCATGGTGCGTGGTACTTGGAACTGTGAAGATGAGCCCCAGCCGTGTGGGTTAACCGCGCCGCCCGGCCCCCGCGTGCCCTATCATGTAATCCCTCCGATCCATATTAGTTGAATCTACATTTAAATTGGAGTCAACTAATATAAGGATCGAAGAGAGTACTTTATTCGTCGTAAAATAGTTGTCTTAATTTTTTAAAAAATTAGATAAATTCAGACACTATTTTGTACTCTCTCTGTTTTAAATTACTTCGCACGTACGCTTATCTAGGTGGGCTAGTATACTCTTATTTTTCGTTCAAAAAATTTCTGAGATTTTTGAAATACCTAGTACACATTTCATACTATCCAGTTCAAAAATCCTAGAATTTTTTTGGATAAAAAATAAGAGAGTACTAGCCTACCTAGATAAGAGAGTATACTAAAATTAAAAAAATCCAAGATCTATTTTTAGACAGAGGAAGGACTACTTTTCAAGGTCCAGGCTTTTAGCTAGCTGGGCTGGCATCGGCAAGCCGATGACCCAGATGCAGAATAGAACATTTGTTTCCCTGTAATCCAGTGCTAAAGTGGCAAGTACATTAATACTCCGTATGCTTACATGCAGTGCAAGGACTCTGTAATTTCTTATTGAAAAAAAAAACTCTGAACTTTGTCGCTATTCTGAACTTTGCCTTGCTAAAATGGTGCTTTGCTAAAATGATTCAGATTTCTGAACTTTGCTTTGGTAAGGAAGTGATCTGGCAAAACTGTAAAGCAGAAAAGAGAGATATCGAGTAGAATAGAGATCGAGCGCAGCAGAATCCAAAGATTTGTTTGCCTCGAGTGATCGTGCACGGATCCGGTCAGGACAGGTAATGAATGCTGGAGGCTCCAGGCTGCAGGCTGAGAGCTCCAATTGCTTTGGAGGATCGTCTCTCTTACCACCTGACGCGTGCATGCAGCTACATTGTTTCCTGACATCCATGCTCGGTTTCCCGTGTCCATGTGGTTCGATTCATTTATGTTTAGAGCAAGTTTAATAATATAAATGGTTGTTGGGTATAAGGAACTGTCATGTAAGCTGTAGTCAGCCATATAGTCGTCTTATATAAGACTGATCATAGTGGGAGTATCATAATACTAGTATCATGCATATGATACAAGTGTATAATACTATATTTCTAGTGCAATGTACTCCTTTCGTATGAGATTATAAGTCCACAACAAAATATAAATAGTATAGCATAAAAATTATACCATTAGAAACTTTAGAGGTTATATTTTCTAATGATATAAATTTTGTGATATATAAGTTATATTTTCTTTGTCAAATTAACAACCTAAGTATGCGTGTAGGACCTATAATCCTGAACAAGGGGAGTATCATATAGTAGTATCATAGTAGTGGTATATGTCGTGGAAATGGCCACGGCAGATGTTGAGATTGGCAGCGAGTAGTAGAACGAGGGTAAGGACGGCCAGCCATCTGCAGTGCGAGATGAGGGCAAAGACACAGTGATTTACCCAGGTTCGGCCCCCGGAGGGTAAAGACCTACTCCTGCTAGATTGTATTGACGAGAGAGTACAAAGGGCAAGCTCGGCGGCTAGGCGACGAGTCGATGGGGTGTATGATGGAACGTAAGTGCTATGCGTGCCCTAGAAAAGTTTATATAGAGTCACCTCGCTAGGGTTTACAGACTACAACCGATTTAGATAAAGACTCAGAGGGTTTTGACTTAATCCGACTGGGCCTAGCTCGCTGGGAGTATGATCTAGTAGGAAACGTCCTGCCGGGGTATACCTCACTCGGCATATTCCCATCAGTATATTTATTGATTTATAGAATTTCTATGTAAAATATGTGTACAAGATTTACTTATCATTATGATTTCTAGTTTTACGTGCTATGATACAGTACTTACCTATGATCATCTAACAACCTCCCTCTTTATTAATTATGACACCATATCAGATTTTTACCAAGTTGGCATGCATGATACATCTTATAATATTAGCATCAGGACCATCCTAATAGTTAGCTATAAAAGTTTACTACTTAATTAATATGTGGCTCACATTTCACTCACACAAACTACCTAGAAACACGTGCTAGAGCCGGCTGTTAACTTATAACCCGCTTACGCCTTTCACAATGGACGTTTCTTATCGCTATATCCTATTCAATTTGCTTATGTGACACTATAGTTATTGAAAGGGTATTTTACCCTATGCTATTTTTGGTTGACAATGACACCATGGTTAGAGTGGACTAATGCTATTTCTAGTGTCTTACACAGGTTGTAGTCCAATGCTGTGATGAAATGTTATCGGAGACCCCCCCCCATTTTGATAACGAAGCTTCTAATGAAGTTTTCCCTTTTCATGTAATTTGAGTCGGTTAGGAGCTCGCATTATTAAGAGGGTTCTCTCGATGAGCTTGTTGGGGATGATCACCTAAGCCATATACACATCCTCTCTCCTACCTAATCCATCACCAAAGAGAGAAGAGAAGAAATCCTATCCACAGAGCCTTTTGCAGATCCGGTTTTGACCGGTTGGACGCTCCCGACCGACCGTGTCGAGATCGAAATCGACTCAAACCGGGTTCTCCGGTTTTCTCACTCTGAATCTATCCGAGTCTGGGTACTGAGAGCAGTTTCGGTTTCCGTCCGGTTTTGTGGACCGGATGTCGTGGGGCACAGCAGAACTTAAAACGGACCTTGCGTTTTGGCTCAAAACGGCTAATTTTTCTCCTTGAGTATAAATATCCTTCTTCCAGCTTGAGTAGGTTAGGCATTCAGTTTATATCATTTCTTGAAGCTCTCTCTCCCCATTGTTGAAACAGAAAAGCTTGAGGATCTCCCATTCTACCCAACCAAATCCAAATCCCTTTGGTAGAAAGGAAGAGGAGGTCGATCTACGTTCCACCAAGCCAAAGTTCATTTCCCTTGAGTTCATCGAGTTAGCTTGTTACTCTTGGGTTTGTGGGAAACCCTAGGCTAGGGTCGCCGGAGGCATTCGGCTTGTGATTTGCCCGTGGAAAGTTTGTGAGGGTTTGGAGACTACCCTAAAGTCTACCAGTAAGTGAGCTATTCCTTCGTGGGATAGGCTCGGAGAAGAAGGTGAGCCTTCGTGGCGTGAGGAATCCTTCGTGGAACCTCACACCTCTCCAACGTGACGTAGCCCCTTCCCAAAGGTGGTGAACACGGGAATACATCTTCGTCTCCGCGTGCTTCGGTTATTCCTTAACCGATCTCTTACTTGTGTTGCTTATCTTGTGATAGCCTTCGAGCTTGAAGTATCTTGTACATCATCTAGGTTGCCTCACCTAGTTTGCATTTAGGCTCACTTATATTCCGCAAAGCCTAAAACTTGCAAAAGATTATAAAGAATTTTGTACAAACCTATTCACCCCCCCTCTAGGTTAACCATCTTACACTTTCAATTGGTATCAGAGCCAAGGGCTCTTTTAAGGGCTTTACCGCCTAAGAGGAAAGATGGTTTTCTCCGATGATGAGGAGGAAAAAACTTATTCGGTCAAGGAGATTCGTGAACTCTTAGCCAAGAGTGCCCTTGAAAAGGCCAAGGCGGATTCCGATCTCCTTGTTCGAATGAGTTACCTAGAAGGACAACTTAAGGCCATTGGCGATGTGGCTTTTCTTGGTAATCCATTGGTAGTACCTCAAGGGAGACCAATGGACATCGAGAAGGATAAGGATGCCGAGTCCGCTCATGAGGGCGGCTCGTCAAAAACTTCCACGCCCCCTAATCAATTCCCTTATGTTTATCCTAAGCAAAAGAACATCATGCCTCATATTAATGGTTCGGGCCCTGCACCTCATTATGATGGAACTCACTTCTCTCATTGGAAAGCTTCTATGGAATCTCATCTTCGCAGCTGCAGCGTTGAGCTTTAGGAGATTGTATGCACCGGCTTCCACCCTCATGATCCCAACAACCTCACCCCGGGGGAGTACTACGACCGTCAACTAAATGCAACGGCTTGTGAAAAGATAAGTGTAGGGGTTCGTAGCATGGAAAACAAAAATTTTCTATCGCATACAAACAAACAAGCCAAGATCTATCTACTAGATTGTAGCAACGAGTCGATGGAATAACTTACCCTCGAAGATTCCAAAGCGGTTAACGAGAGCAGATTCTCGTGGGTGATGTAGTCGTACTCTTTCTGATCTCAAGATCGTAGAGCGATCCTTCCTGCGTTCGTTAGCGCTTCATGATCGGTCACACGTTAAATTTTCGACGAAGACCTTACTCTCCCTTGTTCCAGCAGTAACGGAGGTTGTAGCACTCTCCTCGCGATTCCTGGCAAAGGCGTGTGCAGGAAGTAGAGGGAGATCCCATGAGACTCGCCTTAAGTCGGAGCGAGTATGGTGGAGTATGAGAGAGAGCTATTAGTGGTCTAGGGATTAGACACACCAATTAGAAGGCTCTAAACCGCAGGCTAGGGCAATTAGAAGCTCTAAACCAAAACGGCTCTAAACCGGAGATTAGAGGATAGGAACTTGTGTGTCTAGGAGGAGGCCACCTCCTTTTATAGGTGGAGGGCTGGCGCCAGGGAAGGGAGGATTCCCTCCCAACTCGGCCTAGGATGGCCGTCTTGGAGAGAGGACTCCTCCTCCAAGTTGGTTTCAACCTCCTCTTGCTTGTTTCCCACAGTTTCTGTTTCCCACAGTTTCGCTTTTCCACAGTTTCTGTTTTAGCGTTTGACTTTCAAATGGCGGTTTGACTTTCAGTTTTGGAACAGCAAGAACACTTAGTACATGATGCAATCATTCAATGACACATTCATGTACCCTCCCCGGAGTCTTGGGACAATCCGAACCTTCTAGAACATTCCCGATGAAAACACGGAATCATTCCCGAACTCAAACGGGACTTTCCTTATATGAATCTTATTCTCGGACCATTCGGATCACCTCGATATCCGGATCCCATCCGAGACTCGAACAACATTCGGTCTCTTTATCATAATACCATAACTACTCAAACAACGTCGAATCCTTAAGTGTGTCTCCCTACGGTTCGTGAATTATGCGGACATGATCGAGACACTTCGAACAATAACCAATAGATGAACGGAAATTCATATGGCTCCCACATATTTCTCGATTACTTTGCGATCGAATGAACCACTTACATACGATACCAATTTCCCTTTGTCTCACGATAGTTTACTTATCCGAGGTTATGATCCGGTATCTCGCATACCTAGTTCAACCTCGTTACCGATAAGTACTCTTTTCTCGTTCGTGATATGTGATCCCTTGTGAGCCGGTCACATGCTTGCAAGCTAATTGGATGACATTCCAAGAGGGCCCAGTATATCTATCGTCATATGGATGGACAAATCCACTCTTGATCCATGTGTTTCAACCAATACTTTCCGAACACTCAATGCCACCTTTATAGCCACCCTGTTACGGTGTGGTGTTTAATTACATCAAAGCATCCATCCGGAAAAGGTGATATGCATGATCTCATGGTCGAAGGAATTAGGTTACTATGTATCAGAAAGCATATAGCAATTGAACTTATTGAAATGACTTGATCTTTATGCTATGCTTATCTATAGGAGTATGTCCATCACATCATTCTCCTAATGATATGATCCTGTTGTTAATAACATCTCTATGTTCATGATCAGGAAACCATGATCATATATTAACCAACAAGCTAGTTTAACAAGAGGCTTTACTAGGGACTCTTATTTTAGTTTACAAATCACACAAGTATTAATGTTTCCGGTTAATACAATTATAGCATGGTATGTAAACATTTATAATAAGTGTGAAGATATGATAATAACAACTTTATTATTGCCTCTTGGGCATATCTCCAACAATAAGGAGTGCCATTCACCGCACTCTCCATGATCAAGTAAGCGACATCCCCACCGCAAAGGATCTTTGGGATAGGATTGTCATTCTCCAAGAGGGAACCTCTCTTATCCAAAAGTCCAAGTATGAAGCTGCCAAGTCTGAGATGAACATGTTCATGAACCATGATGGGAAAACTATCGCTGAAGCATACAAGAGACTCGTTGCCCTCCGCGTGAAGATTGGTGGCCTAGGGTGTGAGAAGTATGATGATGGATTCAATTTGAATGATGAACTTATCAAGTCCAAGATTGTATCCATGATCGCGGTCACCGACAAGAAGCTTGCCTTGAACTTGCAACTTCTCGATAGAGCTAATCAATTCACTCCTGATGATCTAGTCTCTTATCTAGTTGCCACGGATAACTTGGCGGATGAAGGGCAAAAGATCAAGGAGATCAACCGTGCTATCGGGTCTTCCCACTCTCTAGCTTTGAAGGCCAAGCAAGTGCAAGAAGATGTTGCTAGTGATGAAGATAGCGATGGTGATGGAGTTGATGATATGCTCTCTCAACTTGCTCTCTTCACCAAGAACATGAAGTTCCGAAGAAGGAAAAGCTCAATGGGATCAAGTGAGAAGAAGAGGACGTGCTACAATTGTGATGAGGCAACCCATTTTGCCGACAAGTGTCCTTATGAGAAGAGGCTTGACAAGCCTAAATATGAAGAAGGTGCCAAACCAAGATTCTGAGGAAAAGAATACCAACTCTTTTCTTAAACTACAAATTGAAATCTTAGAAATTGATAAGCAAAAGACATGGACACTATTGATAGGGCTAACTCATTGTCTCAAGAGCTCGATGTCTCAAAGAAAGAGCTTGAAGTTGCTCATGCTTCTCTTACCAAGGACCTTGAGCACCTTGAGAAGGCTAGTTTGCTTGTCAAGCGTGAGCTCATAAAACTTGGAGAGAACCATGATCAACTTAGGGTGTCCTATGAGAAATCTCTTGGTACATTGAAGGATCCAATTATAGTTGAAAATGATTCTTGTACCTCTATCTCTACCTTTGATCAAGCTCACCTCATTGAGGAAAATAGGAAGTTGAAAGAGCAACTTGAGAAAGAGCGTCGTGCACCTACCTCCAAGGGAAAGATCCTAGATGAGTTTTTATCCCGTCAAAAGACGAGAGTTTCCAAGGAAGGTGTCGGTTTTGATCCAAAGAACAACACGAGCAATGCCATTCCACCGAAGAAGATAACCTTTGTGAAGGAAGGTGACAAGGTGGTTGACCGGGTCAAAAAGAATGTGGTGAATGGGGGAGCCATGAGGGGCAATCCCAATCACAAGTTTGCGGGAGAGTCTAATCCTTCCTATGTGCTATGTAAGGGCACTCAAGGAAATGTATATGCCAAATATGTTGGCCCTCGAAATGGTTATGCTTATAGGTGGTACTCAATTTGGGTACCTAAGGATCTTGTTGCTAATGCTAGGGGGCCCATTACTCAATGGGTTCCTAAATCAAAGAATTTATTTTGTAGGGTTATGCCTCCGGTGGATCAAAATGGGTGTTTGATAGTGGATGCACCAATCACATGACCGGAGGTAGGAGTGGGCTTGACCAATTCATTCACGATGTCAACTCAACGTCAAGCATCACTTTTGGAGATAACTCAAAAGGAAAGGTTCTTGGTTATGGTAAGTTGGTAATTTCCAAGGTTTTGACTCTTGAGACCGTCCTACATGTTGAAAACCTTGGTTACAACTTGCTTTCTATTAAACATCTCTGGATGCGGCTATGACTCCTATTTCTCTAGAACTTTTGTGAAGGTCTTTAGGGTGATGATCTCGCTTGGTTCTCATTGGACACGTGGAAGACGACCTTTATGTGGTCGACCTCTCGAAGAGATTCAATCTCTTCCTACATGTCTAATGGCCAAGGTCGACAAGGGATGGCTTTGGCATCGTCGCCTAGGCCATGTCAACATGAGAAATCTCAATCTCCTCCTAAAAGGTGAACATATTATTGGACTAACCGGTATCTCCTTTGAGAAAGATCGTGTGTGTAGTGCTTGCATTTCAGGGAAGCAAATTGGAAAGCATCATCCTTCAGTTACCAAGGTGGCCACGTCAAGACCCTTGGAATTGCTCCATATGGATCTCTTCGGGCCTTCGACATATGACTCTCTTGGAGGAAGAAGATATGGTCTTGTCATTGTTGATGATTACTCAAGGTATACTTGGGTCTTTCTTCTCAAGACGAAGGATGAGACTTTCAAGGAATTCATGATCTTCGCCAAGCAAGCTCAACGCACTCATGGTGTGGAGATCAAGACTATTAGAACCGACAACGGCACCGAGTTCAAGAATTACACCATGCAAGAATTTGTTGAAGATGAGGGGATCAAGCATGAATTCTCATCTCCTTATACCCCTCAACAAAATGGTGTTGTTGAAAGGAAGAACCGGACAATCATTGAGATGGCAAGAACAATGTTGAGTGAATTCAAGTCTCCTCACAATTTTTGGGGAGAAGCTATTGCTACCGCGGTCCACTACACGAACCGGCTCTTCCTCCGTGCTCCCTTTGACATGACTCCATATGAGATTCTCACAAGTAAGAAGCCCAATGTCAACTACTTTCGTGTCTTTGGGTGCAAGTGTCTCGTCAAGAACAAAAAGGAAAAGCTCGGTAAATTCGAATCTAGAACTATAGAGGGTATTTTTGTTGGTTATGCGGAAAACTCTCATGCCTATAGATACTACAACAAGACTAATGGTTGTGTTGAAGTATCTTGTGACGTGGAGTTTTTGGAGAATAATGGTCCCCATGAGGGGCAAGTTTCTTCTCGTGATGTAGGAGATGGTGATTCTTCTCAAGTCATCAAGTTGATGGGTATTGGGCACATCTTGCCTACCGAGTCTCACATTCATGTTCAACAAGATGATGGGGGAGAATCAAGCTCAACTCAAGAAGAGCCAAGCTCTATCCAAGTTGAGCCATCAAATGCATCACAAGATCAACATCTCTCTCATGATGCCTTGCAAACCAAGAACAAGAACCAAGCCCTCAAACCTTCGAGCAAGACCAAGTAGAAGATCAACCTCCATCTCAAGGCCAAGCTCAAGATGGTGTCAACGATCAAGGCCCCTCAAAAGATGAATTTGTTGATCATGAAGGCACAATTCGGAAGATTAAGGCCGCCTCCATTGCAAGTGGACTTCAAGTCAACAATATCCTTGGAAGCATATCAAGAGGGATCGAGACCCGTGCCAAGAAGAAGAACCTCACAACCTTTTGTGGGCACCATGCTTTTGTGTCCAACTTCGAGCCCCTTAAGGTACATGAGGCTTTGGAGGATCCGGATTGGGTCATTGCCATGCAAGAAGAACTCGAGTGTTTCACCCGCAATGAAGTATGGTCTCTTGTGGAGAGGCCTAAAGATCATCGCATCAATGTTATTGGGACCAAGTGGGTGTTCAAAAACAAGCAAGATGAGAACGGGGTCGTCACGAGGAACAAAGCAAGGTTAGTGGCGCAAGGGTATGCCCAAATAGAAGGTATTGACTATGAGGACACCTTTGCGCCCGTTGCTCGTCTTGAAGCTATTCGTCTCTTGCTTGCTTATGCATCTTTCCATAACTTCAAGCTTTATCAAATGGATGTGAAAAGTGTTTTTCTTAATGGTCCCTTGAAAGAGGTTGCATATGTAGCTCAACCCCTGGGTTTCGAAAACACACGCTATCCCAACCATGTGTATCTACTCCATAAGGCTCTCTACGGACTAAAGCAAGCTCCTCGTGCTTGGTATGAGCACCTTAGGGATTTTCTACTCATGGATGGGTTTAGCGTGGGTAAGGTCGATTCCACCCTTTTCACCAAATGGTTTAAAGGGGGTGGCTTATTTATTGTTCAAATATATGTTGATGATATTATCTTTGGTGGAACTAACGAATCTCATAACAAAGCTTTTGCCGAGTTGATGACTATGAAATTTAGGATGTCCATGATGGGGGAGTTGAAGTTCTTTCTAGGCTTCATCATAAAGCAACTTCCTCATGGCACTTTCATCTCTCAAGAAAAGTACATTAAGGATATGCTCAATAAGTTCGAGATATCCAAGGCTAATCCCATGAAGACACCCATGCCACTAAATGGACAACTTGGCCTTGGAGTAGGTGAGAAGGACGTGGATCAAAAGGTATATCGTTCTATGATTGGTTCCTTGCTCTACCTTTGTGCTTCTAGGCCGGATATCATGTTAAGTGTAGGAATGTGTGCTCGTTTTCAATCCGCTCCCAAGGAGTGCCACTTGATGGCGGTCAAACGGATTTTTAGGTACCTTGTTCTCACTCCTACTCTCGGGCTTTGGTATCCAAAGGGGTCAACCTTTGAGCTTGTTGGCTATTCGGATGCCGATTGGGCGGTGATAAGGTTGAACGAGAATCAACCTCTGGGGCTTGCCAATTTATTGGCCGGTCGTTGGTGAGTTGGTCTTCCAAGAAACAAAACTCCACAGCCCTATCCACCGCCGAAGCCAAATACATATCCGCGACATCTTGTTGTGCTCAATTGTTATGGATGAGGCAAACCTTGAAAGACTATGGTGTGTCTCTTGGTACGGTGCCTCTTCTATGTGACAATGAAAGCGCGATAAAGATCGCCAACAACCCCGTCCAACATTGCCGCACCAAACATATTGACATTCGCCACCACTTCCTACGTGACCATGTCGCAAATGGTGATATCAATCTCACTCATGTGGGTACGATGTTCCAATTGGCCGATATCTTCACGAAGCCTTTGGATGAAGCCCGGTTTGTTATGTTGAGGCGAGAACTCGGTATCCTAGATCCCCAAAACTTGGATTGATTTGCTTCTTGCACTATATTCTTGCTCTTAACATGCTATGTAGACTAGTTGCGCCGCACATGTAGGGATAGCCATCTTACCATGTCTTGGTTTGATGCATACCTATGTGTGCAACATAAATTGATCTCGTGTCATGATATGAGTCCAAGCATCTATCTTTGAGGCGTCATGACACATGTGCTTAAACATAGGGGGAGAAATCCCCCACAACCTTCTAGCCTCCTTTGCTTTTCAATGTTTTCCATCTTGAGGCTCTCTGAGTTTGATCTTTCCTCTCGCTCTTGATATCTTCGAATCATGCCTATTGTTGCTCTTTGTGAGGTTGAAATTGATTCTTTCCAATAGGCATGCCTAGATCACCTGCTTCCTCTACCCTTTTGGAGCCTACTATCTTCCTCTAATTGCACATGCCATCCTCGAAAACAAAAAAAACATTCTGTTGTTTGGTTCTTGGCCCGGTCGAACCGGCTCCCAGACCGGACAGCCTGGTGCCAGCGTCGGATAACCGGACCAGAACCGGAAAGTCCGGTTATACTATACCGGGTCTATCCGGATCTCGTATCTGAACCGTTTTTCGATTCTACTCCGGTTTTCCGAGCTATAGACCGGGTCCTCCGGTTTGGATCTCGGTTCAACCAAACTTAAAACCGAGCTTCAGATCTGTTTTTTTCTTTTCTCCCTCTTCTCCCTGGTCCCCCCTCCTCCTACAGTTCCACTTCACTTCCCCCGACCTCTCCTCCTCCATTGTTGCCCCTCCCCACCCTCCCCTCCTCTCCTAGGGTGATTCCACCCCTAGGATCCATAGATCGGGCCACCATTTCGTAAGGAAGGACTTTTGGAGGCTTCTCACCAAAGGAATTTCTTCCTCTCGCGGTGGTTCGGGATGTTTTTGGTGTTCTCCTTCCTCAAGGGCTCCTTGGTGCTTTCCTCCACGGGAATCCATGTCCTCGGGTACTCCTTTTCTCCCTCTCCTCTTGTCCTTCTCAAATCCCTATGTTTTGCTATACATTGTGTTGGATTTGAAAAATTAGGGGTCCACCTAGTTTTTTATTCCCACCCTCGTTCCTCCATGTCCTACCCACTCTTCTTAGAATTGTATTTGCGCAAGTACATGAGTCATTGGTACGATTTTTTACATTGCATAGTGGTCTCCGTGGATCTCGGTTTCAAACCCGGTTGTTCCGGCCCTGGCACCGGACCGTCCGGTGTGAGTCCGGTTTTCTGGCTCTGACACCGGACCGTCCGGTTCTGCGTTCGGTCCGACCGGCCCTGGCACCGGACCATCCGGTTCTAGGCTCGGTAGCTCCGGCCCTGGCACCGGACCTCTCTGCAATGTCTCTTATTTTACCATGCACTTGCCCAAATCCAAGTTTATTTTTCTTTCATACCCTCCTTTGGCATGTGTACTTATCTCTGTGCTCCCCAATCTCTCTCTCTCTTTTTCACAGGCGAAGACGCTGATTCTGCTAGTGATGAGTATGTGCCTGATCAGGAGTTTGTGCCCGATGTAGCTAACAGGAGCAAGCGGGCTCGTCACAACCCTCAGTCTGTGCAGCTTGAGCCTGAGGGGAGCGCTCGCTCTGGGCGCATCAAACTCAAAGCTAACAGGGGTAAGCAGCAAGCTTCTCAGGCCGAGGCTGAGGATGTGCCTTGTCAAAATCTGAAGGGTATGGAGATTGGTCAGTACCGGGCTCTCCGCAAGCAGAATCCCTATCGCTTCAAGCAACACACCTATAAAGGATCTGACAAGAAGTTTTGGGTGAGACTCGGGGCTATGATGTGGGATCACATTTCCACTCAGTTCTGGGTCACTCCTTGTGGCCACATTCAAGCCCTCAATCTGGAGTGGTTCAATATGTATGCAGCCTCTGATTACTTCTATGTTGATGAAGCTTTGAGGAAAATGGATCTGTTAGGCCTAAATGCATCTCAAGGAGGACTATTACCCTGACTTCATCAATCAGTTCTTTTGCACAGTTTATTTTCATGATGATGAGGATCGCACTATGACTTGGATGACTGGCACGAGGCGCTTTCAGGCTACTTATGCTGATTTGGTCGATGTC
This sequence comes from Avena longiglumis, assembly GCA_030063025.1. NCBI lineage: Eukaryota > Viridiplantae > Streptophyta > Magnoliopsida > Poales > Poaceae > Avena > Avena longiglumis. The sequence goes on from CP125976.1 coordinate 88,512,839, forward strand.
ATGGGCTACCGGTCGAGGCGGCTTCAGATTCACAGTGAGAAGGTCAAGCCTTTGAGACTCTTGCTTTCGCTATCCCGATTATTCTCGTGGAGTCCTCCGTGCACACGGGCATGTATTACTACTATCATACCTTGGCCACTATCTTTCGTGGGTCCCTTGTTCCCGTGTTGGCGATTCCACCAAGCGCCGTGGGTATTTTGCCAACTTGTTGTACTATTGTCACCGGATCGGTGAGGAAGATTGATGGATGTGACTTTGTGTCTTGTGAGCTGCGGCGGGCTGCTTTGGACGGATGACTCCACCTTCTGCATATGTTGAAGCTGCTCAATCGGGTGTGCTTTGGTGTGATGGCGGGCGAGCGTGAGGAACAAGAAATGCTTAATCTCTGTCTCCGTGCACACACTCCTGAGGTCCCTGGGATGCGGCCTCCTGAGCACCGCACCAAAGCTGCTCATGATCCTCGGCCTTCTTTTTCTACTCAGGCTGGTTCTCGTCGTCATGTTGGTGAGTCCTCCTCTCACCCAAGGACGAAGGGTGGTGCTGCCAAGTTTTTCAAGAGGCTATTCCAGATGTGCCGTTCTTCCTATGATGTGAGTCGCAAGGCTTTGAAATTGAGCCAGGAGACTAGACATTGCCACAATGAGTATCTTGCGACCCAGAATGTCACTCCTCCACATGATGGTCCTGAGATGGCCCCTGTTCCTTATGTCAACTATGAGATGCCGCCTCTTGATGATGCTATGTTCTATGGGTTCTTCCCTGGTCAGTTTTCTCGAGTGGTCTGGTGGTCCCTACCTCAGGTCATGTTGATGATGAGGACAATGATGATGCTGCTGATAGTGACGAGTACTCTGAAGAGGAAGATGTCCCTCCTCCTCCTCCGCCGTTCTTCTAGTTGGGCTGCGTTAGCATTGTAGGGTTTCGTAGCATGGAAAACAAAAAATTTCTATCGCATACAACCAAACAAGCCAAGATCTATCTACTAGATTGTAGCAACGAGTCGATGGAATAACTTACCCTCGAAGATTCCAGCGTTTATGAGCGGATTCGTGGGTGATGTAGTCGTACTCTTCCGATCTCAAGATCGTGTGAGCGATCCTTCGTGCGTTCGGCGCTTCCATGATCGGTCACTGCGTTCGGTACTCGTGAAGACCTTCCTCTCCCTTGTTCTAGCAGTGGAGGTTGTAGCACTCTCCTCGCGATTCCTGTGGCGTGGTACGGAAGTAGAGGGAGATCATGAGGCCTGTAAGCCGGAGCGAGTATGGTGGAGTATGAGAGAGAGCTATTAGTGGTCTAGGGTTTATACACACCAATTAGAAGGCTCTAAACCGAAGGCTAGGGAAATTAGAAGCTCTAAACCAAAACAGCTCTAAACCGGAGATTAGAGGATAGGAACTTGTGTGTCTATAGGAGGAGGCCCTGCCCCTCCTTTTATAGGTGGGAGGGGCGGACAAGGGAGGAGTCCCTCCCAAGTCGGCTTGGGTGGCAAGCTTGGAGAGGAGGGACTCCTCCCCCAAGTTGGTTCCAACCTCCTCTTGCTTGTTTCCCACAGTTTCCTGTTTTAGCCGTTTGACTTTCAAGCGGCCATTTGACTTTTCAGTTTAGGATTCAATTTAATCCTTTATTTGGAACAGCAAGAACACTTAGTACATGATGCAATCATTCCAATATGTAATGACACATTCATGTACCCTTCCCCCGAGTGCCGGACATTAGGAACCTTCTAGAACATTCTGATGAAAACACCTAATCATTTCCGAACTCAAACGGACTTTCCTTATATGAATCTTATTCTCCGGACCATTCCGGATCACCGTGATATCCGGATCCCATCCGAGACTCAACAACATTCGTCTCTTTCTCATAATACCATAACTACTCAAAACAACGTCAATCCTTAAGTGTGTCTCCTACGGTTCGTGAATTATGCGGACATGATCGAGACACTTCCTAACAATAACCAATAGAGGAATCTGGAAATTCATATGGCTCTACATATTTCTACTATTACTTTGCGATCGAATGAACCACTTACATACGATACCAATTTCCTTTGTCTCACGATAGTTTACTTATCCGAGGTTATGATCGTCGGTATCTGCATACCTAGTTCAACCTCGTTACCGATAAGTACTCTTTTCTCGTTCGTGATATGTGATCCCTCAGAGCCCACATGCTTGCAAGCTAATTGGATGACATTCCACCGAGAGGGCCCAGAGTATATCTATCCGTCATATGGATGGACAAATCCCACTCTTGATCCATGTGTCTCAACCAATACTTTACGAACACTCAATGCCACCTTTATATCCACCCAGTTACGGTGTGGTGTTTGATGTCATCAAAGCATCCATTCGGTAATGGTGATATGCATGATCTCATGGTCGAAGGAATTAGGTTACTATGTATCAGAAAGCATATAGCAATTGAACTATTGAAATGACTTGATCTTTATGCTACGCTTATCTATAGGAGTATGTCCACCATATCATTCTCCTAACGATATGATCTTGTTGTTGATAACATCTCAATGTTCATGATAGGGAAACCACAAGCATTAATCAACCAACAAGCTAGTGAAGTATAGAGGCTATACTAGGGACTTCAAATTAAGTTTACAAATCACACAAGTATTAATGTTTCCTTGTTAATACTATTATAGCATGAATGTAAACATTTATCATAAACACAAAGATATAATAATAACTACATTTATTATTGCCTCTAGGGCATATCTCCAACAGTCTCCCACTTGCACTAGAGTCATCTAATCTAGATTACATGGTAATTACCGAACACCCATGGCAGTTTGGTGTTGGTCATGTTTTGCCCTCGGGAGAGGTTTAGTCAACGGATCCGCCACATTCAGATTTGTGTGTACTTTGCAAATCTTTATATCCCCATCCTGGATATGTTCTCGAATAGCGTGAAAACGCAGCTTGATATGCTTGACTTCTTGTATGACCTTGGTTCTTGCGCATTGGCTATGGCGCCCATGTTATCACAATGAGATAGACATTGGGTCCAGCACTAGGAACCACACCCACTCTGTAATGAACTCTTTCATCCATATCGCTTGTGAAGCCTCAAGCAGGCAACCATGTATTCCGATTCAGTTGAAGATCTCGCCACAACGCTTTGCTTTGCACCTCCAGCTAATCTGCACCATTCAAAATAAATACGTATCCAGTTGTGATTTAGAATCGTCCGGATCGGTGTTCCAACTAGCATCGGTGTAACTGTTAACAACGAGCCGTTCATCACCTCCATAAGAAAGAACCATATCCTTAGTTCTTCTCAAGTACTTAAGGATGTTTTTGATCATTGTCCAATGATCCACTCCTTGATCACTTTGATATACGCTAGTTAAACTAACGACATATGCAATGTCGGGTCTAGTACATAGCATGGCATACATTAGAGATCCTATGGTCGAGGCATAGGAGTTTTACTCATCCTTTCTCTATCTTCTGCCGATGTCGGACTTTGAGTTTTACTCAAGGTCGTATTAGCAACATGGGCAAGAACCCTTTCTTGCTTTCTTCCATTCCAAACCTCTTTAGAACTTTGTCCAAATATGTACTCTGTGACAATGATATTTGGCGTTCGATCTATCTCTATAAATCTTTATGCCTAATATGTAAGTGCTTCGCCAAGATCCTTCATTGAAAAACTATTATTCAAATATTCCTTGACACTATTAAGAAGGTCTACATCATTCCCAATCAACAATATGTCATCCACATATAGTATTAAGAATGCTCTGAGCTCCCACTCACTTTTTTGTAAATACAAGCTTCTCCATAAGTTTGTATAAAACTAAAACTTTTGATTACCTTATCAAAACGTTGATTCCAACTTCGGGATGCTTGCTTCAATCCATAGATGGACCGTTGAAGTTTGCATACCTTGTTAGCATCTTTAGGATCGACAAAACCTTTGGGTTGCATCATATACAACTCTTCATCAATATATCCATTGAGGAATGCTGTTTTGACATCCATCTGCCATATCTCATAATCATAATATGCAGCGATTGCTAACATAATCCTCACAGACTTTAGCTTCGCTACCGGTGAGAAAATCTCATCGTAGTCAACTCCTTGAATTTTTCGAAACCCTTTTGTGACAAGTCGAGCTTTATAGACAGTAATATTACCATCAGCATCTGTTTTCTTCTTGAAAATCCATTTGTTCTTGACAGCCTTCCGGCCATCCGGTAAGTCCACCAAAGTCCATACTTGGTTTTCGTACATGGATCCAATCTCGGATTTCATGGCTTCTTGCCATTTATTGGAATCTGGGCTCATCATCGCTTCCTCATATGTCTCGGGGTCATCGGTGTTGTCCACCAACATGACACTCATAACGGGATCATACCAATCTGGAGTGGTAAGAGTTCTCGTTGACCTCCGAGGCTCTGTAGCAACTTCAACCGAAATTTCATGATCTCCATCATTAGCTTCCTCTCTTATTGGTGCAGGCATCACAGGAACTTCTTCCGGTGCTGCGCTACTCGCAATTTCGAGAGAAGGTTCGACAACCTCGTCGAGTTCTACTTTCCTTCCAGTCACTTCTTTCGAGAGAAATTCCTTCTCTAGAAAGGATCCATTCTTGGCAACGAAGATTTTGCCTTCGGATCTATGATAGAAGGTATACCCAATAGTTTCCTTCGGGTATCCTATGAAGACGCATTTTTCCGCTTTGGGTTCAAGCTTGTCCTTTGTAACTTCTTTACATAGGCTTCGCATCCCCAAACTTTAAGGAACGACAATTTAGGTTTCTTCCCAAACCATAATTCATACGGTGTCGTTTCAACGGATTTAGACGGTGCCCTATTTAAAGTGAATGCGGATGTTTCTAATGCATAACCCCAAAATGATAGCGGTAAATCTGTAAGTGACATCATAGAACGAACCATATCTAAGAGAGTTCGATTACGACGTTCGACACACCATTCTGTTGTGGTGTTCGGCGGTGTCAATCGTGAAAGTATTCGCATTTCTTCAAATGCTCGCCAAACTCGTAACTTAGATATTCACCTCCACGATCGTAACGTAGAAATTTAATCTTCTTGTTACATTGATTCTCTACCTCACTTTGAAACTCCTTAAACTTCTCGAAAGTTTAGGACTTATGTTTCATGAAATAGATATACCCATATCTACTCAAGTCATCGATGAAGGTAAGAACATAACGATAACCACCCATGATTCTACACTCATTGGACCACACACATCGGTATGTATGATTTCCAATAAGTCCGTAGCTCGCTCCATCATACCGTAAAATGGAGTCTTAGTCATTTTTCCCATCGACATGCTTAGCATCTTTCAAGTGATTCAAAATCAAGTGATTCAAGAAGTCCATCGGAATGGAGTTTCTTCACACGCTTCACTCCAATGTGACCAAGACGATTGCCACATATAGGTCGAATTATCGCTGATTTCAAACGTTTAGCCTCAATGTTGTTGATATGTGTATTTCCACTATCGAGATTCAATAAGAATAGACCATCTATCAAAGGTGTGTGTGCATAAAACATATTACTCATATAAATCAACCATTATTCTCGACTTAAACGAGTAACCGTCTCGCAATAAACAAGATCCCGATATAATGTTCATGCTCAACACAGCACTAAATAACAATTATTTAAGTATAAAACTAATCCAGATGGTAGATGAAGGGTAGCGTCGACCGCGATCACATCAACCTTTGATCCGTTTCCCACGCCGCATCGTCACCTCGTTCTTCGCTAGCTTCCGTTTATTCGCAAAGACTGTTTGAGTTACAAATATGAGCAACGAACCAAGATCAAATACCTGGCACTACTACGAGTACTAGTGAGATACACATCAATAACATGTATATCAGATATACCTTTCTTCTTGATGTTGCCGTTCTTCAGATCCGCCAAGTACTTTGGGCAATTCCGCTTCCAGTGACCTTCTCCCTTGCAGTAAAAGCACTCAGTATCAGGCTTGGGTCCATCTTTGGTCTTCTTCGCCGGCGTGGTAACTTTCTTACCACCCTTCTTGAAGTGTCCCTTCTACTTAGACTTGCCTTTCTTGAATTTGGTGGTCTTATTGACCATCAACACTTGGTGCTCTTTCTTGATCTCCACTTATGCAGATTTCAACATGGCAAAGAGTTCTGGCAACGTCTTGTTCATGTTCTGCATGTTGTAGTTCATCACAAAGTTCTTGTAACTTGGTGGTAGTGATTGGAGGACACGGTAAATCCCCAAAGCATTAGGAATCACTATACCCAAGCTTTGAAGTTTGTTTGCGTGCCCAGACATCTTAAGCACATGCTCACCGAGCTGCCTTCTTCCATCTTGCAGTTAAAGAACTTTTCGGAAGCCTCATAGCTTTCAATTGCCGAATGAGTCTCAAAAATCAATTTGAGATCCTCGAAAATATCATATGGTCCGACTCTTCAAACCTTTCAAGCTCGATTCCAAACCATACAAGATAGCACTTGAACTATTGAGTCTTGATTCTTAGAGCGAGGTAAACATTCTTTACTTCATCGGGAGCATCGGTCAGTGGGTCACCAATGCATCCATCACATAGGTCAAATTACCATTGTGAGGACAATCCTCAAATTGCGGAACCAATCCATGAAGTTGCTTCCATTGTTTTCAACTTTTCTTTCTCTAGGAACGCATTAAAATTGATGGTAGGGGCTGCCATTGATCTACAACATATTTGCAATAGTTTAGACTAAGTTTATGACAAATTGAGTTCAAATTAATTAATGAAATTAAACTAGGTGAACTCCCACTCAAAACAACATCCCTCACATTGTTTTAGTGATCACGCGAACCAAATCCACTACATCAACACCGATCATCACGAGAGTTGATATAGTTTCAATGGCGAACAATCGTCATGTTCATCATATCTACTATATGATTCATGCTTTACCTTTCGGTGATCCGTGTTCCGAGACCATGCATACATGCTAGGCTCGTCAAGATCAAACCTTAGTTTCCGCATGAGCAAATCTGCTTGCTCACGTTGTATACACTTGCAGAATCTAACACACCCGATCATCACGTGGTGCTTGAAACAACAAGCTTTAGCAGTGCTAACTAAGGGTGAACACTTTATGATTTGAAATTCATGTGCATGAGGGATCATCTTATAATGCTACCGTCTACTAAGCAATACAAGATGCATAAAGGATTAACATCACATGCAATTCAATAATATGTGATATGATATGGCCTTTCTTCTTTGTGCTTCGATCTCCATCTTCAAGCACGAACATGATCTCCATCATCACCGGCATTGCATCAAGGTCAATGGCGCTTCTCCATGGTTGTCGTCCACGGCTTCAACTATTACAACTACTTTGAATGAACCTTGGTCTTAACATAAATTAAAGACAACCATATGGCTCCTGGGTTGCCAACTTACAATAAGGAACATTGCATACATCAAATATAATCACAATCATGGCCATATCACATCACCCCCGCAAAAAAAGTTAGACGCCTCTACTTTCTTTGCATATTTTACGTGGTTTGGGGCTTTCAATAAGTGCCGTTCTAACTTACGAACAAAAACCACAACATTGATACTAGCATTGTTGATCACCCGTTGTAAATTGGATCTTAACTATGCTAGGAGAAAGCACACCATAAAGCCACTTATGCAATACAAGTTGCATGTCAAGCGTGGAGCAAGTCTCATGAGCGATGTCATGTAAGGTTAGCGGGCCGCTTCATCCCAACATACCGCAAGATGCAAAGTACATAAAGCAATCAACAATAAAGCATCAACCCACAATGACCATTGTGTTCTACTGTGCAAGATCTACATATAGACACGGCTCGATACCCTTTGTAGGGTTTAGTAGCATGGAAAACAAAATTTTCTATCGCATACAACCAAACAAGCCAAGATCTATCTACTAGATTGTAGCAACGAGTCAATGGAATAACTTACCCTCGAAGATTCCAAAGCGTTTAACGAGGCGGATTCTCGTGGGTGATGTAGTCGTACTCTTCCCGATCTCAAGATCGTGTGAGCGATCCTTCGGCGCCGTTCGGCGCTTCATGATCGGTCACACGTTAAATTTTCGGCGAAGACCTTCCTCTCCCTTGTTCCTGCAGCGTGAGGTTGTAGCACTCTCCTCGATTCCGGCAACTGGCGTGTCAGGAAGTAGAGGGAGATCATGAGGCTTCATAAGCCGGAGCGAGTATGGTGGAGTATGAGAGAGAGAGCTATTAGTGGTCTAGGGTTTATACACACCAATTAGAAGGCTCTAAACCGAAGGCTAGGGAAATTAGAAGCTCTAAACCAAAACAGCTCTAAACCGGAGATTAGAGGATAGGAACTTGTGTGTCTATAGGAGGCCTGCCCTCCTTTTATAGGTGGGAGGCGGAGGGAGGAGTCCTCCCCAAGTCGGCCTTGGGTGGCGGCTGCTTGGAGAGGAGGACTCCTCCCCAAGTTGGTTCCAACCTCCTCTTGCTTGTTTCCCACAGTTTCTGTTTTAGTTTGACTTTCAAACTGGCCATTTGACTTTTCAGTTTAGGATTCAATTTAATCCTTTATTTGGAACAGCAAGAACACTTAGTACATGATGCAATCATTCCAATATGTAATGACACATTCATGTACCCCTTCCCCGGTCTTGCCGGACATTCGGAACCTTCTAGAACATTCCCGATGAAAACGGAATCTTTTCCGAACTCAGCAGGACTTTCCTTATATGAATCTTATTCTCCGGACCATTCCGGATCACCTCGTGATATCCGGTCCCCATCCGAGACTTGAACAACATTGGTCTCTTTCTCATAATACCATAACTACTCAAAACAACGTGAATCCTTAAGTGTGTCTCCCTACGGTTCGTGAATTATGCGGACATGATCGAGACACTTCTCGAACAATAACCAATAGAGGAATCTGGAAATTCATATGGCTCCACATATTTCTCGATTACTTTGCGATCGAATGAACCACTTACATACGATACCAATTTCCCTTTGTCTCACGATAGTTTACTTATCCAGGGTTATGATCGTGGTATCTCGCATACCTAGTTCAACCTCGTTACCGATAAGTACTCTTTTCTCGTTCGTGATATGTGATCCCTTGTGAGCAGTCACATGCTTGCAAGCTAATTGGATGACATTCCACCGAGAGGGCCAGTATATCTATCCGTCATATGGATGGACAAATCCCTCTTGATCCATGTGTCTCAACCAATACTTTCCGAACACTCAATGCCACCTTTATAGCCACCCGATTCTGATTGTGGTGTTTGATGTCATCAAAGCATCCATCCGGTAAAGGTGATATGCATGATCTCATGGTCGAAGGAATTAGGTTACTATGTATCAGAAAGCATATAGCAATTGAACTATTGAAATGACTTGATCTTTATGCTACGCTTATCTATAGGAGTATGTCCACCATATCATTCTCCTAACGATATGATCTTGTTGTTGATAACATCTCAATGTTCATGATAGGGAAACCACAATCATTAATCAACCAACAAGCTAGTGAAGTATAGAGGCTATACTAGGGACTTCAAATTAAGTTTACAAATCACACAAGTATTAATGTTTCCTTGTTAATACTATTATAGCATGAATGTAAACATTTATCATAAACACAAAGATATAATAATAACTACATTTATTATTGCCTCTAGGGCATATCTCCAACAAGCATCGCTCTCCTCCTCTTGCTTTTTTTTATCTCGATGCCAATGGGGGAGAAGAGTAGAGTTCTATTAGTTATCTACGGGTTCCTTGCCGGGGTTTTCCGGGGTTTGCCGTTAGCACAATGCCCCTTGCGTTCTCATTGCTTCTTATGGCATTGTGCTTTCCCTTTCGCTTTATGTATGAACTATCTGCTTTCGTTCTGTCTGTTGAACAAGTTTGTGCTATGTGTGTGAACCTTGGATATTTATATTATGCTATGACTATGTCTTTTGTTGTTCATATTATCTTTGAGAACTCTAGCTCGGTTTGTCATTGCCAACAAAAAAGGGGGAGATTGAAAGGGTATTTTACCCTATGCTATTTTTGGTTGACAATGACACCATGGTTAGAGTGGACTAATGCTATTTCTAGTGTCTTACACAGGTTCTAGTCCAATGTTGTGATGAAATGTTATCGGAGACCCCCCCCCATTTTGATAACGAATCTTCGCACCGGAGTTTTCCCTTTTCATGTAATTTGAGTCCGGTTAGGAGCTCCGCACTATTAAGAGGGGTTCTCTCGATGAGCTTGTTGGGGATGATCACCTAAGCCATATACACATCCCTCTCTCCTACCTAATCCATCACCAAAGAGAGAAGAGAAGAAATCCTATCCACCTGAGCCTTTTCTGCAGATCCGGTTTTCAGACCGGTTGGACCGGCTCCCAGACCGGACCGTCCGGTGTCGATTAAATCCGGACTCAAAGGTTCTCCGGTTTCTCCTCCGAGTCTATCCAGTGGAGTGCGAGCAGTTTCGGTTTCAGTCCGGTTTTCCGGGCTGTGGACCGGACTGTCCGGTGTGTGGGCCGGACCAACCGAACTTAAAACCGGACCTTGCGTTTTTGGCTCAAAACGGCTAGTTTTTCTCCTTGAGTATAAATATCCCTTCTTCCAGCTTGAGTAGGTTAGGCATTCAGTTTATATCATTTCTTGAAGCTCTCTCTCTCTCCCCATTGTTGAAACACAAAAGCTTGAGGATCTCCCATTCTACCCAACCAAATCCAAATCCCTTTGGTAGAAAGGAAGAGGAGGTCCCGATCTACGTTTCCACCAAGCCAAAGTTCATTCCCCCTTGAGTTCATCGAGTTAGCTTGTTACTCTTGGGTTTGTGGGAAACCCTAGGTGGCTAGGGCCGCCCGGAGGCATTCGGCTTGTGATTTGCCCCGTGGAAAGTTTGTGAGGGTTTGGAGACTACCCTAAAGTCTACCACGAGTAAGTGAGCTATTCCTTTGTGGGATAGGATCAGAGAAGAAGGCGAGCCTTCGTGGCGCATGAGGAATCCTTCGTGGAACCTCACACCTCTCCAACGTGACGTAGCCCCCTTCCCAAAGGTGGTGAACACAGGAATACATCTTCGTCTCCGCGTGCTTCGGTTATTCCTTAACCGATCTCTTACTTGTGTTGATTATCTTGTGATAGCCTTCGAGCTTGAAGTATCTTGTACATCATCTAGGTTGCCTCACCTAGTTTGCATTTAGGCTCACTTATATTCCGCAAAGCCTAAAACTTGCAAAAGATTATAAAGAATTTTGTAGAAACCTATTCACCCCCCCTCTAGGTTAACCATCTTACACTTTCAGTTATTAATAGAAAAAGAGATTGGCGTTGTATCTTAGCTAAGAAACACCACTTGCACGAAATCATAGGCCAGAAAACTTTGCTAGACCAATCACATCTATGCATGTCCTTTAAATCACTAAATGTAGAGATTCCACTTAAAAAACAATTGAGAATATATAAAACCTTTCACAATGAGTCGTATCTTAGCACGTTTTCGTATGAGCAATCAAAACTTAAAAAACAATTTTTAAGTTTTGATTGCTCATACGAAAACGTGCTAAGATACGACTCATTGTGAAAGGTTTTATATATTCTCTCTCCTCTTATCTCTTCTCTACATCACCAAAACTGTAATATTTTATCCTTTATAGCCAGCTGACTATACCCTATTGTACTTGCTCTTAGCAATGTGCATCCCGGCGTACTCATCCCTTGTGACCCATCTAGAGCACGAATACTGCATCGAGCCTTTGCCGTCAACATTGGCGGCAAAAAGCTAAAAGATGGTACATGCAAAGAATGATATCCTACAAGTATGGAAGATTGTAATATAAAATTCTTTTTATTATGGGCTGCACCAAAAATGACAAAATCTGTTATTTGTTGAAGATTTGAAAAATGTGATACTTAGATTTACACTTCTGTCATTTTTATGTAACTCAAAATAGTACATATTATTTCCAATTGATATAGTTTGCAGGTTTGTGGTATACATCACTGGCTACATCTCGATTTGTTTTCAGATATTTTTCGCAACCTAGAAATATGATTTTTGATTTATAATAAAACAGAATTACCCATGAGCAACAAATCTCCACACCACTTCTCTTAAAACAAAAAAAACTAATTGATCAAGTATCTTAAGTTAATGAAGAAAAACACGTGATTATTGCATTGCCAATCTGGCCAGCTTCAAATCAGTAGTAACTCTTTTCCGCTCCCTCTTTAACTTTTTTTTTCTCATGTTCGGCTAACTGGCTAAGGCCTAGTTCTTTTCGGCTCAATTAGGAATCTGCTTTGAAATGGTAATCCCGCTGCAGCAAACCAGATCCAACTCCTTGGACCAGCAACATTCTCGATCTTCCTTTACAGACTGCATGCCTTTGGTGCTGGATCTCGTGGCCAAGGATGAGCATATCTTTCTTAACTTTTAGAGCTTATTATATCGTTTCACCGTTGCTTTGCTTTAACATCTGTAGTTTCGTCGTACTAAAAGAGAATAGCTACTATAGTTGGTCAGTTTTGAAGCTATTACTTTCCTAAGTTTATGCTCATTGCCATAACAAACAACTACAACAATATGCCACCCTACAGGTTTACTATAGAGGCCGTTCAATCACAGCCGTTTTTGTTTGTTTGAATAAACATCAATGAAGTCGGCAGGAGTAACGATTTGACAGCATGCATCAATATCATTTGTATATTGGCCGCACCACACCGTGTTAATCCCTATGAAGCTGCAAAAGTTATATATTCGGATAAGGTTTTTGTTGGTAATATCTACTCACTCCGTTTACTAATATAAGGCTGTGTTTGTTTGGGCTGCAGCTGTGAGAAAGCAGCTGTGGAGAATCAGCTGTGGAAAATCAGCTGTAGGAAGGTGCTGCTGAAACAAAGATTTGGTGTTTGGCAGTAGTGCTTTTGATGGCTACTGTTACTGGTTTTACGACTGAAATGTCTAAAATGCCCGTAAGTGTAGCATGTAGCAGGTATAAGCTTGATCTGAAATGAATCTGACCGCTTTTATTTGAGTATCATACTTAAATACTACCTCCGATCTATATTAATGTTCTTAATTTTGTCTAGATACAAATGCATCTAGTCTAAATATTTAACTAGATACGTACGAATCTAGCCAAAGTTGAGAGGGAGTAGCTAAATTATCTCAATTTATCATTTTTACAAAAATATATACATTTCACCAGCTGAATTGTTGTTGACAAATGTATGAATTCATGTCCGGGTATTATCTTCTAGTCAAATAAAAATTGGGACGAACACCACCACGAGATGGCACTGACACCACCACGAGATGGCATTAGCACGGACACCACCACGAGATGGCACGAACACGCAGTGGCCTCTGGAGCGGAGGAGCTTGGGACGGCGGGGCGAGGGTGTTGACGCCGGCCATCTTTTACGGCGAGGAGGGGTAGGTGAGGCCGCCAGTGGCAGTGCTTGCGGGGAACAGCGGTGGAGGCCATGGAATGGGCGGGGGGGATGGGTAAACGGCGGGGAACAATGGCGTTAGCGGCAGAAGGTCGCACGGTGTCCCAGGAGCTTGGTGCCGCATCGCTCCGCGAAGGAGCTTTCGGACAACCGGCGGCGGGGACAGCGGCCAACGGCGGGGACGGCGACCAGCGGCTGGGAAAGCGGCCGGCAGCGAGGATGGCGACCGGCTTCGGGGACGGCTACCGGACAGGGACGGCAGCCGGTGAAGGAGGCGCGGAGATCTGGCGACGAGCAGGGATGGTCGAGGACGAACGGGTAGGAGTTTGTGGTTGATGTGGTCTCGGTGGCAGGTTTCCCGTAATTATCTTGAGCTCTAGAGGACAATTCCGTCTGCTGCAACTCGGGAAGCTGCAGAAGCGCCCCGCGCCCCGCTTCGGCCGACCGCGCTCGCGTAGTGTATTTCTTGCCCCGCTTTTGTGTAGCGTTGTGGAAAATTTAGCTGTTTGTTTTGGGCACAGATTCTAGACCATAAAAGCTCTAAAAGCTAAAGCTACAGCGGAAACAAACAGAGCCTAAGTCATTTTAGATATTTCAAATGGGGTAGATTCACTTCAAAATGAATGAATCTAAAGACTAAACATGTCCACATAGAAAAAGGGTAGATTGTCTTATATTAGTAAATGTGGGAGTTGCTACGTACATGTCCACATAGAAAAGTTCAGCTTATTTTGATGCTGCAGGGGCCAGGGGCCAAGAATTAGGGCATGCATTTGAGATCCAACACAACTTTTGAGTTGAAAGAGTAGAGGGAAAGATAAAAGGAGATTGCTACAACGACATTATGATCACACAGAGGAGAATAATCTCATCCACTGCTTTAGCAACACTTTAGTCAGAACTTTTAAGTTTTTTCCTACAGTTAAGTCGTTTAATCGCATCATATATAAGAGAGAGGAGGATGAAGAAGATCGATGCTGATGCGCGCGGCAGCCCGCGTGTAGACGACAGCTAGGCTGCAGGCTATCCCAATAATACGTCAGAATTGACAAAAATAACCCTTCTTTAAAATAATTTCACAAAATAAACCTCGACGAAAGAATTTCATGCCACAAACCCTTTTGGGTTGCGCCTAACAGAAAGGCGCTATGCTCTACAGTGTAGCGCCTTTCAGCTAGACGTTATGCCCCTGCTAGTGTGGCTACCGCCTGACCCCACCCCAATCGTGCGACGCCTAGGCGTTAAGCCTGGCCGTGTGACGCCTAGGCGCTAAGATCAATGTGTAGCATATTTTTGATAGACGCTATGCTACAATGTGTAGCGCCTATCAGAAAGACGCTATACATTGAGACTTAGCCCTGCCGCGCGAGGCCCTCTCCCCACCGCGACCCATTCAGTCCCATCTCGTCCCAGCATAGGAAGAACACCAAGGAGGCTCCCCTGTCGGGGGGGTGACCTCGGGTAGGTCAGAGACGGGGAAAGACAGAGGTACATTCCCCGTCTAGTTTCCGAGTTACGGTCCAGGTCGGCCGAATCATGAATATGTCGGCGACGTCTGGCGAAGCCGTGTATATGTATCAGCGATTACGGCTGAGTTACTAAGAGGGTCGGCCGGGTTATCCCAAGTGATCTTGATGCAGGTGAAGAACGAGCCGAGTTACACAAGGTAAGGTAGGGCCGAGTTGTACGAAACTTGCAGGAGAAGGAGAAGCCCAAGGTCAAACTATAGCTGCAGGCTAGAAGGAATCAGAGCGAAGCCAAGCACAAGATACAAGGATACACAGCGTCAGAGGGGCAGAAAGAGGTCACAGAGGTGACAGTCCTAGAGCCCGAGGCACGCAGGAGGGGGCCACTGGAGCCTTGCCCTCGTTAGAAGGGCGACAGGGAAAGGAGGCCGCCGAACTACTATTTTGGGACAAGCATATTCCACGAATATGCTTGCCTCGTCAGCCCTAAGGGCGCCCAAGGCACTCCTTTATAAGGGGAGGCTTGGACCCTGAGGAAGGCATCGACTCTTTGAGCACCGTTAGGCTGGGGAGATTCATCTTTTCCCCCTGTATACAGCTCGAGGAGCACTTGTAACCCAACAAGAGAGAAATAAAGATCATAACTTTAGCAGCTTGAGTGTAAACGGTTGCATCTTCCTTCCGGATCCCACTAGCATCCATTTGCCCCATACTTTAGCCTACCCATGGCATCGCGTGCCACCACCACGACTTGGCGCATACCGTGGGGCCAGGCGGTGCTACGGAGTTGTGATCCGGACGGAAACTTCATCAACACCGGCGCGTTGTTTACGGCTTGGTCCGGAGATTTGGTCTCTGCGACTATGTCGGCGACAATGCGAAGCTTCGGGAAAACTCCCGTGCAATGGGGTCTTCATCGGCTGGCGACACGGGGTCTCGTCGGCGTCGACATCACGGCATTTATCCTCACCAGGTTGTTGTTGCGGAGAGCCACCTCGTGGCGCAGCAAGCCATCCATCAAGAGAGCATCCTGCGGGCAGCGTCGAGGTGATGGTCGGCGAGAGCTCAAGTTGGAACAGCGATGGCCGGGTCAAGCAGAGAACATGGCGTACAAAGCGCATCAAGCGGAGACCGCTGCAAACCGGCGAGGTAATTCCGCGATGACAAACCCGACTACATGACACCACCCCAAAGGCACCACGGTGAGAGGGCCACCTCTGGAAGGCAGAACATTCTTGAGCTATAGAAAACTTAACCACACTGGCGCCGATCCTTGATCCGCAAATGCTCAGCGAGTTAGAAGAAACCAGGCAAAAGGTCTTGGTAGAGGCCAAAAAGTATCGACCTGGGAAATCCTTGAACAGGACCACGAGATAATATGCAAAAGCTAATAAGCGATATCGCACCGGCGGGTGGGCGAACTAAGATTAAGAGGAAGAACCTCATGGATGACATTAACAAAGCATGAAGCTCACAGAGCGTAATCGGGTGAT
Source organism: Avena longiglumis (assembly GCA_030063025.1). Taxonomy (NCBI): domain Eukaryota; kingdom Viridiplantae; phylum Streptophyta; class Magnoliopsida; order Poales; family Poaceae; genus Avena; species Avena longiglumis. The sequence continues at coordinate 88,529,253 of CP125976.1, forward strand.
TTGGGTTTGCCGAGTCTGTACCAGCGAAGAACACGAGAGGCGGCAAATGCCGCAGCATTGGAATTGGAGGGTTGTGGTGAAGCTCGGCAGAAACAACAAGAAAGAGTGAATGAGTGGTGCGCATCGCGAACCAGCAAAATGAGAGATACTCAGAACTAACGGCAAGACGGGGCTTGAATGGTTCATTCGGCAGGCGCTTTGCCTTATCCAGGCGACATCTTCACCGGAAACAACGCTCGAAGAGACAAAGCGGTAACCTCGGGGAAGAGGAACAAGCAAATTCTTCCATATGACCCGGTGGTGGAAAGGCAAATGAGCAGAGGCAATGCAAGCCGAGGTAACGGTGGGGAGAAACCACGGCCGTGTGGAAAAGGACGGCGGGGCGGCAATGGGGATCTCGGCAGGAGAAACTCATGAGGCAATCATGAAAACGGACCCGGCCAAGTAAGGAGAAATGCCGTAACCCAGCAAGACATGAACCTCGGCGAAAGAGAAGTAAGGCTAGCTCGCCACAATCGGATGAATGAAAGGTACAATGATGGTTATTCAGGTGGAATACACAATCGAGTGGAAACAATCACTATGGGATGCGGGGCGAGAATCACATGCGATTGCCGACAAGTGATGCGAGTAAAGCTGGATCGGCTATCTTGATCCGAATGTTGGAAGAACAAGGTCCACCAGGCCGACATGTTTTGGACCACGGATCATGGGCGAACCACCAGTGCGAATTTTGTTAGCAAGAGGCACAAAACATACAATGGAAGTACCAAGCCACAAGACTGGTTGATTGATTATGCCCTCTTTGTGAAGATAGCGGTGGCAACTTAAGATAGGCGATGCGGTATGTCCCACAGATGTTGGAAGGACCAGCGGTATGGTTGAATAATCTACCGGCGGTATCAAGTTGGTTAGATTTCGAGGAAATGTTAAATCGACAACTTTACCAAAGACGTACAAGAGGCCAAATAGGCCTAGCGATTAGCCATGTGCAAGCAGAGGCGAATAAACAGATAGAGTTTTTAACTCGATGGTGCAACCTGAGAAACTCATGTGAAGGAGTTATCGAATCGCAAGCAATCGCTTGGTTCGCGCAAAGCTGCCGTTACGCCCGATGTTGTGGCGCGCTGCAAAGAGATATGTCAACCACTGGCGAAACTATCGAATAGCAGACTCCTATGCATTGGGCGACCCAACCGGAATTAATGTCGGCAGATCATCGTGAGCAACAGGACCATTATGCGAGAGAATTGGCGGGTCGTCCAGCGTGATTTCGGAGGAAGAAGAAGAGGAGAGGCTGGATTATAGATATAATTCGGCCCAGTGGCGGATAGCACAAGATCGGTAGGAGTCAGAGCAATTCAACGACAGAAGAATGGACCTCAACGGTGGACATCAAGAAATGAGGAAAAAGGCAATGGACCCCGAGCAAAAGCAATGGCAAGAGGCGAAATACACGTTCGAATCCATGTTAGATCACCGTGCAAATTTCACATCAAACCCATCGGACCAACAAATCATACGACCCGCCAATGTGCACGGATGAAAAATGCGACGGAACCCAGCAGAGTTGAGCTCCCCATCAAGTGCAATGACATCGGCCGCAATTAAGCGGAGCAAATACACATCAGCGATGCTACCGCCCCTCTAAATACGATAACTCGGATCAGAGGGATGTAGTGCATCAAGTAATAAACCAGGTCCAGGACGGAAGGATGAATCCGGAAAATACCGGACGTAATGATTACAGGGAATGTCGTGGTGGTGGCACGGCAGATGCCATGGATAGGCTAAAGTACGGGGCCGATGGATGCTAGTGGGATCTGGGGAGGGAAGATGCAACTGTCTTTACACTCAAGCTGCCAAAGTGATGAACTTTATTTCTCTCTTGATGGGTTACAAGTGCTCCTTGAGCTGTTTACAGGGGAACTATGTGAATTTCCCCAGCCTAACGTTCCTCAAACTATCGATCCCCCTCGGGTCCAAACCTCCCTTATAAAGGGGTGCTTGGTGCCCTTAGGTTGTGGGCAAGCATATTCGTGGAATATGCTTGTCCCAAAATAATTCGGCCTCCTTTCCTGTCGCCCTTCTAATGACGCAAAAGCTCGGTGGCCCCCTTCTCGTGCCTCGGGCTCCGGGCTGTCACCTCCGTGACCTCCCTACGCCCCTCGGCCTGTGCATCCTTGTCTCTTGTGCTTGGCTGTCGATTCCTTCTAGCCTGCAACTATAGTTTGACCCTAGGCTTCTCCTTCTCCTGCAAGCTTCGTATAACTCGGCCTTACCTTGTGTTACTCGGCTCGTTCCTCACCTGCATGAAGATCATTTGGGTAACCCGGCCGAGTTTCTCATTAACTCGGCCGGGTAACCACCTGATATCTGTTCATGAGCTTCTTGCCTCCGCTCATCGGCCGACATATCCATGATTCGGCCGACCTAGGCCGTAGCTCGGCAACCAGACGGGGACAGTACCTCTGTCTTTCCCCGTCTCTGACCTACCCGAGGTTAACTCCCCGACATTAGTCCCCGAAGCTGGTGTGGCCACATCGATTACTTTGGCGGGTTATATCGGCTTCATCACTTTCTTATCTTGTTTAGAGCTATGGCCTCGTCCGGGTTTCCTTGTTCCTTCCATCATACGCCACGTCCTCGTGTCACCCCATCATTGCTTTTCTAGTTTTTGATCCTTCTACGATGCTTCTTGACAAGCTACGATGAACCTGTACACTGCTGCCGTCCACGGCGCCTCGCGTCTCGCTCACTCGGGATCGCAACAACTTTTCTTTGTCTGTGGCCGTTGGTGTGGGTCCATTCATCGTCGTGCGTTCGTGTTATTCCCACGATCTACACGGGTAACTGCCACACCCACGATCCCACTCCCCTGTTCGTGGCTTGACTATAAAGTGGGGAAACGCGCCCGCAAGGTTCATCTTTCCCATTATCGCTCGCGTCCGCTCTTCTTCTTCCCTTCGCCTGCGTATTCTCTTGCTGCTCGCGCTCATCAGCGAGCTTCGCCGGCAGAAGGTTCGGCCTTTCTTGCCTTTCACGCTCTGCGACGTGGCCGCCACGGTGAGTCCTCTCTGGCCATCCTGCCCTGATCTTGCCCTAGATCGATCTGCACCGTTTTCGTGCCCAGGCGACGGTTCCTCCTCTTTTCGCCATTGTTTTCGTGCTAAGTTCCGACGGGGCCCTATAGCTCTAAGCTCTCTTCCGCCGCCAGTTTTTCCTCCGGCGATCTCTCCGGCGGACCTATGTCTAGTTCGTTTAGCGGTGCTCTAGTTGAGGATGATGATGCTGGCTCGGCTGGCGTGGATCGTGGCGAGGCTCTTGATCCTGGAGATTGAATGGCTCATCCGAACTTCGGAGTTCTGCCGAGGTTTCTGTCGTTACGGGCGTGAATCCTCTCCAGTTCTCAGAGAGGGCGAGTACGTGGTTTTCATGTCCCACTTCGCCCGCGGCTTTGGTCTCCCTCTTAGCGATTTCGCCAGAGAATTCCTTGATTACTTGACCTTGTAGCACCACCTTCCTGACGCCATAGCTTCTCTTTACCTTTCATCTCCGGAGGAGGACTTTACTTTGTGGTCGGTACATGTCTGGTCGAAGTTCTTCCAGATCCGCTCCAACGTTGTTCGACAAATCTACGCATCCTTAGAAGTTGCTCACCCAATGTGGGGCGTCTATTACACCTCGGAGGCGTCCGTGTTCCCAGCGTCCTTTGGGTTGGAGTCGTGCAAGAAATGGCACAAGTCATTCTTCTATGTCAAGAAACGGAGGCGGAAGACAAGATTCGGCTCCTCCATTCTCAATTGGCCCACCTTCCAAAGTGAACTGCTTTATAATCCGAAGAAAACTCATGCCTTCGAGATTCGGCTAAAGAGTTGATCCGGGCGGGTTATCGGCGAAGACACGATGGCTACTTTCATTAGTAGCGGATCGCCTTCGAAAGCGGACCCACAAGCTATGCTATATGAGTGGTCCTCTTGATCCTAACCGAGTCTCGACCGTGGAGTTGGACAATTACCTTATTCATAAGCGCGTCCGAGCTATCTTCAAGACCGAGATGCCCGAGGATTGGTCCTGGGGGTTAAAACCATTCACCCGCGACCGTCCGCCTCCCGAGGTAAGTCTGATTTCCATTACTCTATTTTTCCCCAGTTTTTAGAGACTGGTTTACATGATTTTCTCTCCTTGTCCTACAGAGGTTCGCGGAGCAGAAGAACGAGGATGCCGAAGTTCTGCAGCTCCCTTGACCGCAGACAGGAGTTCCCCGGATTCTGGCGAGCCGGACTCCGAGGAATTCGTCCCTAAGTCGGATCCTGCTCCGGCTCGAGCTCGCGGCAAAACTTCAGCGCAAGAGGAGGAAGGTGATTCGGACGAGGTCCAAATTCTTGAGGTAGTTGCCGCCATGCCTATTTCTTATGCATTTCCGGCTTCTACTTTCCCAGCTAATCCGGCCGGCCAGGTTCATGACGCCGAACCTATTGCTTCCCGGCCTCCCGTTACCTCGGGGAAGCGCGGGGCTCCTGCTAGTGCCTCGGAGGCGGTTCCTAAGAAGCGAGTAAATAAATCCGCTCCGAACCCTCCCAGGCGCAAGACTATGCCCGGGGTTGCTGGGTAAGTTCTTTTGCCTATATTTCTTGTTTCTCTCTTTCTGTTCCTCAAACTGACGAATCTTCTTTCTTATTTATTGCAGCGCTCCTCTGTCTGTTAAACCCGGCGGTCCTAGCATGACCAACTGTCCAATTCGGCCGCCATCTCCGATTCGGCCGCCATCTCCTCCTCCCGTTGATGACGCCAGAATTCCTAGTCCTATTCGTCCTGCTTCTCCCTGCTCGAATATCGCTTTGTTTGCCGTGGCCCACAGACTTCTCCCATTGACCTGGATCCGATCCAGCCCTCCGATGTTTCCGTCGAGCCAGCTGCCCCCTCTATGGGCCCCAGTGTTACCATTGAGCCTCCATCTACTCCGGCAGTTTCTACGGTTATCCCGACCTCGGCCGAAAAGGTCGTTGCCCCGGCGCGCTCTGCGACCTTATCCTCAGCTGGTCTTAAGGAGGCTCAACTTCCTGCTGATGCCTCTTCTAAAGAGAAACGTGCTATTGCCGTCAAGACTTCTTCTCAGAAAGGTCTTGCCGGCTCTTCTCAGCCGAGCATTGCAGACGCGCTGCGTAAGGGAGCTACCTCCTCCAAAGTCGCTGTTACCTCGGCCACCGGCAGCCAGCTTGCTCTTCATAAGAGCCCTGCGACTGCCGTGGTCGAACCGCCTGCCCGGGGTAAAGTTTTAACTCGGACGACTAAGCGGAACAGACCTTGGGCGCTAGTTGAGTTGCCAATAATCGGAATGCATTGATCGGTTTGAGGGTAACCCAACCAACCCTTCGACTTTCGACATCGTGACGCTTTGACCATCTTTGCTCAGTTTATCATTGATACCAACAAGATGAATGCGGTAATTGTTTTATCTCTGAGTCTTAAATTATTCTCCCTATGTTACCATATTCTCTAGTCCCCGAAACTTGCAAGGAAATAACTTGTTGTATGCTTGGAAGTTTGACTTAATTTTATTTCTAAGGTTTGTTAGTCCGGCCATCTGGTTCATAGTTTATTTGGACTTAGTGTAGCTCTGAATATCCATCCACCTAGAGCCGAGTTAAGTCCTTCTTGACTCGGATCTGGTATAGCTCTGAATATCCAGCCACCTAGAGCCGAATTGAGCTTTGCTTGGTTCGGATCTAGTTTAGCTTTGAATATCCAGCCACCTAGATCTGAGTTAAGTCCTTCTTGACTCGGATCTGGTATAGCTTTGAATATCCAGCCACCTAGAGCCGAATTGAGCTTTGCTTGGTTCGGATCTAGTTTAGCTTTGAATATCCAGCCACCTAGAGCCGAATTGAGCTTTGCTTGGTTCGGATCTAGTTTAGCTTTGAATATCCAGCCACCTAGATCTGAGTTAAGTCCTTCTTGACTCGGACTTAGTCTAGCTTTGAATATCCAGCCACCTAGAGCCGAGTTGAGCTTTGCTTGATTCGGATCTGGTATAGCTCTGAATATCCAGCCACCTAGAGCCGAATTAAGCTTTGCTTGATTCGGATCTGGTATAGCTTTGAATATCCAGCCACCTAGAGCCGAATTGAGCTTTGCTTGATTCGGATCTAAATTAGCTTCTACTTGTTGTTTCATCATTTTGCTCCATTGCTCAGGTTGCACATGACCGACGGACTGCCGAGTTCCAGAGGTTGCTTTTCTTGCACCGCAAGCTGGAAGAGAAGTACGAGAAAGTTCTCCCCGTGGCAAAGAAGGCCGGTGAGTCGATAGTTCCTTTTCCTTATTCCCAACTTTCTCATATACTCGTCCGCGGAATGCCGGCTTACTTCTTGCTGAATAGGTAATATCAATAACCTCAATATCCGCCTTGAAAAGAAGATCAAGACCTTGGAATGTTAGTTTCCTTTCTACTTTACTCCTTCTTCTTTTAGTATCTATGCTAAGTTTCCTTATTGCGTTGGGTTGTGGTAAAGCCGAGTTGCAAGACTTTCTTGTCATAACAAGATTGCGTGCCCATGCCTGACGTGATGCTTCATTTTTTAGAACAAAGCGCAGTTCATTCGGCGCAACTACAAGAAAAAGATGATGAGATAGCTCGCCTGAGATCCGAGGTGAATACACTCAAGCTCTCTCAGAAATCCGAGCTAGAAAAGGTTGACCAAGAATTCTCCTTGGAAAAGAATCGGCTGACTCTGGATCTAGAGAAGAACAAAGAACTCCTCGAAGCTGCCGAACTTAAAACTCGCGGTTTGAGCGAGGAAATTGCTCGTTTCGAGAAGAGTAAAGCTGCTTGGGCCAAAGACCTTCAGATAATGATGAGCTACATTCATCGTAAGTTATTTGACCTGGCCGAGCTAAAAATTTTCTTTGTCTTCACTGCTATCATTTGACATGTCCATGTTTTGCGCAGATCACTTCCCCGAGGCCAAACCCGTGAGTTCTAAAGCTGTTCTTGCAGCTCGCGCTCGTCGTGAACATTCTTTATTGACTTTGAATATTCGATGGAGGATTTCTTGGTTGCCGTTGGTGCTGCAGTTGGTCCGATGAAAATCATGGGTCGGGACTTGGTGCAGGCCGCTATCCGAGCTTACCATGCACTCTGGCCGAATACCTCAGGGACTCCTGATATCAACGAGGTCAAGTTATTGGTGACCAGGCTGAAGGCATCTGAGAGACAGTTGAGTCTTTGGAGAGAATCTGCTGCGCGCGCTGGTGCCGACATGGCCCTTACTGTAATCATGTCATGGTATGAAGACATCTCTCTGGACATTCTGATGAATCTGCGCACTGGCTCCCGCTGGGTTGAAGATCCCACCTTTGTTGCTCTTCGGCAAGCTCGGGCTTTCCAACTCGTCGATTATGCCGACGTGCACACTTGGAATGAAGGGCCGAGTTTTCTCCCAGATCCGGATCAGGAGGTCGCGGGTGATGATTCAGCTGAGCACGGGGAAGGCGAAGATGATTCGGCTACATCCGATAGCTCCAGCTCAAGCTCAGATAGCAACGGTGATGCGCGGTCTTCCTCTAAAGGCACCGGGCATTCTACCCCGCGTACTGATGCTCCTGAACCACCCCGTGATACCGCCGAAGTTACACCAGGGTCGGCGGAGGGCGAGGCGACCTCAGTCGAAGTTCCTCCTACTTGGTGCCCCGCACTTTGAGCAAGTGGTTGCCGCTCCAACGAACAACGCCTAGGTTATTTGCGATCCCTGGTATGCCGGGCGTACAATGTAGACGAAAAATTTGTCAACTCGTATGATTCGAGGTTCTTTCGCTATGTGTTGTTTGAGATTTTTGGTTAAGTGGATGCTCGTCCGAATTCTTGCCTTGTTGGCTCGTAATTTCTTCATCTTTCAGGGCTCAATTTTTGCCGTCTATTTTGATGATCTTATCCAGGCATTGGCGCTGAATATCTACGCTATTGACCTGTTTTGATCATAAGATAATTACTCCGTTGTGGAAGTAAGCAACGATCGCTGGATCGTCGTTTACTATCCGGAACTTCCTTATATAAACCAAGTTTCGGGTATGATTGCGTTTAACATAGGTTTGAGGTATCATATGGTAGTCTCCGAGTCGTTGCTTTAGATGCCGGAGTTTAATTGTCAATACAAATTTGACATATCACATGATAGTCCCTGAGTCAATGCTTTGGGTACCAAGGTGCATATTCGTAACATGAAAGGAACACAACATACGGCATTCCCGAGTCACTGCTCTGGTCGCCAATGCTCAAGTATGTTACATGAAAGAAATAAATATACCATATGGCAGTCCCCGAGTTATTGCTCTGGGTGCCGAGGTCTACACATATAATACAAAATAGCCATTACATATGGCAGCCCCCGAGTAACTGCTCTGGGTGCCGAGGTTCAAATGTCAAACATGAAATAACATCACATATGGCAGTCCCCGAGTAAGCGCTGCAGGTCTAGAGGTTCAAATGTCAAACATGAAATAACATCACATATGGCAGTCCCCGAGTAACTGCTCTGGGTGCCGAGGTTTGAATACATGATATGAAATAAATATAACCTACGGCAGTCCCCGAGTCACTGCTCTGGGTGCCGAGGTTCAAATACATCATTGGTTTTTTGACCTTGAGATACAACACTTATGAGTAGAATGGCCGAAGTAAAGCCACATTCCAGGGGCGCTTCGTTTCTTCACCAGCTTTGTTTGCCTTGCTCTCTCCAGGGGATTGAGCATCGATCAGATAGTATGCATCGTTGTGCAATGCTTTGCTCACGATAAATGGTCCTTCCCATGGGGGTGATAATTTGTGCATGCTTGGTCGTTGCACCAGTAGGAGGACTAAATCTCCTTCTTTGAATACTCTTGGATTCACTTTCTTGCTGTGATACCGCCGCAAGTTACTGTTGATAAATGGCGATCGTGATAATGTCAACTCTCGGCTTCTTCCAGCAGGTCTGACATCTTCGAAACTATTTCATTTGCTTCAGAGGTTGTGTACTGAGCGACTCTTGGCGAGTCATATATTATGTCAGCTGGGAGTACGGCCTCTGCCCCGTATACTAGAAAGAATGGAGTGTAACATGTTGACCTATTCGGAGTAGTTCGAAGGCTCCATAACACGGCCGGGATTTCTTCGATCCAACATCCTGCCGACCGCTGCAAAGGTTCAACAAGTCGTGGTTTTATTCCTGATAACACTAGTCCATTAGATCTTTCAACTTGTCCATTGGATGCTGGGTGAGCCACTGAAGCAACATCTAGTCTTATGTGCTTCTCTTGGCAAAATCTGGCGAAGGCTCCTTCTGCAAAGTTCGTGCCATTATCCGTAATAATACTATGTGGGTATCCGTATCTCAAGATGATATCCTTGAGGAATCTCACTGCTGTGTGCCCATCACACTTTTTGATTGGTTTTACTTCGATCCACTTTGTGAACTTGTCTACCATAACCAAGATGTGGGTCATTCCTCCTCTCGCCGGCTTGAAAGGTCCCACCATGTCTAAACCCCATACAGAAAATGGCCAAGTGATGGGTATTGTTTTTAACTCGGCCGACGGCATATGTATTCTGGCTGCATATCTCTGACACCCATTGCACTTCTTAACTAATTCTTCTGCCTCTTTTACGCGTTGTGATAAAATCCATGCCTGAATGCCTTGGCTACTAAAGCGCGAGATGAGGCATGGTGCCCACATTCTCCTTGGTGTATGTCTAGAAGGATTTCCTGACCTTCTGTGGAACTCACGCATTTCTGCAATATGTTTGTTATGCTTCTCTTATATAACTCATTGTTTATGATTGTATAGGCGTTTGCTCTTCTGATGGTTTGTCTGGCTAACACTTCATTGCTCGGCAATACCGCGTCTTTTAGGTACGAAAATATGGGTTGCGCCCATATCGGCGTTGCTCTTTCTGCGATGATTTCCTTTATCTCCATGTTTTCCCGGCGTATATACCTCGGCTCTCTCCATGATTGCTATTACCTCATTTGTCTCCTCTTTAGGGTTAGAATCTTCTGCAGATCTACCTCCATTGGCGTATGATTCTCTGCCGAACTTCTGGGATAAAGATTGATTCGGACTACGGTGATGGGTTTATTGATGGTTTCTGAGGTGCTCGAGGCAATACACGGAATTGACCGGGTTGATCCTAATTTTGACAATGTATCGGCGTCATTTTACGCTCGTGGAATGTGGTGGAACTCACATCCTTCAAAATATCCACGATTTTTGCACATGGAATCTGTATAAAGCCATATTAGCATCTAACTTCGTCCCAAGTGCCCGATACTTTGTACTACCAGATTCGAGTCACCGTAATACAGGATTGGTATTCCAATTTCTTTTGCCACCTTTAATCCATGGACTAGTGCTTCATATTCAGCTACATTGTTGGACGCAAAATGTATTTTGATACATATTTCAATTGATCTTTTTAGGCGAGGTCAAGACTATTCCTGCTCCCAAACCGTTCCTTAGTTTGGAACCATCAAAATGCATTGTCGATAATTTGGATCGGCAATGGTGGCTCATATTGTACCTCGGCGATCTCGAGAAATTGGCGACACCGAGATTTCATTGCTTCTCTTCTATCAAATTGTGGAGCATACGGTGATAACTCGATCGCCCATTTTGCTATTGACCACTTGCATCTTTGTTGTTCAATATGTCGGCTATGGGTGCCTCACATATTACTCGATGGGGTGCTCTTCAAAATAATGCTTAAGCTTTTTGCCGACATATATACTCCATAGGCCATCTTCCGATAGTGCGGATAATTACGCTTTGAAGTGGATAATACCTCACTTAGATAATACCTTTGGCCTCTGACGACTTACCCTCTTCAAGTCGTTCCTACAACCACAGTACTAACTACTCGATTGGTAGCAGCTATATAAAGTAACATAGGTTCTTTTCGATAAGGAGAAGCTAAAATGGGTGCCGTAACTAGCATCTTTTTCAACTCACGAACGCAAGGTCGGCTGGGGAGTCCAACCGAATTTGTCCGACTTTCTCATCGGTGATAAAGTGGCGTGCCTTTTCTCCTAGCCGGCATACAAATCGACTAAGCGAGGCCAGCAGCCCGTGAATTTTGTACATACATCGTTCAAACATTTGGCAATTCCATTCTTTCTATTGCTCTTATCTTTGTTGGATTAGCCTCGATACCTCATTTGGACACAAGGAACCGAGTAGTTTTCCTGCACGCGTAAACGTGCATTTCTCTGGATTAAGTTTCATTGGAACCTTCTCGGGTTTGCGAAAGTTTAGTATATCTTCTAGCAAAGTTACGCTCTCCTTAGTCTTGATGACTCGTCATCCACATATACTTGTACATTTTTCCTATCGATCATGTAGGCATTTTGCATGCACCTTTGATCGTTGCTCCGCATTTCTCGGGCCGAATGGCATTGTGCGATAACAATAAGCCCGTGCGGGGTAATAAATGATCTTTATTTGATCGGCGGATTTAGCGGTATCTGGTGGAAACGAATCTGGCGTCTACAAATGATAACACTCACGACCCGGTCGAGTCAATGACTTGGTCTATTCTAGGCAATGGAAAAGGATCTTTCGGACACGCCTTGTTAAGTTAGTGTAGTCGATACACATTCGCCATACAATGGCTACATTGGGGTCATCTTTTTCTTTTCTACTAGCACGGTTTGATAACCAATCCGGATAAAGCACCTCCATGATGAACCCGTGAGAAGCCGAGCTATTTCATCCCCTATTACTTTTCTCTGTCTTGGTGACGGCGGAGAGGTTGCTTCACCGGCCGTGCTCTGGCACGACGTTTAAAGAGTGCTCACTAACTCCTCGGCACACCTTGCAGATCTTGAGTTGACCATGCAAATATGTCCGATTCTCACGGAGGAAGTTGGTGAGCTCGCCTTCCTATTTAGCGTCAAGTCCTGCACCAATAGAAACAGTGCGCCTGGGAATTGCTCATCAATGAAATTTCTTCGTCTCTTTGGTCGGTTGAAAAGAAACAACGCCATGAGGGTTGGCGGTCTTGGCATGCTTAGCTGTTGTACCGAGGGCTGCTACCTCTGAATCCTTTGCTTTTCTCTTGCTATAACCAATGACTCGGCCAAATTTGACCCGCCGAGGCACACTCCATTGACTTCTTGTAATCCCCTACATTATCACCCCTTGTGGTCCGGTAACTTCATCTTTAGATAACCTATATGACAATTGCTCATGAATTTGGCGGTCTTGGGTCGTGAGTAGAGCATGATAACAACTTTCGGATCGACCACCTCAAATTCCAAATTTTACGCTCTGCGTTATCTCTTATCTTAATAATCGTCCACTCGGACTTTACCGATGGGCTCACATGAAAGCCTGGCACTATCCCATGGAAAGTTGTCCTCGTGGATCGTAGCATGTTACGTGATATACCGAGCTTGTGCATGGTATCTTTGTACATGATGTTGATCTGCTTCCATTGTCGATGAGTACTTTTGAGAATTTCACATTGATGCTTGGTCCCACAAATGTCGGATCCAACACAAGTGCGTATGATCTGGACTCGGCATTATTAAGGGTGATCTTTCATGCTCCAAGTCATCTCTGATCGGACCATGGCTGGTATCTTGGCCTTCTTAACTGCTGCATTCACTTCCATATGCCGGTGCACGCTCGCTTGTCTTCTCGCTCGCATCGTGAACACACAATAAGACTGGTGATGTTCCTGTAATCATTACGTCCGGCATTTGCGGTTATCCTTCCGTCCCCTGGTTCATTACTTGATGCCTTTGCCTCCTCCGATCCGAGTTATCATTACCTCGGGAGGCGGTAACATCGATTCTTTATTTGCTCCGATTAGCTGGTGATCTTCTTGTTGCACTGATGGGAGCACGAACTCTGCGGGTTCCCCATCGCATTTTTCATCGAGCGCATTCTTGGAAGTTGTATGATTGGCTGGTCTCGATGGGTTTGGCGTGTGAAATTTACGGCTGATCCAACATGGATTCAAACGTATACTTGCCTCTCTTGCCATTGCTTCTTTTGCTCGGGGTCCATTGCCTCTTTCCATCATTTCTCGCGGTCCTTGAGGTCCATTTTTCTCGTTGAGCTGCTCGTGACTCGGTGATCTTGCGCTACAGCCACAGGGCCGAATTATACCTATAATCCGGCCTCTCTCTCTTCTTCTTCCTCGAAATCACGCCTAGATGACCCGCCAACTCTCTCGTGTCTTGGTCTTGTTGCTCACGATGATCTGCCGACATTAACTCCGGTTGGGTTGGGTCACCCAATGCATAGGAGTCCGCCATTCTGATAGTCTCTGCCAGTGTGGTCGGCATATCTCTCTGCAGGCGTTGCCACAGCACACTGCCGTAACGGCAGCCTTGCACGAACCAAGCGATCTCTTGCGATTCAATAACTCCTTCACATGAGTTTCTCAGGTTACACCATCGAGTTAAAAACTCTCTATCTGTTTCATTCGGCCTCTGCTTGCATGGCTAGTTCTTTGTGGTCTATTCGGTCTCTTGTATGTGCGGTAAAGTTCTTGTTGGCGAACATCTCTTGAAATCTAACCAGCGGTTGATCCGCTGGTTGATTATTCAACCATACTGGCTGGTCCTTCCAACATCGTGGGACATACCGCTGACCATCTTAGGTTGCCACCGCTATTTTCACTGCGGTGGCATAATCAATCAACCGATCTTGTGGCTTGGTACTTCCATTGTACGTTTTGTGCCTCTCGCCAACTGAAAATTTGGTTGGTGGTTCGCCCATGATCCGTGGTCCAAAACATCTGGGACCTGGTGGACCTTGCTCTTCAATAGCTCGGACCGGTATAACCGATCCAATTTTACTCTTGCATCACTTCGGCAAGTCTCTGTAAGATTCTATCACGCATCCCATAGTGATTGTCTCCACCTTGGTTTGCATATTCTACCTCGGAATATCCATCATTATACCTTTCATTCATCTCGATTATAACGAAATGGCCTCACTTCTCTTTCTGCGAGGCTCGGGTCTTGGTTGTGGGTTGAGCGGCACTTCTCTTATTCCGCCGGGTTTGGTTTTCATGATTGTCTCTTACGGGTTCTTTCTGCGTGCTCCCCATTACCTCGGCCGCCGTCATTTTCCATCTGACCGTGGTTTCTCTCCCCACTATTACCTCGGCTTGCATTGCCTCATTCTCATTCACCTTTCCAGCTATTGCGGGTCATATGGAACAATTTGTTTGTTCCTCTTCCCGAGGTTCCGCTTTTTCTTTTCTAGCGTTGTTTAGGGTGAAGATGCTGCCTTGCAGATAAAGCAGTGCTTCTGCCGAATGAACCATCCGTGAAGCCCTGGTCTTGGGTTAGCTCTGAGCATTTCCTCATTTCTTTGGTTCGCGATGCGCTGGCTCATTCACTCTTTCTTGTTGCTTCCGAGCTTCCCCGTTAACCCTCTAGTTCCAATCTTTGCGGCATTTGCCGCTCTTAGGTTTTTCGCCGGTATTGTACCTCGGCAAACCAAATCGCTGATTCGGCTCTGTGAGCTTCATGCTCTTTGTTAATGTCATTCATGAGGTTCTTTCCTCTTAATCTTAGTTCGTCCACCGCTCGGGTGCGATATCAACTTATTAGCTTTTGCATATTCTCTCGGGGTCTGTTCAAGGATTCCGCAGGTGATACTTTTTGGCCTCTACCGGCACCTTTTGCTGGTTTCCTCTAATTCTGCTCGAGCATTTGCGGATCAAGTATCGCTACAGGTGTGGTTAAGTTCTCTATAGTTGCACGAAGAATGTTCTCTGGTCTCTCAGAGGTGGTCCTCTCACTCTCGGTGCCTTTGGGGTGGTGTCATGTAGCTCGGCGGGCTTGTCAGGCGAGAATTACCTCGGCGGTTTTGCGGTGTGTGTTGCGGGCGGACCTGTCGCTGCGGCGGGTTCTCTGCTTGACGGCTCGCTGCTCCCGCTTGCGTCCTGCTGCGACCATCACCTCGGCTGCTGCCGGATGCTCTCTGACGGACGGCTCGCGCTTCATGGTGGTTCCCCTGCAACAACAACTGGTGAGGATAAATATCGGTGATGTCGGCCGCGTAGACCTGTGCTCGCCCGGCCGATGAAGATCCCGTTGCGGCGGGGTTCTGAAGCTCCTGCATTGTCTCGACATAGTCAGAGACCAAATCTGGACCAAGCGAAACAACGCTCGCCGGTGTTGATGAAGTTTCCGTCCGGATCACAACTCCATCTAGCACTTGGCTACAGTGGCGCCAAGCGTAAGTGGTGGTGGCACGGCAGATGCCATGGATAGGCTAAAGTACGGGGCCGATGGATGCTAGTGGGATCTGGGGAGGGAAGATGCAACTGTCTTTACACTCAAGCTGCCAAAGTGATGAACTTTATTTCTCTCTTGATGGGTTACAAGTGCTCCTTGAGCTGTTTACAGGGGAACTATGTGAATTTCCCCAGCCTAACGTTCCTCAAACTATCGATCCCCCCTCTGGGTCCAAACCTCCCCTTATAAAGGGGTGCTTCGGGTGCCCTTAGGGCTGACGGGGCAAGCATATTCGTGGAATATGCTTGTCCCAAAATAGTAGTTCGGCGGCCTCCTTTCCCTGTCGCCCTTCTAATGACGGCAAAGCTCCAGTGGCCCCCTTCTACGTGCCTCGGGCTCCAGGACTGTCACCTCCGTGACCTCCCTCTGCCCCTCTGACGCTGTGCATCCTTGTCTCTTGTGCTTGGCCCTGTTCTGATTCCTTCTAGCCTGCAACTATAGTTTGACCCTAGGCTTCTCCTTCTCCTGCAAGCTTCGTATAACTCGGCCTTACCTTGTGTTACTCGGCTCGTTCCTCACCTGCATGAAGATCATTTGGGTAACCCGGCCGAGTTTCTCATTAACTCGGCCGGGTAACCACCTGATATCTGTTCATGAGCTTCTTGCCTCCGCTCATCGGCCGACATATCCATGATTCGGCTGACCTAGGCCGTAGCTCGGCAACCAGACGAGGACAGTACCTCTGTCTTTCCCCGTCTCTGACCTACCCGAGGTTAACTCCCCGACAGGGAACATCACCAGTCTTATTGTGTGTTCACAACGGAACAGCAGGACAAGCAAAGTGTGCAGCGCCGGCATATGAAAGTGAATGCAGTTATGCCGGCAGTACCAAGATACCAGCCATGGTGCGATCGGGGAGGACCTTGAGCATGAAAGACCACCCCAGAATAATGCCGAGTCCAGGATCATATGCACTTGTGTTGGATCCGACATTTGTTGGACGAAGCATCAACGTGAAATTTTCAAAAGTACTTATTGACAATGGGAGAAGTATCAACATCATGTACAAAGATACCATGCATAAACTCGGAATATCGCAGAATATGCTGCAGTCCACGAGGACAACTTTCCATGGGATAGTGCCAGGGATTTCATGTGAGCCCATCGGTAAAGTCCGAGTGGACGTGTTATTCGGTACAAGAGATAACTGCAGAGCAGAAAATTTAGAATTTGAAGTGGTGGATCTGGAAAGTTGTTATCATGCTCTACTCGGACTGACCTTGGCCAAATTTATGAGCGATTGTCATATAAGTTATCTAAAGATGAAGTTACCGGACCACGAGGGGTGATAACGATTGCGAGGATTACAAGAAGTCAATGGAGTGTGCTTGGCCGGGTCAAATTGGCGAGTCATTGGTTATAGCAAGAGAAAGAAAAGGATTCAAGAGGTAGCAGCCCTCGCTCGGTCGGCTGGCCGAACATGCCAAGACAGCCAACCCTCATGGCGGTGTCTCTTTTCACCGACTAAAGAGACAAAGAAGTTTGATTGATGAGCAATTCCCGAGGCGTCTTGTTACTATTGGTGCAGGCCTTGACGCTAAATAGGAAGCGAGCTCACCAACTTCCTCCGTGAGAATCGGGACATATTTGCATGGTCAACTCAAGATCGCAAGGTGTCTTGAGGAGTTAGTGAGCACTCTTTAAACGTCGTGCCGGGGAGCAAGGCCGGTGAAGCAACCTCTCCGCCGCTTCGCCGAAGACAGGAGAAAAGTAATAGGGGATGAAATAGCTCGGCTCCTCGCAGCCGGGTTCATCATGGAGGTGCTATATCCGGATTGGTTATCAAATCCGGTGCTAGTAGAAAAGAAGAAAGATGACCCCAATGTAGACATTGTATGGCGAATGTGTATCGACTACACTAACCTGAACAAGGCATGTCCGAAAGATCCTTTTCCATTGCCTAGAATAGACCAAGTCATTGACTCGACCGCTGGTTGTGAGCTGTTATCGTTTGTAGACGCGTATTCTGGTTTCCACGGATCCGTTAAATCCACCGATCAAATAAAGACTGCATTTATCACCCGTCACGGGCTTATTGTTATCGCACAATGCCATTTGGCTGCGAAATGCAGGAGCAACATATCAAAGATGCATGCAAAATGCTGCATGATCGAGATAGGAAAAATGTACAAGTGTATGTGGATGACGTAGTCATCAAAACTAAAGAGCAAAACTTTGCTAGAAGATATCGGCAAACTTTTGCGAACACGAGAAGGTTCGAATGAAGCTTAATCGAGAAATGCACATTTGGCGTCTTGAGGAAAACTACTCGGTTTCCTTGTGTCTAGCCGAGGTATCGAGGCTAATCCAACAAAGATAAGAGCAGTAGAAAAAATGGAATTGCCAAAATGTTTGAATGATGTACAAAAATTCACGGGCTACTTGGCCTCGCTTAGTCGATTTGTATGTCGGCTAGGAGAGAAGGCACTGCCGCTCTATCAGCTGATGAGAAAGTCGGACAAATTCAGTTGGACTCCGCAGGCGGACCTTGCATTTCGTGAGTTGAAAAAGATGCTAGTTACGGCACCCATTTTAGCTTCTCCATTATCAAAAGAACCTATGCTACTCTATGTAGCGGCTACCAATAGAGTAGTTAGTACTGTAGTCGTAGTGGAACGACTTGAAGATGGAAAGTCGTTTCAGAGGCCGGTCTATTATCTAAGTGAAGTATTATCCACTTCAAAGCAGAATTACCCGCACTATCAGAAGATGGCTTATGGAGTATATATGTCGGCAAAAAAGCTTAAGAATTACTTCGAAGATCACCCCATCAAAATAATCTGTGAGGCACCCATAGCCGACATATTGAGCAACAAAGACGCAAGTGGCCGAATAGCAAAATGGGCGATCGAGTTATCACCGTATGCTCCACAGTTTGATAGAAGAGATGCAATCAAATCTCAGGCTGTCGCCGATTTTCTCGTGGCGGGCGAGAAATATGAGCCACCATTGCGGATCCAAATTCTTGGACAATGCATTTCGATGGTTCCAAACTAAGGAATGGTTTGGGAGCAGGAATAGTGCTAACCTCGCCTAAAAAAGACCAATTGAAATATGTACTGCAAATACATTTTGCTGCGTCCAACAATGTAGCTGAATATGAAGCGCTAGTCCATGGATTGAAAGTAGCAAAATAAATTGGTATAGCCGAATCCTATGCTATGGTGACTCGGATCTAGTAGTACAGCAAGTATCAGGCAGTTGGGACGCGTTAGATGCTAATATGGCTTTATACAGATTCCATGTGCAAAAAATCAGTGGATACTTTGAAGGATGTGAATTCCACCACATACCTCGAGAAAATGACTGCGACACATTGTCAAAATTAGGATCAACCGCAGTCAATTCCTCCGTGTATTGCCTGGAGCACCTCAGAAACCGTCAATAATCCCATCACGAGAATCCGAATCTATCTTTATCCCAACCTGCGAAGATCACACGCCAATGGAGGTAGATCTGCAGAATGACTCGGAACCCCTAAAGAGGGGGACAGCCGAGGTAAGCACAATCATGGAGAGAGCCGAGGTATATACGTCGGCAGAGAACATGGAGATAGACAGTGAGATCACATCAGAAAAAGTAACACCGATATGGGCGCAACCCATATTTTCTTACGTAAAAGACGCGATGTTGCCGAGTAATGAGGTATTAGCTAGACAAACCGTACGAAGAGCAAAAGGCTATACAATCATAAACAATGAGTTATATAAGAGAAGCATCACAAACGTATTGCAGAAGTGCGTGAGTTCCACAGAAGGTCAGGAAATCCTTCTAGACATACACCAAGGAGAATGTGGGCACCGTGCCTCATCTCGCGCTTTAGTAGCCAAGGCATTTAGGCATGGATTCTACTGGACAACGACATTAAAAGAAGCAAAAGAATTAGTTAAGAAATGCAATGGGTGTCAGAGATACGCAACCAGAATACATATGCTTGGTCGTCGAGTTAAAAACAATACCCATCACTTGGCCATTTTACGTATGGGGTTTAGATATGGTGGGACCATTCAAGCGGTGGGAGGAATGACCCACATATTGGTTATGGTAGACAAATTCACAAAATGGATTGAAGTAAAACCAATTAAAAAGTGTGATGGGCACCACAGCAGTGAAATTTCTCAAGGATATCATCTTGAGATACGGTGCACAAAGATATTATTACGGATAATGGCACAAACTTTGCGGAAGGAGCTTCGCTAGATTTTGCCGAGAGAAGCACATAAGACTAGATATTGCCTCTGGCTCTTGACCCAAAGATCCAATGGACAAGTGGAAAGGTCTAATGGACTTGTCGAGAATTAAACCGCGACTCGTCGAACCTTTGCAAAGGTCGGCAGGATGTTGGATCGAAGAAATCCCAGCCGTACTATGGAGCCTGGACTACTCGAATAGATCAACAGCTACACTCCATTCTTTACGGTGTGCGGCGGGGCCGCATTCCAGACATATAATACATGACTCGCCAAGAGTTGCTCGACACAACCTCGGAGACAAATGAGATAGCTCAAGATGCGTAGACCTCTGGAAGAAGCCGGAGAGTTGACATTATCACGATCGGCTATTTATCAACAGAACTTGCGGTATCACGACAAGAAAGTGAATCAAGAGTATTCAAAGAAGGAGATTTGGTCCTCCGACTGGTGCAACGACGGCCGGCATGCACAAGTTGTCACCCCATGGGAAGGACCGTTATTGTGAGCAAAGCATTGCACAACGATGCATATTATATAATCGGCCTCGGTCCCGGAGAACAAAGGCGGAACAAAGCTGGCGAAGCGAAGCGTCCACGAATGTGGCTTTACTTCGGCCATTCTACTCGTAGCATTATATCTCAAAGTCAAAATCCAGCGATGTATTTGAACCTCAGCACCCAGAGCAGTAACTCGGGGACTGCCATAGGTTATATTTCTTTCGTGTTATGTATTTGAACCTCGGCAATCAGAGCAGTTACTCGGGGACTGCCATATGTTATATTTATTTCGTGTTATGTATTTGAACCTCGGCACCCAGAGCAATGACTCGGGGACTGCCATATGTTATATTTATTTCGCGTGATGTGCTTGAACCTTGGCGCCCAGAGCAGTGACTCGAGGACTGCCATATGTTATATCTATTTCGCGTTGTGTACTTGAACCTCGGTGCTCGGAGGAGTAACTCGGGGACTGCCATATGTTATATTTATTTCATGTTACGAATATGAACCTCGGTGCCCAGAGCAGTGACTCGGGGACTGACATATGATACATCAATTTCATATTAATATCTAAATCTCGGCATCTAAAGCAGCGACTCAGGAACTATCGTATGCTACCTCAAACTTATGCTGAACGCACTTAGTCTTATACTACCTCTGAAATTTGATTTACATATTGAAGTTTCGTACAATAAACAATGATCCAGCGATTGCTATATACTTTCACAATGAGGTAGTTAATCTATGTTCAGAACAGATCAATATCATATGATATTCAAAGCTCACGCATGGATAAAACCGTAAAAAATAAAGGCAAAGATAAGCCCTAAAAGGTCAGGAAATTGAGGGCCAGCAAAGCAAGAATTCGGGCGAACACCCACTTAACCAAATGTCACAATAGTACATGGCAAAAGAAATTCAAATCATACAGAGAGTTGACAAAATATTTCGCCTACATCATGCGCCCGACATGCCAGGGATCGGAAATAACTTAGGCGTTGTTCGTTGGGGAGGCAGCTACTTGCTCGGTCAGGGCACTCAGGGTAGGAGGAACCCGAGGTTGCCTCGCCCTCGCCGACCAGTGCAACTTCGCGGAAGTCGAGGTTGCTCAGGAGCATCGATCCGTCGGTAGAATGCGGTACCTTTGGAAGAGGATCGCGCGCGCGTTCTGTCGAGCTTGAGTGGAGCTATCGGATGCACCGAATCATTTTCACCTTCCCCGCTGACTGAATTATCATCCGAGGCACCCCACAACCTCTGATCCGGTGCGGGAGAAAACTCGGCCCTTCATTCCAAGTGTGCATGTCGGTACTCGACGAGTTGGAGCCCGAGAGCTTGCCGAAGAGCAACAAAAGTGGGATCTTCAACCCAGCCGAGCCATGCAAATTTCTCGGGATGTCAAGAGATGTCTTCATACCATGACATGATAACGATGAGGCCATGTCGGCACAAGACGCCCAGATTCTCTCCAAAGACTCAAGCGCCTCTCGGATGCCATTAGCCTTGTCACCAATAACTTGACTTCGTTGATATCGAGTCCCAGGTATTCGGCCGAGTACATGGTAAGCTCGGATAGCGCTGCACCAAGTCCCGCCCATAATTTTCATCGGACCAGCTGCGGCACCAACGGCAACCAAGTAATCCTCCATTGAATATTCGAATCAACGATGTAACAGTTCACCTCGGCGTGAGCTGCAAGAACCGCTTTAGAACTAACGGGCTTGGCCTCGGGAAATGATCTGCATAAGCATGAACGTGTCAAAGGGTAGCAGGGACAAAAATAAAAATATAATTCGCCATGCCAAGTAGCTTACGATGAATGTAGCTCATCATTATCGAAGGTCTTTGGCCCAATCAACCTTACTCTTCTCAAAGCGAGCAATTTCCTCGCTCAAACCCGGGTTTAAGTTCGGCGACTTCAAGGAGTTCTTTGTTCTTGTAGATCCAAAGTCACCGGTAGATTCTTTTCCTCGGAAAATTCTTGGTCGACCTTTTCTAGTTCGGATTTCTGAGAGAGCTTGAGGGTATCCACCTCGGATCGTAGGCGAGCTATCTCATCATCTTTTTCTTGTAGTTGCGCCGAATGAACTGCATTTTGTTCTAAAAAATGCAGCATCACGTCAGGCATGGGCATGCAATCTTGATGTGACACTGCAAAGTCTTGCAACTCGGCTTTACCACAGCCAAACGCAATAAGGAAGCTTAGCAAATATAGTAAAAGGGAGAAGGAGTAAAATAGAACGGAAACTAACCTTCCAGGTTCTTGATCTTCTTTTCAAGACGAATATTGAGGTTATTAATGTTACCTATTCAACAAGAAATAAGCCGGCATTCCGTGGACAAATACATGAGAACGTTGGGAATAAGGAAAAGGAACTCTCGACATAGCAGCCTTCTTCACCACGGGAAGAACTTTCTCGTACTTTTCTTCCAGCTTGCGGTGCGAAAAAAGCAACCTCTGGAACTCGGCGGTCCGCCGGTCATGTGCAACCTGAGTAATGAGGCGCAATGATAAATCAACGAGTAAAAGCTAAACCAGATCCGAGTCAAGCAGGACTTAACTCAGATCTAGGTGGCTGGATATTCAAAGCTAAATTAGATCCGAATCAAGCAAAGCTTAATTCGGCTCTAGGTGGCTGGATATTCAAAGCTAAACCAGATCTGAGTCAGCGGACTTAACTCGGATCTAGGTGGTCGGATATTCAAAGCTAAACGGATCCCAGTCAAGCGGGACTTAACTCGGATCTAGGTGGTCTGGATATTCAAAGCTAAACCAGATCCGAGTCAAGCGGGACTTAACTCGGATCTAGGTGGTGGATATTCAAAGCTAAATTAGATCCGAATAAAGCAAAGCTTAATTCGACTCTAAGTGGCTGGATATTCAAAGCTAAACCAGATCCGAGTCAAGCAGGACTTAACTCAGATCTAGGTGGCTGGATATTCAAAGCTAAATTAGATCCGAATCAAGCAAAGATTAATTCGGCTCTAGGTGGCTGGATATTCAAAGCTAAACCAGACCCGAGTCAAGCAGGACTTAACTCGGATCTAGGTGGCTGGATATTCAAAGCTAAATTAGATCCGAATCAAGCAAAGCTTAATTCGGCTCTAGGTGGCTGGATATTCAAAGCTAAACCAGATCCGAGTCAAGCAGGACTTAACTCGGATCTAGGTGGCTGGATATTCAAAGCTAAACCAAGTCCGAACCACACACAACTAAACTCGGATCTAGATGGCCGGATTAACGAACCTTAGAAATAAATTTAAGTCAAACTTCCAAGTATACAACAAGTTATTTCCTTGCAAGTTTCGGGGACTAGAGCATATGGTAACATCTGAGGAATAATTTAAGACTTAGAGAAACAATAATTACCTCATTCATCTTGTTGGTATCAACGATGAACTTGGCAGCATGGTCAAAACGGCCGCTGATGTCAGAAAGCTGAAAGGGCTGGTTCATAGGATTACCCTCAAACTGATCAGCAGCGTTCAATTATTGGCGTACTCAACCGCGCTCAAGGTGTTCCCACTAGTCAGAGTTAAAACTTTACCGGGCAGGCTGTTCGACCACGCAGTCGCAGGGCTCTTATAAAGAGCAAGCTGGGTGCCCGGCGGCGAGGTAACGTGAGGACTTTGGTAGGCAGCTCCCTTACGCACATGTCGGCAATACTCGGTGAGAAGAGCCGCAAGACCTTTCGAGAAGAAGAAGTCTTGACGGCAATAGCTTCGCCTTTAGAAGAGGCATCAGAGAAGTGACGCCTCGGAAGTGGGGGACGTCCTTAGGAGAAGCGGAGGTTAAAGTCGCAGAGGCGCCGTGATAACGACCCTTCGGCCGAGGTCGGAATGGCCGTAAGCGCGGAGTAGATAGAGGCTCGATGGCAGCGGGGCCCATAGAAGGGGCGGGTTCGGCGAAAACCGGAGGCGGTTCGAATCCAGTCAATGGAAGGGCTCCGGGGACATCGCGACGGCGTATTGAGCTGGAGGAAGCGGGGAATAGGACTAGGAATCCTGTATCATCGGCGGGAGGAGGAGATGGCGGCGAATCGGGCGGCTAGTCATACTAGGACCGGGTTTAATGAAAGAGAACCAAAAATAAGAAATAAGAATCGTCGGATGAGAAGCAGAAGAGAAACAAGAAATATAAGCAAAAGGAACTTACCGTGACCCGGGCATAGTCTTGCGCTGGGAGGGTTGAGCGGATTTCTTCATTCGTTTCTTAGGAACCGCCTCGAGGCACTAGCAGAGCCCAGCGTTTCCCGAGGTAACGGAGGTAGGGAAGCAATAGGCTCGGCGTCGTGAACTGACCGGCGGATTAGCTGGGAAAGTAGAAGCCGGAAATACATAAGAAATAGGCATGGCGGCAACCTCAAGAATTTGGACCTCGTCAATCACCTTCCTCCTCGTCGCTGAAGTCTTGCCGCGAGCTCGAGGGGCAGGATCCGACTTAGGGACGAACTCCTGAGTCCGGCTCACCAAGATCAAGGGTACTCTGTCGGGCCAAGGAGCAGAGAACCGCCGTCCTCATTTTACGCTCTGCGAACCTCTGCAAGACGAGGAGAAAGAGAATTAGATAAACCGTTTCAAAAAAGCAGTGGAATAGCGAGCGATGTTGATTAAGCTCACCTCGGGAGGCGGATGATCGCGGGTGAATGGTTTTAATCCCCAAGCCCAATCCTCGGCATCTCGGTCTTAAAGATAGCTCGGACGCTTATAAATAAGGTAGTTATCCATCTCCACGATCGAGACTCGATTAGGGTCAAGGGACCACTCATGTAGCACGGCTTGTGGGTGCTACGGAAGGCGGATCCGGCTACTAATGAAAGTTGCCATCAGGTCTTCGCCGCATAACCCGGCTCGGATCAATTCTTTAAGCCGAATCTCGAAGGCATCGGCCAAGGCATGAGTTTTCCTCGGATTGTAGAGACAGTTCACTTTAGAAGGTGGGCCAATGGAGAATGGAGGGAGCCGAATCTTGTCCTCCGCCCCTCTGTTCTTGACATAGAAGAATGATTTGTGCCACTTCTTGCACGAATCCAATCCAGTGACACGAGGAAACACGGATTTCCTCCGAGGTGTGATAGACGCTGCCCCACATTGGGTGAGCAACTTCTCGGAAGGTGCGAGATTTGTCGGGGACAACGTTGGGCGGATCTGGAAGAACTTCGACCGGACATGCAATGACGCCACGGGCGAAGTATCCCTCCGGCGGAGATGAAAGCGAAAGAGAAGCTATGGCGTTCGCGAAGATGATGCGGTGAAGGCGAAATGTCGAGGAATTATCTAGCGAAATCACTAAGAGGAGACCGAAGCCCGCAGGCGGTGCGACATGAAAACCACATACTCGCCCTCTCGATATTCGGAGGATTGCTGCCGAGTGCGGCAAGAAACCTCGGTGGGAATTCTTCGTGTCGGATGAGCCATTCAATCTCACGGTGGCGGAAGAACCCTGCCACGAGCCTCGCTCGGGCCGGATCAGCGTCGTCGTCCTCAACCAGGCGCCGCTAAGCGAACTAGACATATGTGTCTTGGGAAGATCGCGGAGGAAAGGCTGGCGGTGGAGGGAGTTTAGAGATGCAAGGCCCGTCGGGACTTTGCGAGAACAATGGAGAAAGCGGAGGAACCGTCGCGAGCACGGAATCGAGCAGATGAATCTAGGGAAAGATCAGGCAAGGCGACGGAGAGGACTCACCGTGAGCCAAAGCATGGAGCGCGCGGGCAAAGCAAGCGAAGCGGCGGAATCTTCACCGTGGAGGCTCGGCAGCGGCGGCGGGCGCAAGAGGACGCCACGGTGAGAGGAAGAAGGAGGACGGAGGCGGCGATAAGGGGAAAGTGAATCCCCAAAGCAGCCCCTCTCTTTATAATCGAGCCTTGAACAGGGAAGTGGGATCGTGGGTGTGGAGGTTGTCCGTGTAGATCGTGGGTGCAAGGCCTAACGCATGACGTGTGAGCCACACCAACGGCCACACACGAAGAAAGAGCGTTACGATCCCCAAGGGGAACGGCACCCGATGCGTCGCAGCGGCGCGGCAGTACAAAGTTAATCGTAGCTTGTCGATGAAAGTCTTGTGGGGACCTAAAACTAGAAGAACAATGATGGGGATGACACGTGGGACATGGCGTGCGAGGAAGGAACGAGGAAACCTCGGATGAAGATATAACTGAAACAAAACGAAGAATATAATGAAGCTGATATGACCCGCCAAAGCTATCGGCAGGCCACACCGAGGACTAATGTCGGGGTTGACCTCGGGTAGGTCGAGACGGAAAGACAGGTACATTCCCGTCTAGTTTCCGAGATTCTGTCCGTCGGAATCATGAATATGTGCCGACGTCACGGGCGAAGCTGTATATGTATCAAGCGATTACCGGCGAGTTACTAAGAGGGTCGGCGGGTTAGCCCAAGTGATCTTGATGCGGTGAAGAGCAGCCGAGTTACACAAGGTAAGGTAGGCCGAGTTGTCTGAAACTTGCGGAGAAGGAGAAGCCCAAGGTCAAACTATAGCTGCAGGCTAGAAGGAATCGAGCGAGCCAAGCACAAGAGACAAGGATACACGTCGGAGGCGAAGGAGGTCACGGTGGCAGTCCCGGGCCCGAGGCACGAGGAGGGCCCTGGAGCCTTGCCCTCGTTAGAAGGCGACAGGAAAGGAGGCCGCGAACTACTATTTTGGGACAAGCATATTCCACGAATATGCTTGCCTCGTCGACCTAAGGGCCAAGGCACTCCTTTATAAGGGGAGGCTTGGACCCTGAGGAAGGCATCGACTCTTTGAGCATTGTTAGGCTGGGGAGATTCATCTTGTCCCCCTGTATACAGCTCGAGGAGCACTTGTAACCCAACAAGAGAGAAATAAAGATCATAACTTTAGCAGCTTGAGTGTAAACACGGTTGCATATTCCCTCCCCGGATCCCACTAGCATCCATTGGCCCCATACTTTAGCCTACCCATGGCATCTGCCGTGCCACCACCACGACATCCCCCTTCTCCCCTCTCTTCCCCCCACCCTCAAATCTCTCACATAAGAAGCTTCATTTGGTGGATTTCGTCCCCTCCCCAGCTGCTAGAGGTACCCTCCCTCATTTCCCTCCGTTTTGACCTATTGAAATCTTTCATTTTGGTTGGACTTGGCTTGAAACCCTAGAAATTTGATCTGGGGAGAAATGTTTGGAAATTTGTTAGATTCATTGGCGTTTAGGGTTGTTGAAATGTTAGTGTTTGGTTTATTGAAATGTTATGGCTAGGGTTAGGGTTTGCTTATGTAAGAGAGGATGTTCTTGTCGGCTATATGGTTTGGTAATGTCATTATTATATTTTTGTGTATCTTGTCATGGGTAGATAATGAATATATTCTCCTATTTGTTAGGGATGCCAAGAATTGTTCATGTTCATCATGTGGACAAGGATGCCTTTTTGAAAGGTAACATAGAAACGGACCCGTATGAGCTAGATATGGTGTTTGAGCGTAGTCCCACCTATGCCGAGGTCTTGGAGCAAGTGAGGATTGAATTGAAATGGATGAACCCAAGTGATGTTTTTGAGTTCGCGGGAAGACATAATGTGGTTTGGGAATGCATATCCGTTGGAAGACCATGTGTATCTTCTCCGAGGCCCGTTGGCTTGCATGCAAGGAGGTGGTGTCCGAATCAGTAGACAAAGCTCTTGAGCTATTTGCCACCAAGAAGGTTGATGGTTCATTGCCTTTGGACTTGAACCGTCTTTCCTCCCCATTGGATACTAGGAGTCATCCACCCGTAGAGGAAGAGCTATGGAGTGAACCTCCTTTGACCCAAATATTGAGCCAGATTTCAAAAGAGCAAGACGAAGTGTTGGAAGAGGACAATGATGATTGTGGGGGTGAAGAACATGATGATGATATTGAACTCCATGACAACAATGTTGGAGATTTGGACAAATATATCACTCAAGATGACATGGACCGTGACCTCCCATATTCTCGAGGCTATGCATCAGACTCGGATGATGATGGTCCCGAAGAATAAGTTGATAAGGAGGGGTTCACGGCTAGAGAGGCCGAAATCCACGATACCGTATTGCGGCGGGACCATCGGGTGCCTTTGTTTCGTGAACTTAGTCTTGCGGATGAAGCCACGGTTGATGGTGGCAAGGACATAATTCTTGGACCAAGGACAAGTTCTTACCGGGATGACAATCACGTGAATAATGTTTTTTCCAAAGGATCAAGGTTCAAGACCTTGTTGGAATTTAAGCATTGGATAAAGGATTTCTCGGTTAAGCATCATCGTCCTTACACGGTCGTGCACTCGGATATCAAGAAGCGTTACACGGTGAAGTGTGAGGAGGAATGATGTCCTTGGATTTTGCGTGCAAGACCATTCAAGGGAGGTCCCGATTGGCACATATATAGTTGTGTATCAACTCACATGTGCCGAGGCCCGGTGGTGGATGGCAAGGATGCGAAGGACGAGTACCGGAAATTCACCTCCGAGTTACTCGCTTATAGGCTTTCCAATGACATCGCGTCATTTCCATAATGAGCATCAAGATGGTTATGGAGCTTGTGAAAGCCCTCTTTCACTACGAAGTGAAGTACGAGCAGGAATGGAAGGCTAAGCAAGCCACATTTAAGATGTTATACGGTGATTGGGAGGAATCTTATAACCGAATCCCAAGGTTGTTGGGAGCGATGGCCAATGCTAACCCGGGCATGGTTCATGTGGTTGAACCTTATGGGAACAAGACAAGGATAGTAAACGGAAAAATCGTTCGAGTTTTTGGCCGTGCATTTTGGGGTTTCGAGCAATGTGTCCGGGCTTTTGAACATTGTAGGCCGGTCATCTCTGTTGATGGCACCTTTATGACCAGGCAATTCAAGGGCACTATCTTGATTGCAATAGGCAATGATGCCAACAACCGGTTGATTCCTTTGGTGTTTGCTTTGGTGGAGGTGGAAAGCAATGATAATTGGGAGTAGTTCTTCCTTCTTCTGAGAACCAAGATATTACCCCCTAAAAGGGAAATATGTGTCATCTCTGACCATCATCGAGGAATTCTCAATGCGGTGATGATTGATATTCCCGGCCATGT
Source organism: Avena longiglumis (assembly GCA_030063025.1). Classification (NCBI taxonomy): domain Eukaryota; kingdom Viridiplantae; phylum Streptophyta; class Magnoliopsida; order Poales; family Poaceae; genus Avena; species Avena longiglumis. The sequence continues at coordinate 88,558,304 of CP125976.1, forward strand.
TCCGTTGCACCATTGATGGTGCATGAGACACTTTTGTGCAAACTTCTATAGGGCATGCAAGAGCAAGGATTTGTCTGATGATCTACAAGATTGTCGTCTCGCTTTCATGGAACGTTGTTTCTCAAACTTGTACAACAAATTGCTCTTCAACAAAGAGCTCAATGCGGGTGGTCGAAAGTTTCTCTATAGGAATATTGAAGATAGCACAAAGTGGGCACGAGATTTCGATGACGATGGCCGGAGGTTTGGCCAAATGACAAGAAACATGGCAGAATGCTTCAACAAGTTGCTCAAAGGTGTCCGTGCATTGCTCGTCATGGCAATAGTTCGATATACATTCGACATGATGAATGAGTATTTTCTGAAATACTCCATTGAAATGGAACGGCAGATTGCGGGGGACAATAAGAACAAGTACACATACAAGTACCCACCTACGGTTGACGATTGGATGCAATTTCATTCAAAGAAAGCGAATGCCCAAGTTGTCGCAGAATTTGATAATGATGAGCTAATTTACCAAGTTACGGAGCCCGGAGGTACAACGGCTGATGGTGTCCAACATGGTAGCCGAGCTTTCAAGGTCTCGTTCAAGACTTGTGAGTGCACATGAAGAAGGCCATCGTTGCTTCATCTTGGGTGCTCGCACTTTCTCGTGGCGTCTCGCAGACGACATTTGGATTACAATAATCCGCTCGCGGTGAGAGAGTCCGAGTTCTCTATTGATACTACTAAGAAGACATGGTCTCCTAGATTTCACCCATACCTGGACCAATCACAATGGCCGGAGTACCATGGAATTCAACTATGGCACGATCCGAAATGGAAGGTGATTAAACATGGAAGACGCAAGACAAAGCGCTTTAGAAGCAACATGGATGGATGGGGCCGTGGAGGTGGTCGAGAAACGGGCAATGACCAATTCCAAGAGCCTGGTGAGAGAGATCAGTGTGGAACGTGCAATCGTGAAGGCCACAATGCAAGAAAGTGTTACCAAAGGAAAAGAGAAAAATGAAATGAAGCAAGCACTAGCCAACCAAGTGGTACCCAACAAGACCCAAGCCAACCGAGTGGTAGCCAACAAGTCCCAAGCCAACCAAGAACTAGCCAACAAGTTCCAAGCCAACCAAGAACTAGCCAACAAGTCCCAAGCTAATATGTCGTCCCCTCCCTGACATGCATGTTGTACTCGTTGTAGGCAAGGTCATCAAACACACACGGCTCTTGCAATATTTTATCCTTAAAAGACGGTGGGCAAATGGAGACACGAGTACTAGCAAGAAACCACCGAAGGTAGTTGTTGAATGCAACTGCGCAATGAGCTCTTCCACTATTCCATTCTGTTTGTTGAGCCTGTTGTGAGACCCTGACGCATGGCTCAATAGGATTGATAGGAAACCCATACCAACAAGTTGCAACTTCTTTTTTGGAAGCTCATTCGAAAAGAACTCTAAGGTTAAGCGTGCTTAGCCTAGAGAAATTCTAGGATGGGTGACCGACCGGGAAGTGGATAACCGGGTGCGCACGAGTGAGGACAAAGTGTGCAGGAACGACTAGTGTTGGTCTGTGGAGTTAGTCTAGATATCCTATTGAGCTACCAGAAGTGAGAGCCATCGGTCCAGAGTGACCGGGGGTGTTGCAAGTGGTATCAGAGCCGACCCTCGGGGTTACATGGGAGTGTGCGGGTCAGTGGCGAACATGTGTAGCATGGCGCGTGTGGCCCGGAGTGGAAACGACATGGCAATGTGCCGGCACTGGACGCACAGACGTGTGCCAAGATGGGAAGTTCCTGGCTTGTGGTTGATCGATGATGACATCAATCTTCTAAGGGTGGTTGTATGTGAGACCCTGACGCATGGCTGATGGATCAATAGGATTGATAGCAAACCCATACCAACAAGTTGCAACTTCTTTTTCGGAAGCTCATTCGAAAAGAACTCTAAGGTTAAGCGGGCTTGGCCTAGAGCAATTCTAGGATGGGTGACCGACCGGTAAGTGGGTAACCGGGTGCGCACGAGTGAGGACAAAGTGCGCAGAAAAGACTAGTGTTGGTCTGTGAGGTTAGTCTAGAGATCCTATTGAGCTGCCAGAAGTGACAGCCGTCGGTCCAGAGTGACCGGGAGTGTTACACCTGCTGCACACAAATGATGAACTCCATGAAGTACTTCCTATGATGGTGATCCCAATTCATGATCTTCCTCTGTCTCTTCCTTTCCAACCTGCATAATAATAAAGAACTATGTTAGTACCATCCACAGCAATTGGGCACAAGTCCTCATGCTAACTAACCTATGAAGCTCCTTGACGGTGTCCTTCCACACGGGAGGGTTGCACTAAAACAACCCGAACTGCCTCATCACCCGGTGTGGCATATGATACTCAATCGCCCAATTGCAAATCAATGGGCAGCCCATGATGAAGAGACATTGTTCCTCCAAGCACTTCGATCTAAGATCAAACCTGGGAGCAACACCAAGATCGTCCCCGTAACCATAAGGCTCCCACTCCACCTGCAACATATCATAAGAACATGTTTGCTATCGATTTTGACTCGTGAGGTAAACATTATGGGGAGTGATGTAGAGACAAACATCTACCTGCTCGGGCGTAAGCGCATCAAACTCGTTTGTGTACTTCAGGTACATGGCATCAACATCGCTTGTCATCTCCGACACCAGGTCCCACTTGTAAGCCCAAGTGGGGAGGCGTAGAGGGTTTCTATTAAACGATGGCCAAGCATGGTGATCCACCTCTTTCGGACGCCCAACTGGTAAGCGTACCTAGCTCCATATTGAGATAAGAACCATAGCACCACCTATTCCGGCATTTTGGTCTGCCCTACGACAGGCGTCCAACTGCAAGTGAACAGAAAAGAGGCCAGGATAGCATATGTGTGGAGTCGACATGTACAAATGAACGTAGATAATAAGTGATTACCTGCCGGTACAAGTAGGCAAGAGCTGCCGAACCTCGGCTGATATTGCTGTCAAAGTTTGCTAGTGCCTTCAGCCACACCCACTGAGCGGTCCTACCTCCGCTGTCAGCAAACAAAGTCCTAGAGAGGACACACCACACATACACACGAGCATGTGTCTCGATCACCTCAACCTCGGCTCGCTCCGGACAATGCGCAAAGTTCTCCACAATCCACGCATATGTCGCTCCTGCTGGGACTCTATATTTACTCTTGTCCTCAAGTTTTACATGAGCCATGCCAATAAGTAGCTGCATCTCATTGCACCACCCGTCAGAATCTGTGCTCATACAGCGAGGATTCCCCGCGATAGAAAGTCCAAAGATCATGGAAACATCCTGAAGAGTAGGGGTGATCTCGCCGCTCTAGAGGTGGAAAGTGTGCGTCTCCGGCCTCCACCAGTCAACAAGTGCGGTGATAGCAGCCGCATTGAGGTTTGGCGTCGACCGACACACAAGCGTGATGAAAGGGAGGAGGCCTAGCCGCTTGATGTACTCAGTGTACCGTTCGTTGTACGACATGTCATTCAAAGAAACGCCATGAGACCGAAGCTTAAGGGGTCGAAGCTTCTGCATACATACAAGATAAAACATTATGCTTCTTCCAACACAATTGAATCAATATAAAAATAAAAACAAACAAGTACAACTATGGTTTTATTACCATATGCTTCTCCGCCATCAAGTATGCCCGGTGTTCAGAATCCTAATAATCCTCAAGTAGCCACACCATCCTACATATATATTCCAAACATCAATGAGTGGTTCATCCTATGTGGCCATTGTTTCAATTTCTATAAGAAACTACAAAGGATATGGGAAAAATATTATTAACACGTTCATACAAATCCATATGCAACCATCATATTCAATGCAAACCAACAACACACATCGATTCCCCATCAAATACAACTAATATATAACTACCAAGTAACCAAAAACATGCACACATAGGCTATATTATGAATCCAACTAGACCTAGGGTTTCAAACAAATTAGAAGAGAATGTGCAAAAATTATTGGATGATATAGATGGGAAAGGAGGAGAATACCTTGAGGGAGAGATTGAGAAGCAAATCCACGGGCAAATCCTTCAGATCTGATGGTTTCTAGGAGGGGATTTGAGAGAGAGGGGAGAAAGGAACCATCGGCGCCCCTCTGTGTTCTTCTGGCGGCCTGGTGGAACTGAATGGGTTGGGTGGGGAGAGGGCCGCGCGTGGCAGGTAAGTCTCATTGTGTAGCGCCTCTCTGATAGGCGCTACACATTAGAGCATAGCGCCTATCAGAAAGACGCTACACATTGTGCTTAGCTCCTAGGCGTCCTGCACCGGGCTTAACGCCTATCGTCCACACGGTCGGGTGGGGCCGAGGCGGGCAGGGCAGTCGTCAGTTGGCGAGGGGCATAGCACTTATAGCATAACGTCTTTCTATTAGACGTTACCCAAAGGGTTAGTGCTAGTAAAATTCTTTCGCTGAGGATTTATTTTGTGAAATTCTTTTAAAGAATGGTTATTTTTGTCCGTTCTGCCCAATAATACAACGGCCGGGGCGCAGGTGCTAGGTGCCGGTAGAGACCAAAACATGTCGCGTTGGCCCCTGACCTGCTAGCTGCTGCATGCATGATGCTAGCAGCTAACGACCGGTTGATTGATTGCTGATTGATCCAAAACCGATCGATCGATCGATGGGAACTGCACTCCCAATCGATTAGCAACTCATAGATCGGTCCATTTTCAGCTGCATTGCATGATTGATCCAACGCAAGGCTGCTGACTGCCCCCACCAGCGGCGTGCAAGCAGCTGGCCGACCGGCCGGCCGGACTCTCACTCTCGCCCACACACGATGATGGCGATAATGCATCCATGCATGGTCCATCAGATCTAGCGAGCTAAGCTCTGCAGTTGCAATGCCAGATCTCCCGCCTAAGAAACGACCGACCAAACTACTACAGCAACTACTCGGTACGATAGTAGACTAGTAGTATATCGTTAATATAAATCCAACAAGACAATGGCAATGCGTGGCAAACGTACCTAACCCGGCCTGTTGTCAGTGAGGCGGGAGGAAACTACTTTTAGATCCTAGCACAAGCTTTGCCTTTCAACTATGAAAAGAGAAGCATGGGAATTTTTTGGAGGATAGACAAAATAAATATGGTATGGTTTAGGATAATGGGAATGGGCTATTGATTCCATAGAAATTCTGGAGGAAATAAAACATCTTCTCTTTGGGTTTATGATCCATGTACATGTACTACATGCTACCTCAAACGATCCAAACAATATTTTAGTTTTGATTCCGGTTACTGCAGGCATCCATGATACCTTGCATCTCAATTCATGTGTTTTGGTTCCCGCGTTACAAATGAGGCCTTATTTAATAAAATTGTTGCCAATTTAATTAGAAGAAACAAGACTGCACCCATCCACAAAACCTACCCAACCTTGTACATGTACACCCCAACTAGGTCGGAGCCAGAAAAAAAATATGAAGGGGGCCGAGGAAAGAAATCTAGAGGAAAGAATCCTTGGGAGGGCTGAAATGCTAAAATATATAATTTTCAAGGGGTTTAAGCTCAAATAAGAGGGACTCTAAACCAAAAAAAATCCTTGTTATGGGAGCCATGCTAAAGTTGGTCCTCCTGTCTGTGTCACTGACCATAACCGACATGCATGGTCATGCTAGAGAAAACCCATCGCACACCATAACAACCATTTGAAATTGCCTACAACATCATTGCATGCCTATCACACCGTGATCCGGTAACTACGACCTCGTTGTGCACAATCAGAGACTCACGGTCAGTACAACGACTACACTAACCTCACAAGTCACAAGTAGAGGTACGGTAGCCGGCTAACCCATGATATGAAGAAAACCAATCAAGGCGATCCAAGGAGAGCCACTCACCACCACCTTCATTGTGACACAAACAAAGTGCCACAGGATTAAGGGTGGCCCAACACAACCAAGCTCTACTGGCGGCAGCCACAAGAACAAGCCACCAAGCTCACTGGCGGAACCACCTCTTGGCGACCCTATGAGGATGCCTGGCTCGACCTTTGAAAAGTATGACATATCATAGGTTGATAATGACTTTTTGGCGGGCAATCATCGACCTGCCAACAATTAAATTCCGCTAGACTCCCACAACTGCCTGACTCCGGCATTGGCCAACCAATGGACCCTTAGCCCACAGCGAGCTAAGAAACAATGCCTTAAAGAAATGGCAACCACCAGCCAAAAGCCCCAGCATCTATCGGCCCCAAAAGACCTAAGTGGTCTTTTATCGAGGTAAGAAGAGATAGATAGTAACATGTTAACTGTGCCCATGGACTAGGGCGGGTCTACCCTCCCTCTAGCCTTGGTGGCCACCAGAAAGCAGGCTTTCTGACGACTAACAATTCAATTTCATATAGGTTTTTGAGTCAAAAACAACATTGTAGGTATGTTTACCTTGGATTTTATATGTTTTTGAGTCCATTACTGAGGGCATCCTTATCACGGTCAAAAGCGGAAAACATAGTTTTTGTTCGGTTATGTGTCAATCTAAGATAACAAGTGCCATGGGCGACCGATATGCATTGTCAAGATGGTGCCCGGCATCGGCATGCATGGCATGCGTCACGTTGCTGTCGCCCCATGATTTAATTTGCTTTGCGGACATGGTTGACGGTCGCTAGTTATTACTCCCTCTGATCCAAATTAATTGACTTTTATATATGGATATATCTAAAAATAAAATATGTTTAGATATATTCATATATAAACAAATTAAATCATGGGGCAGGAAGGCAGGAAGCAGCACAAGGGTAGCCTACAGAAACGGTTGCAGTTGCGTACGTCGACTATGGAGCTGGGCCGGGACCACCATTAACCGCCACTGGACCCTCGGAGCGGCGGCTGGGCTCCGCGGCCGCGGCCCTGGGTGCCCTGCTCCGTTGTGGGCCCATCGGTTAATTGTTTCTGTTAGCTCGGGCCAGGGAGCTAGCGGGAGATTGGGCCCGTCCTCTGATCGCCCTGGGGCATGCGTGATGCTGCTCCCTCTGGCTCTCTTGCTGTGCTCGCTGATTGCACCGTAGTACTCGCTTCGCGGTCCGTTTCACTAACGAAAAAGAGTCGGTAAAAATGCATCCATTTTTTAGTTCATCTTCTTGTTTCTATCACTATCACGACGAGCATGCATTACCCGCCGCATTTTTCGACGAGTATATACTAGTCACCGCTTCCTTTTCTTACTAATACGGCTATAGGACCTTACAGGACAGCGTAAGGTCTGAGGCATCGCGAGACTGGACTCTGGAGAGGACAGTCCCGGCTATGCATGCTGGTCGGCGAGATCTGAACCTATGCGTGCTGCATGCTGCGAACTGAATATGATAATCCACACATCACGTGTGTACTTGAAGCGCGGTGCAACTGACCAGACGCGGGCGTGCATGCGGCCGGAACATGCACGATCTAGTACGTACGTACGTGCTCCGAGTGAAGATCGATGCATGAACAGGAGAAGGAATTCAGAAACTTTTTTTTGTGTGACGGTCAGGAGTTAATTAGCTAGTTCAAAAAAGAACTACTCTCACATATTTATATCGGCGCAGGGTGGAGCGGGGTTCGGTCGATGCATGGTGCGTACGTGTGATGAATTCAAGCTTTTGCTAGCCAGATTTGCTTCCCTTTCCCATGTCGTCGATCGTATACGCATTCCTCGCCGCAAGCCAAGCCCTGCGCGCGTCCGCCGCCGTGCTCTACTTAATGCATGGTTGCACATTACAGGCGCCACTGTACACCTGAAGACGATCGATCGAACGTATAGTAGGTGCCTACTTGTCTGCAGCTGCAGTTACAGCGGTACGTACGTGGACATAAGTGTAGTAGCTCCGATAGACTCATCGACATCCATGTCATATAGTAGTACGTGCGTGCTTCAGTAGCATCCAATGATCCCGTGGTGGCGATGACGGCAATGAAACACATGCGTAGAGAATTACGGCATCATCCTCTGACAGCGTTTAAATCACCACCATATATATTCTCGTCTATCATTAATTCCTTGTTATTTACTTAGAGGATGGATCGGGATAGGCCAGAGGGCACAAGCTGGCTTGTTGGCTGCTAGCCCACTTGAGCAGCAGGCAGATAACGATCGACCAATGTCATGCGTGAACAAGCCGCAGGACCATATAGTGATATGGATATATGCAGTGCTTACGCATGCAGACAGTTCATGTGGCCGGCAGGCCAATAATGAGTTCTCGGGCCGGGGAGGCCGGACGGACGGACGATGAATAATGTTTGCGGCAGCCGTGATGGGTGTGAGTGACACCACGCGTGCTCTATCCCGTGGTCTACATAGGTATGTTTTATAAAAAAGATTAAAACATTTTATGATTCCTTCGATTCATAATAAGTGTGGCTTATCTAATAAAAAGTTTGTATAAATTTTATACTAGATAAGCGATACTTATTATGGATTCGGAGTACTATAAAATGGAGTGAGTCTACCTAAGGCGTGTTTGGTAGGCCGGATTCCTATTTCTCGCAAGAAATAAGCTTGTTTGGTTATTCGGTCGGCATGAGTTTGCTGCATGGCACGAGTTTTAAAGAAGGCCAAAAGTTGGCCTGCTGGGAACACTAATTTTGGGCGTTTCTGCAGGGATAGACCCTACTCATGCAAAAGGGGGGGCCTGCGCCGCCATGCGAGCTCGGCGATGGCACGAGCCACGGGTTTTCCCCAAAAGCTGGCAGGAGAAATTTTGTCACCGCCCACTACAGTGCGGCGGTATATATCACCACCCGCCACACCAACGTTCCTCGCCACCATTTTCCATTCTTCAAGCTCTCAAGCCGGCAAGGTTCTTCATCGGCCAGCAGGTAAGCGGCGGTAGTGGAGGTGGTGGTTGTAGATCGGCCGGTGCAGGCGTTCTTCTCCAAGATCTTCAGCGGCGACGTGCTCCGCTCCTACGATGCCAGTGAGTTCCATCAAACCCCAGATGTAGTAGCTTCGATCTGTTAGCACCTCGAAGATCTGATTGTAGTTTACGATAGATCTATGTTAGTATGCCCAATGAACTGCTACGTATAGTCATAGATCAGTGTCTTTGTGGACTGATTGCATGTTTAAGCTTGTGTCCATGCCTAGTCTAGGTCCTGATATGTCCGACCGTGAGATCTATAGGACATGACCGTTGATGAGTTCAGCCAGGCCCTCATGGATTCTCAAGAGACCTTTGTCGCTAAGACCCAATCCCAGCTCCCGCCTCTGAGGCTCACATATCCTCATCGCATGGAGATCCTTGTCTACTCCTCACCGGGTACACGGTGGAGCAGATTGCAGAGCAAGCTGCCAAGATCTTGGCCAAGAAGAAAGCCATCAACGCTGGCAAATCCCACGGGCCAGTGCAAGGGGGTGAAGGGCACCATGAAGTGAGAATCATTCCTCTCGGCATTCGTGCTCAATCAGATGTGCGAGATCATCAAGAGCGGCGTGAGGACGGAGAAGGGGTTCAAAGAGGTGCACCTCAACACTGTTGCCCGCAAGGTGTTTGAGTTTTGTGGCATCGAGGTGTCCTCACAGCAGGTGTACAACCACCTACATAAGTGGAGGACCAGGTGATGTTGACAAGCTCAGATACCTTAGCAGAGCTAGCTGGGACGAGGACACCTACACCATCATCTTGGAGGACGCTCCCTACATGGGACACATCTCGGTATTAACTAATTTCAGTAACATCGCTATGATTCCCTTGTGTAACCTCGCTAACCTCCCTACAATTTCATGTCTCAGGATCACCCCAAGGATGCTGAGTATCTGAACAAGCCTGTCGCCAACTATAGGTAGATGGTGATCATCTTCTCCTACGGCCTTGCCACTGGCAGGTTTGCAATGGGCTCCAGTGAGCCTCTTGGCGATCTAAGCCCTAAATACATGCAGACCCAGGAGTCAGAGCAGTGGTGCTTGATGAAGAGGCCGAGACCGATGCTGCCATAGATTCTCTTGCTACCGGTGTTGGTCAAGCCGGCAACACAAATGGCTACGTTGCTGCTGGCTTAGATCCTTGCAAGAAGAGGAAGAGGTCGCTGCTAAGAGAGGAAGACGTCGTTGCCATCACGTGCATGATAGAGGACGTGAAAGCGGTGGCGATCGCCATCACCACTGCTTCCCCTCCTAATGTACACCCTGTAGGGGTTCGTAGCATGGAGAACAAAAAAATTATATCGCATGAACACACACAAGCCAAGATCTATCTACTAGATTGTAGCAACGAGTCGATAGAGTACTAACCCTCGAAGATCCAAAGCGGTTAACAAGAGCAGATTCTCGTGGGTGATGTAGTCGTTCACTTGCCGATCTCTAGATCGCGTAGGCGATCCTTCCGGCGCCGCGTTCCGGCAGCGCTCCCGCAGTCGGTCACACGTACGGTACTCGATGAAGACCTTCCTCTCCCTTGTTCCAGCAGGCAGCGGAGGTTGTAGCTCTCTCCTCGCGATTCTGGCAGCACGACGGCGTGGTGTCAGAAGTAGAGGGGACATCCCACAGGGCTTCGCCTAAGCCGGAGCTAGTATGGTGGAGTAGAAGAGGGCCTCGGCGATCTAGGTTTTAGATGCCTAGGGAAGAGTGCAGCCGGCGGCTAGGGTTTAGGCTAGACGACAGCGGCGATTTAGAGGGTATCTAGGGCGTCGGCGGCTTGGGGGGGCAGCGGTGGCCTAGGGATTGGGTCTTGGGCGCCTAGGGCAAGGGGGATACCTTGGGGTGTGCCCCCACCCATCCTTATATAGGTGGGGCGTCCAAGGGTGTTCCCAACCCAGGTGGAAACCCTCCCTAACTCAGAAACCCTCTCTAACTTGGAAACCATGTTGGGATTTGATTTTTTCAAACTGCCTTCTTGACTTCAAATTAGAGTTTGATTTCTCTCTTCCAAGTGTCCAGCCAAGTGACCTAGGACATGATGCAACCATTCCACTTTGTCATGACACATCCATGTACCCTTTCCCTTCCATATCGATGAACCTTCTAGACCCTTCTAGAACATTTCGGTGAAAACACCGAAATCATTCCCGAACTCCGAAATTGGACTTTCCTTATATGAATCTTATTCTCTAGACCATTCCGGATCTCCTCGTGATATCTCATATCCCATCCGAGACTCTGAACAACATTTGGTCTCTTTACTCACATTCCATATCTACTAAAAAACATCGAATCCTTAAGTGTGTCTCCCTACGGTTCGTGAACTATGAAGACATGATCGAGAATCTTCTCCGATCAATAACCAATAGAGGAATCTAGAAATGCATATGGATCCCACATATTTCTACGATTACTTCGCGATCGAATGAACCATTTACATATGAAACCAATTTCCCTTTGTCTCGCGATATTTTACTTATCCGAGGTCTGATCGTCGGTATCCCTGCATACCTAGTTCAACCTCGTTATCGATAAGTACTCTTTTCTCGTTCCCGTGATATGCGATCCCTTGTGAGCCAGTCACATGCTTGCAAGCTAATTGGATGACATTCCACCGAGAGGTCCCAGAATATATCTACCCGTTATATGGATGGACAAATCCCACTCTTGATCCATGTGCCTCAACACATACTTTCTGAACACTCAATGCCACCTTTATAGCCACCCAGTTACGGTGTGGTGTTTGATGTCATCAAAGCATCCTTCCGGTGATGGTGATTAGCATAATCTCATGGTCGAAGGAATTAGGTTACAATGTATTAGAAAGCTTATAGCAAGTGAACTATTTGAATGACTTGATCATATGCTACGCTTAACTATATGAGTGTGTCCATCACATCATTCTCCTAATGATATGACCTTATTGTTAATAACATCTCAATGTTCATGATCAGGGAACCATGATCATATATTAACCAACAAGCTAGTTTAACAAGAGGCTTTACTAGGGACTATTTTATGTTTACAAACCACACAAGTATTAATGTTTCTGGTTAATACAATTATAGCATGGTATGTAAAGATTTATCATAAGTACGAAGATATGATAATAACTAATTTATTATTGCCTCTTGGGCATATCTCCAACACACCCAACTTTGTACCACACCATCATGGCCTCCAAAGGCTACATCCTCGAGGCTCTGATGGTGGCGCTCAGCCACCTGTTCGACAACAGGTTGAAAGGATAGAGATGTCGCCTAGAGGGGGGTGAATAGGCAATTTCAAAACTATTACGGTTTTGGCTTGATAGAATGCGGAATTAAACTAATGTTTATTTTACAAGCACAAAACCTAAATACACTAGGCTCAACTAAATGCACCAACAACAAATTAAGCTAAGCAAGATAGCACAAGATAAATATACCACAAGTGATAAGCAAGATATAAGTACTTCAAGCTCGATGGATATCACAAGGAAAGTAATCTCGGATATAGAGATAACCGAGGCACACAGAGACGAAGATGTATTCCCGTGTTCACCACCTTTGGGAATGGGGCTATGTCATGTTGGAGAGGTGTGAGGTTCCACGAAGGATTCCTCACGCGCCACAAAGGCTCACCTTCTTCTCCGAGTTTATCCCACGAAGGAATAGGCCATTTCCTTATGGCTAGCTTTTCCTCCACTACGGAGATGGCAAGCTCCACAACCACTTCACAAGCTCCACAAAGGAGAAGCCCGGGTCTCTTCACAATCTTCCACGAAGAGGACATCGCGGTACCAACCGCCAAGCCAACTAGGAGGTCACCCTCCAAGAGTAACAAGCTCAAGGTCTCTCACTCGAACAAATCGTAATGGAGAGCTCAACACTTATGCAAGAATGCAAAGCAAGAACACCAAGGGTGCTCAAATCCTTCACTCTCAAATCCCACCAAAGCAACAAGTTATAGGGAGGAATTAGAGAGGAAGAACAATGGTGGAAACCAACAAATGACTCCAAGATCTAGATCCAATGGGTTCCCCTCACTTAGAGGAGGAATTGATTGGTTGGGATTGTAGATCTAGATCTCCTCTTCCAAAGCCCTCAAAAAGATGCAAGAATCATAGGAGGGAAGGGAGAGGAAGAAAGACCAAAGGGGTCAACAATGGAGGTCAAAAACGTGCTCAAGAGCCTTAGAACTTTGGGGAAGAAACCCCCTTGTATACCCCTTCAAAGGGAATGACCGTTGGAAGCAAGATGCACTGGGCGAACACGTTCCGGCGATGAAACCGGCGTCGCCGGATCAGCCGCGGAAATTTCCGGTCAAAACCGAAAGTTCCGGTACAAACCGAAACAGCATACAGAACAGTTTTTCGGCGGTTTGCCGGAAATTTCCGGCGGTCGCCGGAATTTCCGGCCACAGACTCGGTCCGCCGGAATTCCCGCCGGAATTCCGCTAAAACCAAACAGGACACACGAAAACGGCGATAACTTTTGCGTCCGGACTCCGATTTCGATGATCTTGGGCTTGTTTTGACGAGGAAAACAAGCCCTACAAGATGGTGCAGAGAAACATCATAGTGCAATAGAGGAGGATAGAACCAAATGAAGAAATGTAATAAGCCTCCTTATAAGAAGAACCGATAAAACCTTCAAACTGGAAAACGCCATGGAAGATGCATACGAATTCCGTTTTCGATGAACTTGGGCTTGTTGAAGAGCTAGCAACAAGATCAAGAACCTCACATGGAGAAACACCAAGAAGCAAGAAAATAGGAATATGAAAATAGTGCAAAGGATTGAGCTCCCTATGACGATGTGATCAAGTTACCCAATCGAAAGCCCCTCTTAATAGTGTGGCTATGTGTCCTATAACCCGGTCTCCCAACAAACAACTTGAGACCGGTAAAAGGAAAACCTAGCAAGGCCATACCTTTTCCTTGCGCGTCCTGCTTGATCTTGATGACAACACTTGAATCTCCATGCAAGCCGGAATACATCACTTGTTCATTGTTGCTTCATGAAGACTCCTAATTTGCTCCCCCATACACCACTATTGGATATCTTCATTAATACATGTCTTCACATGTCCATTATCACCAATATAGACGACAAGCTTCAAGCAAATGATCTTCTCGAGATTCTTATCTTGAACTTGCCCTTCTCAACCTTGATGACGATCACCACTTGATGTCATCCTCTCATGGGCTATATAAGATCTTCACTTTTTAAGCATGCCCATGTAAAGATACCTATACCATATAGAAAACGCAAAGGCACATATATAATGGGTTAGTTCATGATGCATAATTGACAAGGCTTACCATACCACAAGATCCATGTGGTACATTCTTTATGCTTCATGTGTTGACCAACTTGAAATCACTCTTCACTCTTTGTATAGGTCAACCATCTATCTGTTGATAAATAGAGCAATTTACCAAGCGAATTATCCATAATAAACGCTAGATAAAACATGACTAGAATAATAGGTAATATACTAATCATGCTAAATAGCGAATACAAAATAAGGCATAAAACTCTGGATAGAATCAGAACAAGATTGAGATGAGAAGATGTACCGGCGATAGAAGTAGAACATAGGCGTTGGAACCGTCATTGGCCATGTCGTCGAGGAAGAGGGTCGATGTCGGGAAGAAGTCCTCGTCGGGAAGACGTCGCTATCTGTGAGGGAGTCCGTGGCGAAGCCGATAGTCATGATAAGCGCTCCCCAAAACCTTATCGCCCTTCTCCGTCAGACTTGAAGCGGGGTCTCGGAGGCCCTCTTGTCACGGCACGCCGCAAGGCAGGATGGGGAAGATGAAAGTAGCGCGGTGCTCGGAACTCGAGGCAAGGGATGTGTAACATAATCGAGAGGAGGCGCGACCTCTCTCTCTTATAGGCGCAGAGGAGAAGGCGCAGAAGATGAAACGAGCAGGCGCATTTAACTCGTATTAAACGTCCATTCAAAGCAGACGTTTCACCTTCATATTAAACGTTCATTCAAAGCAAACATTACACCTTCGTATATCTGTTCATATACCATTCATGCGTGGCAAAATAAAGCTCGGCTCGTGACAGATTCTCATAACCAGTCGTGAGGAGGCGAGGCGGCGTGAGGCGTGGCGTGGCGAGGCGAGGAGGAGGAGGAGGAGCGCGCATGTGGAACTCTCTCCTTCTCCTTCTCATCCTTTTACCAAGTGGTAGAAGAGCTCACCTTATAAGCTGGTCCAACTTCCACTCAACTAGCAATGTGGGACTAAACATTTGTCCCACCTCTTGCCTTGCATGAATGGGCCACATGGGCCTCTAGGATTTTCAGGAATTATTGAAATAGAAAATGGGCTAGAATATTTGGGCCAAAATTCCAACAATCCGCCACGGATCCCGAGGCACATGTAATGCGCCTTTGGTTCCAAAACACTGTTTATATACCGGTACTATAGTGGAGACATTAAGTTGAACTTCCACCTAGAATTCTATGCTACACTAGGTTGCAACATGCAGTGGACTATGCCTTGAACTGCAAGTTTGCTGCAATCTAGCTTCACACGAAGTCTTGACCGATCTTGGGCTATCGTGGGACTTCCCATGGGTGGAGCTTATCGTCATACTCCATGACCTTTCATGAGTTTATTAGAGAGCACCCCACTCTCATAGGCTGACGTTTTAATCGAGACTCATATAGGTGTGTTCTTCAAAAGATGTTCTGCAGGACAACATCTTTGCTTAGGATAAGCCACTTAGAACACATTAAGATAATAAATCAACGCCATGCGAATAGGAAAGTATTGCATCTTTATGGAGTGGTGTTTATTAAAGTAGGGATACTTTCCTCTCTAACCAACGACTTGTTTCCCAATTCTAATTCACGGGATCTCCGATCACATAGAATGGTTTACCACTATGGAAAGCTCAATTTGTGGGTCTCATACCCATCTCCTTTGATGCAATTTCTATCACGTTGCGTGATAGACCCTTTGTGAAGGATCGCCAAGTTTTAGATGTTTGGATATAATCCAATGCAATAACTCGGAGTTTCTCATTTTCTGATAGATTTGTCTCCTCTTCACATGTCTTGAGGACTTCATATTATCCTTAGAACTTCACCTTAATAATCACGGTTTGATTATCACAGTTCATTGGAATTGCGGTATAGGTTTTTCAACCACGTAAGTCCATCAAGAGTTCACGAAGCCACTCGCTTCAACAATGGCCGTGTCTAGTCTTGTGAGTTCTGCTTCCATAGTTGACCTCGTTAAGATGGTCTTGCAAGACTTCCAAGAAACGCCACCACCAAGTGTGAAAACATATCCACTCGTGGCCTTTATCTCATCAAAGATCGATATCCAATTTGAATCACTATAACCCTCTAGTACC
This sequence comes from Avena longiglumis, assembly GCA_030063025.1. Lineage (NCBI taxonomy): Eukaryota > Viridiplantae > Streptophyta > Magnoliopsida > Poales > Poaceae > Avena > Avena longiglumis. The sequence goes on from CP125976.1 coordinate 88,574,550, forward strand.
CTTGGATACGGTATAGTGTATGCCATAGCTCATGATGCCTTTTAGATATCGCATGACTCTCTCAAGAGCATGCCTTGATCATCTCCTGGATTTGAGACAAATCGTGAGTTTGCTTACAAAGAAAGGCGATGTCAGTCTCGTGGCACTAGCTAAATACATAAGCGAGCCAATAATTTGAGAGTATCTTAGTTGGTCTCTAGCATTTCCTCGATTCTTCAAGCAACACACTAGGATCATATGGTGTAGGAGAAAAATTGACGCCGCTATACCCGAAACGACTCAAGATCTTTTTCCATATAGTGGGAAGCAATGTAATCCCACCATCATCATCTCTCAATAGCTTGATGTTCAGATGACATCAGCTACTCCCAGATCCTTCATCTCAAAGGAACGAGATAAGAAATCTTTGACCTCCTTAATTGCATTAAGGTTGGTTCCGAAAATCGGTATGTCATCAACATACAAACAAAGGATGACTCCTCACCCCCACCATGGCGATAGTATACGACTTGTCGCCGTTTACAACAAAGCCTGCAGCGGTTAAGGTTTTATCAAATTTTCGTGCCAACGCTTAGGTGCTTGTTTAAGACCATACAAAGACTTCATAGCTTGCACACTTTTCTTTCTTGACCATTTACTACAAAACCATCTGGTTGATCCATATAGATTTCCTCATCCAACTCTCCATTTAGGAAAGCCGTCTTAACGTCCATTTGATGAACGAGAAGACCGTGTGAGGCAACAGAGAAAGTAGTACTCGAATGGTGGTCAACCTTGCTACAGTGAGTAAGTGTCAAAGAAGTCTTCACCTTCCTTTTGGGTATAACCCTTGGCTACAAGCCTTGCCTTGTACTTCTCAATAGTACCATCGCCTTAGTTTCTTCTTCAACACCCATTTACATCCTATGGTTTGCACCCATAAGGACGGTGATCTCCCATGTTTCATTAGCTAAGATGGAATTCATCTCACTATGAACAGCTTCCTTCAAAGAGTCGACATCGGAGATGCATAAGCTTCGAAATGGAAGTGGGTGTCATCTACAAGGTACACAATGAAATCATCACCAAAAGACTTTGCGTCCTTTGTCTCTTGCTCCTTTTAGGAATTTCATTGTCATCCTCCTTAGGACTTTCAGTGTTCAATCGAATGATAGGTTCGAATATAGCAAATTCACGATTAGATGAACTAGGTATCTCGGATTTGATGAGTTAGGTTTATCCTTCATTGGAAATATATCCTCAAAGAAAGTCATCGATCGACTCCATGATTGTACCGACATGAATGTCGGTACTTCAGATTTTACTATCAAGAATCTATAACCAATGCTATGAAAAGCATAGCCCGAAAAACACAATCAATGGTTTTTGGTCCAAGCTTGCGCTTCTTGGGGATTGGTACATTAACCTTGCCAAACAACCCCAAATGCGTAAGTAAGAGAGTTTTAGTCTTTTCTTCTCCCATTCTTGAATGGAGTAATTTCTTTGTTCTTTGTGGGAACTCGGTTTAGGACATGACACATGTCAATAATGCCTCCCCACCATTCCTTAGAAAGACCCGATGTGTCTAACATGGCGTTAACCAAATCTGTTAGAGTACGGTTCTTTCTTTCGGCTACTCCATTTGACCGGGTGAGTAGGGAGGCGTCCTCTCATGAATTATACCATGTTCGCACAAAAGAATCAAACTCGTTGGAAAAATACTCTCCACCACGATCAGACCTAAGTCTCTTAATCTTTAGATCAAGTTGATTTTACGCCTCGACTTTATAGATTTTGAAGAAACTCAAAGCCTCATCTTTTGATTTTAGAAGATACACATGACAATATCTCGTGAGTCATCGATCAAAGTCATGAAATATTTCTTTCCACCTTTTGTCAACACCATTCATCTCACAAAGATCGAATGTATGAGCTCTAGTGGTGTTAAATTTCTCACTGCAATGTATGTGACTTGCGAGGTTGTTTAGCTTGCAGACTTGGCACTTAGATCCCTTAATGATGAGAAATCAGGGATTAAATTCATTTTGGGTAGCCGCGTCATACAACCAAAATTAATATGACAAAGACGAGTGCGGACATTTGATTCAAAATTTGTGTAAATATGATTAACAACTTTATTACAAATGTCTCGATAGAGATAAGCGGAACAAGCCTCCGCATTCATAGCCTTTACCAATAAAGGTTCCATACTTGAAATTACAAATTTATTGGACTCAAATACAATCTTGTAGCCATCTCGACGTAAGAGATCCGCTAACAAGATTTTTATTTATTGAGGAACATGATGCACGTTCTTCAGCGCATCTTTCCCGAAGTGAACTTCGATCGACGTACCAACACCATGAATGAAGCATGCGAGCCGTTCCCCATCAAGACGGTTTGAGTCCCTCGACCTGATATGAAGAAAACAATATAAACAGACATGTACATTAGCGCTGTCAATCCACCAATCGGAGAATGACATAATGAAAGAACGAGGTAATATACCATACCCAACATCTTTCATCTCAACGTCGCCCATGACAACATTAGCGTCTTGTCGCTCTTCCCATGTTGGCGTTTGTCAAAGCGGTTGGGACAAGCGAGCCCAATGATTAGGATCACCGCATGACAAGCACCTTTCCTCTTATCAGTCTTCTTCTTGAAGCTGGTGGACTGTGAGGCCTTGTTCTTTCCATCGAACTTTCCTTTGTCATCAAACTTGCCTTTGTTCTTGAACTTGTAAGGTGGAAGTTCCTTTTACGTACCAGGTTGGCATTAGAACCTCCCGGTACCTCGAGCACGTGTGTCTTTGCTCTCGCCTTTCTTCCACATCAAGAGTCCCAATGAGATCTCACGGAGAACTCTTGTCTCTTGCTTCAGAGATGTAGCAAAATTCCTCCATGATGGGAAGTTTGGCAATGATGCCTCCGACAACAAACTTGTCCGTAACACACAAGTGAAGTGCTCAAGATCCCGGCAAGTGATCAGTATCTCATGAGCACGCTCCACAATGGAGCGGTCATCAATCATCTTATAGTCATAGAATTGTTCCATGACATACAGTTCCTCGCCAACATCGAGACTCCAAATTTTCTCTCGGCGCATCCCACATATCTTTGCCATTGCTAAATGACAGATATGAATGAATCGACAATATTGTCGCCAAGGATGCCGATCAAGGCAGCCTTGAAAGTAGTATCAAGTTTTGGGCGCCTCTTCTGGCGGGATTAAGTTCCTCGGTGCGCCATAGATGGCGTTATAAGCTCATGGTGCAAAACGCAGCTTTGCTCTCGCACGCCATCGTTTGTAATTCACACCTTCAAACACAGGTGGCTTCATAGAAGCAACAAAGCCACTTGGGGCAAATTTCCTGAAATAAGGTTTTTGGATTGTTGATAAATAGAGCAATTTACCAAGCGAATTATCCATAATAAACGCTAGATAAAACATGACTAGAATAATAGGTAATATACTAATCATGCTAAATAGCGAATACAAAATAAGGCATAAAACTCTGGATAGAATCAGAACAAGATTGAGACAGAAGATGTACACGGCAGTAGCAGAAGTAGAACCGCCGGCGTTGGAACCGTCATTGGCCATGTCGTCGAAGAGGGTGCTGATGTCGGGAAGAAGTCCTCGTCGGGAAGACGTCGCTATCTGTGAGGGAGTCCGTGGCGAGCGAGGTCGCTTGATAGCTCCCCAAAAACTGCAAGATGTAAGTAGAACCGGCGTTGGAACCGTCATTGGCCATGTCGCCGAGGAAGAGGGTGCGATGTCGGGAAAGGCGTCTATCTGTGAGGGAGTCCGTGGCGAAAGCGATAGTCGTGATAGCGCTCCCCAAAACCTTATCGCCCTTCTCCTGCATGGACTCGGCAATGGGTCTCGGAGGCCTATTGTCCCGGCGGTGCACGCCGCAAGACGGGATGGGAAAGTAGCGCAGTGCTCGAACTCGAGGCAAGGGATGTGTAACAAGAATCGAGAGGCGCGACCTCTCTCTTATAGGCGCAGAGGAGAAGGCGCAGAAGATGAAACGAGCAGGCGCATTTAACTCGTATTAAACGTCCATTCAAAGCAGACGTTTCACCGTCCATTCAAAGCAGACGTTTCACCTTCATATTAAACGTTCATTCAAATCAAACGTTACACCTTCGTATATCTGTTCATATACCATTCATGCGTGGCAAAATAAAGCTCGGCTCGGCGAGATTCCATAACCAGCCTGCTGGCGTGGCGTGGCATGGCGTGGCGAGGCGAGCGAGGAGGAGGAGGAGCGCACGTGTGGAACTCTCTCCTTCTCCTTCTCATCCTTTTACCAAGTGGTAGAAGAGCTCACCTTATAAGCTGGTCCAACTTCCACTCAACTAGCAATGTGGGACTAAACATTTGTCCCACCTCTTGCCTTGCATGAATGGGCCACATGGGCCTCTAGGATTTTCAGGAATTATTGAAATAGAAAATGGGCTAGAATATTTGGGCCAAAATTCCAACACTATCTTCTCATGCTACATCTCAATATATTGAGGTACATAAAGAACTCTTAATTTGATTACATGCTCTAAATCTAGTCAGTCATAGCTCAACTAATGAGGCTATCATGACACCGTCTTAGAGCCATATCTTGAATTCTTCTATTGAGATGACACTCTCAAGATCTTGATCATATCATATTCTTCTCTTCAACTCGATGATCTTGATGCCAATACTCAAGGTATATCTTTATCTTCATGGCATCCATACTTGAATCCAACACATAGACTACAAGCATGACCTATGGAATATTCCTTCATATAAAACTTAGTGAAAACATTAGTCCATAGGGATTGCCATTAATCACCAAAACCACACATAGGGGAAATTACCCTTTCAATCTCCCCCATTTTGGTAATTGATGACAATCACAACAAGAGGGTTTATATAGTGAATATTAGAAACAAGTACGCATCTTATCCGAGAATAAGTTGTGTACAAGAGGTTGCATTTGATATGGTCAAGTAACACAAAGCTACTAGAACATATCAAAACCGATTCTACTTACACAAACTACAACTAATGCAAGAGATGTGAGTAGAACCAACATATATAGAGAAAAGTCCCCCACAATATATGCATGTGTGATGAACTTGAATTTCATTGCATACATTGTCAAGAATAAACTTTGGAAGAGTTTACACTATATATACAACCATGCAAAACATAATAAAGATGAAATGCATGAAAGGCAAACACATAAGAACAAACCAATCTTAAGTATAAAACCATTTCCCTTAGACCCTCTAAACTTCTCCCCCATTGACAACAAGTGCCAAAATGGATGAAAAATTTAGAAGGCCAATATAGTATGAGTTCCTCCCGAAGGTGTGCATTTCTCAAAATTTGAGCGAAAGCAAATGCAAGTATCCAATGACGAATATTTGGAGGAAATCAAGCTATATTGAGGATCAAAGATTGCTACACGGATAAAACGGTGAAGAAACTTCAACGTATGAATCAAGCAATCCAATGATCCAAAAAATCAAATGGACAAATAGTGCTCTAAATGAAATAAGGAAGCTCCCCAAGGTTCGTGCATAAATTTTAATTATCGTATTTGAATACAATATGCACAAACATGGAATCCTCACTCCCTCTATATTATTTAGAACACAACCAAGATACAAGGAGTAGATGTAAATAAATACACTTGTCAAGACAATCTTAAGTCCAAAATAAACCAAATATGATATATGAGTGCGTGAAGATGCAATAAAAGTAAACCAAGTACTCATAAATCAAGACCTTACCAATACCATTAAAAACCAAGAGGATGAGAGACATGGTCGCCAAAGAGCGATGATATCAAGGCGAGAGATTAACACTCTCATGTATATAAGTTTATAAGTGGACAAAACATGAGAATAATCCACAAATAAACAACCATACATAAGAGGTTAATAAAATAAGAAAACATGATATCCAAGTGTAAGTCATAAGATATACCAAACATGATATTTTTTCTTAAGTGCATATATAGGCCATGGCTCTATTTTATCTTATGGTATATCAATGAACTTCACCAAAGAAAAATAAAAACCTCAAAAACATCACAACTAGCACTAAGGGAACAAATGCTAGCTGGGATACTTTGAGAAAGGCAACAAGTAGCAAAAGGGAGGATTCAAAGCAATTTCAATAATATTGCACATGAGAGTACTTTGAGGAATTGATGTGCAATAAATCGCCAGAAGGCATATTTGGAATTGTTGAATCATGAAAATGATTTTATATACTCCCCATTATATGCATCATTGCAAATTACTCACATAAGCAGTAAGGATAGAGAAGTCTTTCAAAGATACTTGCAAGAACCACAACATTTACAAACAGATAAATTCGTGCCAAGATGCAACCTACGAGAGATTGGATGAAAGAATAGTATGCATGAATAAGATAATTGTTACCGAGATAGCAATGGTATGATGTAGTAGATAAGAATTTGTCGATCATCCTAGCTTGGCTCCAATTATCATGTGGTGACAACACTTTCCTTATAGACGATACAAGCATCCATTGCACCTCCAATGTACCTAAAACAACATTTAAGTACATCTTGGTCCCCAAACTTATTGGGTCCAAAGTGGTTAGACTAACCACAACACATAGGACACACTCCATAAAAATATGTACATATTTAGAGATGAAATTTGAATTTCATGCACATCTTAGCCGTTTAAGAATTTACTAGAGTATACCCTATATATTGGATCAAAGAAAGCAAACACATGGAGACTTTCAATATCCAAAGAAGATATAATTTGGAAAAACACCAAAATATTCAAGAAGGCATACAAGGTGTGACAAAACACATTTGTTGCCCAAACTATGTAAAAGAATCAAATCAACACAAGATTTGTTCAACGAAGTTCAACAAATGAACTAAGAAAAAACTATTGAGCAAAAATATGAAATAAAAACAAAACAAAAATACTCAAAGATTTATCTCATTCAAGTAAATAAAATATAGAAGAAAGAATGAGATAAAAAACTCCCAAAAGAGCAAGGTTTCAACAAATAAACCAAACCCTTAACACTTTTCACAATGGCACAAGGTTCCGAGAAGAAAAGGTTTTTCTTCCACTAAAGCATATTTTATAATAATCAAAAACATCATCAAAGAGATGTTCAAAAGCCAAGGAATACAATGGGAGCCACAACAAAAAAATTGGAAATAAAATAAGGCAATAAGAGGTGAAATCCAAGGTGAAGATGACCCACAAATGCTACCACAGATAATAATATGAATTGTTGAAGACAATGAGTGAATTTGAATTGATTTTCGATGGTATATTGCATGTATATTAAAGATAAATCTTCACAATAAAAAAACATAGGATAGGAATAAAAAGATTAAGTACTATGCAAAGATAAAGATTCTTGATAGCTTCAATCTAGTCACACAATCATGCAAAGCAATGATTAGAATAACTTGAAGCAAATGGTCTCCCAAAAAGATATAGAGATATGTATTTGAGGAAGACCGCATCAAGAATTTCTTACTCAAACAAAATCGAAAAGACGAGCAATAAAATCTTCCAACAAAAATAGGACCTTGTTTGAGCCAACATGCCACCTAGAAACAAGATAATCAACAATATCAACTCTAAGTGTGAAGGAAATATGCCCTGAGAGGCAATAATAAATTGTTTATTATGTGTATTCCAAGTATATGATAGATGTTTATTTTGCATGCTATAATTGTATTAATACGGAAACGTTAATACATGTGTGTTTAATAAACAAACAGAAAGTTCCTAGTTAAGCCTCTCTCATAAACTAGCTCGTTGATTAACAAGATGATCAAGGTTTCCTGATCATGGACATTGGATGTTGTTAATAACGGGATCACAACATTAGTGTAATGATGTGATGAACATTCATCCGAAGTATAGCATTACGATCAAAGTCATTGAGTTTATATTGCTATAACAAATTACGAGTGATCCTAATCCTTAGACCATGAGATCATGTCAATCACTAACAGGAAGAGTTTCTTGATAACATCAAACGTCACACCGTAACAGGTGATTATAAAGATGGGTTGAGAACTAATAAAGTGTTATGCTGAGGCTCATGGATCAAGAGTGGAATTTGTTCATCCCGGTGACAGATAGATATGCTCTGGGCCCTCTCGGTGATATCACATTGATTAGCTTGCAAGCAAGTGATTTGATAACTAGAATGTTATATCACGGGAACGAGAAAAGAGTGCATGCTCGTGAGATCAAACTAGGTATGGAGATACCGATGATCGAATCTCGGACATGTAATATATCGTGAGACAAAGGGATTAAGATACTAGCGTAAAAGGTTAACGATCACAAGAAAGTCATCGTTGAATGTGTGGGAGTCGTATGGGTCTCGGATCCCGCTTGATTATTGATATGAGAGGGTCTCGATCATGTCGCATTATTCACGACCGTAGGGTGACACACTTAAGAGACACCGACATCCAATTGGAGCAAAAGTTTCATGCGAAAGAATAAACAAGCGCGAATTTATTTCACTAGATACCAAAGCAGGTTTTGGGTGAAATTGCATAAAGTGGTTATGCATGTGAAATAGAATTCTAGCAAGGGTTATTGTGAATGTTTGTCATTAAAGTAATTGACAAAATTCTGAATAAAATAAAAGAGTTTTATTTAATGAGAGTTTGCATTAAATTTGGTGGAAATTTAATGGGATCTTTGAGTGGGATTTTGAGTGGAGGAATTTGGAGGAGTTTTGTGAGTGGAGTGTCCACCACATGAAGAGGGAGGGCAAGGGGCAGCCCCATGCGCCACCCCTTGGGGTTCCCCCTCCTCCTATAAAGGAGCCCTCCTCTCACTTCTCACTCACACCTCCTCGTGAAGGATCTCTCTCCCCTCTAGAATTTATCCCCATGGTCTCGGACTAGCGAGATACATGTTCCCGGTGGCTATTCGGCAAGAAAGAGTTGTGCTTGCTGCATCGCTGGAGCGAGGCGGAGGTTGCTCGGTGCCTCGAGCGTGTGTGCGAGCGGATGCGGCTGATTTGCGCGCTAGGACTTCCTCTCGATCTTGAGATCGGCAGAGATCGTCTACATCAACCACGAGTTTGGACTCGTTAAACTTTGTCGGTCTTCAAGGGTATGTTCTCTACGGATGTACATCCGCTTGTTTGTATGTAGTATAAATAGATCTTGGTATATAGTTCACATCGTAGGAAAATTTTTGTTTTCTATCTGCGAACCCTTCATGGTATCGAGCCGGATCTATCGTAGATACTTTACGGGTAGTACACATATGAGTATGTGGGATGATGATCATGTTGTTGCTCCTTTCTTGTGATTTTGGATATTGGTGGCATAGTGGGATGAAGCGGCGGACAAACTTTACATGTCCTCGCACATGAGACCTGTTCCACGCTTGACATGCAACTAGTTTGCATAAGTGGCTAGCGGTGTCTCTCTCCTACTATAGTCAATATCTATTTTGCAAGCGAGTTGTCAACAATTTGATTATCCTCGTTGTGGTTCATGTTCGTAGGTAAGAACGGTTCTATCTCGAAATCCTAAGCCACGTAAAACTTGCAATGGATAAATTAGAAGCGTCTAGTTTAGATTGTTCTTTGGGCTAGTGTTATGATATGGTAGTGTTGTAAGTAGAAGTATGAGATGATACTCTTACAACACACATAGCGTGTAAAATCCATAGGCGTGGATTTACACATATAGGTATGATAGTGATCATACCACGATGCACATGATAGAGATCATCTGCGGGAACCATATAATTTCACTAATAAACATATGATGTTTGATTGCATCTTATATTGCTTGTTTAGCGCTTTGTTAAGCATAATAAGATGATCCTCATTTAAATATCAAGATAAGAATGTGTTCTTCCTTTAGTATGCACCGATTATGTTTTCATCGCTCCAAGACATCACGTGATGATCGGGTGTACTTGGATCCTCGACCATACTTGGTGTAAAAGCAGTTACACGCAAATACTAAGGTTCTAACTTGGCGAGCCTAGCATGTACAGACATGGCCTCGGAACCTGACGAAAGGTTAAGCATGAGTCATATAGTTGATATGATGCCCATTTGATGCTCGCCTTTGAAGCTATACCGACTCACGTGATGATCGGACTTGGTGTAGTGGATTTGGTTCATGTAATCACCAAAAGGACACGAGGATGTCGCTTTTGAGTGGGAGTTCATTCGTAATATAGATTAGTTGAACTCAATCTATCATACACTTAGTCTAAACTTTACAAATTCTGTTGTAGATGGCACCACCGCTTTTAATTTCAATGCGTTCATGGAGAAAGAGAAACTAGCAACGAACGGTAGCAACTTTCTTGAATGGGCCATGAATTTGAGGATTCTCCTCTCTTGCACAAAAGCAATATGTGCTAGAAGCGCCGTTAGTCCCCCCTTTTTTGATGCCCCGACGAGGAGAAGAATGTCTATCGACTCGTCGGAGGACCACAACTTAGTTCATTGCATATTGTATGGGCTAGAGCGAACTTGAAAGCGTTTGAAAACGGCAATGCTTTTGATACAATGGGTGAGTTGAAAATGATCTTGACACACATCTTTTGTGAGAGAGCTACAATGCTTGAGAAAAGTTCTTTAGCGCATGATGGAAGAACACTCCGTTAGTGAGCATGTACTCAAGATGTCGGGTTACGCCGATAAGCTTGTGTCCTTGGGAATAACGATTCCCATTGACTTAGGCATCCATCGTGTTCTGCGTCTCGCCACCTAGCTATAAGAGCTGTGATGAACTATGATATGCAAGGCATGAAGAAGTCTCTCCCAGCTTACCAATGCTTAAAACTGCAGTGGAGATCAAAAGGAACATCAAGTGTTGATGATCAATAGGAACACTGGTTTCAAGAAAGACAAGAAGGAAAAGCGGAAGGGAAGTAAGGCGGCAAGCCTTGCGCTGAAAAGAAACCCGAGTTGGACCTAAGTCGATCGAGTGCTACTATTGCAAGGGGCCAGCGATTGGAAGCAACTACCCCAAGTATCATGCGACAAGAAAGCCGGCAAGGCAAACAAAGGTATATATGATATACATGTTATTGATGTGTACTTGACTAGTGCTCGCAGTAGCACCTGGGTATTTGATACCGGTTGGTTGCTAATATTTGTAACTCGAATCGGTCATGAGCAGCGACCGCTAGCAAGGGGTGAGGTCAAGATGCGTGTCGGCAATGGATCAAGTGTTGATGTGATCGCCGTCGAACGCTACCTCTCCACTTCGTCGGGATTAGTCATAAACTTAAATAAATGTTATCTAGTGCACCTTGAGCATGAACATTGTATCGGATCATGTTTGATGCAAAGTGGTTATTCATTTAAGTCCGAGAACAATGGTTGTTCCATTTATATGAATGAAATCTTTTATGGTCATGCACCGATGATGAATGGTTTATTTCATTAGATCTCGATGATAATGTTACACATATTCATAATGTTGATGCTAAAAGGATTAAACTTGATGATATATCGCATATATGTGGCAATGCCGTCTAGGTCATATTGGCATTAAGCATGAAGAAGCTCCATTCGGATGGACTTTTGGAATCACTTGATTATGAATCATTTGATACATGTGAGCCATGCCTTATGGGCAAGATGACTAGAACGCTTTTTCGGTTCAATGGAGCAGGCATGATTTATTGGAAATCATACATTCGATGTATGTGGTCCAATGAGTGTGTTCTGCCGAGGTGGATATCGTTATTTTGTTACTTTCACGGATGATTTGAGTAGATATGGTTATATCTACTTGATGAAACACAAGTCTGAAACCTTTGAAAAGTTCAAGGAATTTCGAATGAAGTGGAAAATCATCGTAATAGAAAGATCAAATTTCTGATGCGACCGTGGAGGTGAGTATCTAAGTTACGAGTTTAGCACTCACATGAAAGAGTGTGGAATTGTTTCACAACTCACACCGCCGAACACCAAATGAAATGGTGTGTCGAACGTCGAAATCGTACTTTATTAGATATGGTTCGATCTATGATGTCTCGGACGGACTTGCCGTTGTCATTTTGGGGTTATGCACTAGAAAGCTGCATTCACTTTAAATCGGGCACCATCTAAATCCGTTGAAACGACACCGTATGAATTGTGGTTTGAAACAAACCTAAGCTGTCATTTCTTAAAGTTTGGGGTTGCGATGTTTATGTGAAGAAACTTCAACCGGATAAACTCGAACCCAAAGCGGAAAATGCGTCTTCATAGGATACCCTAAAGAAACTATTGGGTATTCCTTCTATCACGATCCGAGGGCAAGGTTTTGTTGCCAAGAATGGATCCTTTCTAGAGAAAGAGTTTCTCGCGAAGGTGTGAGTAGTCGGAAGGTAGAACTCGAAGAGGTTATGGAACCTTCTCTTCAAAGTATGGCGAGTAGCGCACGGAAGTTGTTAGGAGTTGGCTCCACTGTTGAAGAGGAACTAATGATAATGATCATGAAACTCGAAGAGTACTCTAGAACCTCGCAGGTCAAGCAGACGCGTGCAGCTCAGACGGAAATCTGTCATAAATTTCATGGTTGATGAAAACAATGACCTGCGGCGTATGAAGAAGCGATGATGAGCCGGATTCAACAAATGGTTAGAAGCCATGAAATCGAGATGGAATCCATGTATGAAAATCAAGTTTGGAGCTTGGTGGAATTACCTCACGACGAAAGGCCGTAGAGAACAAATGGATTTTCAAAAGGAAAAGCGTCTTGATGGTAATGTGACCATCTATAAAGCTCGACTTGTCGCAAAGGGTTTCGACAAATTCAAGGAGTTGACTACGATGAGACTTTCTCTCCGTAGAGATGCTAAAGTCAGTTAGGATTATGTTAGCAATTCTGCATATTTCGATTATGAAATATGGCGGATGGATGTCAAAACCGCGTTTCTCAATGGTAATATTGAAGAAGAGTTGTATATGATACAACCAAAGGGTTTTGTCGATCCTAAGGATGCTAACAAGGTGTGCAAGCTTCAACGATCCATCTATGGATTGAAGCAAGCATCACAGTTGGAATCTCCGCTTTGATGAGGTGATCAAAGAGTTTGGATTTGTCCAAACTTATGGAGAAGCTTGTATTTACAAGAAAGTGAGTGGGAGCAATGTGGCATTTACGATATTATATGTGGATGACATATTATTGATCGGAAATGATATAGAACTTTAAAAAGTGTTAAAAGTTATCTAAGCGACAAATTTTCAATGAAGGACCTAGGTGAGCGTCATACATATTAGGCATAAAGATCTATAGAGATAGATCTAGGCGCCTAATAGGGCTATCATAAAGTACATACCTTGATAAGATTTTAAAGAAGTTTAAAATGGACGGAGTAAGAAGGGTTCTTACCTATGTTGCAAGGCAAGACATTGAGTAAGACTCAAAGTCCGCTTACGGAAGAAAGAGAGATAATGGACAAAGTCCCTATGCTTGACCATAGGCTCTATAATGTCGCCATGCTATGTACAAGACCGGATGTGGCTACGCTATTAGTTTGACTAGTAGGTACCAATCGGATCCGAGTTGAACCTTTGGATAGCGGTCAAGAATATCCTTAAGTACTTACGAAGAACTAAGGATATGTTTCTTGTATCTGGAGGTGAAGAAGAGCTCGTCGCTAAGTGTTATGTCGACGCTAGCTTTGACACCGATCCGGATGACTCTAAGTCTCAATCCGGATACGTATTTCTCATGAATGGCGGAGCGTTAGTTGGAGGAGCTCCAAACAACTTGTGGTAGCGGGATCAACAACGGAGGCGAATATGTTCTTTGCCGAGCGGCTCGAGCGCTTTGGATGAAGGAGTTCATATCCGAACTAGGAGTTGTGGCAAGCGCGTTGGACCCAATGGTGATCTATTGTGACAACAATGGTGCCATTGCCAATGCCAAAGAGCCAAGGTCTCACAAGCATTCCAAGCATATTAAGCGCGGTTTCACTCCATCCATGAGCATGTCAAGGATGGAGATATAAAGATTTGTAAAGTACATATGGATCTCAATGTAGCAGATCCGTTGACTAAAACTCTCCTAGAGCAAAACATGATCAACACGAACTCAATGGGTGTTAGATATATCACTATGTAACTAGATTATTGTCTCTAGTGCAAGTGGGAGAGAAGGAATATGCCCCGAGAGGCAATAATAAATTGTTTATTATGTGTATTCCAAGTATATGATAGATGTTTATTTTGCATGCTATAATTGTATTAATACGGAAAGCGTTAATACATGTGTGTTTAATAAACAAGCAGAAAGTTCCTAGTTAAGCCTCTCTCATAAACTAGCTCGTTGATTAACAAGATGATCAAGGTTTCACGATCATGGACATTGGATGTTGTTAATAACGGGATCACAACATTAGTGTAATGATGTGATGAACATTCATCCAAGTATAGCATTACGATCAAAGTCATTGAGTTTATATTGCTATAACAAATTACGAAGTGATCCTAATCCTTAGACCATGAGATCATGTCAATCACTAACAGGAAGAGTTTCTTGATAACATCAAACGTCACACACCGTAACGGGGTGATTATAAAGATGGGTTAGAACTAATAAAGTGTTATGTTGAGGCTCATGGATCAAGAGTGGAATTTGTTCATCCCGATGACGGATAGATATACTCTGGGCCCTCTCGGTGATATCACATTGATTAGCTTGCAAGCAAGTGATTTGATCACTAGAATGTTATATCACGAACGAGAAAAGAGTGCATGTCGATTGAGATCAAACTAGGTATGGAGATACCGATGATCGAATCTCGGACATGTAATATATCGTGAGACAAAGGGATTAAGATACTAGCGTAAAGGTTCCGGCGATCACAAGAAAGTCATCGTTGAATGTGTGGGAGTCGATGGGTCTCGGATCCCGCTCGATTATTGATCGAGAGGGTCTCGATCATGTCTGCATTATTCACGAACCGTAGGGTGACACACTTAAGAGACACCGACATCCAATTGGAGCAAAAGTTTCATGCGAAAGAATAAACAAGCGCGAATTTATTTCACTAGATAAAAACAGGTTTTCGGGTGAAATTGCATAAAGTGGTTATGCATGTGAAATAGAATTCTAGCAAGGGGTTATTGTGAATGTTTGTCATTAAAGTAATTGACAAAATTCTGAATAAAATAAAAGAGTTTTATTTAATGAGAGTTTGCATTAAATTTGGTGGAAATTTAATGGGATCTTTGAGTGGGATTTTGAGTGGAGGAATTTGGAGGAGTTTTGTGAGTGGAGTGTCCACCCACATGAAGGGAGGGCAAGGGGCAGCCCCATGCGTGCCACCCCCTTGGGGTTGCCCCCCCTCCTATAAAGGAGCCCCTCCTCTCACTTCTCACTCACACCTCCTCGTGAAGGATCTCTCTCCCTCTAGAATTTATCCCCATGGTCTCGGACTAGCGAGATACATGTTCCGGTGGATATTCGGCAAGAAAGAGTTGTGCTTCATGCATCGCTGGGCGAGGAGGCGGAGGTTGCTCGGTGCCTCGAGCGTGTGTGCGAGCACGGATGCGCTGATTTCGCGCTAGGACTTCCTCTCGATCTTGAGATCGGCAAGAGATCGTCTACATCAACCACGAGTTTGGACTCGTTAAACTTTGTCGGTCTTCAAGGGTATGTTCTCTACGGATGTACATCCGCCCGTTGTTTGTATCTAGTATAAATAGATCTTGGTATATAGTTCACATCGTAGGAAAATTTTTGTTTTCTATGCTGCGAACCCTTCAAAGTGGCACTACCTCATATGTTCACATTTCCTAGGATTTTGATATGCAAAATAATCATATTACTCCCCCATAATGTGATATAATTTTTTTCTTAATAAGAGGCAAAGCAACCTCAACTATAGAGAATTAATGGACATTTAGAATTTGAATTTCTCATGAGTATGACGCACCGCATAGTAACTACATAAGCTTGCAATATCAATACTAAGTGGTAGTACTCATGTACACACATTTTAAGGTTTGAGAGATGCGTGAATATTATCACTCCCCCAAAATGGGATGTTCCATTAACCACTCAAAAAGAGTCAAATAAGATATCATCAAGATGCATTAGAGGCTCAAAATGAAATGCACGGGTAAATGATGTTCCAAACACCTAGACATACTTGAATACACAAAATAAGCAAGCATGAGGAACACCAAATACAAACACATACTTGGTACAAAACCAAAACATGTAAAGGGGAAAGTAACTTACAATATAAATGAGTTTAGTACAAGTTACCACGAAGAGGCGCATTGGATATAAGATAGGGATAAGATAATCCTAATGACTTGGCTTGATCAAATATAATATATGAAGATCCCTTAATCCTTCATGAGTTAGCCAAGTCTCCAATGCCCTCCCAAACACCTATTGATCAAGTTTGAGCTTGTTGGTCCCCAACTAAGTTGGGTCCTAAGAGGTTAGTCACAATAGGCTTAGCAACCCAAATGGTTCTTTTCTTGACACCACTTTGAGTTCCAACAAACTTGGCAAACACATTGTCGTCCTTATCCTTCCCAAGAGAATAATAATCATTAATAATGATAGGATTAGATAAGGTACAGTTTGAACATGAAGAGGCAAAGTGACCCTTCACATTACATATGTAGCAAAAAGTGCTCCCCTTTCTCTTCTTCATTGATTTCTTGGCTTGGGGTGCATTATCTTGATTCTTGTTCGGAAGTGGCCTAACTTCAACTTAGGCTTGAGTTTGTACTTGTGGTCGCTTCCCTTGTTGCTTCTCACTCAAGTGTTTTTTCTTCAACGGACAAGATCTTACATGATGTCCTTCAACCTTGCACTTGAAGCAAATAATCTTGGCCGAATTCTTGACTTGGTTTTGGCCCTTCTTCTTATTTCTATTGGACTTGTTCTTGTTATTGGAGTTGAATCCAAGTCCACTTTTATCATTAGGGGATTTTTGCACACTCAAAATATTACCGAGTGTGGATTTCCCTTCATGACTCTTTTCCAAGTCATTCCTCAAGGAAGTGACTTGGGCCTTGAGCTCTTTGATTTCCTCTACATGGTTAGTAGAAATACAAGTACTATAGGAAGTAGAAGCTTCATTGTTAGAGCAACATGCAAAGCAAGTAATCCAACACAAGGTTTATCAATAGTATGGCTAGATGGATTACTAGGACTAGCACATGGCAAAATAGCATTTTGAGTATAAGTTGTGCTAATGTCCAAAAGAGGCTCACAAGATGTTACCTTGGTAATACTTGCCTCACGAGCCAACTTTAGCCCATCATGGGAGATTATAAGATCATTATGAGAGACCGAGAGCTTTTCATGACTTTATTCCAATTTCCTGTACTTGCCAGTTAACAAATCAAGTTGAGCCCTTAGCTCAACGTTCTCCTTTAGGGTAGATGCTTCACAAGAAGTAGAGGTAGTATCACAAGCATCATTAATGGAATTTTCCTTTTCAAGCTCATAAGATTCAATTTTTTGTGTGAGGAGACAATTAGTGTGCTTCTCCTCGACAAGCTCTTGCTTAAGGAGATTGAATCTCCGACTCCCATCATCAAGTTGGAAATCCAACTCCTCTATGGTTCCCGTTTGTTTAGTTATGGTTTCCATAACGTGTTTGAGACAAGTAACGGCCTTATTATTACCACGAAGAGAGGTACACAAAAAATTCAACTCAAGCAAGAGAGCACTAGTATCCTCATCAATATCATCATCACTATCATCATTATCATTGATATTATCTTTAGAAGATATATTGGGATCCAAGTAGGAGATAACTTTGATCCTCTTGTCATAAGGCACATATAAGCACGGGAGGATGAAGATGAGGATATTATTGAATCTTCATTCATGATCATGTCTTTCTCCATAGAATGTTTGATTTCCTTTACAGTGTTATATAAACAACTAGAGGAAATAGAAGCATTTTGTTCATGGGAACAAGGAAAATCAAGCATATCATCTACACTAGTACTCAAATAATTTCTAGATGATATACAAGGACTAGCAACATAATGGGATATAACATTATTATTGCAAGAAGTGCTTAAGTCCAAAGAAGAAACATTGCAATGGGATAGAGATGAAGGATCATCATTAGCGAGCACAATATCAACATTGCAATTCCCAACACGACTCACCATATATTTACCTTGTGTGTTGCCACACGTTGGTGAAGTGGATGAGGATGAGAACTCATCGCGTCCGGAGGTGGAAGCAACTTGGAGCTCTTCATGATGTGAAGGAAAAGAGATCTCCTCGGAGAAACCACCGACAATATTAGAAATGGAACCACCAAATATTTCTTTAAGCTTGGTCCACTTCTCATGAGATGACTTGCGCTTTACAATCGTCAAGAACAAATTAACTGTGGGGCTCAAAGAGAAAATAATCTCATTAGATACTTGAGCTTCGAGATGTAAATTTTTCTCATACGCTAAAGATAGATTTTGAGGATTCATCGGAGGAGAAAAACCTACATCTAGAAATCTCTCAATATTTGGACACAAGGTCCGAAGATTATAAACAAGAAATTTCTCCATAAAGTATAATTTGTGTCATCAAAGATAATTGTGTCATTGTGCACTATACTACTAGCCGACATCTTTACACTCTAGGCGGTGAAGCCTAAACAAGGAGAGACCTAGCTCTGATACCAATTGAAAGGATAGAAATGTCGCCTAGAGGGGGGGTGAATAGGAAATTTCAAAACTATTACGGTTTTGGCTTGATAGAATGAAGAATTAAACTAACGTTTATTTTACAAACACAAAACCTAAATACACTAGGCTCAACTAAGTGCACCAACAACAAATTAAGCTAAGCAAGATAGCACAAGATAAATATACCACAAGTGATAAGCAAGATATAAGTACTTCAAGCTCGATGGCTATCACAAGGAAAGTAAGCTCGGATATAGAGATAACTGAGGCACGGAGACGAAGATGTATTCCCGCGTTCACCACCTTTGGGAAGGGGGCTACGTCACATTGGAGAGGTGTGAGGTTCCACGAAGGATTCCTCACGTGCCACAAAGGCTCACCTTCTTCTCTGAGTCTATCCCAAAGGAATATGCCCTTTCCTTATGGCTAGCTTTTCCTCCACTCCGGAGATGGCAAGTTCCATAACCACTTCACAAGCTCCACGAAGGAGAAGCCCGGGTCTCTTCACAATCTTCCACGAAGAGGACACTGCGGTACCAACCGCCAAGCCAACTAGGAGGTCACCCTCCAAGAGTAACAAACTCACGGTCTCTCACTCGAACAAATCATAATGAAGAGCTCAACACTTATGCATGAATGCAAAGCAAGAACACCAAGGGTTCTCAAATCCTTCACTCTCAAATCCCACCAAAGCAACAAGTTATAGGGAGGAATTAGAGAGGAAGAACAATGGTGGAAACCAACAAATGACTCCAAGATCTAGATCCAATGGGTTCCCCTCACTTAGAGGAGGAATTGATTGGTGGGGATTGTAGATCTATATCTCCTCTTCCAAAGCCCTCAAAAAGATGCAAGAATCATAGGAGGGAAGGGAGAGGAAGATGTAGGGGTTCGTAGCATGGAAAACAAAAAATTTCTACCGCATACAAACAAACAAGCCAATATCTATCTACTAGATTGTAGCAACGAGTCGATGGAATAAATCACCCTCGAAGATTCCAAAGTGTTTAACGAGAGCGGATTCTCGTGGGTGATGTAGTCGTACTCTTGCCGATCTCAAGATCGCGTAGACGATCCTTCCGGCGCTGCGTTCCTTAAGTGGTACTCGTTCGGTACTCGACGAAGACCTTCCTCTCCCTTGTTCCAGCAGGCAGCGGAGGTTGTAGCACTCTCCTCACGATTCCGGCAGCACGACGGCGTGGTACCGGAAGTAGAGGGGAGATATCGCAGGGCTTCGCCTTAAGCCGGAGCGAGTATGGTGGACAATGAGAGAGCCCTCGGTGATCTAGGGTTTAGACGCACCAAGTAGAAGGGGCTAGGCTGGCGGCTAGGGCAACTAGAAGCCCCAGCTCGGCGGCTTGGGAGAAACCCTAGGGCGGCGGCTATGGTGGGCGGCGACTAGGGTTAGGGTTTAGAGGGGCAAGGTGTAGGTCTTGGAGGGGCAGCCCTGCCCCTCCTTATATAGGTGGAGGGGGCACGCCAAGGGGAGGGGAGTCCCTCCCCAACTCGGCTTCCAAGGCCGGCGGTGGAGAGGACTTCCTCCCAAGTAGGTTTCTACTCTCCCTCCACCAAACAAAATAGTTGACTTTTCAAATTGGCGTTTGACTTTTCAAACTAGGATTTGATTTAACCCTTTATTTTGTTCAGCGATG
Source organism: Avena longiglumis (assembly GCA_030063025.1). Lineage (NCBI taxonomy): Eukaryota > Viridiplantae > Streptophyta > Magnoliopsida > Poales > Poaceae > Avena > Avena longiglumis. The sequence continues at coordinate 88,594,859 of CP125976.1, forward strand.
ACACCTAGTACATGATGCAACCATTCCAACTTGTTGACACATTCATGTACCCTTCCTCTCCAGAGTGCTTGACATTCCGGAACCTTCTAGAACATTCCGATGAAAACACCGAACCATTCTCCAACCCCAAACAGACTTTCCTTATATGAATCTTATTCTCCGGACCATTCGGATCTCATCGTGATATCCGGATCCCATCCGAGACTCAACAACATTGGTCTCTTACTCATCATTCCATAAATACTCAACAACGTCGAATCCTTAAGTGTGTCTCCCTACGGTTTGTGAATTATGCGGACATGATCGAGACACTTCTCCGAACAATAACCAATAGAGGAATCTGGAAATTCATATGGCTCCCACATATTTCTACGATTACTTTGCGATCGAACGAACCACTTACATACGATAGCAATTTCCCTTTGTCTCACGATAGTTTACTTATCCGAGGTTTTGATCGTCGGTATATCTGCATACCTAGTTCAACCTCGTTACTGATAAGTACTCTTTTCTCGTTCCCATGATATGTGATCCCTTGTGAACCAGTCACATGCTTGCAAGCCAATTGGATGACATTCCACCGAGAGGGCCCAGAGTATATCTATCCGTCATATGGATGGACAAATCCCACTCTTGATCCATGTGTCTCAACCAATACTTTCCGAACACTCAATGCCACCTTTATAGCCACCCAGTTACGGTGTGGTGTTTGATGTCATGAAAGCATCCTTCCGGTGATGGTGATATGCATGATCTCATGGTCGAAAGAATTAGGTTACTATGTATCAGAAAGCATATAGCAATTGAACTATTAAAATGACTTGATCTTTATGCTCCGCTTATCTATAGGAGTATGTCCATCATATCATTCTCCTAACGATATGATCTTGTTGTTAATAACATCTCAATGTTCATGATAGGGAAACCACAATCATTTATTAACCAACAAGCTAGTATTATGAAGAGGCTTTACTAGGGACTTCAAATTAAGTTTACAAATCACACAAGTATTAATGTTTCCTTGTTAATACTATTATAGCATGAATATAAACATTTATCATAAACATAAAGATATAATAATAATTACAATTATTATTGCCTCTAGGGCATATCTCCAACAGAAGAAAGATCAAAGGGGTCAACAATGGAGGTCAAAAACGTGCTTAAGAGCCTTAGAACTTTGGGGAAGAAGCCCCTTTTTATACTCCTTCAAGGGGGATGAACGTTGGAAGCAAGATGCGCTGGGCGAACATGTTCCGACGATGAAACCGGCGTCGCCGGATCAGCCGTCGAAATTTCTGGTCAAAACTGAAAGTTCCGGTACAAGCCGAAACAGCATACAGAACAGTTTTTCGGTGGTTTGCCGGAAATTTCCGGCTGTCGCAGGAATTTCCGGCCACATACTCGGTCCGCCGGAATTCCGCTGGAACAAAATAGGACACACGAAAACGGCGACAACTTTTGCGTCCGGACTCCGATTTCGATGATCTTGGGCTTGTTTTGACGAGGACAAAAATCCCTACAAGATGCTGCAGAGAAACATCATAGTCCAATAGAGGAGGATAGAACCAAATGAATAAAGGTAAGAAGCCTCCTTATAAGAAGAACCGATAAAACCTTCAAACTCGAAAACACCATGGAAGATGCATACGAATTCCGTTTTCGATGAACTTGGGCTTGTTGAAGAGCTAGCAAAAAGCTCAAGAACATAACATGGAGAAACACCATGAAGCAACAAAATAGGAAGATGCAAATAGTGCAAAGGATTGAGCTCCCTATGACGATGTGATCAAGTTACCCAACCGAAAGCCCTTCTTAATAGTGCGGCTATGTATCCTATAATCCGGTCTCCCAACAACCAACTTGAGACCAGTAAAAGGAAAACCTAACAAGGCGATACATTTGCCTTGCGCATCCCGCTTGATCTTGATGAAAACACTTCAATCTCCATCCAATCCGGAATGCATCACTTGATCATTGTTGCTTCGTGAAGACTCCTTGTTTGCTCTCCCATACACCACTATTGGATAGCTTCATTAATACATGTCTTCAAATGTCCATTATCACCAATATGAACGACAAGCTTCAAGCAAATGATCTTCTCGAGATGCTTATCTTGAACTTGCCCTTCTCAACCTTGATGACGATCACCACTTGATGTCATCCTCTCTTGGGCTATATAAGATCTTCACTTTTGAAGCATGCCCATGGAAAGATACCTATCCCATATAGAAAACGCAAAGGCACATATATAATGGGTTAGTTCATGATGCATAATTGACAAGGCTCACCATACCACAAGATCCATGTGGTACATTCTTTATGCTTCATGTGTTGACCAACTTGAAATCACTCTTCACTCTTTGTATAGGTCAACCATCTATCTTCTCATGCTCCATCTCAATATCTTGAGGTACATAAAGAACTCTTGATTTGATTACATGCTCTAAATCTAAGTCAATCATAGCTCAACTAATGAGGCTCTCATGACACCGTCTTAGAGCCATATCTTGAATTCTTCTATTGATATCACACTCTCAAGATCTTGATCATATCATATTCTTCTCTTCAACTCGATGATCTTGATGCCAATACTCAAGGTGTATATTTATCTTCATGGCATCCATACTTGAATCCAACACATAGACTACAAGCATGACCTATGGAATATTCCTTCATATAAAACTCAGTGAAAACATTAGTCCATAGGGATTGTCATTAATCACACAAACCACACATAGGTGCAATTACCTTTTCATAGGTCTATGGGCAACTAATTTGTTCAAATGGCGGAAGACCACAGGGATCTCTGGCTCAGGACCTTCCTAACCAAGTGTAACATCCCCGCATTTAGGACTAAACGAAGGGTAGATTTAGGATTTTGTGCATCTGCATGCATGCATCTGAAAATCTGGGTAATTTTTTTCGTAAACTAAAACCCTGGAGTGATCAGAATCTCTCTTGCTTTGATGGATTAGAAATTAGCCATCTTAGTGAGTGCGATAGATTTTCTGTTTGTGGATTGACATGACCTTTAGGCATTATTTGTGTCGGTGGAGGGGTAGGATTTGAAACTTACTTTGAATTTACAAATTAAATTCAAATTTGAATTTAGAAGTTCTCGAATAATAATACTATAATTAAGTAGAAAGAAACAATTTAAGTGATGATATAAAATAATTCTTTATTAATAAGAATACATGAAATATTACATTATTCTTTTACAATAAAAGAATAAAAGTAAATTACAATTAAGGAAAGGAAATACAGAAATCACATACATTAATGTAATTCAAAGAAAAACAAATAAGAAGAAATCTTTATTTAATACCACAAAGAATGAAAGAATACAAGTAATTAGAAGTCATTACATAGATGAATAGTTAAAAATAAATAAAAAGAAAAGCTTCAGTAAAATATAAAAGAATTACATTTTTATTACAATTAAATAAAAATATTACAGAAGCTATAAATCTAAGCTAGAATCTCTATCTACTTTGATGTTCCTGGATATTCTTTTGATTACTGTAAAAAAAAAGATAAAAAAACAAAAAAGGTGTTAGTGTTAGTAATTTTGCTCTCAGTCTAACAGTGGGGTGCACTGTTCATTTCATCCTTGAGCTTATTTACAAAGAGGGGCAAGTTTCACCAAATGAAATAGTATCTGTTCTTATTTCAAATCTGGCCTCGGTACAACATCATAGGAAAAAAGGGGCAAGTTTCACCACTGTATAGTAAAAGGCAACAATCAAGTTTTAGGAAAATATCTCTAGTTCCTATTTGAGCTCATCCACAAGCAGGGCATTGAAACTTGGACCTGAGAGGGGCCCATATGTAAGCAAGAAGGCAGCACACACACACTACATGCAGCAGCTGTGTTGTCAATACCATAGACAACACAGGAAGTACATCTGAAGGAGCACAGCCTTATCACAGCTACTAGCATTTCCATTTCCTCCACATCACTAGAACAACAAGAACACAAGATTACTGAAAATTCAGAATAACTAGCACAACAAACTTCACATCATTAGATCACTGCAGTAGGATCTGCGTAACCCACTCCACAAGAGTAAGTAGTTGTACCTAAGCACAAGCAAGGAGGAGGAGGATCAGGACCAATCCAAGAAAATATCAGTAACTGGATCAAGAGGGAGAAGGCCAGGGAGTGCAAGGAGGAGCAGGACAAGCATTAGATCTGGCAACAGAACAGAATCATCTACATCACAAGCACCCTGGTTGCTTGGGAAAGCCATCCAGGTGCTCAAGGAGGAGTTCCAGCAGCTGATCAAAGGCAAGTAGAAGATCTACAACAGGCCATAAGCCACTCACCAACATCAGGTAAAAATCATTAGAACCAACCAGTGGATCATGTAGAAACAATTCTTGTATCCCACACATAGATATGTAAATACCAGGCGAACTCTACAACTCTACAAATCTAGGAGAATTGAATAGAGAGACCCTCTCAAAAATTGCACGCAGATGCTAGTCAAGATTCATCACAGAGGTTTAGAGCCAACACAAACATATATTCTTATCTTACAAAGATTTGGCCTCAGCTTTTGCATCACATGCCAAGTAAAGAAATCCAGCAAACCACATCTGAGATTCTACCACTGTGCACACTCCTAGGGGAGGCACCACAGTGGTACACTTAAGCATTTTAATCAACCAATCTAGCTTCAGCCTTTTTGCATCATGAACTAAATCTTTATTTTTTCAACATCAACTACATCATTGTAGTGATTACCAACAGCAAATCATGCTACCTAGGCTACCACTATGCACACTCCAAGATTGGAGGCACCATAGCAGCAGCCAGGGCTGCAGAAGCCACAAAGCTAACAACAAATCATGCACACAAGATCTACCATTGTGCACCTTCCAAAATGGAGACACCACAGTGGCAGTCTTATGCACAGAAGCCATTAGAGAGTATCATCACATTAACCAACCACTTAATAATTCCATCTACAACAGTTATGTTGCCAACCAAACATACCAGAATAAAAAGAAAAAGAGGGCATAAGAAAAAAAAACTAAAATAAAGTAATTACCGAGATACCCCTATACACTATTTTATTTCAAGAAGGAAGTAGAAAAATCCTAAAAATGTATTTAATACATCAAAATGTTTATTAAAATAATCTCCACCTCAGAAAAATATAATCATATTGATTTAAGTTTAATAAAATGCAGATAAACATTAACACCTTTAAATAAATAAATTAAATTTAATAAATTCAGAAAAATACCTAAAAATAAATAAAAATCACTTTCATACATAAAAATAAATCTCTTGTCTAATAAAATACTAACTTAAAATTTTACAAATAAAACTTAAAACAAATATTTAAAGACATTCAATAATTAAGAAATTTTATAAAAAATTCAAGATAATACCTAAAGATAAATAAAATTCAATTTTAAGATTTTAAGTAAGAATACTTACTAGGATAATACTAAATATATTATTCCAAAAACATTTTAAAATTCTTAGATCATATATCTTCAATTATTAAAATGAGATAGTTGTTTTATTAATTATTTAACATTATTTCCTAAGTAAGAAATAATCATGTTCAAAACACAATCTTTTAACTCTAAAATAGTTTAACCTATAATTATAATGTAAAATACTATCCACGTGTAAACAATCAATTTTATAATATTCCTATAAAATTATTAATCAACTATAAGTCTACAAATTTAGTTTTGCAAATCATTAATTTATATTAGAAGTAAGTGATCTCAAATAATATATGAGCATACTTAGCAAACTTAGTATTCACTAAATATATCACAACAGAAATTCACCTACTTTCTTTATATAAGAAAATCTTATAGTATAATATATAAATATTAAATATGCTGCCTTTAAGTCTTTAAGACTAAGTTTCATTATGCTTAAGAAAAAAACTCTAATTATTGTTAATACCATAAATGTTATATCTCAAGTCCAATTATGTCTTTATAGTTAACTTTGGTCTGATATATCATAAGCTAGGTATATAACGTCTCAAGATCATTTAAACCTTATCCTAAACCATCACTTTAATCTTTAGAGTTGATTAACTTAACATAAATAATATTTTCTTCAAATGTTATTCTTTTTGCCACTTCAAAAGAAACAATATACCATTTCTTTTAAGACATAACAAAGTTAAAACATAAACCTTGTAATGATTACATGATATCGCTCAATCTTAGTATTGTATTACAATTGTACCTTACTTTCATGTCTTATATGTTATCCCAAAACCCTTACAAATACACTCCTTTATGAAGTAAACTTAAAGATAACTCACATCCTAAACAAATCATCTGTCCAACTCACATGTAATGTTGGGGAATTACTTAAGGTTTTACAAAATTCATAACATTACTTATGCATAACAGCATATTGCTTCTTTAAACATTGTCCTTACCGGACAATGATGATATTTTTGTAGAACCCGAGGTCCAAGGTCAAGTCGAGACATTCGACTACAATACTTCGCTATATCAAGGCAAGTTCACACTTTCTCATGTCCTTTGATTATTTTCTGTAGAGTATTTTGCAAATCCAGTGTTTTCATCACCTGCATTTCAAAAAGGGCCAGAAAACACTATTTTTATAATAATATGATTATAGGTTATTTACCATGGGGTAATAACCTTCTATGAAAGTTCCGGTGGTAAAGGAACATATTATATAGGACTTAACAACCAATGTCTGCAGTGATTCTTGCACCGTATATTACGCGTTAACCATGAGATTTGGAATGGGACGGAGAAGTCAGCTGGATCAGCTCCCTTTCGCATGCATTGGACACTATTCTGGGCATTTGTAAGTTGCAGATCGTGGGTATAGCCGTTTTATACGGGGAAAATTCTATCGTGGATCTGGGCTTACAAAAGACAGTTTTCTTGTGTTAATGCTTGTTGTGTGTATCCAACTAAGATATAGCCGTTTTATACGGGGAAAAGTCTATCTTGAGTTTGGGGCATAGAACAATTGCGGTGTATGCGGGATAACGGAGAAGGACAGTGATTGGCTTGGATCTTAATCTGGGCCTCATACCATGGAAGTGTGAACGGGAATGCGTGCCCGGATGTGCAACAAAGCTAAGATCTCTCATTGGTAAAGTGACGCACCTCTGCAGAGTGTAAGAACTATAACTTGTTACTCCTGTTAGGAAGGAGGCTAACAGCGGAAAGGAACTCCATGAAAGTTCTCGTAAACCCGTGAAGGGTGGACATAGCTTTTTCGAATAAAAGCAACCTTTGAACAAATGTTTACAAAACTTGCATTGCTGCGACCTATGGTGCGTGGGTCAGTAGATATAGTGCATCAAACACTCCTTTTTAGTGAATTTGCTGAGTACGCTCGTACTCAACGTATCTTCTTAACCCTTACTATATTCTGAAGACAATAACGGTCAGGAAGAGGAAATACTATATCCAATTGAAGACCAAGAAGAATTCCTCTATGAAGAACTAGAAGCATCCGAAAGCATCGAAGGGAACAATTACGAAAACATCTATGGAATGGAGACCGGCGTATATGAAGTGTAGATGTATAAAATATAGTGATCTAGTCCAGTAGCATAAATCTCTATCCTCTCTATATGTATTAAATCTCGTATACACCTTAAAGTTAGTTGCTTCTCTATTCTGTTCTTAGAGTTATTATAGTTTAGCCCTGAGTCATCGGGATACCTCTATGGCCCTAGGAGGATCTCAAAGTCGTCATGTAATTTCTGGTTGTAATAATGATAATGTATGTTGTGGACCCGCTTTGTTTTTGTTGTACCACTCTGAGGATGTAATGTTTGCGGAATGGTACTCCGTGAGTGTTACGTCCATGACTATAGTATACTACAACATGCAGTGGTATGCAGGGTCACCACAGCTGGTATCAGAGAAAAAGCTTTGACCTTAGGTTGGAAACCTATTAAATGGGTAGAACTTGTAGGAAGTATGTTAGGAACGATAAAGAGTTCTCTAGAAATATGATGAATACTCACTTGAGAATTACATTGTCATGTTTCTAGTGCGATAATTTTTATTATATTGCAATTTGGGGTAATAATAATAAGTTATAACCTAGAAGGACTAATTATAATCTATTATCTACAGTGAGGAATGACATCTTGGTATTCAAACCGGAATGTTCAAGGTGATGTATAGGACTTCAGATTACTATGTAGGTGATTGGACAAATCTTTTGAGAAAACTTTTATGGAATCTGGAATTGTGAATCTTGAATTTTCGTCAAGGTTTACAGTTTCCATTATGGGAAGGTGTTAGTCAAGTACCATGTAGTGCTTATTTTACCAAAAAGTTGGGGATAAGTGAAGAAATGTTAGCTGGGGAGACGAGATATATGGTGGTGTCGTATCAAATTGCAGTTTTAGAAGCAATAACTAGGCTTTGAAAACAGGAATCCAAGGAAATTGGTAGGTAGTAATCCTACTACTATACCTCAAGATTCCATAAATTCGGAACTTAAGTTGGATCATGCTTCATTTGTGCAGACTAAATCTACCTTAGCTTCCGAATACATAGATCATAATAGGACATTATTCAGTACCTATCATGACACACATTAAGGTTCTAGTCCAGGAGTTGGATACAACCTTGAGGATTATGTTGATCCTACTAAAGCAATATAATGCAAAAAGGGAGTCATATAGAGAAGGTAGGCATCTTAGAATAGTCTTTTCAAAAGAGGTGTATGAAGAGAATGAATTCGAGGGACCATAGTCCAAAACCTATGCCTAATTATCAGAATGGGCTTTATAAACATGTAGACCATGGACGAGTATAAACCAAAACAGGAAACTCAGCAAACATCCAATCCAAGTATTCCAGTTTGGAATTACGATGGATGGGGAGTAGAATCTTAAACTGGAACCAGGGAGAATCTTATACCCTGTGATCCTAAGAAAGGAGTAAAAACTAGCAAGATTAGCATGGAACCTATGATCCATATGGGGGTAGTACCAATCCTATTGACATGGAAGAAGGCATTGGCAGTTATTACATCTATATGTATGACTGAATCAAGGAAAAGCAGAAAATACATCTTGCTTTGAAAGTGCGTTTGAAGGTGGACCTGAGAATTCCATGGAAGATCACACATTTTCTAGTCATTTCTCATTGGCTAATCTCAATCTTAGTACTTCTAATCAAGAGTGTGCATCCTCTGGATGTTTTTATACTCCAGAAGGTAGTCGTTGGACTTCATGTCATCATGGACGGAATTCCAGGAAGTACTAAGAAGAGGGAGAATAGTGAGAAGAGACAATCCACAGAAGTAGATGGCTTAAATAAGGTACATATCCAGTAATGTGTATTGTAGTGTTTGTGAGGCAGGACATAATAAGTGAGAGTATGCTCATGTGAGTAAGCGAGGTTTGGAAAAATACGAGTAATGTATTAGTTTAGAGTTAAGACATAATGGTGAGGATTGTTTATAATAGTTTATAAAAAACCATGGATAATACATGGTATAGGTTTGGTTGTTATCTGGATTTGGTTCTTGATTTCCTTGTGTGACTAGCACTATGCATAGAGTTGAACTTAGAAAACATATGCATGATGTAAGTATGAGTATTCGCTTTATGTAACAGGACTAGAGAGGGTATGGATACGGGAGTAGAGGCTGGGTCTGAAGGACAGCGTATGGAGCAAGAAGCTAAGCAGAGGGAAAGTAATGAGGATGTACTCGCAACTGGACCATCAACTCGTTCGTTGACATAGGAGAATTTCATGCAATACATGCAAATGATGCAAGAGTACCAGAATAAGTTCATGCAAGAGATACTCAAACGAATTGGACCCGAAGAGGGGAACAGAGATATCAGAGTAAGTCTTTCTGATTTCCAAAATGCCAAACCAATTCCTTTTGTGTCTGCACCAGAACCTATGGATGCGGAGGATTGGCTGATGGATATAGAAAGGAAGCTTAAAACAATTGGATGCAATGATGAGGAGAAGTTACGTTATGCAACATTTCTTCTATCAGGACCTGCCGCAAATTGGTGGGAAAATCAATTAGCCATGCTCACACCAGAAGAGATAATCACTTGGGAAGAATTCAAGTGGAAGTTTCGTGAGTATCATGTTCCAGAGAGCATTATGGAATTTAAGAGGAGAGAATTCAAGGATTTACGACAAAATGGTGAAACCGTGATGAAATATATTAGCAAGTTTAGTTAATTATCTCGTTATGCAGTTGATGAGGTAAATACGGAGGAGAAGCGCAAGAGAAGGTTCTTGGAAGGACTAAACCCTTATATGAAGATGAAAATACGAGGGGCTTCAACACGATGTTTCCAAGAGCTGGTTGATGTAGCAATTACTTTCGAGGATGATTACAAGATGCTAGTGGAAGAGAGGAAGAAATTAGCCAAGAAAAGAGCTATAAGGGAACCAAAAAAGATTCAATCTCCAGAATCAACATCAAACTTAAGTTTTATGCCCAGATTCATATCCGCAAATGGTATATCAAAACATGAGGCATCAAAACGAAAGAAACAAATCATATGCAATAAGTGTGGAACTTCAGGTCACCTAAGCAGGAATTGTTGCAAAACCAATAAGGTGTGTTATAGGTGTGGTCTGGACGGACATAAGAGATATGAATGTCCCAACATGTTGGGTACTCGAGGAGAAGGATAACCATCAAGAGGTGGAGATTTCAGGTGGAACAACACCGGCAAGGCTATAATAGGTATGCTTAGCATCAGTAGTTATTCGTCAATAATGGTGTTCAAGGTCAAAAGCAATTTCATGAAGTTTCGGGAGAAAGTCTAAATTTAGCATTAGGAATTAACCATAACTGAATCAAGGTTAAAAGTAAACTCAAGGAATGCCGAGTTTAGTAAAAACATCATTTTGGGAAGACAAGAAACTGGGAGGAAAGAAGAAACTCAAGATGAGCTTATCTGAAACTTTCGTGAACAAGAAACAACAAACTTCGGGATGAAGTTTAAATTAAGGGGGGAACTCTATAACATCCCAACATTTAGGACTAAACGAAGGGTAGATTTAGGATTTTGTGCATCTTCATGCATGCATCTGAAAATCTGGGTAAATGTTTCGCAAACTAAAACCCTAGAGTGATCAGAATCTCTCTTGCTTTGATGGATTAGAAATTAGCCATCTCAGTGAGTGCAATAGATTTTAACATGACCTTTAGGTATTATTTGTGTTTGTGGATGGGTAGGATTTGAAACTTACTTTGAATTTACAAATTCAATTCAAATTTGAATTTAGAAGTTCAGGAATGATAATACTATAATTAAGTAGAAAGAAATAATTTAAGTGATGATATAAAATAATTCTTTATTAATAAGAATACATGAAATATTACATTATTATTTTACAATAAAAGAATAAAAGTAAATTACAATTAAGGAAACAAAATATAGAAATCACATACATTAATGTAATTCAAAGAAAAACAAATAAGAAGAAATCTTTATTTAATACGAAAGAGTACAAGTAATTAGAAGTCATTACATAGATGAATAGTTACAAATAAAGAAAAAGAAAAGCTTCAGTAAAATATAAAAGAATTACATTGTTATTACAATTAAATAAAAAAGATTACAAAAGCTATAAATCTAAGCTAGAATCTCTATCTACTTTGATGTTCCTGGATATTCTTTTGATTCCTGCAAAACAAATAAATAAAAGATAAAAAAACAAAAAAGGGGTTAGTGTTAGTAATTTTGCTCTCAGTCTAACAGTGGAGTGCACTGTTCATTTCATCCTTGAGCTTATTTAGAAAGAGGGGCAAGTTTCACAAAATGAAATAGTATCTGTTCTTATTTCAAATCTGGCCTCAGTACAACATCATAGGGAAAAAAGGGGCTAGTTTCAGCACTGTATAGTAAAAGGCAACAGTCAAGTTTTAGGAAAATATCTCCAGTTCCTATTTGAGCTCATCCACAAGCCGGGCATTGAAACTTGGACCTGAGAGGGACCCATATGTAAGCAAGGAGGCAACACACACACCACATGCAGCTGCTGTGTTGTCAACACCACAGACAACACAGGAAGTGCATTTGAAGGAGCACAACCGTATCACAGCTACTAGCATTTCCATTTCCTCCACATCACTAGAACAACAAGAACACAAGATTACTCAAAATTTAGAATAACTAGCACAACAAACTTCACATCATTAGATCACTACATTAGGATCTGCGTAACCCACTCCACAAGAGTAAGTAGTTGTACCTAAGCACAAGCAAGGAGGAGGAGGGTCAGGACCAATCCAAGACAAGCTCAGTAACTGGATCAAGAGGGAGAAGGCCAGGAGGAGCAGGACAAGCATTAGATCTGGCAACAGAACAGAATCATCTACATCACAAGCACCCTGGTTGCTTGGGAAAGCCATCCAGGTGCTCAAGGAGGAGTTCCAGCAGCTGATCAAAGGCAAGTAGAAGATCTACAACAGGCCATAAGCCACTCACCAACATCAGGTAAAAATCATCATAACCAACCACTGGATCATGTATAAACCATTCTTGTATCCCACACATAGATCTGGAAATACTAGGCGAACTCTACAAATCAATAAATTCTATCTATTCTTCAACTAGATCTTTATCTAGGAGAATTGATTAGAGAGATCCTCTCAAAAATTGCATGCAGATGCCAGGCAAGATTCATCACAGAGGTTTAGAGCCAACACAAACATATATTCTTATCTTACAAAGATTTGGCCTCAGCTTTTGCATCATAGGCCAAGTAAAGAAATCCAGCAAACCACATCTGAGATGCTACCACTGTGCACACTCCTAGGGGAGGCACCACAGTGGTACACTTAAGCATTTTAATCAACCAATCTAGCTTCAGCCTTTTTGCATCATGAACTAAATCTTTATTTTTTCAAAATCAACTACATCATTGTAGTGATTCCCAACAGCAAATCATGCTACCTGGGCTACCACTATGCACAGTGCAAGATTGGAGGCACCACAGTAGCAGCCAGGGCTGCAGAAGCCACAAAGCTAACAACAAATCATGCACACAAGATCTACCACTGTGCACCTTCCAAAATGGAGACACCACAGTGGCAGTCTTATGCACAGAAGCCATTAGGGAGTATCATCACATTAACCAACCACTCAATAATTCCATCTACAACAGGTTTATCATCTTCCTTGTAAGAGAATCAAGGAATCAAATATATACACCATTTTACTATCAACAAGGACATAGAGTCAGATCCTTTTTCCCAAGTTCCAAACTAGAGCAAAGTCAGATCAAATAATCTAACTAGTAACCATTAGTTTAACTAAAACAAACCATGGGCATGGCACATGTCCAGGAGACCCCACACCACAACCAACATCATAGCTCAAGGAAAATACTGCAAGCTACTTATACATAGCACCCAACCAGGAGCATAAATAGCTCAAGCTGAATATCCAATCCAAGGGGCTCATTCCACAACAACACAAGTTAGCTAGCATGGGGCCAATACCACACAATTCAATAAGCCAACTAGATCAAAACCAATTAATATTGGATCATCTCAACAACCAGCCAAACCTTATATAAGAATAAATTCATTATTCTGGAGTCACAAACTAGTACCATCCACTATCCAATTCACATAGATGAATTTTCAAGCCAAATTAATTAAGCAAGTTATGTAGCAAAGCTACTGTAATGTATCATGAACCAAAGTGAGGAACCCGAATTAGGGTTCATACCGAGAGAGAGTGAGATGAATAAGAAACTTACCCGATTGGCCTCGCACGGCAAGAAGAGGAAGTAGACGGTGATGACATAGAGGTGATGGGTGTCAGGGCGGCGGCACGAGGAGCACCTAGAGGCGCTGTAACCCGCGCCTAGTCCGCAACCAAGACAGCCAAGGAGAAGCACGACGGTACTGGATATCACCACATCGGCAAAACACCAGCTCGTCACCGCAAGCAACTATGGCCAGCGACCATGAACACACCACCACCATACCCTCTCCGCATCACCATGACAACACCATAGACCAACGAGGTCACCATCAAGCTCTAGAGCTATGGGCAGCAAGAACCCTAGAACCAGATAATTGAAGGGGACGAGATCAATAGGGCGTCATTCACAAATCGAATTGGAGGGATGAGTAGGTATGAGATAGGCAGAGCTAGGGTGGCTGGCGGCGGTGGCGGTAGCAACCGGTGTTCACCGGGATTTGGCGAGCGGCGACGATGGGCGTCGTAGAGGGGACATATCAGGTTTGTTCCAGGAGCGAGATGTGAGAGGGGTGAAGGGGTCGGGGTCAGGTTGATCTCGAGCCATACCTTGCTGGGTGGAGCCAGTTATGTTGCCAACCAAACAGACCAGAATAAAAAGAAAAAGAGGGCATATGAAAAAAAAACTAAAATAATGTAATGACCAAGATACCCCTGTACACTATTTTATTTCTAGAAAAATGTGAAAAAATCCTAAAAATGTATTTAATACATCAAAATGTTTATTAAAATAATCTCCACCCAAGAAAAATATAATCATATGTATTTAAGTTTAATAAAATGCAGATAAACATTAACACCTTTAAATAACTAAATGAAATTTAATAAATTCAAAAAAATCCTAAAAATAAATAAAAATCACTTTCATGCATAAAAATAAATATCTTATCTAATAAAAATACTAACTTAAAATTTTACAAATAAAACTTAAAACAAATATTTAAAGACATTCAATAATTGAGAAATTTTATAAAAAATCAAGATAATACCTAAAGATAAATAAAATTTTAAGATTTTAAGTAAGAATACTTACTAGGACAATACTAAATATATTATTCCAAAAACATTTTAAAATTATTAGATCATATATCTTCAATTATTAAAATGAGATAGTTGTTTTATTAAATATTTAACATTATTTTCTAAGTAAGAAATAATCATGTTCAAAACACAATCTTTTTAACTCTAAAATAGTTTAACCTATAATTATAATGTAAAATACTATCCAAGTGTAAACAATCAATTTTATAATATTCCTTTAAAATTCTTAAGCAACTATAAGTCTAAAATTTACAAATTTAGTTTTGCAAATCATTAACTTATATTAGAAGTAAGTGATCTCAAATAATATATGAGCATACTTAGCAAACTTAGTATTCACTAAATATATCACAACAGAAATTCACCTACTTTCTTTATATAAGAAAATCTTATAATATAATCTATAAATATTAAATATGCTACCTTTAAGTCTTTAAGACTAAGTTTCATTCTGCTTAAGAAAAAAACTCTAATTATTGTTAATACCATAAATGTTATATCTCAAGTCCAATTATGTCTTTATAGTTAACTTTGGTCTGATATATCATAAGCTAGGTATATAATGTCTCAAGATCATTTAAACCTTATCCTAAACCATCACTTTAATCTTATTAATCTTTAGAGTTGATTAACTTAACATAAATAATATTTTCTTGAAATGTTATTCTTTTTGCCACTTCAAAAGAAACACTATACCATTTCTTTTAAGCCATAACAAAGTTAAAACATAAACCTTGTAATGATTACATGATATCACCCAATCTTAGAATTGTATTACAATTGTACCTTACATTCATGTCTTATATGTTATCAAAAAACCCTTACAACTACACTCCTTCATGAAGTAAACTTAAAGATAACTCACATCCTAAACAAATCATATAAATCCAACTCACATGTAATGTTGGGGAATTACTTAAGGTTTTACAAAATGCATAGCATTACTTATGCATAACAGCATATTGCTTCTTTAAAAATTGTCCTTACCAGACAATGATGATATTTTTGTAGAACCCGAGGTCCAGGGTCAAGTCGTGACATTCGATTACAATACTTCGCGATATCAAGGCAAGTTCACACTTGCTCATGTCCTTTGATTATTTTCTGTAGAGTATTTTTAAATCCAGTGTTGTCATCACTTGCATTTCAAAAAGGTTCAGAAAACACTATTTTTATAATAATATGATTATAGGTTATTTACCATGAGGTAATAACCTTCTATAAAAGTTCCGGTGGTAAAGGAACATATTATATAGGACTTAACAACCAATGTCGCCAGTGATTCTTGTGTCGTATATTACGCGTTAACCATGAGATTTGGAATGGGACGGAGAAGTCAGCTGGATCAGCTCCCTTTCGGATGCATTGGACTCTGTTCTGGGCATTTGTAAGTTGCAGATCATGGGTATAGCCGTTTTATACGGAGAAAAGTCTATCGTGGATCTGGGCTTACAAAAGACAATTTTCTAGTGTTAATGCTTGTTGTGTGTATCCAACTAAGATATAGCCGTTTTATACGGGAAAAGTCTATCTTGAGTTTGGGCATACAACTATTGCGGTGTATGCGGGATCGCGGAGAAGGACAGTGATTGGCTTGGATCTTAGTCTGGGCCTCATACCAAGGAAGTGTGAACGGGAATGAGTGCCCGGATGTGCAACAAATCTAAGATCTCTCATGGGTAAAGTGACGCACCTCTGCAGAGTATAAGAACTGTAACTTGTTACTCCCTGTTCCGGGAAGGAGCCGCGAACGCGGCAGGAAAGGAACTCCATGAAAGTTCTGGTAAACCCGTGAAGGCTGACGGACATAGCTTTTCAGAAAAAAATCAACCTTTGAAGAAATGTTTACAAAAACTTGCATTGCCTACGACCTATGGTTTGTGGCTGTATATATAGTGCATCAAACACTCATTTTTAGTGAACTTGCTGAGTACGCTCGTACTCAACGTATCTTATTAACCCTTGCTAGATTCTGAAGACAATAACGGTCAGGGAGAGGAAATACTATATCTAATTGAAAACAAAGAAGAATACCTCTATTAAGAACTAGAAGCATCCGAAATCGTCGAAGGGAACAATTACGAAAACATCTATGGAATGGAGACCGACGTATCTGAAGTGTAGATGTATCAAATATAGTGATCTAGTCTAGTAGCATAAATCTCTATCCTCTATATATATTAAATCTGGTATACACCTTAAAGTTAGTTGCTTCTCTATTCTGTTCTCAGAGTTATTATAGTTTAGCCCCGAGTCATCAGGATACCTCTATAGACCTAGGAGGATCTCAAAGTCGTCATGTAAATTCTGGTTATAATAATGATAATGTTTGTTGTGGACCCGCTTTGTTTCTGTTGTACCACTCTGAGGATGTAATATTTGCAGAATGGTACTCTGTGAGTGTTATGTCCATGACTATAGTATACTACAACATGCGGTGGTATGCTGGGTCACCACACCAAGCACTACTACGTGTAGTTCTTGCTCCCTGATCATGGAGATGGTGGCGGTAGTGCATGCATGATGAAGAAGAAGTTATATATTTTCATGTAGCTAGGGACTTAATAAAACCTTATGTATATTTACTGTGAGGTGGTACATACTAACCCCTCACATGATAGAGAACTTATGCGGTTGTAGTATTGCACCCCTTGTGATGTGGTGGTAGTATGATATCATAGATGTTGGTGGTGACCGGTTGGATCACACTAACTTGGTAGGTTGGAACTGCTGATGTTTGTCTGTTCATGCTTGTGCCGACAGCCGGGAGCGCTGGCTTCTAGAGCCATACGCCTCATTGTCGTTCATGCTCCTCCCCTTCTTCAGCCAGGATGGCGTCTTCATCGTTGGTGGTGGTGGCAACGGCGACCGCTAGGGTTTGCGATGGCGAGAGGTGACGAATGCGACACCGATGGGCGCAGGGTTAAATAGCCACTTCGCCCGCGGACGCGCTTAGCTTCCCGCTCCTTCGCCATCAATGCCGGCACGAGAACACAGGTGGCGTCCAGTGAGTCAGCGTGCCTTCTCGTCGCCATTAATGGTGCAGGCTTCCGCCGGTCAGCCTTCCGCCAGCGGCTCTTAAACGCTACCGCGGTTGCGTCTGAATAGGTGCCGCTGTTCGTGTCTGAATCAATGCCGTGGGTCGCGGTGGCTGACGGGTGGACCAGTGGCATGTGCGGGCAAGACATCCGCGTTGTCAGCGCACGTCCGGACCGATGCAACCGTTGTTCATATCAGGTGCATGAATGAATCGAGCCGGACACGTTTGTCTAAATGGGTCGGACCGCTGAAACGCCACATATCGTCCCGCGCGTCCACGGGCATAAATTTGGACACGCTCTTATGGGATGGTTGACCCCCCGTGAAGATGCACTTAGGCTAGCGTACTTTTCGTCGACCATACATGGATTCATCCAAGTAACCTCACACTAGCTCGATCGTACTATTCGTAGGAGACAAACGAGGCGCCACTTTAAGCTTCACAGCTCGTTCGGATGACATTAACTAACGCTCCAGCAGTCCTGGCTAAATTCTCCGCTGACATTATCAAGTTTCCCGCCATGAATTGCATCGATCGGTCAGGTATGTGCCATGCTAACCTCTCTCATGCTCATGCATTTGTATGCATTGCATTGTTACCCTTCCATGTACTTAAGTTCAAAAGCAAGCAAGTTATCGTTGCTTATACTCCCTCCGTTTTAAAATATAAGATGTTTTAGGTTTGTGAAAAAAAAACTTGTTTTAGTGTATAGATTTACATCAAACTTGAGTGAACCTACATACTAAAATAAATCTAGATATATTTATTTCATAAAGCTAAAATATCTTATAATTTAAAACAGAGGGAGTAGTACATATATTATTTCGCGTTCTATCTAAAACATCTGTTTTTTATTACTTCGCGTTCTAGCAATTTTTAAAGTCAAACTTTGTCAACTTTGACCAATAATGTAAGAAAATATATAAACATTTATTATTCCAAATACATATATTATGAAAATATAACTTACGAAGATTTCAATACTATAAGTTTTATATTGTAGATACTTCTATTTTTTGCTAAATATTTGGTCAAACTTTAAATTTTTTGATTTTGACTAAACCCAGAATGCGATCTAATTGTGAACAGAGGGAGTAGAGTACTAGTGTAAAGCAGGCTTAAATGTATAAGCAGCATGGACTAGTCACATCTCTTCTCGTGCATGCTCATATCGATCGAGCCACACCAAAAATACTGGCAAAACAAACGGTCAAGCGCTAGGATTTCCTGGCCATGCCATGCATGCATTGTTTCGTCGGCCACTCAAAGGCCGGCCATGCATTGCAGGCATGCATATGCGAGTGATCTGAAGGGAGAGAGAGATTCTTGTGGGGAGGCGTTGTTCGCTAGTCCTTGTTCTCCCCTAGCGGCCAAGGCAATCATGAGCGATGCTTGTCCTGCCTCTGCATGCGTGCGTACGTGATCCTGAATTTGGATGGATTTACTACTTGTTTCGCGTGGCCGGCCGGTGACGCAGATGCAGAGCACAGCATTAGTTTAACAGTAATCCAGTGCTAAGGTGGCTCTGTCCGCAAATTAGTGTACTTCTATCTTTTTAAGTCAAACTTTATTAAATTTGACTAATTTTATAAGTATAACAAGGTATTACATCAAATCGATATATTATGAAATTAAATTTGAAAACATAAGTACCAATTTGGAGTCAAAACATTACTACTTTTTTTATAAAGTTACTTAAACTTTATTAGTTTTGATTTAGGATAAAGCGTACATTACTCCGATCCGTATGCTTACATACAGTACAGGGAGTATATATACTCATGTAACTCTGAACTTTCTTGCGATTCTGAACTTTGCTTTGTTAAAACGGTGGTGCTGGCCAAGGCCAAGCCCGTCGATCTAGGTATGGAAGTGCTGTGCCAAACCGTAAAGCGGAAAGGGAGATATCCAGATCGAGTAGTAGAATACAGATCGAGATCGAGCGCAGCAGGATCCAAAGACCGGTCTGCGTCGAGTTACGTGCAGTGCAGGGATCCGGTCAGGTCAGGTCAGGTAATGAAATGAATGCTGCGAGCTCCAATGGCGTTGGAGGATCCAAACCAGCCCGGGCCGCCGCCGCCGTCGTCGTCTCTCTCACCACCTGACAAGCGCATGCAGCAGGTACAGGTTTCTCTCCTGGCCTCCATGCTCGGTTCCCCATGGCCATGTGGCTCAATTCATTCATCGTTAGCAACGTGCATCCGGCGTACTCATCCCTGGTGGCCGATCTGGAGCAATAATGCTGCTGTATATGTTCAAAGTTAGTCATTAGCTTTCGACCGAACAAGTGTTAAAACTTACTCGTACTGTATCTATAGGTATATGGTTAATATGCAGATGACACCGTTTTACTACTTGATGAGGGTTTTGAAAATGCAAGAAATGGGAAATTTGTGCTATGTTTGTTTGAACAAATGTCTGGCCTAAAAATTTATTTCCTCAAAAGTGAATGAGGCCCATATTTATGACGAAATTTTTCACATGTAAGTCAGGAAAATATTTAGGTATCCGTGGATAAGAAAAAGCTTTTTAATACACACCTAAGGCCTGATCAGGAGAAGGTGGAAAAGAAGTTGGGTTGTTGGCAGGAGAAACTTCTAGACATTGGATCTAGAGTAATTCCGCTTAATTTTAGTCTGTCCTAAATTATACTATTTTATATGATGTTCTTGTATTGTTCGCTAGTAGGGGGTTAGGAAGAAATGTGTTGTTTATAGGGGAGGATGCTATGGCAGGAGGAGCAAGGCATTAGGAAGTACTTCCTCTGTCCTGAAATATCCTGCATTCTGGGTTTAGTTAAAGTCAAACTTTATAAGTTGGTAGAATATATAGAAAAAACTACGTATAAACATCTATACCACAGAATGTATATATTATGAAAATATATCTTATGACGATTCTAATGGTACTTATGTTGTATTATAGGTGTACATAAATTTTTCAATATATTTGGTCAAACTTTATAAAGTTTGACCTTAACTAAACCCAGAATACATGGTATTTCAGGACAGAGGGAGTATCATTTTGTCAAAGGATTGTGGTGTCTGAGAGATACGTGGCATAAAAGTGGGACTATAGGGGAACAATTCCCTAGAGTGTTTGACATGTCCTTTAGCAAAAATGTCACATTGAATAAGGTGGTCACTTCAAATGGGACATGTTTGGTTTTAGGAGGTGTTTATGGAGTGATTTGGCTGGTGAATGGGCTAAACTTCTGGACATCATTCACTAGGTTGAACTTAGAGAGAGTACTAATAGAGTGACAAGGAAGCTTGGGAAGAAAGGGTTTATAGTAAAATCTCTATAAAGTGCCCTTCAGACCAAACCTCCATCCAAAATCTTTAAACATCTATGGAATATTAAATTGCCTGCAAAAATTAATTTTTCTTATGGCTACTGATGTGTGTGTGTGGGGGGGGGGGAGGACACTTACCAAATATAATCCTGGATGTGTTGTACCTAGGTTTATTTGGTCTTTTTTCCAATGTGCTTTTGACTCCCCTGCACAACCAAAATCATTGGATTATATGGGTGTTTGAGTTCAAAAGTTTAAAGGTGATGAGAAAACAATTGTTAAAATATATCTAGCTGGCATTGAATGTTTCGTATGGAAAACAAGGAATAGAGCATGTGTTTGACGATGTTGTACCCAGTGGCCCTGGGGACATGGTCTTCCAGATTTGTAATTGGATGATTATTGGGGTGAACTGCAGATCCCAAAGGTGCAAAAAATATTGCTCTGCAGCACTAAACTACTGAAGATGGTGTTGTTAGACATCTTCAATCGACCGCGAGGCTAGGCGTTGACAACTTGTCGAAGGATAGGCAATGGATAGGTTTTGTCAGGAAGGATTATGTTTGGGCTCTACTTTGTTGTAGTATTGGTAGAGTATGGAGTAATTTCATAGGTGTTGGAGTTTGTAATTTGGAATTTTTGGTTCATGTTATCTGCCTTTGAATTTTCAAAAATACTAGGAAAACCATGATCAGGGTAAAATACTAAAGGACTTCTATATGTATTTCCCATTTCCCTTTTTGGTTTCCATTTTTCCCCCAAAACATTCCTCTTTTTATAATTTCCTTATTTTCTCTACTTCTTATAATCCCTCCGATCCATAATAAGTGTCGTTGATTTAGTACAAATTTATACCAAATCATAGAGTGTAGTATTTTTTAGTGTGGAAACTATCTATCTAAGAAGTTTTTTTATTTTCTTTGACAATTTTCTATTCCCCCCCCCCCCCCCCCCCAATTTTCTTCAGTTAGTTGAGTTTTCAAAACAGCAACAAATTGTATTCCATTATGTTTTATTTTTGAGAAAAACAAATTTCTTACAGGGATGCCATGTGTGAAACAGGCACACCATCATTTAAAAAAAACATTAACACAAAGGAATTAATAACTAAGGTTTAACAATTCTTGGTATTAGAGTTATAGTATCTACATGTCAATACCCATGAATTCAATGTTAAAGATGCCATACAAATTAAAAAACTAAAAAGCTAAATGCGTCTAAAGTAGGGTTCAAGTGTTTTTTATGCTTCCAATGAGCGGGGGTTCATATGTTTTCTTTGTTCTCATATTTCTTATGTCCTTGGCCAAATTAGGACTACCTATAGGTGCTAAAGCATGTGAAAACAATTCATAAGTATATTTTTATTTAGCTTTGCATGGTATGCAAAATTTGGCAGTGGTGCTATCCCACATTTTGCAGATGATTTACGGTTCAATATTAAATTTTGAATATAGCTAGATTCCAAAACTCTATGTTTGCTTCTTAAATTACAAAAGAACATTATCCAATTAGTAGTGCATAAGCATATTTATGCCGCAAGATTTTTAAATAGAATTTCAAGATTGAATAAGTCAATATACATATATGCTACCATTAAAACAAATAGTCTCCCGTTGCTTTTTTGTTATACTTTATAGATACACACATGGAATCCAACCTAATACTAGGTTTCTGGTGGTTCATCATATACACCACCCTCATAAACATCCAACCAACCAATCGATGGTTGAATTACTCACAAACCTGTAACATGAAAATTTGTTGGACCATGATTCTCTCTAATACACTGTAGGCCAAAAGTATTGTACTGATAAGGAAAAAGATACAATGTTTTTATCTCAAATTTTGACACATCTTGTTTTAGAATACAACCTCGGGGGCATGTTTCCAAATATGCAGGGTGACATGTATGCCTCGTAGGGTCCATTGTCGACGTGACACCGGTCAATGCGGGTCAAACTGATTTAGCACCTCCAATGAACGATTTGCAAAATATTTATGACTAAAGTAAAGGCACAAAAAAGAATTAGGACCACCCAAGCGGTTTACTCAATAATGTACACAAAGCTATGTAGTAACTCTATGTAAAATAAGCATATCAAGTTACAGTAAGTACAATCCAAATTATAATATTAATATACAAAAAATGGTACAGATATTTAAAATAAATAAGAAAAATATATGTGTATCAACTCGAGGGGTGCGAGGGTGAGGTACCATAATTACAAGATATAAATTATGGGGGAATAGATTCGCCAAAAAAGTTATGGGGGAATAGATATCCAATAAAGTTACAAAGAGTAAGATTTTAGAAAAAAAATGCAATAATGGTCATAAATATTGTGCAAAACCATGAATGAAGGTAAAATACTAAAGGATTTCTTTATATATTTCCCACTTTCTTCTTTTATTTTCCATATTTTGCCCAAAAGATTCCTTTTTTTGTAATATCCTTATGTTTCTCTATTTCTTCTACTCCGTTTGATCCATAATAAGTGTCGCTGATTTAGTACAACTTTATAACAAATCAGCGACACTTATTGTGAATCAAAGGGAGTAGTAATTTTGTAGTGTGAAAAAGTTGCTATCTAAGAATTTTTTTTCTTTGACAATTTTCAATTTCCCCATTTATTCTTCAATTAGTTGGCTTTTCAAAACAACTTATTCCCATTAGGTTTGAGTTCTGAGCTGCAAATTTCTTATAGGGATGCCATGTGTGAAACTGCCACGCCATCATTTAAGTAAAATTTTCATTGTGCCAAAAAAATATTCTCTAAGGTTTAACGGTTCTTTGTACTGGAGGTCTAGTATCCATACTTCAATGTCCATGAATTCGATGTTAAAAGTGAACTACATAATGAAAAAATAGAAAAGCTAAATGGGTCTATAGTAATGTTCCAATGTTTTTTATGTTTGCAATAGGCTAGGGTTCATATGTTTATATCTATTCCCATATTTCTTATGTCCTTTGGCCAAATTAGCACCATCTATAGGTGCTAAAGCATGTGAAAACAATTCATAAGTATATATTTTATTTTGCTTTGCATGGTTTAGTAAATTTAGCACGGTGATGTCCCATATTTGGTAGACGGTTTAGGGTCCCATCTTAAAATTGAAGATATTTGGATTCCAAAAGTGTATGTTTTCCTCATAAATTATATAAGAACATTATCCAAATATCAAATAAACCCATATTCCAAAACTGTATATTATATATGATGCACTTGCAGTCTATTTGATCATGGGCTCCTTGGAGCCCTCTTTGTTTAAAAGATCAAAGAAAACCATATTTCAAAGTTTCACGAAGTTTAGAAGAAACACCTATATGTAATTATATTTGCTTTTATGACATGTAAAACTTTATTTTAAAACTTCTTTATATGTCCGCTAAACATACAAGTGTGGATCTATAATAGAAAATAGTAATAAATCTATTAAAGATCCACTATTTGATATTTTTGGTAGACCACATGTAAGAATATATTGTTTCATTGTGAACAGTTGGAGGTATGCAGTATTCATCTATATATAGTTGTGATCCTTTTCTAATATTTTAGGAACCTTAAATAAGTTTTTTTTAATATTTAAAAGCCGAAGCAACAAGTGGGGGGGAGGGGTGTAATAGCCTTCCCAAAAAAAATTGATGTCTGAAATATGATTCTCTATGAAAACTCCTAGCACCGAGGAAATATTGAGTAGATCTATGATTATACAAGTGTGGATCTATAATAGCAAATATCTTTCTGTTCGTGCCGCTCTACGGCGAATTTTTGTGTTTGCACTTTCTTCATGGGTATTGTTCAGCGTTGTTCTGACGATTAAGATTTCTCTGTTTGACGGAGAGCCTGACCTTCAACAACCTGCATCACTTCTCTGTTTGAGCATTTACATAGATTTATGAAAAAAGAAAACTAAGAGATTTTTTGAAACCTCTCAGTACTACGTACGTTTTTTCTTTTCAGAACCCAGACTCCAAGGTACGCGGGAGTAATACGAGTAGTTTATATTTAAACCCGAGAAGAAGAATCATGTGCGGCGCCGATCAATATTCGCTGGCAGTTTGGAGACAGTTGCAGCTTAAGCATAGAATGTGACTAATCAGTGCTCACATACATCTTACTAGATTAGCATAGATCGAGTACCTGTCAATACCTGCTACCGAAACACATACATGAGGAGGTTGACGCGGCAGTTGCTGCTGGTTTAGCCGTCGACGTTAACCAGCTCAGGGAACATGTCCTGCATTCCAGCAGCTACAGAGCTCGCTAGATATTTTCGTCGGAATGTGCATTACCAAATTATCTAACCCCCCGATTGATTCCTCCGAATATATGATCTGTGTGTTCAGCGCCGAGAACACAGGGATCGAAATAATGCGGCGCTTAATCATGGCTTGATGAGTACGCTAGTACCGCGCGCGAGCAGCACTGCACATGATGCATCGATCTAACCATTAACTAGCTTTCTCTGAGCAAAGTACCGCCCTGCTGGCTAGCACTCTCGATCGTCTGAGCGGGTTGTCCATAAAGATCTGGAGAAGTACAGATGCTTCTGCTGGTTCTACTACAGGGACGAACAGTTCAGGTACTTGCAGGATTATTGATCAGGTAATAATCAGGTTAGCGGTAGTAATAATTCGGTAGCAGCCAAATCCAATGCAGCGAGAAATAGCTAGAAAAGACTCGACACACGCGATGTGCTGGAGAAAAATTCATTAATTGACTGTGTCCAGACGTGCCTGGATGTCAGCACGGTTGACCTTCGGATCCAATAAACAAGCCACGCAAGTGTACAATTTTTTTGACTGTATGTTAAGACAGAGCAGAGCATCCGAGATGGTGTCGCCTGAACGTCTTCCCCTCCGGCGACACCGACCGACCTACCGGCCGTTGATCATGCCATCCACTCCCACAGCTAACCCAATCCATTCGTGGTGGCGAGCGAGTGATAATAATTCAGCCCAGATTGACCCCGTCGATCAACTCAAGTACCTTCCTAAGTACACCTGCTGCCGGTCCTAATTAAACAATCATTCCTAAGCACCCAGCCGCAGGCGTGCGTGTAACAGTTGCCAGGTAACTAACCTACGGCTCGATGATGGTGCCGACAGAGCTGGACTGGAGTGTTCTCCAATCCACTTTCCGGAGAGCCATATTCCGCGGTCGACGAAAAGTGGAGTCGAGCTCGAGTTGAGGTAGCTAAGTAAGTATGTGTATGTGCAGAACATGGGTTAGGCTGGATAATGGCGCGCTGCTCTGCTGGAAAGAGGACGCTGACAGTGCCTCGCCATGTGATCACTGATCGATCGGCCACGCCTTCAAATGCAATGCGCCCGCCTAGGGCTCCTTTTGCGGTTTCTGCTTTCTGCCCGAGTGAGATTGCTACATTGAGCAAGCGGCAGGTAATAAAAAGTTACTGTACCGCCATTACACATCTGATTGCAGTGTGTGCTGGCCAGTACAGTGCAGTGCATTTACAGTAGCCTCTGAATTTATAAACAAGCTACAACACTTTTTTGGTATATGTACATCCAAATATTTTTATTCCGTTCAGTAATATAGTGCATTAAGTTATGCGTGAATTATAGTAGTGGTCAGAGTGGCGTGTCAAGGACGCCTGAGACTTCACTTGCTTACAAACAGTAGTACTACAGAGTGCAGGACAAATCGTGGGAGCCTGGATAAATGAGGCGGCCAGAAACTGTGAGATTGCACAATCAAAACCAGCAAATCTGCACAATAAAAGAAGGAAATCTCTCTACCACTGCCAGTGAGCTGTTGGGTAGGCTCTTTTTATTTCGAGGGGCACCGGATCTCTCCCATCTTTAAAAAGCTCACTGCTCGGCGGCAGAGGAGGCAAGGGGCCATGGCAGGCAGGCAGGGGCACCGGTCTACTCTAGGCTCGGCTTAGGGCGCTAGGCCACCACTATTCTAGTAGGCCTGCGTGGAGGTGTTGGGGCACAGGCATCTTGTCCAGCTAGGAACATCGAGGATCCAATCCAACCCAACCCCCAATCTCTCTCTCGCTCGGAGCTAGGGAAGGAAGGAAAGCAGTCCGCGCGAGCAAGCAATCCTCGGCGCCGATTTCTTTTAGCTAGCTGGCAATTGCCATTTATTTTCGGCTCCATTTTCGGGATCCCAAATCTTCTCCCCACCACCTCCCTCGTATATAATCGCCCGCCTCTCTCTCTCTAAACCGCTAGCTTAGTTTCTCCGTCCCCCTCCGCCTGTTCCTCGGGCCAGTTGATGCGTGGGTATGGCGGTGTCCTCGCCTTCGTCTCCGGCTCCGGAGAAGACGATGGCGAACAAGTCCAGGTGGCGGCGCGGCAACAGAAAGGTTGGTCTGCTCTCTGCGATTTCGTCTTCTCTGCTCGATGTCAATGCTCGTCCCGTCGTCGCGCGACGACAGGGAGATATTTAGATAGAGCGATTTGGATTCTGCCGCGGCGATCCCGGTGAGATCAGAGGAATGGCGTGTCGCGGAATGCTCCCGCCCGCTCGACAGATGGCGAGAAGCATATGCCATGCGTCGCTCCGCATCGTCTTGTTCATTATTGATCGAATCTTTTCTTACTGCGCAATCTTGTTTGTTGTCTCTGTACCTTGTGTATTAATGTTTTGGTTCTGACTCGTGAGAAGAACTCATTTTTCGCGCAATGGATTTGAGGGCGAACCTCGATTTCTGCCCTCGGCGCCCAAATCTGATGATGATTTTGTTTCACGGCGGCGCGCGGCAGGTGATCAAGCAGTACATCGGTGAAGCACGGGCGGCTCTCGACGCGGCGGCGCAAGCTGGTGACGGTGGAGACGACGCGGCGGCGGGGGCGGCGCTCGGCCTCGTGGCCGCGGCGCTGGAGATGTCGCCGCGCATGGAGGCCGCGCTCGAGCTCCGGGCGCGCGCGCTCCTCGCGCTCAGGCGCTACCGCGACGTCGCGGACATGCTCCGCGACTACATACCCAGCTGCGGCAAGTCGTGCGCCGGCGACGACAGCACATCCTCCTCATCGTCATCGTCGTGTTCGTCCGGGTCCGGCGATCTTGCCGGCGCCTCTCGCGCCGGGCTTCTTTCCCCGGGCCGCGACGTCTCCGTCTCCGGCGCCGGAGCCTCCCGGTTCCTCTGCTGCTTCGACGTCTCCGAGATAAAGCGCCGCCTCGTGGCCGGCATCTCCAGGAGCTCCAATGACGAAACCCAGTGGAGGTAACATTCAACAGAACCACTCGCCATGACCAAATCGAGCAATTCTCTCGGCAACCAGCAAAGTTACTGATTAGTCGCAATTGCCAATGCTTGTGCAGGTACTTGGTCCTGGGTCAAGCCTGCTTCCACCTCGGCCTAATGGAGGACGCGGTGGCGCTTCTCCAAACGGGGCGCCGCCTCGCCTCGGCGGCGTTCCGGCGCGAGAGCGTGTGTTGGTCCGAGGATAGCTTCTCGCCGTCCAATTCGTCTGCTAACGCGATGTCCGGGCCTGCTAGCAGAAGGGCGTTCGGCCCGGCGTCGGGGATGCCGCCGCCGAGCGAGGCGGACTCGGTGTCGCAGCTCCTGGCGCACGTGAAGCTCCTGCTCCGGCGCCGCGCCGCCGCAGTGGCCGCGCTGGACGCCGGCCTCCCCGCCGAGGCCGTGCGCCATTTCTCCAAGGTGCTCGACGCGCGCCGGGGCGGCGTGCTCCCGCACTCCTTCGCGACGGCCTGCCTCGTGGGCCGCGCCGCGGCGTTCCGCGCGTCCGGGCGTCCCGCCGACGCCATCGCCGACTGCAACCGCGCGCTAGCCCTCGACCCGGCGTTCATCCCTGCACTCCGCGCGCGCGCCGACGTGCTGGAGTCCATCGGCGCGATCCCGGACAGCCTGCGGGACCTGGACCACCTGAAGCTGCTCTACGACGCGGCGCTCCGGGACGGGAAGCTGCCGGGCCCGAGCTGGCGCCCACAGGGCGGCGTCCGGCAGGGCGAGATCGCCGGCGCGCACCGCGAGCTGGTGGCCCGCGTCCAGAAGCTCCGCGGCCGCGTGGCGGCCGGGGACGGGTGCAAGGTGGACTACTACGCGCTGCTCGGGCTGCGGCGCGGGTGCGGGCGGTCGGAGCTGGTGCGCGCGCACCTGCTGCTGACGCTGAAGCTGAAGCCGGAGCGGTCGGCGTCGTTCGCGGAGCGGCTGGAGCTGGTGGACGAGCACCGCGACCTGGACGCCGTGCGCGACCAGGCGCGCATGTCGGCGCTGTTCCTCTACCGGATGCTGCAGAAGGGGTACTCCCACGTCATGTCCGCCGTGCTGGACGACGAGGCGGCACAGCGGCAGAGGGCCAGAGAAGACGCCGCTGCATTGGCTGCAGTCGCCGAGGTGGCCGCGCGCAAGCAAGAGGATGAGGAGGCGTTAACCGTGCCTGAGTGTCCAAAGTCATCAGAGAGCGTGCACGGGGCGAACGTTGGAAATGTTCAGGCCGCGAAACCCGAACCCATCGCGCCACCGTCCCCGATCGCGCAGAGGCTGAGCGCGGCGGCCGCGATGAGCCCGATGTTCCAAGGCGCGTTCTGCCGCGACATAGCGGTGGTCGGGACGCTCCTGTCCCGCGGCGCGTTCGAGATGCCGCCGATGGCCGTGAAGTGCGAGGCGATGAGCTGCTGATCATCGGACCGCCGATGTCCGTGAAGCCGCGACGGCATCGTTTCAGGTGGCGGGAAAAACGGCACAGAAATTCGAAGACGAGCTTGGATTGCTTGCTCGATCGGTGAAACCCGACCCCGCTGTCGCCCGTCTGCCTGTGGCACCACCGGTCCACCAGTCCTAGTGTACAGTTCGAGAGAGAGAGAGGTCGCTTTCCATTTGAAAAAAAATAATTCAAGTACCGGTAGTAAGTACAATTTTGGTTTGGTCTTATTCGGGTCGTGTCGAGATTGCCACAGTGATGTCTAGGAGTCTGTCTAGTCTCTAGCTATCTAGCTACCCCATTTCCATTATCATTCTCCCGTGAGATTTTCTGCCGTCGCCGTCGACGGCGTACCGCAAATTTTGTACAGTTCATTTCATTCCCAGTTTCCTCTCTTGCGTTTCCTCATGAAGAAAGTAGCTATTCTTTGCGTCTGGGTGGCACCTGATGATGATGAACGCTCACGCATCACGCGAGGTCCAGATCTGAGGCACGGGACGGGGGTGGTAAAAGCTGCGGCGGATGCACGCACTCGTCCGTGTGGATAAGTCTGATGATGGCAGGCGGCCATGCGTGCTTGCTCTGCTGGGTGACGGAGGATGACGACGCGGTGCAGAGATGGAGAACAGAGATGGCAACAGGGTCGAGCAGGGCAGGGCAGAGCAGATCCCTCTCGCGCGAGGACAGCCCATCCCGCGTCGGAAAAGTCGCCGTCGTCGTCAGCCGGCCTCTGCGCCATGCATGGCGGCTAGTGCTTTTGCGGCGTCCGACTGGGCGAGCGAGTGAGTCCTTTTTTACCACGCCTGTGGCAGAGAGCCACGGAGAAATTACATCGACGTACGCAGATCACGTGGTAAAAAATTAACCGACGATCTTCCCCACCCCCACAAAAAAAACTCGTCTGCGTTAGCTGACATAATAATTCCACGGAGAATATGTCCCTTTAAAAAAATCCGTGGAGAATATGGCGCGTACTTTCGACGATTAACTATGCCATGCTCGCTTGGCACACGACTCCAACTTCTGCTGAGGGGCAGGTGATGCCTTCACGTGCATACCTAAATCGTTCGATCATCGATGATTACCGTTGACAGACTGGAGGATTATTCTGGTGGTATTTGTACGTGAGGGAATAAGTCGGACGGCCGCGCCGCGGGTGCTGGATCATTAAGCTCTGATGACAGTATGCTGCTGCAATGATCCATCTATTGGGAGAGACTAATTGGATCCGATCTGGTCTGATCTGCGGGCGCCACTTGCCCTGCATCTCGCATGTACAGCAGACTACTCCGCCCTTTTTTTTTTCTTATTAAGCAAGTTGCGCGACTGCTGCCCCTGTACTTTTGTAGGCGCAACGTAAAGGCTAGAGAATCATATTCGAAACCCAATTACAGCTGGCTACGCTACGAAATACGAACGGAAATGGCGGCGTCGTGGGTCGAGCTCAGTGCACTATCTTGCACGGTGGCTTTGAAAATGTTTGCCAGGTTTAAGAACTGTATTATTAAGTTTTGGTTAGTGGCGCGAGACGGGAACGGTAGTTGGATGGATGGAGGGCGTAGATCGTGCAAACCAAAATTTTATCATGTGATTAGTTGCTCTTCGGTTGATTAAATCGCACAACATGCCGCGTGATAATGTAGCAGCAGGAGTGTGGTTTGGCGTATTCTTCACCGTGTAAAAGTGTTCTCACTAGTAGAACGGAGTGATAATTTCCAGCTTCTCTATGGACACTGCGGCCGGTCAGATCCAGCAGTTTGAGCTTCTCCAAGAAGCTGGCTTCCCACACAAGGCTTGCACAAATAGACCAACACAAAAAGCACCTTTCTCAACTGGTAGCGGCGTCGGTCACAACTCGTGCAGCGAGCAGCGTGGTACTCTCCCTTCCCCTCCCCTCTCCCTTCGCACTTCTCCCGTTGAGAGTCGGCCGTGTATTCCCGGGCCTCCCCCGACCCAAATCCGGCGGCGATGCTGGCTGGAGGCGGTGACGGGGCGGTCCTGGAGTAGGTAGATTTAGGTTAGGGTTTGGTTTGGCCAAGATGGCCGTGTTTGGGAGTAGGGCGCGGTGGTTTCACGCCGCCACCGGCGTCTGGTGCTCTCCTTCCTGTGGCGGCCTGCGGTGGCGAGGCGTTTGTCATGGAAGGTCGGAGGCCGCATCTCCGCCAATAAAGAAGCTCGGAGCTCTTCTTCGGCGCGATGTGCGGCTTGGTGAGGCGTCTGCAGGGATGCTCTTCCTTCCATGGTGCAAGGTAACTGTGTCCCTGGCTGCAAGCTCCTCCAATAAGCGCGTTGGTCGGCGGATTCGGGATGCCGATGACAAGTTCCTGCCCCTGGCCGGCCGTGGAGGCGAGAGGGTGTGGGTTCTTGAAGTCTTTCGTCTCGATCTTGGCCGGCTGAGGGAGACCAATGCTGCTGTTGCGAGTTCTTCCACAGAGGCGGCGGCGTGCCAGCATCTGATCCACGCCGACAACCGGCGGCTCGCAGCGCCTGCAAGGCGCATCTTCAACCTCTATCGGAGGCCAAGTGTTGGTGGCTCGACGGCGGCGTCCCACGCCGCCCCCTTCCCAAGTAGCTTGTTCCCCGGTGAAGAGGGTGGTGGCCGGAGCTCGAGCGCACCCATCGGAAGCGAAGGAGGCGGAGGACTGGATCTCGTTTGTGGAATTAGATCTAGGGTCCTCCATGCAAAATCCAGGGCTTGTGTGTTATTTCTGTTTTTTTTTAAGGGCCCCTTTGTAATTGTACCTCCACCGCTTTAACTTAATGGCAGCATTCTAGGTCCTTCGGGACCGCCCTCGGTTCAAAAAAAAAATAGACCAACACACTAGTGGTAGCAATTGTACTGCTAATAGACTTGCAGGAGAAGGAAATGTTCTCGGTTCTCGCTAAGCACGGCGCGATCGAGCAAGCGGCCGGCCAGCAGGATGTCATCGATGGAGGAAAGCCAGCCAGGGAAAAGTCTAACGGACCACATTAAGTGTCGGGCCCACTGCACAGCCACGTCAGCGTTGTGGGGGAGTTGCGGTACACCTGTGCATGTCAGTGTGGTGTGAGCTGGAAAAGGTGGGGGACAGGTGGATGCGGCCGCGCGAGACTTGGCGGCCGGTGATCGAGCAAAGCTACCTCGGTCTGTCCAGCGATCATCCGCCCATGCCAGGATGTCATCGTTCGGCGCGGCAGCTGCAGTTGAGCTCGATCGCCAGCGCACGCGTGTAGGAGTACGCGAGAGTCGCCGGGGTTCGCGCGAGGGCGGCGCGCACGTCAACGGAGGCGCCGTCGACCGGACGCACGCACGCACGCACGCACTTGGTCGGCTTCCTACGCAAGACTTGCACTAGTAGTACTACGTACGTTGATTAGTGAGCTTGCAAGACAAGGAAATAATGTGCTTGCTGAGCACGGCACGAAGCAACAGAAACAGAAGCGCTGGGCCCCATGTGCAGACACGTCAGTGAAGAATCGGGCTACACCTGTAGGCTTGCGAGCTGGAAAGAGGCGGCGACAGGTGGAGCAGGCACGCGAAACGTGGCCGCGAGCAACCGCCGTCGATCCACCCATGCCATGACAGGCCAGGCTGTCGTCGCATGCCAGCCAGCCTCATTTTCAACTTCATGCATCGATCGGTTCTTGCATGCATGCGGTTGACCCGTGCGATAGTGCATGGTGCTGTTGCTGCTGCTAACATGGTTGACGGACGGGAACGCACGACAGAGCGTGCACGTGCGTGCGTGCGGGGCGGTTCAAGCATGTCAACGACAATACCCTGGACCGGATCCCGCTCGCTCTCTTGTTTTCGTGATGAACAGACTTGGATCCCACTTGAGCCTCTGACTCCACAAAAGGGTAGCGTCTCACAGTAATAAACTTGTTTGTGTGAAACGATGCTAACTTTTGTCAAAGGTTGGTTAAACTTCATTATTTTCAAAAAAAATCCGATTTATTACTAATCATCAATAACAGTAAAAAAAACTCTAAAATAATAAAAAAATACAGATAGGACCATGGATCGTCTAGAGACGACTACAAACACTAGAGCCGAAGGCGCGGCGCCGTACTCGTCCCTTCATCCCCGGAGTTGGGCAAAGCTTATCGTTGTTGAGCTTGTTGTAGTAGACAAACGGGATGTCATCGTGCTAAAATTTCAAAAGACCAGCGCACTAGAGCAACAACCATCGCTGAAGATGACAACCGTAAATTGGAAGAGATTGACTTGAACTCACAAGCGAACACTAACCAAATCAAAAATCCATGGGACACACGCCTCCACGCGCCCTCTGACCGTGCTAGATGCACCCAAAGCGAGGATCAGACGGAGAGAACTTTATTCTGACTTCAAGATATAGCCACCGCGTCAATGACCCGAAAAAGATACTGAAAACGAGCTAAACAAAGAACGAGAAATCTTCCGCTGGTGAGGGACTGTGGTCCACCACACTCCTGAACCCAAGGCCACCGAACCGGAGCAGACCAACGGTGTCGCTGACGAGAGTACAGAACCCTAGATGGGTTTGAGCGCCACCTCTCCTCCACAAACGCCTTGTCCTGGTATACTAGGAGGTGAAGGGATGTAGTAGTAGCGGGTGGTGTTTGACTAGTGGGTGCCTATAAAACTAATATAAAATACATAAAAATATTTAAGTAAAAAAAACCTCACCGACATAGGTAAGAAACCTATGCGTTTAGCTGACATAATAATTCCTGGGAGAATATGGTGCGTACTTTACTTGGGGCTAGTGAGCGTGTACGTGCAATGCACGTTTTTCTTTTTCTAAAATGTTATGCGTATTTGACTTATATTTGCTTTTAACTGAATTGAATTTTATGTAATTTTTGCTCCACTTGAAGGTATCATGGGTTTTTAAAAAAAGGTGTCATGGACTGACGGTATAACCACGTGCATGCAATGTACACCAGTTAAAATTGTGAAGGCACAAAAATTATATTGCTATAGGTTTCCAAAATATTACGATCGACTTCCAATTTAAAGCAACACTTTAGAAATATATTATTAAACAACAATACCCATGTTTTGTTTTCTGATAAAGGCCTTTTTACGCAATTAATAAAGCTCACTCCATGACAGAAGGGATACCGTCTATAGTTTCATTCCAAACACACTTCAAAATGTGTACTACAAAAGATGGCTACCGGAGTCCATACCATTTTACATATGCATGATAGAACATTTTCATGTTAAATTCATTTGCAAACTGTGTATAAATGAACATAGTGAAAAATATTCACAATGGGTATAAAAAATGTATTGCTTACTATGAATACATAAAATTTAAAACTGCAAGTATGATCTTAACCCAAACTGTGGGAAGCTGGCAATATCCGTACAGACAAACACAAAAGACACACCGCTCCCCACCTAGCACGATATCCACTCAGCTTCTTCTCTCTCTCTCTCTCACTGTCACACACACACACACGGTACAAGCCACGCCTCCGCTCTGTCCACTGCCTCCCCACCGCTTGCGCGAGCAGTGCCTCTCCGCCGCTGTCGCGAGCAGCCCAATCTCCCCCATCGTGCGGCTGCAGCAAGGGCCTCCTAATCCCATATTACTGTTGCCGCGACGACAACCCCTCCCCTGAATCCCCCTCCGCTGCAGCGACGTCCTCCCTTCCCCTGCCTCCCCGCCGACGGAGGCGGAGGCGCGGACCTCGGTCGTCGTCACCGCGCGCGAGATGGAGTGCTCCGCAGAGGCTGGAGAATGCCATAGGCGGCGCCATGGCCCGGATGTCCGAGGTCGAGTGGGTGTTTGTTCTTGCCCGGGACCTCGTACTTCACGCCGCCCTGGGCCTCCTCGAGCTCGACTCACGCGGCAGAGGGTGTGGGGTGCTGCCACCCTGGGCCTCCTCGAGCTCGACACCCATGGCGCAGTGATTGGGGTCCTGTCTCCCCACGCATTCTCCGACAACAAGGAGGGCCTTCGCGTCCGCTCGCATGTACCCCTTCTCGACATACTTCGTCGGCGGTGAGGAATCCAAGATCTCAATTAGAATAGGTTCAGAACTACTACTTTTGAGTGAGGCACGATATCACAACTAACCAAACTTCTGTATATGCTTTTTGCTGCTGGACAACCAAGGGGGAGGGGGAGAGCAAAGCAACCAGTTGTGTGAGGAAGAGGAACTAAGGATATAAAAGAAGGCAGAAGAAAAACTAAAAAGGAAAGAAGGGAAATTGGGGACTGGGAGCAGATTGACAATACAAATGGTCAAAATGAAGCAAAATCTTCAAAGGTAATATTATATTTACTCCCTAAACTGTAATTTGATGCATTAATTGTACAAATTGGTACCCAG
This sequence comes from Avena longiglumis, assembly GCA_030063025.1. Taxonomy (NCBI): domain Eukaryota; kingdom Viridiplantae; phylum Streptophyta; class Magnoliopsida; order Poales; family Poaceae; genus Avena; species Avena longiglumis. The sequence continues at coordinate 88,630,939 of CP125976.1, forward strand.
CTTGCTTATATGGCTGGAGAGCTTCAGCTAGAAGGAGTCCAGCCTCATATTTAGATGATGAAACTAAGACGTCACTTAATGTGTTTAGCCAAATCTTGCACCAGCTTTGGTTCCATGAGAAACTAAGATGTCATGTATTATCTATTATGTCTTGTTCATCTTGACTTGGCTGAAATCTGTTATGCACCAAGTCTGAAGCGTGTAGATTTAACATAATTTCTCAACTGTGATTTAACATATGAGCCATTTGCTGATTTTTGTGCAAAACTCAGACCCAGGGAAAGAAAAGTAAACCGGGAGAAGACCTCATAATGTGCTCCATGGAAGTCACCGTAGTGCAGATATAAGAACACTAATAATCCATCTACAATGGGCTGTCACAATAAGAATATTGAGTATTTTCTACTCCCTCCAACCCATATTAGTTGACTCAAATTTGTCTAGATTTGGATGAATCTAGACACTATTTAGTATATAGGTTCATCCAAATTTTGACAAATCCAAGTCAACTAATATGGGTCGGGAGTATTTAAATTCTTGAAAAAATGAAGTATTGTCTCTGTACTTTTTAGTTTATGAGAATCTGACTTAAGTTCCACAATACACCATCAGTTGGTAATCGATCAAAAATGCCGTCGCACCTGGAAATAAATATCTTAGTAAGAATACCACAAACATTGCGATATGCGTTGATTTCAACACCTATTGTTATATCTTAGTAAGAATACTACACTCAGGTTTCTCAAACGCATGTTGTGCACTGTCATTGGACAGACATAGGCCGTTGGATATCAAAATATAAAAGGCGTTCCTGCCATGTTTGCTAGCAAAGACTTGTTCTGAAAGTATTAGTGATGAAGCTCCCGGTTATATGATATATAGTAATGGAGTTATATATATGATATATAGTAGTGGAGTATGCAGGTAAGTACTTGGTACTGCTCTACCTTTTGCATTGGTGAAAGTTTAACCTGCACATCTGCTTGTTATGGAAGTAGTGGTCACCTAATTCCTGATGATATGATATATAGAAGTGGAGTATGCAGGTTAGTGCTTGTCATTCTCTCTATCTTTTGCACCGGTAGAAGTTCAACATGTGCTTGTCATTCTGCTCTATCTTTTGCACCGGTAGTAGAGATATAGTAGTGTAATATACATGTACTCTGCTACATCTTTTTTTAAGAAAAGAAGTAATGAACAATAAGTGATTTACATACAAAAGCTCTGATGTGGTATTATTTTTTTAGAACACATGATGGGTGATTTCTTTTTACTGTCAAATATCCGTGCTATGAAATTCTTTCAAGCCATTTGTGCTACTTATGTTGCTGTAGCATATTCATGACCTAGTTAACTTCTGATAATCATGCAAGCAATGGTTTGTTACTGAAAGATTGGCTTGTCACCATTTACAGGATGGCGAAGCCGGAGGAGGCGACGGAGGGCGGCCGCATACCTGATGGTGCGATGAAGAAGGGCGAAGGCGCTGGCATCTAGTAAGGCGAAGATGGAGGTGGCGAGGGCGTCGTCCAGCTTGGTGGCAATGGCTTCATCCAGGAAGGCAGCGAGGAAGGCGGCGTCGAGGGCGGCCAAACCCCTGACGGTTTGATGCGGGAGGGCGAAGGTGCTCGTGTCCAGTAAGGTGACGATGGCAATGGCGATGGCGGCGTCTAGGAAGGCGGCGATGGCGGTGGCAAGGAAGGCGGCAATGGCGTCGTCAAGGCCGGTGATGGAGGCGGCGAGGAAGGCGGCAATGGCGGGGATGGAAGCGGCAATGGCGTCGTCAAGAAGGGGATGGAGGCGGCGAGGAAGGGGATGGAGGCAGCGAGGAAGGCGGCGTCAGGAAATCGGCCATGGCAGCGGCGAGAGGGAGGTGACGGTGGTACAGGGGCGTCCGTTGCGGTGGCGATGCAAGAGGCATGATTTTAGCGATACGGGATCGCGGCTGGGTCGGGTGCGATAGTTTCCTTAATTTTGGGCTTCTTTAGTACGGGGTGGATCTTCCTATGGCAGAGTTTTAGTCCGTCAAAGCTAATTGCTAGGTGCACCAATGAGTCAGGTTAGGCTAATAAAAACTGTTGGATAATGTTTAGACTGCCTAATCGTGCGGTTGTGAGGCGTGTGTGTATGTGTGATCGTGTGTATTTAGTGAAATTTATGTTGGTGCCTTTATAAGTAGTAGAGATGATTAACTAAGCGACGGACGCTTGCTTCGCATATGACTCCAGCTTCTGCTGAGGGGGGCAGGTGATCTGATGGCTTCACGTGCCGATCTAAACCGATCGATGATTTGATTACCGTTGACACAGACTGGAGAAATGCCTTAATAAAACTCAAAAAGACAGACTGGATAATTCTGGTATTTGTACGAGAGGGAATAAACCAATGCTGATGCTGGATCATCAAGCTCTGATGACAGTATGCTGCTGCAATGATCTATCCGTCTCTTGGACTAATTGGATCCGATCTCATCTGATCTGCTGGCACCACTTGCCTTGCCCTGCATCTCGCATGTACTCCACCTTTATTTCTTAAGCAAGTTGTGCGACTGCTGCCCCTGTACTTTTGTAGGCGCAACGTAAAGTCTAGAGAATCAAATTCGAAACCGATTACAGCTGGCTACGCTACGTTCTCGTTCAGGGGAGGAATATGGACGGAAATGGCGGCGTCGTGGTCGATCTCAGTGCACTAACTTGCACGGTGGCTTTGATTGTGTTTTGCCAGGTTAACAACTGTTGAGCTTGGTTAGTGGCGCGGGACGGGAATGGTAGTGCAGAGTAGTTGGATGCACGGAGGGCGTAGATCGTGCAAGCAAAAAAAATTCTCGTGTGACTAATACCCTCTCTCTGTTTTAAAATACTCCTTCTTTCCGATCCATATTAGTTGACTTAAATTTTTTAAAATTTGAATGAACCTATATACTAAGCAATGTCTAGATTCATCTAAATTTAAACAAATTTAAATCAATTAATATGGGTCCGGGAAAGTATTAAGATGTTTTAGATTTTGAAATAGGGTGAGTAGATCTTTTGGTTGATTAATTTGCATAGCAGACCTGACAATGTAGCAGGAGTTGTTGGCGCATTCTTCAGGGCAGAGTATATAAGAAGCCGGCTTCCCACACAAGACTTGCATGCACTAGTAGACGCACTAGTGTCTAGTGGTAGTAATTCTTCTAGTAATAGACTTGCAGGAGAAGGAAATGTTCTTGGTAAGCACGGCGCGATCGAGCAAGGTGCCAGCAACATGGCATCGATTCAGGAAGCCAGCCAGGGAAAAGCTTTAACAGAACAGCATGAAGTGCTGGGCCCACTGCTCAGCCACGTCAGCGAAGTGGGGGAGTTGCGGTACACCTGTGCATGTGAGTGTGGCGTGAGCTGGAAAAGGTGGGGTACAGGTGGAGGCAGCTGCGCGAGACGTGGCGGCGATCGAGAAAAGCAACCTCAGTCTGTCTGTCCAGCGATCATCCGCCCATGCTAGGATGTCATCCGATCCGTCGGCGTTGTCCGGTTGCAACTGCGTCGTTGAGCTCGATCGCTGCCTCGCTGGAGATGAGCGCACCTGTGCACGCGCTTGTGGTGGCGCACTAGCTACGTACGCTGGATCGGAGTACGCGAGAGCTCGCTGGGATTTCACGTGCGACGACAGGCGCGCGCACGTCAACGGCGGCGGCCGGCCTCGTCCGGGCGCACGCACGCACGCACCATTGTCCGCTTGTGTCTTTTTTTTCGTCCGAACCTGGGCACAACAACGTTGTATGATCGACATAAGTTTCTGGGGGTCTTAAAACACTAGAGTAAAAATGGCTATCCGTTCACGACCCGTCGGAGCATTAGTCGATTCTTGGCCACCAATCTTGACAACGTCTCGGTTGAAGCGGCACGGCGAAGCGTCTTGTCGGTTACGCCACCACGGGACTAAAGGTTTAGCCAGCCACGTGGCGTACGCTTCCTTTAGTTCTTGGCTCAACCGACTAAAGACCTCTATAAACGCCCACCCCTCTGCCTCACTCTGTTTTTCGAATGGTTTAAGGTGTGAGGTGTGCTAGTTTTCTCATGCATGCATTGAAGGTGTTTGTTGAAATGTTTGAGTGAAAATCCCGCTGAATTTCTCATAGAACAAAAATATAGAAGGTGTCCGAGACGACTTGAGCTTTCTCCTCTTTATTTCCCTCGATCGAGGTTAGCAATCTTATCTTTTCTAGGTCATTGATACAATTCATGTGTCGGTGTGAATTGGTTATTTCACTATTTATGATGTCCTGTTTTTGATAAACTTACTTATATGATGCGGATGAACGGTCGGGAATGGATGTCGGTGACGGCAGTGGCCGGGTATATCAAAGGCGTGGATAAATTTATCGATGTATACGGCAAACAAAGAGAATGGATTTATACGTTGTCCATGTGTTCAATGTCGGAACAACAAGGTACTCTTCCTCGAAAATCATTCGGCCACCGATTATGAAAGATTTCATGCCCAACTATAATTCTTTGGACCAAGCACGGGAAAGAGGGGTTATGATGGAAGATGGTGAAGAAGAAGATGATGATAACAACTATCATCATATGTTTCTGAATCTGATCTTGCAATGGAAGAGAATGGAGAGGAAAAAGGTGAAGAACGGGCATCGGATGAGCGGTGATGAACTTGGTAGGGTCATTTCGATGCAAAGCGAGGTGAAAGAAAATGAGAAGTTGAAGTTAGAGGGCATGTTAGAAGATCACAAGAAATTGTTGTATCCAAATTGTGAAGATGGCGACAAAGCTCGGTACCACCTTTGGAATTGTTGCGATGGAAGGCGTGTGGTCTCGACTCCTCATTTGAAAAGATGCTGAAAATAATGAAGTCAAGTTTCCAAAACATAACGAACTTCCGAGAGTACCTTGAAGCAAAGAAAACTCTCATCCTCCGGGATTAGATGTGCAAAAGATACATGCATGCATTAATGATCGCATCCTCTACCGCTGTAAGGAGTATGAGAATTTAGATAAATGCCGGTATGCAGCGTTGCGGTATAAGATCGACGACGAGATGACAGTGATGTTGAGGAGAGCCCCTCGGAAGAGGGTTCTGCTAAGGTTATGTGGTATGCTCCTATAATACCAAGGTTGAAGCATGTTCGAAACAAACAAAGAGCATGCCGTTGTTGCGATGGCACAAAGAAGACCGTAAGAAATACGGGAAGTTGAGACACCTGGCCGATGGGTCATAGTGGAGAAAAATCGAGAGAGACTTCCGGACTTTGCGGTGACGCAAGGAACTTATGGTTTGGTCTAAGTACGGATGGCATGAATCCTTTTGGGGAAGCGAGCTGCATCACACACTGGCCCATGACTCTATGTATCTACAACTGCCTCCTTGGTTGTGCATGAATAAATAAGTTCATTATGATGCCAATGCTCATCCAAGGCCCAAGCAACCGGCAACGACATTGATGTGTACCTTAGGCCATTAGTTGAAGAACTCTTACGGTTGTGGGGCAAACCAGGTGTATGCGTGGGATGAGAACAAACAGAGCCATTTAATCTACGAGGGTTGTTATTAACCATCAATGATTGGCTGCTCTTAGTAACCTTCGGAGACAAAACAAAGGATATAAGGCATGCACCCACTGTTTAGATAAGACCAAGGTACATATTTGCATAAATGCAAGAAGGTTGTGTACTGGCGAATCGACGATTTCTTCCGACCAATCATCCCGTAAGAAAGGCAAGCATTTCAAAGGTGAGGCGAGATCACGGAAGAAGCTGAACTCCCCGCCGGTGATGATGTATTTGGTATGGTTAAGGACATAGAAGTAATCTTTGGAAAGGGTCCCGACGGTCAATCAGTTCGAACGGCGTCGCTACAGGACACGCACCCATGTGGAAGAAGAAATCTATATTTTGGGAGCTGCCATATTGGAAAGTCCTGTGTCGGCTCTTCAATCGACGTGATGCGTGACGAAGAATCTCTGCGTGAACTCGCTAGGATTCCTAGGCGTGTATGGGAAGACAAAAGATACACGAAGCGGGAGGACCAACAAATTATGAAAGACCCAAAGAACATGCATCTGATAACAAGACGGATAAAGGCGTCACTTAAGTCGTGCCCTATGCTCTTACCAAAGGTAGAAGGAAATCTTTTTGAAGTCCTTACAGTATCAAGGTGCTCGACTTCTCATCTAATATAAAGGGATAATAAATATGGCGAGAAAAGTTCCAAAACCTGAAGTCTCATAGTATCACGTGATTATGACGATTGCTTCCGATTGCATTGAGGGGATTCTCTAGGAAAATGTTCAGTACCCATTGTGAAGTGTGCATTCCTCAATGCAATATCTCATAAGGTAATCAATCCGGATATTACGCCAAGGTTCTGAAGGATGTGGTACAATGTCTTGTTAGTTTTGAATTGGTGTTCCCACCATCCTTCTTCAATATTATGACGCATCTCTGGTTCATCTAGTGGAAGAGATTGCCATTCTCGGGCGGTATTTCGCACAATATGTTCCCCTTTGAGAGGTTCATGGAGTCTTAAAGAAATATGTTCATAACCGTGCTAGACCGAAGGAAGCATCTCAAGGGATATGGAGCAGAGGAGGTCATTGAGTTTTGTGTTGACTTTATTCCCGACCTTAAGCCGATTGGCGTTTGACTCGCATGAGGGAATACTAAGTGGAAAAACGCTGGGAAAAGCAATGATATGTAGGGACGGGATTCTTTCACTAAAGCACACTACAGTTCCACATAATTCCACCTTGGCGACTCCGTATATCGAGGAACACAAGAATATTGTACGCTCAAAAACCGGGAAGCTGAATCATGGATTACTGAGATGAACACATGAAGTCTTTCGGTGGTTGGATGCGGACACATCTTGAATGACACCACTGTTGGAGATCAGCTATACTTGTTGGGCGTCACCATCTTCTCTGTATTGAATTTCCAAAGTGCGAAATAAATGGGAATACATTCTACGATCGCCCAAGATAAAAGAGCACCAACCAAAATAGTGGTGTCGCTTTGATGCAATAGGCGAGAACGGATAAAGGACACATATTATGGTTACATAGAGGAGATATGGGAACTAGACTATGGAGTCTCTTTTAAGGTCCCTTTGTTTATGCAAATGGGTCAACTGAATGGGGAAGGGTAAAGATAGACCAGTTATGCGGAATGACAACAGTGGATCTCAACAATCTTGGTTATAGAGATGAACCATTCACCTAGCCAATGATGTATCTCGGGTTTTCTATGTGAAGGACATGTCCTCCGGATCGAAAAAAGAAAAAATATGCAAGCGAATACATCATATGATGAGCCAAAGCGTCACATAGTTCTTTCGGGGAAAAGAAACATCGTGGGAATCGAGGACAAAGGACATGTCAAAAGATTATAATAAGTTTGATGAAATTCCGCCCTTCACGGTGAAAAGCCCAAGCATTCCATTAAGTAAAGAAGATGCTCCATGGTTACGTCTCAAGCGGTCATAAGGAATGACATATGCCAAGAAGTTCATGCTCATATTATGTAACTCTAGTTCATGTCTTTCGCGGTTTGTGGCTTGAGAAGGATATCTTCATGTTTGTGGCCTTTAGTCCCGATTTTGTAGTCTCTGTTTTAATATTAATAAATGTCTTGAGTGTTAGTCCCGTTTGTGGCTGGATCGAGTGCCTCTATGACCGATTTCTTGGAGATCTTGGGAGGACTGGGCTCGTCGGCATCTCCCAAACTGGTCGAGTGGTGTCCTGCTCGAAAACCATCTTGCAGCTTGTAACTTCACTAACTAGATCAATACGCCGGAGCTAACTAATTTCACATATTAGGAGTGCCTCTATGACCAGTTTCTCGGAGATCTTGGGAGGACCAGGCTCGTCGCATCTCCACAGAACTGGCCTTGATGGTGTCCTGCTCTCGAAAACCATCTTGCAGCTTGTAACTTCACTAACTAGATCAATACGCCTCGGAGCTAACTAATTTCACATATTAGGGAGTGCCTCTATGACCATTTTCTCGGAGATGCCGGAGGACTAGGCACCGTTGGCATCTCCCTGAAACTGGCCGTAGTGGTGTCCCTGCTCTCTAAAACCATCTTGGAGATGCCTCAAACTGGCTGGAGGACTGGACTCACAAGGATGCATATTTATAGTACAAGCAGCTCGGCATAATGTCGACACTCACGACATAATATCGACACTCACCTATTATTAGTCTTGACTCATCTTTAGTCGGTTGGTGTCTCCAACCGGGACTAAAATTCATCTTTAGTCCCGTTGGTGACACCATCCGGGACAAGGTACAAGCCGCCGACATAATGTCGACACTCACCCCTATTATTAGTGTTGCTGGCCCACTGCCAATCCCTTGATCGGTTGGTTTCTCCAACCGGGACTAAATATGAACCCTCTCTTTATATAGGCATTTCCCTCTATTTATTAGGTAACACTTAAGACATTTATTAATATTAAAAACCGGGACAAACCGGGACTAGCTAACACTCAGACCTAAAGCCGCCCCCTTTAGTCATAATCATGCCTTGTCCTATAGTACGCAGCTTCAGGGTCTTCATCGTCGTTGTCATCATCATCGTCATCGTCACCTGCCACTCTGGGGATCCTCAGCCCATCCATGGCATATACCAGGGTCCATTCCAGCCTCGGATTCACGGCGGGTGGGAGAGGTGTAGGGTTTCGTAGCATGGAAAACAAAATTTTTCTATCGCATACAAACAAACAAGCCAAGATCTATCTACTAGATTGTAGCAACGAGTCGATGGAATAACTTACCCTCGAAGATTCCAAAGTGTTTAACGAGAGCGGATTCTCGTGGGTGATGTAGTCGTACTCTTTCCGATCTCAAGATCGTGTGAGCGATCCTTCCGTGATGCGTTAAGCGCTCATGATCGGTCACACGTTCGGTACTCGAAGACCTTCCTCTCCTTGTTCCGGCGGTGGAGGTTGTAGCACTCTCCTCGCGATTCCGCAAAGACAACTGGCGTGGTACGGAAGTAGAGGGAGATCCCGAGGCATGTAAGCGGGCGAGTATGGTGGAGTATGAGAGAGCTATTAGTGGTCTAGGGTTTAGACACACCAATTAGAAGGCTCTAAACCGAAGGCTAGAGCAATTAGAAGCTCTAAACCAAGCGGCTCTAAACCGGAGATTAGAGGATAGGAACTTGTGTGTCTAGAGGAGGCCCTGCCTCCTTTTATAGGTGGGAGGCGGCCAAGGAGAAGTCCATCCCAAGTCGGCCTTGGTGGCATGTGGCTTGGAGGAGGGACTCCTCCTCCAAGTTGGTTTCAACCTCCTCTTGCTTGTTTCCCACAGTTTCTGTTTAGCCGTTTGACTTTCAAGCGGCCATTTGACTTTTCAGTTTTAGGATTCAATTTAATCCTTTATTTGGAATAGCAAGAACACTTAGTACATGATGCAATCATTCCAATATGTAATGACACATTCATGTCCCCCTTCCCCGGGAGTCTTGGGACATTCTGAACCTTCTAGAACATTCCCATTGAAAACAGGAATCATTCCCAAACTCAAAGCGGGACTTTCCTTATATGAATCTTATTCTCGGACCATTCCGGATCACCTCGTGATATCCGGATCCCATACGAGAATCGAACAACATTCGGTCTCTTTCTCATAATACCATAACTACTCAAACAACGTCGAATCCTTAAGTGTGTCTCCCTACGGTTCGTGAATTATGCGGACATGATCGAGACACTTCTCCGAACAATAACCAATAGAGGAATCTGGAAATTCATATGGCCCCCACATATTTCTCGATTACTGCGATCGAATGAACCACTTACATACGATACCAATTTCCCTTTGTCTCACGATAGTTTACTTATCCGAGGTTATGATCGTCGGTATCTCTGCATACCTAGTTCAACCTCGTTACCGATAAGTACTCTTTTCTCGTTCCCGTGATATGTGATCCCTTGTGAGCCATTCACATGCTTGCAATCTAATTGGATGACATTCCACCGAGAGGGCCCAGTATATCTATAGTCATATGGATGGACAAATCCCACTCTTGATCCATGTGTCTCAACCAATACTTTCCGAACACTCAATGCCACCTTTATAGCCACCCAGTTACGGTGTGGTGTTTGATGTCATCAAAGCATCCATCCGGTAAAGGTGATATGCATGATCTCATGGTCAAAGGAATTAGGTTACTATGTATCAAAAAGCATATATCAATTGAACTATTGAAATGACTTGATCTTTATGCTATGCTTATCTATAGGAGTATGTCCACCATATCATTCTCCTAACGATATGATCTTGTTGTTGATAACATCTCAATGTTCATGATAGGGAAACCACAATCATTAATCAACCAACAAGCTAGTGAAGTATAGAGGCTATACTAGGGACTTCAAATTAAGTTTTACAAATCACACAAGTATTAATGTTTCCTTGTTAATACTATTATAGCATGAATGTAAACATTTAACATAAACACAAAGATATAATAATAACTACATTTATTATTGCCTCTAGGGCATATCTCCAACAGTCTCCCACTTGCACTAGAGTCATCTAATCTAGATTACATGGTAATATACCGAAAACTCATGGCAGTTTGGTGTTGGTCATGTTTTGCCCTCGGGAGAGGTTTAGTCAACGGATCCGCCACATTCGGATCGTGTGTACTTTGCAAATCTTTATATCCCCATTGGATATGTTCTCGAATAGCGTGAAAACGCGACTTGATATGCTTGACTTCTTGTGTGACCTTGGTTCTTGCGCATTGGCTATGGCGCCCATGTTATCACAGTAGATAGACATTGGGTCCAGCGCACTAGGAACCACACCCATCTCTGTAATGAACTCTTTCATCCATATCGCTTCTTGTGAAGTCTCTGAAGCACCATGTATTCCGATTAGGTTGAAGATCTCGCCTGGCGCTTTGCTTTGCACTCCTCCATAACTGCTGCACCATTCAAAATAAATCATTATCGGTTGTGATTTAGAATCATCCGGATCGGTGTTCCAACTAGCATCGATGTAACCATTAACAACGAGCTGTTCATCACCTCCATAAGAAAGAACCATATCCTTAGTTCTTCTCAAGTACTTAAGGATGTTTTTGATCATTGTCAATGATCCACTCTGGATCACTTTGATATCTGCTAGTTAAACTAACAACATATGCAATGTCGGGTCTAGTACATAGCATGGCATACATTAGAGATCCTATGGTGAGGCATGAGTCTTACTCATCCTTTCTCTATCTTACGCGATGTCGGACTTTGAGTTTTACTCAAGGTCGTATTGAGCAACATGGGCAAGAACCCTTTCTTGCTTTCTTCCATTCCAAACCTCTTTAGAACTTTGTCCAAATATGTACTGTGACAATGATATTTGGCGTTCGATCTATCTCTATAAATCTTTATGCCTAATATGTAAGCTGCGCCAAGATCCTTCATTGAAAAACTATTATTCAAATATTCCTTGGCACTATTAAGAAGGTCTACATCATTCCCAATCAAAAATATGTCATCCACATATAGTATTAAGAATGCTCTGAGCTCCCACTCACTTTCTTGTAAATACAAGCTTCTCCATAAGTTTGTATAAAACCAAAACTTTGATCACCTTATCAAAATGTTGATTCCAACTGGATGCTTGCTTCAATCCATAGATGGACCGTTGAAGTTTGCATACCTTGTTAGCATCTTTAGGATCGACAAAACCTTTGGGTTGCATCATATACAACTCTTCATCAATATCTCCATTGAGTAATGCTGTTTTGACATCCATCTGCCATATCTCATAATCATAATATGTAGCGATTGCTAACATAATCCTCACAGACTTTAGCTTCGCTCTTGGTGAGAAAGTCTCATCGTAGTCAACTCCTTGAATTTGTGAAACCCTTTTGCGACAAGTCGAGCTTTATAAACGATAACATTACCATCAAGATCTGTTTTCTTCTTGAAAATCCATTTGTTCTCGACACCTTTCGGCCATCCGGTAAGTCCACCAAAGTCCATACTTGGTTTCGTACATGGATCCAATCTCGGTTCATGGCTTCTTGCCATTTATTGGAATGGGCTCATCATCACTTCCTCATATGACTCGGGGTCATCGGTGTTGTCCACCAACATGACACTCATAACGGATCATACCAATGCAGGTGTACGAGTTCGTTGACCTCCGAGGCTCTGTAGTAACTTCAACGAAGTTTCATGATCACCATCATTAGCTTCCTCTCTTATTGGTGCAGGCACCACAGGAACTTCTTCCGATGCTGCGCTACTCAATTTCGAGAGAAGGTTCGACAACCTCGTCGAGTTCTACTTTCCTTCCGATCACTTCTTTGAGAGAAATTCCTTCTCTAGAAAGGATCCATTCTTAAGCGAAGTTTTGCCTTGGATCTATGATAGAAGGTATACCCAATAGTTTCCTTGGTATCCTATGAAGACGCATTTTCCGCTTTGGGTTCAAGCTTGTCCGGCTGTAACTTCTTTACATAGGCTTTGCATCCCCAAACTTTAAGGAACGACAATCTAGGTTTCTTCCCAAACCATAATTCATACGGTGTCGTTTCAACGGATTTAGACGGTGCCCTATTTAAAGTGAATCTGTTTCTAATGCATAACCCCAAAATGATAGCGGTAAATCGTAAGTGTCATCATAGAACGAACCATATCTAAGAGAGTTTGATTACGACGTTCGGACACACCATTACGTTGTGGTGTTCCCGGCGGTGTCAACTGTGAAAGTATTCCGCATTTCTTCAAATGCTCGCCAAACTCGTAACTTAGATATTCACCTCCACGATCAGAACGTAGAAATTTAATCTTCTTGTTACGTTGATTCTCTACCTCACTTTGAAACTCCTTAAACTTCTCGAAAGTTTCGGATTTATGTTTCATGAAATAGATATACCCATATCTACTCAAGTCATCCGTGAAGGTAAGAACATAACGATAACCATAGCGATGCTACACTCATTGGACCACACACAACGGTATGTATGATTTCCAATAAGTCCGTAGCTCGCTCCATCATACCAGAAAATGGAGTCTTAGTCATTTTCCCATCAGACATGCTTCGCATCTTTCAAGTGATTCAAAATAAAGTGATTCAAGAAGTCCATCGAATGGAGTTTCTTCATACGCTTCACTCCAATGTGACCAAGGCAGCGTGCCACATATAGGTCGAATTATCGCTTGATTTCAAACGTTTAGCCTCAATGTTGTTGATATGTGTATTTCCACTATCGAGATTCAATAAGAATAGACCATCTATCAAAGGTGCATGTGCATAAAACATATTACTCATATGAATCGAACAACCATTATTCTCTGACTTAAACAAGTAACCGTCTCGCAATAAACAAGATCCCGATATAATGTTCATGCTCAACACAAGCACTAAATAACAATTATTTAAGTATAAAACTAATCCCGATGGTAGATGAAGGGGTAGCGTGCCGACCGCGATAACATCAACCTTTGATCCGTTTCCCACGCGCATCGTCACCTCGTTCTTCGCTAGCTTCCGTTTATTCTGAAGACCTGTTTCGAGTTACAAATATGAGCAAGAACCAAGATCAAATACCGTGCACTACTACGAGTACTAGTGAGATACACATCAATAACATGTATATCAGATATACCTTTCTTGTTGATGTTGCCGTTCTTCAGATCCGCCAAGTACTTTGGGCAATTCCGCTTCCAGTGACCTTCTCCCTTGCAGTAAAAGCACTCAGTATCAGGCTTGGGTCCAGCCTTGGTCTTCTTCGCCGGCGTGGTAACTTTCTTACCACCCTTCTTGAAGTGTCCCTTCTGCTTAGACTTGCCTTTCTTGAATTTGGTGGTCTTATTGACCAACAACACTTGGTGCTCTTTCTTGATCTCCACTTCTGCAGACTTTAACATAGCAAACAGTTATGGCAACCCTTTGTTCATACGCATGTTGTAGTTCATCACAAAGTTCTTGTAACTTGTTGGTAGTGATTGGAGGACACGGTAAATCCCCAAAGCATTAGGAATCACTATACCCAAGCTTTGAAGTTTGTTTGCGTGCCTAGACATCTTAAGCACATGCTCACTGGCGGAGCTGCCTTCTTCCATCTTGCGTTAAAGAACTTTTGAAGCCTCATAGCTTTCAATTGCCGCATGAGTCTCAAAATCAATTTGAGATCCTCGACAATATCATATGGGTCTGAATTCTCAAACCTTTTCTCAAGCTCGATTCCAAACCATACAAGATAGCACACTGAACTATGGAGTCTCGATTCTTCCGAGCGGTAAACATTCTTTACTTCATCGGCAATTATAGTGGGTCACCAATGGTGCATCCAAAGACATAGGTCAAATTACCGGCTGTGAGGACAATACTCAAATTGCGGAACCAATCCATGAAGTTGCTTCCATTGTTTTTCAACTTTTATTTCTCTAGGAGCATTAAAATTGATGGTAGGGCTGCCATTGATCTACAACATATTTGCAATAGTTTAGACTAAGTTTATGACAAATTGAGTTCAAATTAATTAATGAAATTAAACTAGGTGAACTCCCACTCAAAACAACATCCCTCACATTGTTTTAGTGATCACAGACCAAATCCACTACATCAACACCGATCATCACGAGAGTTGATATAGTTTCAATGGCGAACAATCGTCATGTTCATCATATCTACTATATGATTCATGCTTTACCTTTCGGTGATCCGTGTTCCGAGACCATGTCTGTACATGCTAGGCTCGTTAAGATCAAACCTTAGTTTCCGCATGAGCAAATCTGGCTTGCTCACGTTGTATACACTTGCAGAATCTAACACACCCTATCATCACGTGGTGCTTCGAAACAACAAGCTTTAGCAACGGTGCTAACTAAGGGTGAACACATTATGACTTGAAATTCATGTGCATGAGGGATCATCTTATAATGCTACCGTCGTCTACTGAGCAATACAAGATGCATAAAGGATTAACATCACATGCAATTCAATAATATGTGATATGATATGGCCTTTCTTCTTTGTGCTTCCGATCTCCATCTTCAAGCACGAACATGATCTACATCATCACCGGCATTGCATCAAGGTCAATGACGCTTCTCCATGGTTGTCGTCCACCGGCTTCAACTATTACAACTACTTTGAATAGACACGCGGGTCTTAACATAAATTAAAGACAACCATATGGGTCCAGCCGGTTGCCAACTTACAATAAGGAACATTGCATACATCAAATATAATCACAATCATGGCCATATCACATCACTGCACACCCCTGCAAAAACAAAGTTAGACGCCTCTACTTTCTTTGCATATTTTACGTGGTTTGGGGCTTTCAATAAGTGTCGTTCTAACTTACGAACAAGAACCACAACATTGATACTAGCATTGTTGATCACCCGTTGTAAATTGGATCTTAACTATGCTAGGAGAAACAGGCACCATAAAGCCACTACGCAATACAAGTTGCATGTCAAGCGTGGAGCAAGTCTCATGAACGATGTCATGTAAGGTTAGCACGGGCCGCTTCATCCCAACATACCGCAAGATGCAAAGTACACAAGAAGCAATCGACAATAAAAGCATCAACGCCCACAATGACCATTGTGTTCTACTCGTGCAACAGATCTACATATAGACACGACTCTGATACCACTGTAGGGTTTCGTAGCATGGAAAACAAAAAATTTCTATCGCATACAAACAAACAAGCCAAGATCTATCTACTAGATTGTAGCAACGAGTCGATGGAATAACTTACCCTCGAAGATTCCAAAGTGTTTAACGAGAGCGGATTCTCGTGGGTGATGTAGTCGTACTCTTTTCGATCTCAAGATCGTGGAGACGATCCTTCCGGCGCTGCGTTCCGGCAGCGCTTCCGCAGTGGGTCACGCGTTTGGTACTCGACGAAGACCTTCCTCTCCCTTGTTCCAGCAGGCAGCGGAGGTTGTAGCAGGTACCGGAAGTAGAGGGGAGATCCCGCAGGGCTTCGCCTTAAGCCGGAGCGAGTATGGTGGAGTATGAGAGAGAGATATTAGTGGTCTAGGGTTTAGACACACCAATTAGAAGGCTCTAAACCGAAGGCTAGAGCAATTAGAAGCTCTAAACCAAAACGGCTCTAAACCGGAGATTAGAGGATAGGAACTTGTGTGTCTAGAGGAGGAGGCCCTGCCCCTCCTTTTATAGGTGGGAGGGCGGCCAAGGGAGAAGTCCCTCCCAAGTCGGCCTTGGGTGGCCCGCTTGGAGGAGGACTCCTCCTCCAAGTTGGTTTCAACCTCCTCTTGCTTGTTTCCCACAGTTTCTGTTTTAGTTTGACTTTCAAACTGGCCATTTGACTTTTTAGTTTTAGGATTCAATTTAATCCTTTATTTGGAACAGCAAGAACACTTAGTACATGATGCAATCATTCCAATATGTAATGACACATTCATGTACCCCTTCCCCGGAGTCTTGGACATTCGGAACCTTCTAGAACATTCTCGATGAAAACACCTAATCATTCCCAAACTCCAGCAGGACTTTCCTTATATGAATCTTATTCTCCGGACCATTCCGGATCACCTCGTGATATCTCGGATCCCATCCGAGTCTCCGAACAACATTCGGTCTCTTTCTCATAATACCATAACTACTCAAACAACGTCGAATCCTTAAGTGTGTCTCCCTACGGTTCGTGAATTATGCGGACATGATCGAGACACTTCTCGAACAATAACCAATAGAGGAATCTGGAAATTCATATGGCTCTACATATTTCTCGATTACTTTGCGATCGAATGAACCACTTACATACGATACCAATTTCCCTTTGTCTCACGATAGTTTACTTATCCGAGGTTATGATCGCCGGTATCTCTGCATACCTAGTTCAACCTCGTTACGATAAGTACTCTTTTCGTTCCGTGATATGTGATCCCTTGTGATCCAGTCACATGCTTGCAAGCTAATTGGATGACATTCCACCGAGGGCCCAGTATATCTATCCGTCATATGGATGGACAAATCCCTCTTGATCCATGTGTCTCAACCAATACTTTCCGAACACTCAATGCCACCTTTATAGCCACCCAGTTACGGTGTGGTGTTTGATGTCATCAAAGCATCCATCCGGTAAAGGTGATATGCATGATCTCATGGTCGAAGGAATTAGGTTACTATGTATCAGAAAGCATATAGCAATTGAACTATTGAAATGACTTGATCTTTATGCTATGCTTATCTATAGGAGTATGTCCACCATATCATTCTCCTAACGATATGATCTTGTTGTTGATAACATCTCAATGTTCATGATAGGGAAACCACAATCATTAATCAACCAACAAGCTAGTGAAGTATAAAGGCTATACTAGGGACTTCAAATTAAGTTTTACAAATCACACAAGTATTAATGTTTCCTTGTTAATACTATTATAGCATGAATGTAAACATTTATCATAAACACAAAGATATAATAATAACTACATTTATTATTGCCTCTAGGGCATATCTCCAACAAGAGGGGTCTCCTGGAAGACGATGCTGCTACCGCCGGGACAGTGTGGGGCTTGTGGCGGGTGGACTCGTGGGCACCGTAGGCGAGGATGGTCTCCCCCGGCAATGTAGCGCATCACTTTGATGATAGTACGGTTCGCCCACCACAGACAACGGCCGACTTCGTTGTGGTTCACCGGTGGCGGGCCATCACCCTCGTACCTGGCGAGCTCCCTTTCTCGCCTATTAGCGAAGAAGGCATTCCAGGTGTCGTAGTTGTCGGGATCCCACTGGGGATCCATCCGCTGCTCCGGCGTGAGCTCTTGGTAGAAGTGGTTTGTGATGGCCGCCTGGCGTGCGGAACCTTGAGGGACAGGAACCCTCCAAGACTTTTCGGCATCCGGCCGGTAGGCGGCGGTACCCCGGTGGACAAGGGTAGTTGGAGGCTCACAGCGCCTCGGTCTCCTCGAGGGTCAGAATGGCCCAGTAGGCGTTGTCCATTGTTCTAAGAGAGGAAGGTGTGGATAGCCATGACACGATCACCCTAAATATAGAGGAAAGGCGGGAAAACTTGGCGTGAAGCTTTGGGAAATGGCGGAAATATCTTTAGTCGGTTAGTGACTACATCCGGACTAAAAGCTCTAGTAGAAAGGAAAGGCGGAAAACTTGGCGGGAAGAGGTGGGAAATGGCGGAAATATTTTTTTAGTCCCGGTTTGTGACTACATCCGGACTAAATGTGCCAACAATGATCATGTTTCAAAAACCTTCACAAAATGACCTATCATGTTCGAGGTTTCATGGCTTTTTCGGTCAAATGACCGATGTTATGTCTTGAATCACGGCATAGTTTGTGATGTTGTGCCCATATTATGCATGTGTGTGGACATTGGTATGGAGAACAATGTTGCTTGGAGGAAGTTTTCCTTTGTTGCACGGAAAAGCCCTTTTCCATTTTCTCCGAGCGCAAAAACGGGTCGCTTTGTGAAGTAACCACCAAAATGCCGCTTCACAATGCTACCCCCATTTTCCTAAAATAATAGACCACCTTACATGGACTATCTCCCAACCGGTCCATCTCAAACCTTTTCGTCCATCCCGGTAAAAGGATAAATGTCCGCGAATCGGCAGAAGTGGGTCCGTTTTGTACTACTGTACATGATCTATCGCCCGTGATTTTTGAAAAATCATTTTACACTCGCAATATGTGGTTTCTTCAGAGATCCAATACAAGTTCTAACGATGCTCCCCTATCTTCATGCACACGGTTCGACCATAGTTAGAAATTCATAATTCAAAACGGGCATAATAAATTCAAAAAATCCGAACAATGAAAATCCTTCGTGGTGTCATATTATGTTACATAGTTGAAAGGAAAATACAAGACTTGGTATATTGATCATGTTTCAAAAACCTTCACAAAATGACCTATCATGTTCGAGGTTTCATGGCTTTCATTCAAATGACCAATGTTATGTCAATCACGGCATAGTTTGTGATGTTGTGCCCATATTATTCATGTGTGTGGACATTGGTATGGATAACAATGTTGCAGAGGAAGTTTTCCTTTTGTCGCACGGAAAAGCCCTTTTCCATTTTCCGAGCGCAAAAACGGGTCGCTTTTGTGAAGTAACCACCAAAATGCCGCTTGAGAATGCTACCGTCCTATTTTCGTAAAATACTAGACCACCTTACATGGACTATCTCCCAAGTACATCTCAAACCTTTTCGTCCATCCCGGTAAAAAGGACAAATGTCTGCCGAATCGGTAGGGAAGTGGTCCGTTTGTACTACAGTACATGATCTATCGCCCGTGATTTTTGAAAAATTATTTTAGACTCAATATGTGGTTTCTTTAGAGATCCAATGCAAGTTCTAACGATGCTCGCCCCTATCTTCATGCACACCGTTCGACCATAGTTAGAAATTCGAGATAATTCAAAACGGGCATAATAAATCCAAAAAATCCGAACAATGAAAATCCTTCGCGTGGTGTCATATTATGTTACATAGTTGAAAGTAAAATACTGGACTTGGTATATTGATCATGTTTCGAAAAAACCTTCACAAAATGACCTATCATGTTCGAGGTTTCATGGCTTTCGGTCCAAATGACCGATGTTATGTGCTGAATCACGGCATAGTTTGTGATGTTGTGCCCATATTATGCATATGTGTGGACATTGGTATGGAGAACAATGTTGCAGGAGAAAATGGTTTTGAATTATTTATTTAAATCCAAACACTTTTTATGTTTAAAGTTTTTCTAAATTCCAAATTAATATTAAAAATATATAAGTTAATTCATTTTTAATTGTAAATGGTTCATATTTTAAATGGTTACATTAATTATTTTTTAAAATAGAAAATGTTTTTGAATTATTTATTTAAATCCAAACACTTTTTATGTTTAAATTTTTTCTAAATTCCAAATTAATATTCAAAAATATAAGTTAATTCATTTTAAAAGGTTACATTAATTATTTTTTAAAAATAGAATATGTTTTTGAATTATTTCTTCAAATCCATACACTTCTTATGTTTAAAGTTTTTCTAAATTCCAAATTGATATTAAAAAAATATTAGTTAATTCATTTTTAATTGTAAATGGTTCATATTTTAAATGGTTACATTAATTATTTTTTAAAACAGAAAATGTTTTTGAATTATTTATTTAAATCCAAACACTTTTTATATTTAAATTTTTTCTAAATTCAAAATTAATATTCAAAAATATAAGTTAATTCATTTTAAAAGGTTACATTAACTATTTTTTAAAAATAGAATATGTTTTTGAATTATTTATTCAAATCCATACACTTCTTATGTTTAAAGTTTTTCTAAATTCCAAATTGATATTAAAAAATATAAGTTAATTCATTTTTAATTGTAAATGGTTCATATTTTAAATGGTTACATTAATTATTTTTAAAATGTAAAATGGTTTTGAATTATTTATTCAAATCCAAACACTTTTATGTTTAAAGTTTTTCTAAATTCCAAATTAATTATCATTTAAAAACAATACAAATTTAAACCCCAAAATAAAAAATAAATGGAACAGAGAGAAATTACGAAATTTTTGAAACAGAATATGTCCTGTTGGAGCCACCAACCGGACTAAAGACCTCTATGTGCCATACTTTGAAAATATTGAGTATAGGTCGGTTGGTGGCTCCAACCGACGATATCTTTAGTCCGGTTGAGCCACCAACCGACTAAAGGTCCTTTGTTATAATGGGTGCCCTCCTCTTCTACTTCCCATTTCCTCTCTTTCTCGCCAAGACGACGTCGCTGCCGCCGCCGTGCACGCCCCACCGCCGCCATAACCAAGCAGGAAGCTCACTGCCGCCCGAGGCTTCTCACTGAAGGAATCGCCCGCCGCCTCCCGCCGTCGCTAACGACCTCGAGCCCGACGATTGCCGCTGCCGATTGCTCGGCCTCTCGCCTCGCCTCCCGACACCACCACCGCGACACTGGTATGCCGCTCGTGGACCCTCTCTCTCGCCTCTCGCTCTGGTTCATCCTCCCGTCGACCACCGCCACCGCCGCCACCGCTGCCGTGCTCTCTCTCTGTGACCTTTTGAGGCGGCGCTACTCTTTGGCTCGCCTCAACCTCCTTCTCTCGACGCTGCGACGCGCCCTAGATCGCCTACACCGCTCCGATCACCGCCCCAAGCCACCGCCGTGACGCCACCCGTGCATCGTAGCGACCCAACAGGAGCCACTTTGCTCGCATGGCTTTCCTATGTGGCCTCCGCCCTGTGTCGGCCAGCTGGCTAGCCCCACCGAGTGAAAAATGCCCCGAACCACTTTTGCTTGTGTGGTCAGCTGAGGTGGCTCCGCCCCTCTCATCATCCGTGGGTAGGTTTGCTCATGTAAAAAGTTTAACCAGCTTTTAATAATTTTAAATAATTATAATCTTATAAATTCAATAACTTTTAATCTATAAGTCATAAAATATGAATAATATATCAAAATGTTCAAAAATGAAACCTAGCTATCTAAGCTATAATCATGCATTGTTCAACAACTTAAATTACAAGTTTAATTAGAAGAACAAATCCACCCTCTCATGTGTTCGGAGTTTCTCCGAGTTAGGTTTTCACCCCGAACCCCGATTAAATCGTCGAGCATTTCTTAGGGTTACATTCCAATGCAAATTAACTTGTCATATCATCATACTTGCTTGAGCATTGCATCGATTCCATGTGTTGATTGTTTCCTTTCTTTTTGGTGTTTGGATTATTAGGTTTATTATTAGTTAGGTATTATTAGGTTTATTAATTAGTTTGGTATTATTGGTCTTCGCCCCACCTTGTGGGTAGCCCTGCAACCGATTCACATTTTCAAGCAACTTAGGTGCATGTGGGTTCGACGATGTGCCTATCTACTACACGGTTCCTTTCTCTTCATTTTTATTATTGTGTATGTATATATTAGGTTTCTCTGAATTAGGGTTTATATCTCTCAACACCGCACTTAACTTTCTCCTTTAGCCGCTTTGACTTATTAGTTTTTCCACCTATGCAGAAAATATGGACCCACACGTCAGAGACGAAGAAAAGGAAGAGTTGATCCAAGGTGTGATCCGTGGGGAATATAATTTAGACGTATCAACGTTTCTGAACAACTCCGTGAGGGTGATCCTCTTTACCGAGTAGACAACTTGTTTGAGGTTGAAGGTGTTGCTCATGAGGGAGAAGGCGATGCCTTGTGTAATCGAGAAGACGATCATCCGCGAGGTGCATGTAATATAAATCAATTCATTAATTAATCATCTCGCTATCTATATAGAAATAGTAACGACGATCTTTCTTCTTTAGCCCTCCGGATCAAGGAATCTCCAAAAGAGCAGACGAGGCCCAACCAAAAGTTGCAAGACCATGAGAGGTTCAGGATCAAGATGTCGAGACGGAAGACAATCGACCTCCCCGGTTGTCGCAACCAAATTTGTGGCACAATGCGGAGTAATCGTTAGGGACTTAATCCCGATCACCATTAGAAATTGGAATAGGCCTGCTAATGCGATGAAGAGGGAACATGTTTATTTGTCCCTAACCACGCCAAAGATTTCTTGTGGAAGAGGCTCATGGTTAATTTCAAACTACTGAAGATAGAGCTGGATCCAAATGCGGAGGATCCAGCTTGAGGACGCTTACAACATGGGAGAGCCATGGAGGCTAAGGTCAGGAGTGGGCTTTGAAGAAGATGGCCCAATGTTTCACCAACTGGAAGAAAAGATTGCACCTTGACTATGTCGTGAAAAGAAGACTCGATTTCAAGAATATTCATTTGAGAAGATAAAACCATTCTGGGATGAGTTTGTGGAATACAAGAAATCGTAAAAAGCTAAGAAAATGTCTCAAACGAATAAGTGAATGTGCTAAGAAGAAGTATCACCATACTATGGGGCAAGGTGGCTCTGAGGTTGGCATTCCTAAGTGGGAGAAACTTGAGCAGGAACAAGTGATAAAAATATCACCCTGCAGACGCATTTATTGGGTAACGTGCAAGGAATTGGTTTTACGGGCATGGGGCACGTTGGACTCGGAAGGAGGTGTATATATAACATACGACATAAAGAAGACCCCTTGCCAATAGAGAGGATCGAAAAGCAAGAAAGTCGTTAAAGATGGGGACTTCATTCCGATAGAGAGAATGATGAGCTCACACTCGCCTTGGAAATAAGGAACATGATGGACGAACACGAGGCACAAGAGGCTCCTAATCATGGAGGACTGGGTTTCAAGAGAGGAAGAAATATCCCGATAGAAGCCGAGGAGAAAGGACAGTATGCGGTTGAAGCAGAAAGTCGAAAGAGAATGCGCTTAATTGAAGAACGATTAAAGCAACAACAAGATGAAATTAACACACTTAAAGAGTTAGTACTACCGCCCATCTCAAGAAGACACCGCATTCGATGCTACCGCCTATCGAATAATCGAAAAAGCAGTGTGGCTTCCACCGAGGTCCCGGTGATGACAATGGTGATGCCGATGATGCACCGACGATGGCTCGTTGGCTACCCAAAGGATGATATCACAGATGACACATCGCAAGCTACATGTCAAAGTTGTGAACATATCAATGAAGGTGGCGGTCGGCTATGCCTTACCAATTGACCCACACCAACTTACCACCGTCAGACGGTTCCAGAGGGCTACGCTATTGTCGGCGTGGATGAAATCATGCCCACCTTTGAGGTTTTGGATCTTCACCACCCCGCCGGTGAAGGGATGTGATCGCGGGTGACGCAAAAACGCCACCATTCTATGGTCAAGGATTGTATCGTGCTTCAAATCACACGCCAAGGCCATCTTCGCCGCCTCACCCGCCTCCGCCGAGGTCGCCGCCACTGGCAGCCGCTCGCCGCCACCCCCGCCGCCACCAATCTCCGCAGCCATCGCGGGAGCCATCGCCGCGCCAGATAAAAACGAAGCGCATCGCCATCAGGCCGTAAGCGATCACCAAACGTAAACAAGAGCCTCTTCCAAAATACCAACGGTTCCTCCCAAGAGAGCTTATGATCAAGAGGAGATCAGGCGATCGTTGATGCGAAACGACAAATAAGCTAAGCCGAGGCGGCCAAAGAGCCAGAGTTCCCCAAGACCAAAGAAGAAAAAGCCAAAGTGTTGAAAATGCTAAAGAATCTTCATCAACCCGAGCCAAAGCTGTCATCGACTATGAGCGTCTATTCTCAAGTCACATGCACAAAAAGCCTCAAGAGCAAGATCGATGCAAGGGAAATCTGCCCACTCGAGAACAAGAAACAGACTTGCGCCTCTCAAGGTGATTTCTCAAACCAATGTGGGTCGAGCAAATATGGGGTCAAGAGCAAGATGATCCAAAGGTAGTTGCACACACGGAGAAGTCACGCTCAAGGTATGAGTATTGCCCAAGATTATCCCGCTTAGAGTTCTTCCCGTGAGTGAAGTAGAATACCAATACCACGGAAAACCTCTCGTCAAACCTGAGGAGGTAAACAATCTTCCAACAAAAATGCGAAGATTGCATAATCGGTACATGCATGCCACAAGGGCCGGGCTAATCGGATAGTGCCGAGGGTTACAAAAAGCATCATGGGAAAGATAAGGATGACATGATATCCATTGAATTTGATGAACTATTTCAATTATTCAATCAAGACGCCTTTGGACAAATCGATCATGAGTGCCTATTGTCCGTAAGTACTAATTGTAATTAATTTAGTCTCCAGCTATATTATTTTGTTTATTGCATGTATATAATCATACTTTAATATGCGTAATGAAGATTCTCGAATGCAGCATAGGACAACTATGACATTGGCTTCATTGACCCATATTGGGTTCATGAAGCTAATCTCAAAATAAGCCCCTGTGATACGGAGGATAATATAGTACACGGCTAAGGTTTCAAGAAACCAAAAGGGAAATACTATTTCCTTACAACTTTCAGTGAGTGTTATTGTCTTGTATACACTTTCTATTTCGCTTACTCGATGTTAAGTATATAATTGATTAGTTCTGCATTCGCAGTACCACTATATTCGTTAATCATTCAACTTGACAAAGGGCGGTACTAGTCATGGACTCAAACATAAACCCCTTGAGACGTGGAAGGACATGCAGATACTTCTCCGGTAATTCTAATCATTACGACACTATATCGGCAACGCTCGTGAATTTTATGATATCAAGTACTTAATAACTTATTTTATTCGCTTTCACGCTGGCAGCGCTTGGAAACGGTTCACCAAGAAGGCTAGGGTGTTTGGAAAGAGGAGCTTACATTTCAACCACTAGATGTAAGCACCACTAGCTATATCCGCATCTCTTTAATTCTAGTTTTGATACAGTTATTATCATGCTTGATTATTATTTTGATTGAACTGCTCGTAAAGTGCCCGACGCAGGACCAGTAACAATCTATGTGGATACTATGTATGCGAGTTCATCCGCAGACGTATGAGAAGGGCAGAAATTTAGAGCAACTCCAATGACGTAAACAATTTCTATAGTTTTTAATTACAATCAAATTGTGTTTAGTTTCATATTCATATAGGCTGACTCCTTTTTAAATCAGATCGAACGTTTCGGACGGTCTTCGCCAAAGGATCGTGACACGAGCAATTCAGAGGAATTGACGGATTCTTGGATGCGTAAGTCCTAAACACACAAGGAATACTACTCGCTGTGTATAGACAATAGGAATTGTAAAATAGCAACTTTCAAAAATTGGCCGGTAGCATCGAATAGCAACTTTTGTAGTGCATGAACTCGATCCGTATTGAATGTAATGTTGTCATGATGATCTTGTGTAATATAAGGTTCCTTCGTTGATAAGTGCAAAACACTAAATAAACAATAAAACAACCTAAATGAATTCTTCGCAAGGCACAAAAAGTGGCGAAAATATCCATGGTAACAAAATGTGCCAAAATAAATTCTTCGCCATGGCAGAAATGAGCTAAATCTCGCCAAGGCAAAGGTTATTAGTCCCGTTGCTCCACCTCGCGCCTCGATGCCGCCACGTTGCCATTTGTCTCGGCTGGGCAACCGACTAAAGTTAGAGCTTTAGTCCCGATAGTTGCCCCGTTGGGCAACCGACTAATTCTTACCAACCGGACGCAGCCTTTTCTACCAGTGAAAGGTTGTGCCGGTCATATCCGAGAGCCCGTGGCTTCCTACGCAAGACTTCCACTGCTATATTCGGTGATTTGTGAACTTGCAAGACAAGGAAATAATGTGCTTGATGAGCACGGCACGAAGTAACAGAATCGCTAGCTGGGCCCATGAGTAGCCACGTCAGTGAAGAATCGGGCTACACCTGTAAGGGTTGCGAGCTGGAAAGAAGTGGGGACAGGTGGAGGCGGCCACGTAAGCAACCGCCGTCGATCCAGCGGAACCACCCATGCCATGCCAAGCGAAGTCAGGATATCGTCCAATGCATGCCAGCCTCATTTTCAACTCCATCTACCAGTTCTTGCATGTAGTTGACGCGTGCATTCGTGCACGGTGCTGCTACCAATATACGCGGAGTAACATGGTTGACGGATGGGCGCGCACGACAGAGCATGCACGTGCATGCGAGCGGGGCGGCTCGCGCATGTCAACGACAATGCCTTGGACTGAATCCTGATCGCTTCTTTTTTTTCTTTGAGTAATGCTATACGTGCGGGCTGGACAGAATGGATAAAAATAACCCAAACTTAAAAGAATTTCATAAAATGACCCATCTGAAAAACTATTTCCCTGGCACTAATTCTTTTGGTAGCTTAACAGGCGCTATGCCCCTCGAAGTGGCACCGCCTGGCCCACCAGGGCAGGACGCCCAGCGCTATGCTGGGCGAGTAACGCCCAGATATGCCAGTGGTGTAGCCTATCCGACAGGCGCCACACCCTGGGACTTAAGCTGTCACAGTGGCAGCCCTCCCACCCCTCCCATTCACTCCAAATGACCCAAGAAGAAGAAGGAGGCGCCTTCTCCCTCAAATCTCTCACATTGAAAGCTTTATTTGGTGGATTTGTGCCTCTCCCCAGCTGCTAGAGGTACCCTCCCTCATTCCCCTCCGTTTTGACCTCTTGAAATCTTTCATTTTGGTCGGACTTGGCTTGAAACCCTAGAAATTTGATTTGGAGAGAAATGTTTGGAATTTTTTTAGATTTATTGGCCAATGTTGGTTATAAAGATGTGTATTAAGCATTTAGTTAGGTTTAGGGTTGTTGAAATGACATTGTTTGGTATATTGGAATGTTATGGCTAGGGTTAGGGTGAGGGTTTGCTTATGTAAGAGAGGGTGTTCTTGTTAGCTTTATGGTTTGGTAATGTGTCTAGTGTAGTTTTGTTTATCTTGTCATGGTTAGTTAATGAACATATTCTCCTATGTGTTAGGGATGGCAAGAATTGTTCATGTTCATCATGTGGACAAGGATGCCTTTTTGAAAGGCAATATAGAACCGGACCCGGATGAGCTAGATATTGTGTTTGAGCGTAGTCCCACCTATGCCGAGGTCTTGGAGCAAGTGAGGATTGAATTGAAATGGATGGACCCATGTGATGTTGTTGAGTTGGAAGGAAGACATAATGTGGGTTTTGGAGTGCATATCCGTTGGAATACCATGCGTATCTTCTCCGAGGCTCGTTGGCTTGCATACAAGGAGGTGGTGGCCGAATCACTAGACAAGGCTCTTGAGCTATTTGCCACCAAGAAGGTTGATAGTTCATTGCCTTTGGACTTGAACCGTGCTTCCCCATTGGATAGTAGGAGTCCTCCACCCGTGGAGCAAGAGCTATGGATTGAACCTCCTTGAGCCAAACATTGAGCCCGATTTCAAGACACCAAGACGAAGTGTTGGAAGAGGACAATGATGATTGTGAGGGTGAAGATGATGATGATGTTGAACTCCATGACAACAATGTTGGTGATTTGGAGAAATATATCACTCAACATGACATGGACCGTGAACTCCCGTATTCTCGAGGCTATGCTTCGGACTCAGATGATGATGGTCCCGAAGAAGAAGTTGACGAGGAGGGGTTCACGGCTAGAGAGGCCGAAATCCACCATACCAGACATGGACCATCGGGTGCCTTTGTTTCGTGATCTTAGACTCACGGATGAAGCCACGGTTGATGGTGGCAAAGACATAGTGCTTGGACCAAGGAAAAGTTCTTACCGGGATGGCAATGAAGTGAATAATGGCTTTTGCAAAGGGTCAAGGTTTAAGACCTTGTTGTAATTTAAGCAATGGATAAAGGACTTCTCGGTGAAGCATCATCGTCCTTACACGGTCGTGCACTCGGATATCAAGAAGCGTTACACGGTGAAGTGCGAGGCGGAAGGATGTCCTTGGATTGTGCGTGCTAG
Organism: Avena longiglumis; assembly: GCA_030063025.1. NCBI lineage: Eukaryota > Viridiplantae > Streptophyta > Magnoliopsida > Poales > Poaceae > Avena > Avena longiglumis. The sequence goes on from CP125976.1 coordinate 88,659,236, forward strand.
ACCATTCAAGGGAGGTCCCGATTGGCATATATCTAGTTGAGTAACAACTCACATGTGCCGAGGCCCGATGGTGGATGGCAAGGATGCAAATCATGAGCACCGACAACTCACCTCTGAGTTCCTCGCTTATAGGCTTTCCAATGACATCGCGTCGTTTCCAATAATGAGCATCAAGCAGGTCATGGAGTTTGTGAAAGCCCTCTTTAACTATGAGGTGAAGTACGGGAAGGCATGGAAGGCTAAGCAAGCCGCATTCAAGATGTTGTACGGTGATTGGGAGGAATCTTATAACCGAATCCCAAGGTTGTTGGGAGCGATGGCCGATGCTAACCCGGGCATGGTTCATGTGGTTGAACCTTTGGGGAACAAGACAAGGATTTTAAATGGAAGAACCGTTCGAGTTTTTGGACGTGCATTTTGGGCTTTCGAGCAATGTGTTCAGGCATTTGAACATTGTAGGCCGTTCATCTCCGTTGATGGCACCTTTTTGACCGGTCAATTCAACTGCACTATCTTGATTGCAATAGCCAATGATGCCAACAACCGGTTGATTCCTTTGGCCTTTGCTTTGGTAGAGGTGGAAAACAATGATAATTGGGAGTGGTTCTTCCATCTTTTAAGAACCAAGATATTAACCCCTCATAGGGAAATATGTGTCATCTCGGACCGTCATCAAGGAATTCTTAAAGCGGTGGACCAACATATTCCCGGGCATGTTCCATTGCACCATCATTGGTGCATGAGACACTTTTGTTCAAACTTCTATAGGGCATGCAAGAGCAAGGATTTGGCCGATGATCTACAAGATTGTTGCCTCGCTTTCACGGAACGTCATTTCTCAAACTTGTACAACAAATTGCTCTTCAACAAAGAGCTCGATGCGGGTGGTCGAGAGTTTCTCGATAGGAGCATTGGAGAAAGAACAAAATGGGCACGAGCATTCGATGACGGTGGCTGGAGGTACGGCCAAATGACAAGCAACATGGCAGAGGCCTTCAACAAGTTGCTCAAAGGTGTCCTTGCATTGCCCGTCACGGCAATAGTCCTTTATACATTCGACATGATGAATGGGTATTTTCTTAAGTACTCAGAGGAAACGGACCGGCAGATTGCGGGGGACTACAAGAACAAGCACAAATACAAGTACCCACATAAGGTTGATGATTGGATGAAATTTCAGACAAAGAAAGCGGATACCCAAGTTGTCACGGAGTATGACAATGACGAGCTAATTTACCAAGTTACGGAGCCTGGAGGTACAACGGCTGATGGTGTCCAACACGGAGGCCGAGCTTTCAAGGTCTCACTCAAGACTTGTGAGTGCACATGCGGAAAAGGCCATCATTGCTTCATCTTGCCTGCTCGCACTTGCTCGTCGCGTCTCGCCGGCGACATTTGGATTACAATAATCCGCTCAGGGTGAGAGAGGCTGAGTTCTCCATTGATACTACTAAGAAGACATGGGCTCCTAGATTTCATCCATATTTGGATCAATCAAAATGGCCGGAGTACCATGGTATTCAAGTATGGCCCGATCCGAAATGGAAAGTGATTAAACGTGGAAGACGCAAGACAAAACGCTTTAGCAGGAGCGACATGGATGGATGGGGCCGTGGTGTTGCTCGAGAAACGGGCAGTGACCAATTCCAAGAGCCTCGTGAGAGAGCCCGGTGTGGAACATGCAATGGTGAAGGGAACAATGCAAGAAAGTGTTCTTAAAAGAAAATATCAAAAGGAAATGAAGCAAGCACTAGCCAACCAAGTGGTAGCCAACAAGTACCAAGCCAACAAATAACTAGCCAACAAGTCCCAAGCCAACCAAGAACTAGCCAACAAGTCCCAAGCCAACCAAGAACTAGCCAACAAGCTCCAAGCCAACCAAGAACTAGCCAACAAGTACCAAGCCAACAAGCTCCTAGACAACAAGCTCCTAGACAACAAAGAGGTCGATCACTTGGGCTTAGAAGAGGAAGAGGGCATGGCGGTTTTAACCCGTCTAGTATGTTAGGTTACTTGGCAGGACCAAATCCTTATGTTAATAGGTACGGATGAAATATTCATACTTGCATGCTTATGTTACAACCTACTATGCTTATTTCATTGAATCAATTATTGTTCACATTCATTGCATCCTTTACTAACTTTTAGCTTTTGTTCTTATAATAGGTATGGCGACTCAACCCAACAAGGGCAATGATGGGGACAGTGTGAACTACTCGGCTATCTGGGCGAATGCTATGAAGGTGGTGGAAGAGAGGAAGAGGAAGGAGGAAGAAGAAGAGAAGAAGAGGAAGGAGGAAGAAGAAGAGAAGAAGAGGAAGGCATTTGAAGAGGTAGTTCAACTTGCTCCAGACTTGGCGAAGAAGAAGGACGAAGAGGACGAGAGAAAGAAGAAAAAGGAAGAGGAAGAGAGGAAGAAGAAAAGGGAGAAGGAAGAGGAAGAGAGGAAGAGGCAAAAGGAGAAGGGAGAGGAAGAGAGGAAGAGAGGAAGAGGCAAAAGGAGAAGGAAGAGGAAGAGAGGAAGATGAGGGCCAATGCTAGGCCACCTTGCGCCGACCAACAGGAAAGGCCACGGAAGGCGTGCTTGATTTCGAGGCCCATGGGAAGGAGGTTCCTATTTGTTGGTGTGGAACCGATTGCACTGTTAAGCAATCCCAAGACTACTTTTCCGATAGTTCGGGAAAGAAGTTCTTCATGTGTGCCAACTACAACCGCTCTCCCAAGCGTAGCCGCAACCCATACGACACTCCACGGGTATGCTCAAAGCTTTTTAGTTCTTCATGTGTCCCAAACTATTTTCATATCATATCCTCTAACATGCACTATTTTCTTGTAGTCTCCCCCTCAGGTATGCAGGTACTACACTTGGATAGACCTTGAGAAACCTCAATCCACCAAGGCTATCTAAGAGATCGATTTTTCCATAAGAAGAAGGCGCTACCAAGAAGGGCTGCGTGATGAGGAGATGGCGAGGAAGCGCAAGGAACGTAATGACGAGATCCGCAAGAGAGAGGAGGAAAGGGAACGCCAAGCTAAGGAGGCTCGTGCTGCGGAGAGGGAAAGGCTTCGTCAAGCGGCGTGGCGATCCATGGAGGAAGAGAAAGAGAAGAAGAGGAAGGGCAAAGGGCCTATGTTTTAGACTTGTAGACGGAGCATGTTGACAATGTTGTGAACTTTGAGCACTATCGAACTATTAGTATGTAAAGCCCCTTAAGGGCATAAACACCATGTTTGAGATGCTTCTATTTGAGTATGTCATGAACTGCTATCCCTCGTCTTTTATTTGCCTTGTGTAATGTTTGTCATGTTAAAGTCTCAAAACAGGGAAATGTTTGGTCTGAACACAGTTTCAAGGCATAGAGCCTAGCAGAACGGCGCTACACAAGCATAGCGCCTGTCTGCTAGGCGCTATGCTAGCAGATTTAGTTTGCCCCGAAACTAACAGGAGCAAACAGAGAGCAAATCCAATCTTCGCTGGCGGTGGAAAACTCTAAGTCAGGGTGTAGCGCCTGTCTGATAGGCGCTATGCTCGAAGCGCTTATCGACATGCGCCATTTGACATTAATCCTCGATTTTCTCTGATATGCTCCTGTTAGTTTTGGGGCAAATGAAATCTGCTGGAGCATATGAGAGCAAATCGAGAGTTCGCTGGCGGAGGAAATCTCTAAGTCAGGGTGTAGCGCCTGTCTGATAGGCGCTACACTCCTGAACTGCACTAGTTTCAAACAACATGTACTCAAACAACACTTGTTATACTAGTTGTTGGAATTATGCCCTAGAGGCAATAATAAAGATGTTATTATTATAATTCTTATTCATGATAAAGTTTATATTCCATGCTAGAATTGTATTAAGCGGAAACTTTAATACTTGTGTGGTTTCTGAACAACACCGTGTCCCTAGTATGCCTCTATGGACTAGCTCATTGATTAATGATGGTTAAGGTTTCCTAACCATAGTCATGAGTTGTCGATTAATAATGAGATCATGTCATTGGGAGAATGATACGATGGACAGACCCAAACTAAGCGGAGCAATTAGATCGTGTCATCGTGTTCATCTTTGCGAAGCTTTTCTTATGTCAAATATTATATTCCTTAGACCATGAGATAATACAACTCCCTGGTATCGGAAGAAATCTTTGAGGTCATCAAACGTCATCCTATGAGAGGGTGATCATAAAGGTGTCTCTCAGGTGATCAGAAAGTACCTGTTGGGTTGTATGTATCGAGATGGGATTTGTCCCTCCCAAGTCGGAGAGATATACTTCAGGCCCACTCGATAATCGATATCAACACCGCTTGCAAGCATGTGGTTAAGGAGTTAATCACAAAGTGATATCGGATTATGGAACGAGTAAAGTACTTTCTTTGAACGAGATTTAACTAGGTATGACGGTACCGACGATCAAATCTCGGGCAAGTAAAATATCGCGAGACGAAGGGAATATATATATATGGGATTGATTTAATCCTGGCATCGTGGTTCATTTGATATGATCATCGATGAATGTGTGGGAGTCAATATGGGTTTCCAGACCCCGCTGTTGATTATTGATAGAAGATCATGTCTGCATATTCTCGAACCCGAAGGGTCACACACTTAACGTGTCTCGACGCTAGGATAGATTGGATAATTGGTTTATGAGTTTTTGTTCGGAATCTAGGATGAGATCCGGGACATCACGAGAGGTTCCAGAATGGTCCGGAGAATAAGATTCATATAAGGCAATGCTTTTTTTTGGAGTTCGGAATTGTTTCGGGTTAATCGGTATTGTACCGGAAGCTTCTAGAACCTTCCGGAGGGGGACCAACGTGGCCCCACCTGCCGGGAGGGGGCATGGGACTATGAGGGAGTGCCCTGGCCACATTGGGCTAGGGTCACAAGGCCCCATAGGGCCCAGCCGGCCAGATCTAGGGCAAACCCTAGGAAAGCTTCTAGAAGGGGGGGGGGGGACTTGCCCCCCACTCCTCCCTCCTTGGCCACCGGCCTAGGGCTTGGGGAGGGGCTAGGGCTGGCGCCCACCCATCTATATATAGAGGGCTGGGGTGCACCCTCCCCTCACACCTCCTCCACAACCCTAGCCTGCCGCCTCCTCTTTCTCCTCCCGACCGCACGTAGGCGAAGCCTCGCCGCAGTAAACTCTCTACCACTTGCACCGCCGTCACGTTGTAGATCCAATCCGCTCTCCACCATACTTGCTGGACCGAGGAAGGAGGAGACGCCGAGGTGCCGCACGTGCATCTCTCGAGGCATCGCCACTTGCGGTGTTAGATCGGATCGGATCGCGAGGAGGAGAAGCGTAGGACTACATCACCCACGCCCGGTTAATGTTTCATTGCGAATCTTCAAGGGTATGAAGATCTCATCTAATCCCCCTCGTTGTTTGCATCTCCTAGATTAGATCTTGGCTTTACCGTTCGCATCCGTAGAATTTTTTTGATTTACTATGCTGCGAAATCGTTCAGTGGTATCAGAGCTAGATATATGCGTAGATGTGTTTCACGAGTAGAACGCAACATGGTTATTGCGGGCGTTGATGTTTTCTGTTGCAAGCCTCTTGTTTGTGTTCTTCTTATGACACGGGATAGTGAGATTGAAGCGGTCCAGGACAACCTTACGCGACGTCATTCGCGAGACCGGCTCCGCACTTGACGTGTGGCTTGTTCCACACATGCGGCTGGTGGATGCCAGCTTCTCTCACTATAGTTGTCATGTGATTTACACCGGAGTTTGGCAACCATAATATCACCGTTGTGGCTTTCCGTAGGTAAGAATCGTTCTTATCTTGCTACTCCCATCAGCCACGTAAAACATGCAACAACAAAGTAGAGGCGTCTAACTTGTTTTTGCAGGGAGTGTTTTCTGTGATATGGTATGGCCCAAGATGTGATGTGTATGTTGTATGCGATGATCATGTTTTGTAATGTTTCACGACTTGCATGTCGATGAGTACACAACCGGCAGGAGCCATATGGTTGTCTTTATAATTATGTATGACCTGTGTGTCAACTTCTTATACGCCATGTAATAGTTTCACTTTATCACTAAGTAGTTAGAAATAGTTGTAGTTGCTATTCGTGGTGGAGGCAATCATGGTGGAGTGATGGAGATCATGCCGGCACACACAAGATGGAGATCATTGCGCGAAGATTGGCTATACCATGTCACATAAAGTTATATGCATGTGATTTTTATCCTTTTATGTATCTTATTATGCTTAGATCGCGACGGTAGCATTATAAGATGATTCCTCACTTAAAGATCAAGATAAAACTGTGTTCTCCCCATGTATGCACCGTTGAGAAAGTTCGTCGTGTCCAAGCATCACGTGATGATCGGGTGCTATAGACTCTACGTTCACATACAACGGGTGCAAGCCAGTTTTTGCACACGCGGAAATACTTGGGTTTGACTTGACTAGCCTAGCATGTACAGACATGGCCTCGGAACACATGAACCGAAAGGTTAAGCGTGAGTCATATGAATGATATGATCGACACTTCGTTGTCCACCATTGAAGCCACATCTCTTCTCGTGAAGATCGGATTAGGTGTGGTGAATTTGGATCGTGTTCACTAAACAACTTGAGGGATGTTGAAATTAGTGGGAGTTCATCTAGTAATTTGATTAAAAGTTGAACTAGTTATCATGAACATAGTCTAATTTGTACTTGCAAATATTGTAGATCAAATGGCTAAGTCCAACTTCACCTTCAACGTTTTTGCTGAGAAGGAAAAGCTTAGAAACAATGGGTCTAACTTCACCAACTGTTCTGCAATCTGAGAATCATTCTGTCTGGCGGTCAAAAGGATCATGTCCTTGAAAATGCGCTAGGTGACGCCGTTGTCACAGATGCGCCTTACCGATGAGAAAGCTGTCTATCAGTCGCGCAAAGATGATTATGGTGTGATTAAGAGCACCATGTTGTTTGCTATGGAATCGGACCTTCAAAATCGTTTTGAAGACTATCCCGGGCCCTTTGAGATTCTTGAGGAGATGAAAACCATGTTTCGACTCAGCCTGCTCGAGAGATATGAGATCTCCGAGAAATTCTTTAAGCGCAAGATGGAGGAAGGGAGTTCCGTTAGTGAGCACGCCATAAAGATGTCGGGCTACACTCAACGCTTGAGCAACTGGATGCAGATTCCAAAGGAGCTCAAGATTGACAGTGGTTCTGCAATCACTCCTCCCAGCTACAAAAGTTTTGTAGTGACTCACAATCGATTGGTTCCACTACGATCACCGAGCTCTTCCAAGCGGAAGCTCATGAGGCGGACATCAAAAGGATAATCATGTGTTGATGGTCAACAAGCCCCCACCTTCAAGAAAGGTAAGGTGCAAAGAAGCCCTTCAAGAAAGGCGGCGTAAGCGTGCCTCGCCGAGAAGAAGCTCAAGTCCGACCCAAGCCGGATAATCGAGTACTTCTATTGCAAGGACAAGGGTCACCGAAGCGCAACTATCCAAGTACTTAGCGGACAAGAAGGTCGGAACCATCAAAGGTATATTTGATATACATGTTATTGATGTTTTCCTTACTAGACCTCGTTGTAGTGCTCGGGTATTTGATCTCGTTCTTGCTAATATTTGTAACTCAAACAGGAGCTACGGAATAGACGGCGGCTTGTAGGATGAGGTGAAGATGCGTTGGCAACCGATCAAGAGTTGATGTGATGGCCGTCAAGACGCCTCCTTAGTTTTACCTTCGGATTAGTTTTAAACCTTAATAAGTGTTATTATGTGCCTGCTGAGCATGAACATTATTTCGGATCGTGTTATTGCAAGACGCTTATTCATTTAAATCGAGAATAATGGTTGTTCTATTTATATGAGTAACATCTTTTATGGTCATGCACTTGTGAATGGTTTATTTCTTCCGAATCTCGAAAGGGATGAAACACACATCCATAACATTGAGGCTAAGAGATGCAAAGTAGATAGTGATAATACTACTTATTTGTGGCAATCGCTCAGGTCATATTGGTGTAAAGCACATGAAGAAACTCCATTCTGATGGACTTTTGGAGTCTCTTGATTTTGAATCATTTGACACATGCGAACCATGCCTCATGGGAAATATGATCAAAACCCCATTCTCTGGAATGATGGAGCGAGCAACGGACTTGTTGGAAATCATACATACCAATGTATGCGGACCGATGAGTGTTTCGACGTGCGGTGGATATCGCTATTTTCTCACTTTTACCGATGACTTAAGTAGATATGGGTATATCTATTTAATGAAACATAAATCTGAAACATTTGAAAAGTTCAAGGAATTTCAGAATGAAGTGGAGAACCATCGTAACAGAAAAATTAAGTTTCTACGATCCGATCGTGGAGGTGAATATTTGAGTTATGATTTTCTCACGCATCTTAAAGCTAGCGGAATCGTTTCGCAACTCACGCCACCCGGAACACCACAGCGCAATGGTGTGTCTGAACACCGGAATCGAACTCTATTAGATATGGTCCAATCAATGATGTCTCTTACCGATTTGTCGTTATCATTTTGGGGTTATGCATTAGAAACCGCTGCATTCACTTTAAATAGGGCACCATCTAAATCCGTTGAGACGACACCGTATGAACTGTGGTTCGGTGCTAAACCTAAGTTGTCATTTCTTAAAGTTTGGGGATGCGAAGATTACGTCAAGAAGTTGATGCCGGACAAGCTCAAACCCAAAGCGGAGAAATGCGTCTTCATAGGATACCCTAAGGAAACTATTGGGTATACCTTCTATCACAGAACCGAAGGGAAAGTGTTTGTCGCCAAGAACGGTTCCTTTCTTGAGAAAGAGTTTCTCTCGAAAGAAGTGAGTTGGAGGAAAGTAGAGCTAGACGAGGTTATTGAACCTTCTCTTGAATTGGAGAGTAGCACATCACCTGAAATTGTTCCAGTGCCGCCTGCACCAACAATAGAGGAAGCTAATGACAAGGATCATGAAGCTTCGGACGATGCTGCTACTGAACGTCGCAGGTCGACAAGGTCGCGTGCCCCTCCTGAGTGGTACGGCAACCCTGTCTTGAATGTCTTGTTAGTAGAAGACAGTGAACCTACGAATTATGAGGAAGCGATGATGAGCCCAGACTCTGAGAAATGGCTAGAGGCCATGAAATCCGAATTGGGATCCATGAGCGAAAACCAAGTATGGACTTTGGTGGACCCTCCTAGCGACCGAAAGGCCGTTGAGTGCAAATGGATTTTCAAGAAGAAAACGGACGCGGATGGTAATATTACCGTCTATAAAGCACGGCTTGTCGCGAAAGGTTTTCGACAAGTTCAAGGTGTTGACTACGATGAGACTTTCTCTCCCATAGCGATGTTTAAGTCCATTCGGATTTTATTAGCAATTGCTGCGTTTCATGATTATGAAATATGGCAGATGGATGTCAAGACTGCGTTCCTCAATGGCAACATTGATGAAGAGTTGTATATGATGCAACCCGAAGGTTTTGTCGATCCTAAGGATGCTGATAAAGTATGCAAACTTCAGTGTTCCATTTATGGACTGAAGCAAGCATCTCGGAGTTGGAACCTTCGTTTTGATCAAGTGATCAAGAGCTTTGGATTTGTTCCAAATTGCTACGAAGCTTGTATCTACAAGAAAGTGAGTGGGAGCTCGGTGACGTTTCTGGTACTATATGTGGATGACATATTGATTATTGGAAATGACATTAACATGCTTAACGATGTGAAGAGTTATTTGAACAAGTGTTTTTCAATGAAAGACCTAGGTGAAGCTGCTTATATATTGGGCATCAAGATCTATAGAGATAGACAAAGACGCCTGATAGCTTTAAGCCAGAGTACATACCTAGACAAAGTTCTGAAAAGGTTCAGAATGGATAAGGCAAAGAAAGGTTCAAAGGCCTATGTTGTCGTAAGATATTGAGCAAGGCTCAAAGGTCCGGCCACGGTAAATGATAGGGAAGCTATGAGCAAAGTGCCTTATGCCTCGGCCATAGGTTCTATCATGTATGCCATGTCAGGTACTAGACCGGATGTGTCCAATGCTCTTAGTTTGACGAGCAGATATCAAAGTGATCCAGAGGAACATCGACAGCCGTGAAGAACATCCTAAAGTACCTAAATAGAACTAAAGAAATGTTCTTAGTCTATGGGGTGATGAACATTTCGTCAGAAAAGGTTACGTCGACGCTAGTTTCGAATCGACAAGGATGATTCTAAATCTCGCATGTGATACGTGTATATTTTGAATGGAGGAGTGTGAGCTAGAGAAGTCGGAAGCAAAGCGTGATCGCGGATCTACGATGAGAAGCGGAATACATGGCTGCTACAGAAGCATCAAGTGAAGGAGTTTGGATCAGAAACTTCATCACTGAGCTTGGCGTGGTTCCAAGTGCATTGGACCCACTGGAGATATTGTGTGACAACACTGGCGCCATAGCACTCGCTAAGGAACCAAGATATCATCCAAAGACCAAGCATATCAACCGCTAGTTTCATATAATCTGAGATTATATAGCAGATGGAGATCTGAAGATTAGCAAAGTACATACAGATCTGAATGTCGCAGATCCATTGACTAAACCTCTTCCACGTGCAAAACATGATCAGCACCTTAGTGCCATGGGTGTGAGATTGTTGCCAAATGTAAACTAGATTATTGAGTCTAGTGCAAGTGGGAGACTGTTGGAATTATGCCCTAGAGGCAATAATAAAGATGTTATTATCATAATTCTTGTTCATGATAAAGTTTATATTCCATGCTAGAATTGTATCAAGCGGAAACTTTAATACTTGTGTGGTTTGTGAACAACACTGTGTCCCTAGTATACCTCTATGGACTAGCTCATTGATTAATGATGGTTAAGGTTTCCTAACCATAGACATGAGTTGTCGATTAATAATGAGATCATGTCATTGGGAGAATGATACGATGGACAGACCCAAACTAAGCGGAGCAATTAGATCGTGTCATCGTGTTCATATTTGCAAAGCTTTTCTTATGTAAAATATTATATTCCTTAGACCGTGAGATAATACAACTCCCTGGTATCGGAAGAAAGCTTTGAGGTCATAAAACATCATCCTATGAGAGGGTGATCATAGAGGTGTCTCTCAGGTGATCGGAAAGTACCTGTTGGGTTGTATGTATCGAGATGGGATTTGTCCCTCCCAAGTCGGAGAGATATACTTCGGGCCCACTCGGTAATCGATATCAACACCGCTTGCAAGCATGTGGTTAAGGAGTTAATCACAAAGTGATATCGGATTACGGAACGAGTAAAGTACTTGCTGTGAACGAGATTGAACTAGGTATGACGGTACCGACGATCAAATCTCGGGCAAGTAAAATATCGCGAGACGAAGGTAATATATATATGGGATTGATTGAATCCTGGCATCGTCACTTGCGGTGTTAGATCGGATCGGATCGCGAGGAGGAGAAGCGATTACGACTACATCACCCACGTTCCGTCGAACGTTCCGCTGTGCGAATCTTCAAGGGTATGAAGATCTCATCTAATCCCCCTCGTTGTTTGCATCTCCTAGATTAGATCTTGGCTTTCCCGTTCGCACCCGTAGAATTTTTTTGATTTACTATGCTGCGAAACCGTTCACTAGTTTCAAACAACATATACTCAAACTGCACATATACTCAAATAACATCAACATAGTCTCAAACAACATGAAAAAATTGTCATACATCAACATAGTCTCAAACAACATCAACATAGTGCCATACATCAACATAGTCTTAAACAACATCAACATAGTGCCATACATCAACCCATACATAGTCTCAAACCTAGTGCATCATCATCAACATTGTGCCATACATGACCTACTTCCGTCCACGCGTCCTTGGGCCTCGGCCCCTCCTTGGAGGTATCTTCTTTGTCACCTCCTCTTCTTGCAACTCATATTCATCGTCATACTGTAGGCCTCTCGTCCTCCTAGTCTCTCTTGACCTCCGTGGCGGCTCGTCCTCGACAACATTGGTCTTTCCCTTGTTACGGAAGCCGTCCAGCGTCTAGCGATTGAACTGTTTCCTTGGCTTTAGCTGGTATGCGGAACGAATCCGGTACTCCTCCTCAGTCTCATTCTCCATATGAGGTAGCTACATGTAAGATTGTATGGCTATGAGAAATGCATGGGAAACAGAAAGCACTAAATGCATGTAAGGTTGTCCCATACCTCATCTTCCGAATGAATCGCCGAAGTGGTGTCATCCTCAACATCATCCTGAAGATGGGACGACGGATCAGTAGTCGACTTGGACCTAGAACCGGACGGGGTTGTATACTCGGGATCGCGGCAACCTAGCACGTTAGATAAGCGACACATCTTTCGGTCTGAGCGCTGTAACAAATAACAACATAAGTCAAACCAAGAACATGCCTATCTTGAGGAAGTCTCGCATCCATACCTTAAGGAAGTTTCGTATCATGCCTTCTCCCTTTTTCCCCTTAGGGGTAGAAAAAAGAATCGCCTCGGCATCGTCGGCATATTTCTTTACCTCTGTTCTCTACAGAGTCAAGAACATGTTAGGCAAGAAAGAGATGAGAGTGCAAGGAAAGTAATGCGAAGGCAATGATAACTTTACCGCAAAGTTGAGTGAGGAAGAAAGCGAGATGTCGCCTCCCCCCTGACCTGCCGGTTGTACTGAGTGTAGGCAAGTTCATCGAACTGGACTGGCTCCTCCAATATTTCTTCCTCATAGGACGGCGGGCAAATGGAGACACGAGTACTACCAAGAAACAAATGGATGTAGTTGTTAAATGCTACTGGGCAATGTGCTCTTCCACTATTCCATTCCGTTCGTCGAGCATTATCCACACAAATGAGGAACTCCATGACGTGCCTCCTATGATGGTGATCCCAATTCTTGATCTTCCTCTCTTCTCATTCAACCCGAACAACAACAAAGAACCATGTTAGTACCATCCAAAGCAATTGAGCACAAGTTCTCATGCTAACTAACCGATGAAGCTCCTTGTCGGTGTCCTTCCACACGGAGGGTTGCCTTGAAACAACCCGAATCGCCTCATCACCCGTTGTGGCATATGAAACTCAACCGCCCAATTGCAAATCAATGGGCAAGACATGAGCCAAAGAGATTGTTCCTCCAAGCACTTCGGTTAATATCAAACCCGGAGCAATACCAAACTCGTCCCCACAACCATAAGGCTCCCACTCCACCGCAACATATCACAAGAACATGTTTGGTATCGATTTTGACCCGTGAAGTAAATATTATGGATAGTGACGATAGATAAACATCTACCTCGCGTAATCGCATCAAACTTGTTCGTGTACTCGGTACATGGCATCAACATTGCTTGTCATCTCCGATACCACGTCCCACTTGTAAGCCCAAGTCGGGAGGCGTAGAGGGTTTCTATTATACGCTGGCCAAGGATGGTGGCCCACCTCTTTGGGACGACCAACCGTAAGCGCGTTCGACTCCATATCGAGAGAAGAACCATAGCACCACCTATTCGGCATTTCCGCCGCCTACGGTGCATCGTCCAACTACAAGTGAACAAAAACGAGGTCAGTATAGCATATGTGTGGGCTCGACATATAGAAATGAATGTAGAGTGCACAGGTGATTACCTGCCGGTACAAGTAGGCAAGAGTCGCCGAACCCCAGCTGATATTGCTATCCCAATTTTCTAGTGCCTTGAGCCACATCCACTGAGCGGTCCTACCTCCGCTGTCAGCAAACAGAGTCCTAGAAAGGACATACCACACGTACACACGAGCATGTGTCTCGATCACCTCAACCTCGGCGGGGTTCAGGCATTGCCTAAAGTTCTCCACGATCCACGCATATGTCGCGCCTGCTGGGACTATCTTTGCTCTTATCTTCAAGTTCTTCAGGAGCCATGCCAATAAGTAGCTCCATCGCATTGCGCCACCCATCGGAATCTTTGCTCATACAGAGAGGCTCCCCCGCGATAGGAAGTCCAAAGATCATGGAAACATCCTGAAGAGTAGGAGTGATCTCGCCTTTCCGGAGGTGGAAAGTGTGCGTCTCCGGCCTCCACCTGTCGACAAGTGCGGTGATAGCAGCCGCGTTGAGGTTCGGAGTCGACCGGCTCACAAGCGTGATGAAAGGGAGTAGGCCTAGCCGCTTGATGTACTCGGTGTACCGCTTCGCATTTGACATGTCATTCAAGACGCCATGAGACCGAATCTTGAGGGGACGAAGCCTCTGCATACATACAAGATCGAACATTATGCTTTTTCCAACACAATTGAATCAATAGAAAAACAAAAGCAAAGAAGTTCAACCATGGTTTTATTACCATATGCTTCTCCGCCATCAAGTATGCCCGGTGTTGATGATCATAGTAATCCTCAAGTAGCCACACCATCCTACATATATATTCCAAACATCAATAAAATGTGTGTGGTATGTGGCCATTGTTTGAATTTATACAATAAACTAGAAACAATATGGTAGCATGTTATTCAAACATCCATACAAATCCATATACAACCATCATATACAATGCAAATCAACAACACACTTTCATTCCCTATCAAATACAACTACCAAGTAACTAAAAACATGCACAAATAGTCCATATTATGAATCCAACTACATCTAGGGTTTGAGGATAATGTGCAAGATTCATTGGATGAAAGAGAGGGAAAAGGAGGGGATTACCTTGAGGGAGGGATGGGGAAGCAAATCCACGGTGAAATCCCTCAGATCTGTTGGTTTTAGGGATGGATTTGAGAGAGGGGGAGAGAGGAACCGTCGGCTGTTCTTCCTGGCATCTGGGACTGAATGGGGAGGGGTGGGGAGGGGGCTGCCGCGCGACAGCTTATGTCCCAGGGTGTAGCGCCTATCTGCTAGGCGCTACACATTAGAGCATAGCGCCTATCAGATAGGCGCTACACCCTGGGCATAGCGCCTGGGTGTTACTCGCCCCAGGCATAGCGCCTAGGCGTCACATGGCCGGGTGGGGCCAGGGAGGGGCTAGGCGGTGCCACGCTGGCAGGGGGCATAATGCCTAGCTGAAAGGTGCTACACTGTAGAGTGTAGCGCCTAGCTGTTAGGCGCTACCAAAAGGGTTAGTGTCAGGGAAATAGTTTTCCAAATGGGTCATTTTGTGAAATCCTTTTGAGTTTGGGTTATTTTTGTCTATTCTGTCTATGGGCTGCACTTACGGAATTCACTTACGGAGGAGACGTGGAGAAAATCAGTTGGAGAAGGGTCCTTAAATCACGGGAGGGGAAAGGATTAGAACCAACAGAGTATTTCCACGTCATCCTGTAGGATCTTTCCGTTTTTTCTGTGATAGAACAGAATTGGATCCCACTTGAGCATCTGACTCCATTAAAGGGTAGCGCGTCTCACTGTTTTAAACTTGTTTGTGTGAACCGACGCATAAATTTTGTAAAATGTTGGTTAAAAATTACATTGCATGACATTAAAAAGATTCAACACCTTGGTTTAATTAGTGAATGGAGGCGGTGTTTTGACTCGTGGGTGCAAATAAAACTACTTCCTCCGACCCATATTACTTAACTTGGATTTTTTAAAATTTGGATGAACCTATATACTAAATAGTGTCTAGATTTATTCAAATCTAGACAAATTTGAGTCAACTAATATGGGTCGGAGGAAGTATTAAAAGTACATAAAATTCAAGTCACGGAATTCCTAAAACAATTCACGTGTATGTCCTCCATTTTGTGTATACTAACGAATGCGGCTTTGCAACTGGGCATGGAGTAACATATTTGTTTCCACAAATTGAATATATGTTAATACAATGAATGTATCAATTACACTTAGCCTCTATGGATACACGCAGTTAAAAAATTAAAGAAGAATTACCAAAATAAAGTCATGTTACAGGGATCTATTCCTTGTAACAGCAGACCAAACACCACCAAGACAACACCGGTAATCTAGCTTCTCTAAAAGCAACGCCCCAAAGAGAAAATAGTGCAGTCTCCCAATCATAGATCATTAGTAAGGTTTTATCTGGAGAAAAAAAAAATCTCTGCTCAAAAACATGTAGTAAAAAGGTCATTGCCGGACATAACCAATTTTTGGGTTTTCGTCCTAAGAGCATCTCCACTCGTTGGGCGAACCCAAACCGAAATACGGACCAAACTTTAGCCGGACGAAACACGTTTTCGACATGGGAACTCCGAGTTTCCCACTCGCGTTCCCAGCCCGAGTTCCTGGGACGCCCGTTTCCGCTCAAATTCGGCTCAAGTTCATCCAGATTTCGGCATACTATGAATACATAACATTTTACGGCCATAGTTCAGCGAAATTTAAAACATAGTTTGTTGTAAATGTAAACATAGTTCGACCTACAGTGAAAATACAATATATTTCGGCCAAGTTCGGCCCGTTCATGCTCGGCATCTACATGTTGCCCCTGCGTATCCATATGTGCTCAACAAGATCATCATGTAGTTGTTGATGCACTGCCGGATCTCGGATCTCCTGACGCATGGCGATGAATGCAGCCTAGGTTGGAGGCACCTGATGATCAGGCTCGGCAAGAGGAACCTGTCTATAGTATGGCTCGTTCTGCTCGAGCAAACTCACTAGATCCTTACTCTCATCCTTAATGATCATGTTGTGCAAGACCACACAACAGTTCATCACTTCCCACATCTGATCTTTCGACCAGGTCATAGCAGAGAACCGGACAACTGCAAACATCTGCTGGAGCAGACCAAATGCCCGCTCCACGTCCTTCCTGCAAGCTCCTTGTTCCTTGGAAAACTGAGAATGCTTGGGGAGCATTGGGTTTAAGATAGTCTTCACAAATGTTGGCCATCTTGCATTGATGCCATCTGCTAGATAGTATCCCTTGTTGTAGTGGTGCCCGTTGATCTCAAATTCCACAGGGGGAGCATGACCCTCAACAAGCTTGGAAAAGATAGTTGAGGAGTTGAGGACGTTGATATCGTTGTTCGATACTGCCATGCCAAAGAAGGAGCGCCAGATCCAAAGATCATGTGTAGCAACTGCCTCAATTATCACAGTGCAACCTCCTTTGTGGCTTTTGTACATTCCTTGCCATGCAAATGGATAGTTCTTCCATTTCCAATGCTTGCAATCTATGCTTCCAAGCATACCAGGAAATCCTCTACTTTCATTGACTGCGAGGATTCGAGCAGTGTCTTTAGCAGTGGGTGATCTCAAGTACTGTTTCTCGAACACTACAATCACTGTCCTGCAAAACCTGTACAAGCAATCGATGGCGGTGGACTCGGCCATGCGGAGATAGTCATCGACACTGTCACCCGATGCTCCATATGCAATCAACCTCATCGCCACCGTGCACTTCTGCAGTGAGGAAAACCCAACCATGTCGGTGCAGTCGGTGCAGTCGATGCAGCCCGTCCTACGGATGCCCCTCCATCTACACCACCTAATCCCCCAAGTGGACCAATGACTCACGCTGAGCCAAGCTCCTACAACTAAGGTTAACTCGCTCCTTTCCTCGTGTGACTTTGATATGCCTTTGGATGGCTTGCTACTTCATGCAACTACACTATGTATCCTCAGCTATGAAGCACCAGTACCTCGCCAATCCACCAAGGAAGAAGAACCAGGAGAAGCCGCTGATGGAGCTCACCACACCGGAGTCTCTGGCCCACACCGGAGTCTCCGGCCTACACCGGAGTCTTCGGAATGACCCCCGGTCTGACCCCAGGAGCCGACCCAGGAACAGTCTGTATGCCACTCCGGAGACGGGTCCGGAGATTGACCAGAGTCTCCGGCCTAGACCGGAATCTCCGGACCCTACACCAGAGTCTCCGGCCTGCACGACAACTGGCATGTTAAGGCCTTTTGGGCCTGGCCCATGTAACCCCCAGATTCACCCCAACTTCCAGTTTTATCCCCAAATTACCCCTGTTTATGTGGCTGGACTATATATAGCCCTACCCCTCTATTGTAAACCCTAGACTTGGATAATTGTAATTGAAGACACCCCTAGAGGATCCATCAATTGCTAGTCTCATGCTCCTTGACAAGGAGCACCAATTATCCCCCTTCAAGTTGTACAAGTCCTTGGAGTTCGGTGTTCGTCTCCAAGTAGTCAAGATCTCATCAAGCCTCTCACCCCTGTTGTTGGTCGTGGGAGACTGTCTTGCCCAACGCCGATCCTAGGGATTGTGTTGGACCGGTTGCCACCGGCGTGAGCTATCGGCTTGTATCGTGTTTTCGTGTGTGTGTTCATCGAGTTCTTCGCGTGTGAGTTCATGGATTTCATCCCTCTCCTCATCCCCCTCACCCCCCTCGATTTCCACGGGATTCGTGAAAGATCAGGCCTCCCCAAGGGGTCACCCCTTACATATTGGTATCAAGAGCAAGGTTGATCATGAATTTCCCCTCAATTTTTTTCTTCTATCCATCATAAATTCGAAAATTTTCCAAAAAAGAGCCCCAAGTTGCCTTTGGATCGATCTCTCATTTTGGAGTGTTATTTGTGGTTTTGATCCAACCAAATCTTGTCTAAGGTGTTGGTCCAGCTTTTGCCTGCGTTTCCCAGCCCAATTTTGGCCAAACTTTCGTGGATTTGAGGACTCTCGGCGTGGATATCCGCTCAAGAACACGAGCTATTCTCCCCGCACCGGAGTCTCCGGCCCCAGACCGGAGTCTCCGGTCTAGACCGAAGTCTCTGGCCCAGACCGGAATCTCCGGCCCTGAACGCCAGTTTTGTCTTCTACCTCTTATTCCGCATTGGCTGATTTGTCCGCTTGTTGTTTGTGTTCCGTGTGTGTGTCACCAACTAACAGATAGCTTCCGCAACATCACCCGGGCTCTTCGACACCACGGACGTCAAACTCCTCCCCGCTCCAACGACACAAGCTCATCATCAACAACTAAGGTATAACTTGTGTCAACCCTTCTAGCCATATCTTCCTTTGTGTGTATCTATCCTATGAGAGCAACTCCTTTTGTGTTTGCCTAAGAATTTTGCACTTGTCCTTGGAAAGTGAGTGTGTGGAAGTAAAGACAGAAGTTAACTTAGTAGTATATAAAGAGAGAGAAGAATAAAAAAAGAGAGGAAAAACAAAAGAAAAATAGAAAGATACATAGTCTCCCAATACAAAGAGAGTAGCTAGATTGTAAGCAAAAGAGAGAAAAGAAAGAGCAACCAAGGAAAGTGCACAAATCCGTTGCTTATCCTCCTTTGGCGAACGAGTTGTGGTCTCACCTTGAGTTGGCACGACAACCGAGCGTAGTCTTCGTTAGGACATTTTGTGCTCTTTTTCATAGTCGTGGTAACCACATTTTTCTCCACGCGTGTGTGTAGTCGTAGGTTCTCGTCACATTTCGAGTTGACCATCTACTTTTGACTTGAGTTTTCTTGGATCTTATCCACTTTTGACTATACTTTTCTGTAACATCCCAAAAATATTAAACTTGGATCATCAAACTCTAATCATCAAATTTAGGGTTAACAAAAACTTTTCTAAATAAAAATATGAAAGCATGCATGTGTGTATGCATCCCATTTTGAATTCTTTTGAATTGCCTTGTTTATGTGTTTCTTTGCTTGTAAAATGTTTCTTAGGTGAAATAAACATCATCTAAACAATTCCCAAACTTTTATCAAAGACAAATAAATCAAAACAAAGATAAATAAGGGAATGGTCATTTTGACCAATTTAACTCCCATGCCTACTTTGGCTGTCTCAAACTTTCAGAACTTAACAGAAACTTTTCTGGATCTTTGCACCCATTGATTGTACTCATAACAAGGTATCAAGGCCCACTTTGTGATCATCCAAAAACATTCAAATGCATAGTTTAAAGGACAGTTCAAAATTGAATCTTTATCATATGAGAAGATCCCACTTTTTCAAAAACCACTCAAACAAGCTCAACTTTCAAAACCCAAGCATCTGCAGACTCACCAGCACCAACCTAGCACACCCACCAAAAATCTTTTCAAAATTCAAAAATTGAATTCTTGCGGCCATTTCATCAAACACTTGGCATAAACAAATCAAACTGGCCCAACTTCACTGTTTGGAGCAGTAATTTGGCTAAGCAATGTTCACCATTGATCACCCTTGTCTCCCAGTGCCAACCAGTGCTTGGACAAACCCTAGCCCCAACCCTTTGCCCCATGCCATGCCAACCCGAGCATAACCTTGCCAGCCGACAATGGCTAGCTAGCCAGAGCAAGCACCAAGCCTAAACAACATGTCTAGGAGGCAGCCAACACCCCACCGCCACTCCTTGTCCAGCGCTTGAACCCTGCCAGCCACTGGACCACACGCACGAACCGTGCCAAGCTCGCCAGTAACCATGCCGAGAGCACGCCCAGAGCGCCACACTCGACCGACGCCCACAGACCGCGTGCCACCCTCGCCGCATGCATACGTGATCACCACCATCCCAGTAACCCCGCAGACACGCTCGTTCGCCGCGGCGCGGACCACGTGTGCCGTGAGCCATTAAATCTTCCGTCGGGCACGCGTAGAGCACCGTCGCATTTCGACCAAACCGCACCGCACCACGTCTCGCCACCGTGTCGTTGAGCATCGCCAGGGAGCACCACACCGCCCCTACCGTCGCCCACGCCGATAGCCATCTGTACCGTCGACCATGATGAGCTCACCTTGCGCCCCGTCGGTCCCCTCTCGCCACTATAAATAGAGGCCACCCCTAGCCGAATTGAGCACACCATCTCACTCCCCTCTCCCCACTGATCGTGCCACCCCGTTCCCGGAGCAAGGCGAGCAGCACTTCGCCGGAGCCTGCCGCCTCAGGAGAAGAAGGGAGCCAGTGATTGGAGCCGCCCCAGGAGAAGCTGCCGGTACCAGGAGGTTCGTCGTCGTCGACTTCGTCGTTCGCCCGCCTCGCCGACCCTCGCCTGAACCCCGGTAAGCCCCCAACGACCCCAATTGGCCGCGCTAGGTTTCTGTCTCGCCGGCGTTGCACAACGTCGACGATGACCCTCAGTCGTTGGATTAGAACCAGATCGAACGCACCACATCGCCCCATACCGCTTTGCACCCCCTGTCTCACTGACGCGTGGGGACAACCACTTAACCATCCCGCGTAAGCGCCGTGCTTAGCAGGCCGGCCCAGTATCACTTCCCGCGCAACCCAGTTATTTGAATTTAACCTTTTCCATTTTATTTCAAACATACTTCTGTACCCAGCTTCAAAAATCAACCCAGGTCGATTTAGTGAACCAAATTGAATGAAACCAATTTTTTTAGGAAGGTCGGGGAATGCTGAATCCAAGCCCGTTGGATTCAAGTCATTTGGATATGTAGATCATCTTTGGTAAAAATAACAATTCACAAGCTTTTCTGCATTCAAACATTTTTCAAATTAAAACCATAAAAGCTTTTGAGTTGATTCGAACTATCAAAAATCACATTTAACCATACCTTTCAGAATATATAAAAATATATAGGTTTACTTATAGAAATAATGTTCAAGTAATAAAAGAATGCTACATAGGCATTTCTAGTCACTTTATTTAATTAAAATAAAAGGGTAAAACCTTATTAAATTGTGACACCACTTTAAATCACATTCTCATGGACTAAAATATGTGGTGATGACATGTGTCAACATGATCGCATGTTTGGTTTGGAGAATATTAAATCTTAAGTAGTTTTTCAATGAGTAGAAATTACTTTTCTAAAGATAAAAGGAATGAAACCAAGCTTTAATCTTGTAATGTTAGTGATGATGCTAGATCATCTATAGGACCCTTGTGTGTGATGATTGCAAGTAGTTAAGTATTGTTTGGTGATTGTGTACCTCGTATTTATTTATAGACGCTAGTACCGACCAAGGATACGAGGAGGAAGGAGGATTCTACGAAGAAGAAGCCGAGCAGAACTTCAACCACTGCTCTGCACAAGGCAAGCCAATACTTGCAAGCTATTAACTTAGAAAATCTTACTAATCAAGTTGACCTATGCAAGCTAATACTTGCTTGCTACCATGCCAACTATATGCCTTAAAGCATATATGATCATAACCACTTGATAAACCAATCCTAGTTTTACTTGCAAGCTTTACACTTTATTTATTTATCAAAGCTCTTACTTAGAGGTTACTGGAATAAATTGTAGATACAAGAAAGATATTTGAAGGTTGCATAAAGAGCATACAATTTGGCCTAAGCTAGATAATCTTGATGTCATCCTAAGGCATGAGATTAAACTTAGTTAAACTCCACTAGTTTACCACCCCTCATTAGTGCTTACCCCCACTTGTAGATGCTAGTGCTAAGCATAAAACTTGATCAACATTAGATGGGAATACTTGGTGAAAATGGTTATGAAAACCTTAGAATGATGGATCATACTGAGATGTTTTGACATGTGTTTCCGAACACCAGATGATTTTGGTGATGAAAATGTTGAGGCATGAGCCTTAGCCCTTTATAAAACTAATGGTTTTCTGGATGCGAGACCATTCCAATTTTATCGTACAACCACAATACCCGAAGATTGGGTAGGGCTTGACTGGAAACTTATATACCTTAGTATTAGTTCCCTCACGACCAAGGTCTGAGTTGAGGCTACCTTGTGAAGATTGTCCACCTATGCAGTACCCAAGATGACAGTTGGTCATGGTTGTGTAACACCCTCAGAATCGACCCTATGCAAGTTTTAGCGAAACCCGCCAAACCCGCATAGAAACGATTCAAAGGTGCCCACCAGGCACTTTCGTGCGGGTGGAAAACGAAGTAATAACATTACACAACCCCCTCGATGGGACCCAGCAGAATATATATACAACACGACTCCATGAGTCAAGAATCTGAGATATACAATCTGAAGATCCAAATCACCTTGAAAATGATACAGCGTCCGACTACGGACAAGATGCAAATGGCGCTAAGAGCCGAAGAATAACCAATGGCGTCCATAACCTGCCGAGCCAATAGGAAGGGTAACCTCGCTATGACGACGCCGATCTCGAACTGCTTAAACAAAGGGTGCCGATAAAGGGCAAAGGAAAAAGAGGCGTCAAGATCGAGGCTAGTACACGAGGCTAGAATTCAGCGGTCCTCGCCTACAGTGTATGGTGGGCTGAAGCGGCTGCAAAAGATACACTAAACAACCTATAGAGACTCTACAATGGCTATCGAGAGGGGTAAGAAAGACCTATTCGGAACCAACCTGATGCTACCATCAAACAAACCCATCCTGGTGTTTCCCCCTCGAGACCAAACGAGGAAGTCAACCGATGAACTCACACAGTTGGCAGTTTTATTTATTCAGTTATCGTTGCAGCGATTACTAGTCAAGTATAGATAGTCATCCTGATAAAATAAGCAGTGGGCACTTTTATTTAACCATTCCATTGTAGTTGCAACACTTACTAGTCAGATTCAATTAACATGAGATATTCCAAAACCCAGCAGTTGTTTGTACTTTTATTTAGCCATTCCGTTGTAGTTGCAATACTTACTAGTCAAATACAATGGTCACAAGCGACAACCCAAACAAGCAATTGTTGGCAGTTTTATTAGCCATTCCATTATAGTGAAGCTGATTACTAGTCATTATAAAGTCAAATTTATAGCACTACTTTAGTTATAGTTGTCTATGTTAGAATCTTGTGCTCCAAGTCGTCCATAACATGGACACGGCTTTAGAAAGTTTTACCTGAGGGTGCACAAATAGCAACACACTCGATCAACCTCGGAAAAACCAAATCAAAACCGAACGAGGCCTTCACGACAAAGCAATCACAGGATTCGAAATATTTGGGGCCACCCCATTGAGTAGACCATAGCGGCGGTGACTCGAGACGGACTCAAGGTTTGCGACAATGGTCAACGATGGGAACCCAAATGGGCTTGTCGACATCGAAAAAAACATTCCGCTTACCTAAATAAAGATTGTGCTATCCATCGCACAATTTAAATAAAGCGGTAAAGCATGGCATAAGTACATGATCGTAAATAAAACCTCAAACTAGTTTGTGGCCCCAAGAAATAAGATGAATCAAGCTCGCTCGGGGTCCCATAATCCTCCGGATGTGGATAGCGAAAATTCAAGGAACAGGTATCAAGCACTCGGGGTCCTACGGGACACAAGTGCACGGTTAACAACCAAATAACATCTATTGCCCACCTGTGCCTCTGCTTACCTACTTCAATTTTAGTTGTTAAACAGTAATTAAAGTGAACGATAAATAAAGCCATGAACATCTCCAACATCAAACATGCGGCAATACTCCAACAACTGTGGTACTTGACGACACGCTACAGCACTTGAGCAAGCGACTACGACGCGCATGTCCAACTATCTACCAAACAACAGGTAATAGGAGGTGGCCAAGGCGATATCAGGCTGGAAGGGATATCACGGGTACGGAAACTAGAGCAACGCATCACAGATAGCAATAGATCAACAGGAGGGAATAAATACTATAAAAGTAAGATGGGTAGAAAGGGGGAGATGCTCGCCTGAAAACATTGCCGAAGGTTCAACCGAAGATCGGGTCGACACTCGCATCAACTCAACGGCCTTATCCGCGAAGAAGCAAAACACTAGAATAAACACCGGATGGACTATTTAATACTACGACAAAAGATCGGGCATGATGCATGTATGATGTTTGGCATGGCAAAGATGCGATGCAATTAGATCATATTAAGTGGAACCGGGGTCCCGACATTTAATTAGGTGGTTCATGTTGTTTAGCTACCCCGCAATTTAAATGTTGTCTTAACAAGGCAAAACTATGTCACCAGTTCGATGCACAAATTTAAATGGGGCCAATATAGGACTAGATTTGCCCGCATATGGACCCCATATTTAATTATATGGTGAATCGGCATAAGGCCCCCAAACCACACAATATGCATGCGACTATGACAATTTAATATGCAACAATTTATATAGATGGCATTTATAAAATAGGGTTCGGGAAAAGGTTCACACATTAGGGTTCGGCGAACTTGGGGTTCCAGGGTTCGGGGTTCGACAAGGTTCGGTCTCGGCGGGATCGTTCTCGGATAATGGGGTAGATCTGGGCATTCCGGGAGAAGGACTTGGTTCGGCGTCGGGGCGCATCGGACTTTCCCCTGGTTGGTGTCGATCTTGTCGTCGCGAGGATCTTGTCGTGTCCTCGTGTCGGGTCGGTCTTGGCGTTCGGGATGCAGAACTTGGCGTTCCGCGGCGAAGGTCTTGGTGGTTCTGACTTCACTTGTCGGTGCCGAACTCGGTTGTGGTAGATCTTGGCCATGTCGAAGATCTTGCCGGGTTAAATCGAGTGTCACGGTTGATCGGTCTTCGCCTTCTATGATGAAGTCCCTGCGGTTTTGTGGCCTCGGACAAATGCTCCGTGTTGAAGGCCTTGGAATCCGGCTTCCGGTGGTCGGTGATGTTCTTGTCGACTCCCAGAGGCTTGCAATAACCTTCTGCCCGGGACACAACACAAACGCACCAAGGCGGACATACACGGGACGGGACAGGCACGGGCGAGCTCGGGCGCAACCAGCGGCGGTCCCACGTTGCAGAGATGGCGAGGTTCAGGGCGAGGAGGGCGACCAAGGCGGACGACGAGCAGAGCCAGGCGGCGGTGAAGGCCGAGGTGGCTACGGGGCCTGCAGGGCGACGAGCTCGGCGGCGGCAGGGTTGGCGTGGCGAGGCCGGTGCGGAGGGCAGCCGGCGCCTGATCGCAGCGCCTGTGCGCGCAAAAGAGGTCGGGTGGAAGCGAAGGCGGCAGCGGCGCCGGCGGAGAGGAAGCGAGGCGGTGGTGGTAGCAGGCGCGAGGCGGGGCCTTGGCAAGCAGGTGGGCTCGAGGCGGCCATGGAGCGGCTGGAGCGGCGGGAAAGCGGCGGCAGCGGGCCGGCAGTGGGGCCTAGGGGCGGCCCGGCGGAGAGGACGCGAGGAGGCCGTGGCCAGGCTGGTGACAGCTCGGCGCTGGGCAGAGGCGAGGTTGGTCGGGCGGCCGGGACGGAGAGGTGGGAGCCACGGCGAGGAGGCGAGGGATGCGAGAGGCGGGCCGAGGAAGGAGGCAGGGGCCAGGCCGGGCGTGGGAGAGCGGGTGGTGCGGGAGGAGCCGAGGAGGCGGCGCTTGGCGGCGGAGCAAGGCGGGGGTGGGCGAGAGCAGAGGGAAGGAACGCGGGGTCGGGGGAGATAGGTGAGAGGCCAGAGGAGGGAGGATTCGCGTGGGTAGGCTGGGGTGGTGGGACCCAGGGGCAGGCGACGGTGGGCCAGGGGGTGAGCAGGGGTGCGTGCGTGCGTGTGGTTTGTGTGGGGTGGGGTGGGCCCCAGGGAGAGGGTGGAGGGAGTGGGGCTGTGTGCAGGTGGTTTGTGTGATGTGGCGTGGGGCCAGGGTGTAAGAGAGAGGGGGTAGGTGGGGCTGTGTGAGAAAGAGAGAGAGTGGGGGGAAAGTCTGGGATTGATGAGGTGGCAAGGTGGGTGGGGATTGGGTCCAGGGGTGAGGTGGCGAGCTGTGATTGGTGGGTAGAATAGGTTTGGGTGAGATTAGGATTTAGAGTTTGGGCGGACCGATTTTATTCCGGGGGTGGTCGACTGGGTCGAATCGGCCCGTTCGACTGCCCCACTAAAAATAATTAAATATTTTATTTATTTCAAACAGGGCTTTCGCAAACCGATAGCAGACAAAACAAAATAATCCGGAGACCCGGTTTTGTGTTTGGAACATAAACGGGGCGTTTAGAAAACAAAAATAGATTTTTCCACAAATAGTTTTATGCAAGCAAATGCAAGATGATGGCGATGCTCAAATGCAATGCGGCATGATGACATGAGCATGCGGTCATGATGATGCAATGCACAAAAACAACGCGATTTTCTAGTAGTGGTTTTTGCGGAATGCCACAGGTTGGGAGGCCAAACTCATAGGAGAGGTGCTTATACTAGGGCGTGTAATTGAAAGGTTAGGATTGATTATCCGCATACTGAGTATGGTGAATTCAGGATTTGTTCCTGACGGATGTATCGAATGTTGTGGTGAAAGTGTACAATCTCTGCAGAGTGTCAAACTATTCGAATAGCCACGTCCGTGGTTATGGACAGTTGGAGTGGTCATACTGTTCCCCCATCATATGTTTTCAAAAGACTTGTGAAATGAATTGAGATTTTGACTTGACCACAACAAAGTTGTGGCATGAGATACAAGTTCCCACTTAGGTGTTATAAAACTTCAACTAGCATTCGTTGCTTCTGAACTTAGTAGAGATAAATCTGGCTTTTGCAAAACAACCCTAGAGCCTAGTGTCCTATTATCAAAAACCCCTTTCACTTGTTAGTATTAGTTTGCGAGTACTTAAAGAGTACTCATGGCTTTGTCCCTGGCTATTCCCGTGGCCAGACTATGAAGAGGAGTACCTAGAGGATGGACCCCAGGAAGGTTATGACAACTAGGATCATCTCCCATTGTCAGCATTGCCTGTGACCCCGAAGATGGAGCTTCGCCTATGCTACCGTTATTATTACGTATTCCGGTGCTTGTAGTTGTATTAAGAACTGGATTATGAGATCCCTATTTCTGTAAGAACTTATGTACGGTTTGTAATGGATGATGTACTATGGTATCCAATTCTGTTATGTCTCACAAAAATGGTAATCCTGGGATTGCGATGTATGGCATAACAGGCATCTGGGATTAGGTGTTGACAAGTTGGTATCAGAGCCATCCTAACCATAGGAGACCCTAGTTAGACTGGACGTTTGAATCAAAAACTTAGTTTCAAAACCAAAGGAAAAAATACTTACAAAAACGTATTTCCATTCTTATCACCTTGATTCTTTTACAAAAATTCATGTTCCTCAAAAACTCTTGCAAAATACATAAAATTTGACACACTTGATCACTCTACTAACTTACTCATATTATATTCTTTTAGATGGACGTGAAGTACAACAAGTTTTACCAGTTGGGAAATGGCGGAGACCTTATCTTTGAGAGGGATTTGGACCAGCTTTCGGAACTTCTAGAGCGTCACTTTTGAGTTCTTTGGAGCTCAGCTCAATGATCAAGGAGGAGAAGATCTGCAGTGGCTAATTGTTGCAAGTCTCCGAGGAAAGATTGAACCTCCCACCGCTGAGGGAATTCAGTTTACCTTAAGAGAGAACAACTTGCTCGATGGACTTGCCAGGGCCATGCAGGAAGCTCTTTCCCGTCTGTGTGGGAAGAGCATCAATCAGATCAAGGGAACCCGCTTTGAGTTTTGCCCAAGGCGTGATGCAAATGGACAACCACTGGAAGCCCCATAACACCCTGAGATGAAGACTCAATTGGACCACCTTAGCTTCATGATGTACGATCGTTAGCAGGAGTTGGATAACTGCCGTGACTACTCCAAAGACGAAGGACCAAACCATCGCCATGCTGGCAAAGGATCGCAAGTCTCGCCGTCGTCAGCTCGACAAGAAGGAGCGCATCATTGACCGTCTTCGCCACCGTATCTCATCTTTGGAGGAGACCATCCACGGGAGAGACATGTAGTTGGAGGAAAGGGAGAATGTTGGAGAGGATCTTCGTGGAGACCCCTACTCCTATCTCAGCGATGACGATGATTTTTTGGAGGATCAGGCTATGGACTTCTTCACCGATGAGGATGATTTCTCCTTAATCGATGACGATGAAGATGACGAAGCCACAAATTCCAAAGAGTAGTAGCACTTGAGCACTAGCGTAGTGAGTAGTATTCGGTCCCACTGTATCGTAGTTTCCAGAATGGTTCTTAAAACCATCTGTTTTTCTTGTTGTGGTGTGTGTTGTACCGTATGCTATGAATGAATGAAAAGCAAGTTACTAGAAAATCTGAGTCAAACTTTGAAAACTTTTAAAAATCCCAGAACCTTAGAAATTTCCCTCTTTTCTCATGATCTATCTTAATCTTCAGATGCCACGCGGAGGAAGTGGTTCATCCCCGGACCCGATGTTGCAGATCCTACAAATGTTGACCTCTGACCGCGAATCTGAAAGAGCAGAATGTCAGGCCAACCTAGCCACCCTACAACAGATAGCTCAGCTAGCCCACAACAACCAAGGCCACGGAAATCAGGACAACCATGGATCTAAGCTCAAGAATTTCCAGAATACCAACCCACCTGTTTTCACTAAGTCAGAAGAACCCCTAGACGCCGATGATTGGCTGCAAATCATGGAAAATAACCTAGAAGTCGCCGGAGTGGAAGCCAACGAGAAAGTTCTGTTCGCCACCCACTATCTAGCCGGAGATGCCAGGGCATGGTGGAACAATGTTCATGCAATGAGTGGAGGCCAGATGATGACCTGGGAGGAATTCAAGGTCAAGTTAAGCAGAACCCATGTGCCACCGGGTTTAATCAAGAGAATGAGAGACGAGTTCAGAGAGCTGAAGCAAGGAAGGATGACTGTAGTGGAATACCGTGACAAATTCTTGTCATTAGCTAGGTATGCCCCGGATGAAATCGACACCGAAGCCAAGAAGAAAGAAAGATTCCTGAATGGTCTGCATGATGAGATGCAGACAGTGTTAGTCAATATCCCCTTTTGATGATATTGAAGCCCTTATCGACTCTGCTATCCAGACGGAAGGAAAGATCAACCAATCCAATGAGAACCTCAAGCGTCGCATGATGCATCATCCAGGAACCCATCAGACCCCAAAGTATCGCCCTAACCCATCTCCAGGATTTGCCCCAAGAACCAACAGACCCCCGATGAACCGTCCGACCTGTCCCAATCGTGGAAACCCTAGGCCCGGAGGAAATCACAACAACCCCGGGAACGCCAGTAATTTTAACCGTTCCCCACCCAAGTTCAACACCAACAATGCTGCCACCAACCCCAACACTGCCCCGAGGACTAGAAGCAATGCTGTGACTGTAGCAGCAAAGGACAAGTCGCAAGTGACTTGTTATGACTGTGGAAATAAGGGTCACTACTCCAACGAGTGACCCAACAAGAAGAATGCCGCAGCACCCAATGCAAATTTCCTAGCTCAGCAACAACGTCGTGTTCAGACATGAAGAAGGTTTGCCCCAGGGAATTCGCTCAACTGCAATGGCCGTCTTTTTCTCATGCATGCTGAAGAAGCTCAGGAAGTACCAGACGTCGTGTTGGGTATGTTTTCTGTTAATTCAGTACTTGCACGAGTGTTGTTTGATTCTGGTGCATCACACTCATTTGTCACCGAAGAATTTGCATGCACTAGTAAAATTCAACCAACCAAACTGAAGCATGTTATGATTGTTCAAATTCCCGGTTCAACCACCAAGGCTAGGCAAATTTGCAAAGTTGTCCCTATCCGAATCCATGGCATAGATTTTTATGCAAATCTGATAGTACTCGGAACTAAATGTTTGGAAGTAGTACTAGGAATGGATTGGATGTCCAAACATAAAGGATTGATTGACTGTGCCAAGAAAGCCATAACCATGACCAGTACAGCCGGAATATCATTCGAGCATATATTTGAAACCTTACCTCGCCAATTCAAGTGCAACAAGAGTATATCCCAACCTACCATTGACCAAGTCCGGATAGTCTGTGAATACCCCGATGTATTTCCAGATGTTTTGCCCGGTGTGCCCCCATATCGGGATATCGAGTTTATCATCGAACTAATCCCCGGAACCGGACCCATAGCCCAGAGACCATATAGTATGAACCCGTCGGAACTAGAGGAACTGAAGAAGCAATTGGATGCCATGTTGGAAATTGGATTGATTCAACCAAGTGCGTCACCATGGAGGTCACCTGTCTTGTTTGTGGACAAGAAAGATGGAGGTAACCGTTTGTGTACGTATTATTGGAAGTTGAATGATGTCACCATCAAGAACAAATACCCCTTGCCCAAGATAGAAGATTTGTTTTATCAGTTGACCGGTGCCAAATTGTTATCTAAGATTGATCTTAGAACTGGGTATCATCAACTCAAAATTTGTGCAGAGGATATTCCAAAGACTGCCTTCACCACCAGATATGGATTGTACGAGTATATAGTCATGTCTTTTGGATTAACCAATGCCCCCACTTATTTCATGAATCTCAAGAATAAGATTTTTATGGACTTCCTGGATAAGTTTGTCGTTGTTTTCATCGATGGCATTCTGATTTATTCCAAATCAGAAGAAGAACATGAGCTACACCTACGGACCATTCTTGGAACCCTTAGAGAGCATCAGCTGTATGCAAAGTTTAGCAAATGTGAATTCTCGTTACAGGAGGTAGGATTCCTCGGTCACATTGTATCAGCCGGAGGAATTGCCGTTGACCCTGCAAAAGTAAAAGATGTCGAAGATTGGCAAGCCCCAACCACTCAAACCCAAGTTCGTGCATTTCTCGGATTGGCGGGATATTACCGCAAGTTCATAGAAGGATTCTCGAGTATCGCCAGACCCATGACCCAATTGCTGAAGAAGGACAAGAAGTTTGAATGGACCGACAAATGTGAAGCGAGTTTTCAAGAACTCAAGAGGAGATTGATTTCAGCCCCAATCTTGATCATGCCGGATATCACGAAGCCCTTCGATGTGTATTGTGATGCATCCAACATCGGTCTCGGATGTGTGCTAATGCAAGAAGGCAAAGTTATATCTTATCTATCTCGACAACTGAAGAAACATGAGCAAAATTACCCAACCCATGACCTCGAACTCATGTAGTAGTTCTAGCTACCGAACACATGGAGGCATTACCTGATGGGAAACCGTTGTGAGATTTATTCGGATCACAAGAGTCTGAAGTATATATTCACTCAGAAGGAGCTGAATATGAGATAGAGAAGGTGGATTGAGCTAATCAAGGATTACGACCTAGACATTCACTATCACCCTGGTAAAGCCAATGTGGTAGCCGATGCCCTTAGCAGATTGCCGTGCCGCTTGAACTCCATGATTTTGAAGGAGCAACCAATTTTGCACAAAGATATGGAAGATTTTCGAATGGAATTAGTAAGTGAAGGATTTTTGGCTAGCATAGAACTCCAGCCCACTTTGATCAGTCAGATTAAAGAGGCGCAAAAGGGAAATGCTAGTATTGACGGAATCAAGCGTCGTGTCGGTACAGGCAAAGTACCCGGATTCACCGAAGACGAAGAAGGAGTTCTGTGGTACAAAGGACGCCTTTGTGTACCAGCAGATTCTGAGTTGAAAGAAGTGATTCTGAAGGAGGCTCATGATACTCTTTATTCTATCCATCCTGGAGGAACTAAGATGTATCAAGATTTAAAAGAGCAAATTTGGTGGCATAAGATGAAGAGAGAAATCGGAAGCTATATCGCCAAGTGTGATATATGTCAGCGAGTCAAGGCAGGACATCAAAGACCCGCTGAATTGTTGCAACCATTGCAGATTCCGGAATGGAAATGGGATTCCGTTGGAATGGACTTTATCACCGGACTGCCTACTTCTAGTAGGGGAAATGACTCTATCTGGGTCATAGTGGACCAATTGTCCAAAGTTGCCCATTTCTTGCCCGTCAAGACCACATATCAGAGTTCGAAGCTAGCGGAGTTGTACATCGCTAGGATAGTTAGTTTGCATGGAGTCCCCAAGAACATCATATCGGATCGAGGAACTCAGTTTACCTCGAGATTCTGGAAGAAAGTTCAAGAAGGTTTAGGAACCCGCCTAGATTTTAGCACCGCATATCACCCTCAGACTGATGGACAAACGGAGCGAGTAAACCAAATACTCGAAGATATGCTGAGAGCATGTGTGCTAGAATATGGATCCAAGTGGGAAGACTGTCTGCCATTTACAGAATTCTCATACAATAACAGTTATCAAGCCAGTTTGCAAAGTGCCCCCTTTGAATTCATGTACAGAAGGAAGTGTCGCACCCCTTTGAACTGATCGGAAGTAGGAGAGAGTCAGATTTTCGGACCCGACATCCTACGAGAAGCAGAAGAGAAGGTTCACAAGATTCGTGAGCACCTCAAGACAGCCCAGTCCAGACAGAAGAGTTACGCCTACAAGAGACGTAGAGACTTCGCCTTCAACATAGGAGATTTTGTATATCTAAAAGTGTCGCCACTGAAGGTAATGCAGCGTTTCCAACTCAAAGGAAAGTTAGCCCCCAGATATATCGGACCCTTCAAGATTCTGAACCATCGAGGAGAAGTGTCGTATCAATTGGAACTACCCGAAGAGATGTCAGCCGTGCACAATGTGTTCCATATCTCATTACTTCGCAAGTGTCTCTAAGTCCCAGAGAAGACCGAATTGTTCAAGAATATCGATTACCGGACCATAGAGATCAACGATGACCTGACCTATTCAGAAGTACCCATCCGTATTTTGGAAGAAGCTTTCAGAACTACCCGAACCCGAAGCATCAAATTTCTCAAGATTCAGTGGAGCAACCACACAGAAGAGGAAGCTACCTGGGAGCGCGAAGATCACATCAGGACAGAGTTTCCTGATCTCTTCAAATCCTAGGTAATCTTTTTCGTCCTTTTTCAAATCTCGGGACGAGATTTTGTTTAAGGGGGGAAGGTTTGTAACATCCCAAAAAATACTAAACTTGGATCATCAAACTCTAATCATCAAATTTAGGGTTAACAAAAACTTTTCTAAATAAAAATATGAAAGCATGCATGTGTGTATGCATCCCATTTTCAATTCTTTTGAATTGCCTTGTTTATGTGTTTATTTGCTTGTAAAATGTTTCTTAGGTGAAATAAACATCATCTAAACAATTCCCAAACTTTTCTCAAAGACAAATAAATCAAAACAAAGATAAATAAGGGAATGGTCATTTTGACCAATTTAACTCCCATGCCTACTTTGGCTGTCTCAAACTTTCAGAACTTAACAGAAAATTTTCTGGATATTTGTACCCCTTGATTGTACTCATAACAAGGTATCTGTCACATCCCAAGATTTTCCAAATCTTGTTATGTGAAAAATAAATAAACAAAATAAATTATTGTTGAATTTTAGGGTAAAAAGAAACTTTTGCTTTTAAATGGAAACTTAAAATCCCATCTGGAACAAACTTTGTTTAATATTTGAATCCAACAAAATCCAAATCAATAGAAATGCATTCCTCATAAAATGCATCTGGAAATTAAACACTTGGAAAATAAATCCAAACCCTAAACCCTAAATGGAATAAAAATCATTTCCAAGTTATCTCCAAGCCTATGGATTTGATCCATATAAAAGTTGTCAACAAACATTCACAATTGATCAAGAATGACAAATATAAATATTATAAAACCATAGAAATTGATTTCATTCAATTTGGAGCCATAGATAAAATCTTATGAATTTAATAAGATAAGAATATTTAATTTCCAAAGCTAATAAAGAACCTATATATAAATCCATACCAAATGGTGAGAAAATAATCCTAAAGAAATTTAAAAGGATAAATAAATCTTAAATAAGATTTTACATATTGGAATCACAAAGTTTGGATCTATAAATAAAAAAGATATGGATTTTATAAGATGAAGAAAGAAATATTAAATAAGGATTATTTAAAGACCAAATTAAACCTTGGCCTAATCCATTAAGCAAATGGAATGAATAGAATCCAAATCCAAATAAAATAAAAGGATAAATAATTTCCAAATAAAATAAAATGGCATTAACCATTCTATCCCTATTTTAATAAAGATAAATCTCTAATAAGAATAATTTCATTCATGAGAAAATAGTATTTTGGAATTTACCCAAGTGGAATAAAAGTTGTTTAATTAACTTAAATAAAATTAAAGAAATCTTCCAAAGAAAATTTAGGGAATTAAAACTATATTTAAATTCCATTGGAATTAAAACAAATACCCAATTCAAATGATTTATGAATCATATTAAATACTTTCCAATAATTCAAGATGAATTATTTGACACCCTATTAATCAAATAAAAACCTACTAAAAAGATTTGGAAGGTTTTTAGAAACTTAAATGGTGTTTGAAAATATTATTAAAATCTTATTTGATTTAAAACAAGGGCCTTTTGAATAATTAAAAGACCCCAAAAAGAATAAAATTTTATTCCAAAATTAACTTCAGATTATATTACTAATCAGTATTTAAACCTACACAAATTTTGGTTGAGGTTTGAATTCAAATTGATGTTTGAATTAATTAAGAAAAATCAAAATGGAATAAAAGAAATGGAAAAATAAAAATGAATCTGGATTAAAAAATGAAAACCAGCCAGCCCAGTCAGCCCAACAAGCCCTAGGCCCAGCAACCAGCCCACCCGGCATTTTCATCCCTCTCTGTTATTCTTTCCACACCAAGACGCGTCCCTCAACCTTGACAAAGGGACCCGCACTCAGCTCGTCTCCTGGCGACATTCCCCTCTCTCCCTCGCTGCCATTTTCTGTTGTTAATACCTCGCGTCAATTCGCGTTAATGGCCGCATAATTTCTGGCCGGGACCTTGCCTTCTTAATCGCCTCGCCCTCCTCCTCATTTTCCCTCAGACCCCACGCCCTGAACGCCACCAGGCTGCTGCAATTGCACGCTCAAACCTCCTCTGCCCGAAGATACTCCGGCGATGATTCCGGTAGCACCAGTCACCACCTTGCCCCCTCAACCACTCGAGCCTGCTCCCCCCTTCCAGACACATCTCCCAGTGGCTTTGACTTGCCCGCGCTTGACCCACAGCGCCGACAACGACGTCAACCAACAGCGCCGCCGTCTGCAAACAACTCCGGTGAGCCTCATCGCTTGAACCCATGCGCGCCTCGACCAGAGTTTCATGCCAACTTGTTCGCCTGTGCCTTGTGAACATCCAGGTGATCTCCATCACTCACGCAGGACCCGTAGGCTCGCCTTCGACGTCGACAGCAAGTGCGAGACGCAGACGACAACTCCGGCGAGGAATTGCCATCACCTCTGTGTGCCCCTTCGCCAACCACGAGCACGTTGAGCTCCAGCATGTCCCGGCGAACTCGGTGAGCATCTTCCCACCCTCTCTCGCTTCATGCATCGCCAGCACCGCCACCATCTGACCGCTCCGCCGCCACCTGCCGCCGCCAGTGTCGCCCATCTTTGACTAACACATGTGCACCGTTCGATTTGGATCCGACGTGTGCGATAGAAACTTAACTGAAGCGGTATGGATCCCCCTGTGCCAGACGATCTAAATTAGATCCAACGTACCAGAGAGCGCGATCCAGCCGAAACGGTACAGACGAATAGGAAAGCGCCACGTGGCCCTGACTGTTTGATTTAAAACCAGAAATGATCTATGTGTTGTTCAAATTTGAAAAATTCATAACTTTCAAACCACACGTCCAAATTTTGCAAATTTTATATCAATGGATTCAGCAAGACAAGTACTTTCTGACCATGCACTTTGTTTAGTAAAAAGCTTCTGGTAAAATGTTTGTTTTTGCAGAAACTTGTGTATGCATGTTTAGAATATAAAAATTGTTCTAAAATGATTTTGGGGATAAAATCTTTGGAAAATGGTTTGTTTTGAACCTACTGACCATAGGAATCAATTTTGGTTTCAAAAATATATTTGGTGAAGCAAAAGAATAAACTTTTGATTTAAACCATTTCTAGTCAAATAAAAATAATGTTTATTTATTAAAAATGTTTTTGGGAGAAAATCTTTGGAAAATGTTTTGGAATAAACTCTCTGACCCCAAACACCAAGTTTTATGATTTGAAAATGTATTTGGTGAACCCTATAAAAAAATTATTACTTTGCTAAAGACATTTTCAACCACATAAAATAATGACTTGGTTTAAAAATGGTTTATGAAGTGAAATATTTTGCAAATGATTTTTCCACTTTATAAAATGATCATTGGGTGTTTTCAAATGTTTATAACTTATTAGAAACCACTTTTACAAATAAAACAATCTTTTGCAAGTTTGCATGCATTGTTTTGTTTCTATCATTTTATGTGATGAATTGCTTGAATGGTAGATTGAAATTGTGCCTTGCTTGATTGAATTGTAGTGAATTGAAGAGTGGGATCATTGCAAAGACAAGGAGTGAACTTACATTCTCTACCAAAAAGTCAAGTGATGCTTCATACTTTTGTCCCATTATTTTCACTGTGCATTAGTGATATTGCTAAGTAGGACTTGCATGGTATTTTTGCTAAGTATAAACTATGTCATGGGAAATCCTAGTAGATGAAACCTTAGTAGAATTTCCTAAGTTAAGATTCCTACTACTATCATGCGTAGCTTAGCTAATAGAAAACAAGGGTGGAATATATATTCATACTATGGAAAATTTCCAAGTCAAGGACTTGTGTTTTGTTAATAAAACAACTAAGTGAATGAATCACCTGGGTGGAATGGAAGGAATGGTTTGTGTTGAGTGGTTTACAAGGCCCATTTCTATGGTTTACCTTGTGTATCTCACTTGTGGATGGCCACCCAGGAACAAAGAGATTTGAGATGTCAAATGTTGAGAAGCTTCAAGTGCATCCACTTGGCATTATGGGCTCTGCCTGGATCATATAGGTTGCAAGAACTTAGCCAAATGGACAGTTGGTGGTAGGGGTTTGATAGGTTGGAATGCGTCCATTCTGGTCTAAGGGAAGGCTTCTGAAAGATCTTGTCTTGGTGAAACCAAGTCTTGTGGGGAAAGTGCACCACCTCTGCAGAGTGTAAAATCTAAGTACTTAGCCATGTCCCCGGCAAAGGACAATTTGAGCATCAATACATGGAAGCTATCAAGAATCTCCTCATCCCAATTTCTAAGTTAAAAACTTGTGGTTGAACAAGGGTTGAAAGGATCACCAATTTCTATTGGGAGATGCCTTGGGAAAGATTTTGTCAAGCAAAAACTTAGTGTTTTCAAATGATAAGGAAAATCTATTTTGAGCAATGCAAGCCTAAGCTCCACTTAGCCAAATGCATATAGATGATAGGCTCCACTATACTACCATAGTATCACTTGCCAATACAATTCAAATGTATTGACCATTGTGGCTATAACTTGTTATGTTGCAGGTTTGTTTGATATTAGTGAAGTGTAATGATTAGGATTACAAGTCTACAACCAACATGTCTGCTTGTGGCACTTTGAAGATGAAGGACCCCATGCTATTGTTATATTCTGCTGAATTGTAATGAGATAGCCAAATGAGCTATGTAAGATGTAATAAATTATTTTATTCCTGGTTATAAAGTTGTATTATGACCTTTGTTACTTGATATTACATCTTAACTGTGGATGTTAGCTATTGATCCAGGGACTAGCATTGTAAACACAGGGATCTCTACCTTATTAAAGGTTGGGAACCTTACAGTATCAAGGCCCACTTTGTGATCATCCAAAAACATTCAAATGCATAGTTCAAAGGACAGTTCAAAATTGAATCTTTATCATATGGGAAGATCCCACTTTTTCAAAAACCACTCAAACAAGCTCAACTTTAAAAACCCAAGCATCTGCAGACTCACCAGCACCAACCTAGCACACCCACCAAAAATCTTTTCAAAATTCAAAACTTGAATTCTTGCGGCCATTTCATCAAACACTTGGCAGAAACAAATCAAACTGGCCTAACTTCACTGTTTGGAGCAGTAATTTGGCTAAGCAATGTTCACCATTGATCACCCTTGTCTCCCCCAGTGCCAACCAGTGCTTGGACAAACCCAACTGTTAGACCCCTCCTTTGTAAAGGAAAGGATCCCTGTGATTGCAATGCTAGTCCCTGGATCAATGCTAGCATCGACAGTTTAAGATGAAGTACACAGATACAAAGGTCGTTTATTACATCCATTCCAGAGATAAAACATAGTCTTTTACAACTCAGGGCCATAGGCCTAATACAAGAGTTTAAGGAACAAGTAAATAAACATAAGTCTTCATCTTCATGTGCCACAGGCAAGCATGTTGAGTGTAGACTCATGACTCCTACTCATCATCGGAGTAACCTGCAACATCACAAGTTACAGCCACAGAGGGTCAATACTTTGGAATAGTATTGGCAAGTGATACCTTAGTATATTTTAAGTGGACTATATTACTATATGCATTTTGGCTAAGTGTAGCTTGGCTTGCTTTGCTTG
This sequence comes from Avena longiglumis, assembly GCA_030063025.1. Classification (NCBI taxonomy): domain Eukaryota; kingdom Viridiplantae; phylum Streptophyta; class Magnoliopsida; order Poales; family Poaceae; genus Avena; species Avena longiglumis. The sequence goes on from CP125976.1 coordinate 88,698,166, forward strand.
AAAATAGGTTTTACCTATTAGTTGAAATCACTAAGTTTTTCTTTATCAAAAACTTCCCAAGAAACCACCAATAGACATTGGGGTCCTTCACCCTTGTTCACCCACAAATTTTACTTAGAAGTTGGAGTGATGAGATTCTTGTAGCTTCCATGTCTTGATGCTCAAGTTGTCCATTGCCTTGGACTAGGCTAAGTACTTAGGTTTTCCATCTGCAGAGGTTGTGCACTTTCCCCACCAGACTTGGTTTCCCAAGACAAGACCTTTCAGAAGCCTTTCCTTAGTCAAATGGACGCGTTCCAACCTATCATCCCAACTACCACCAACTGTCCAAATGACTAAGTTCTAGCTACCTATATGATCAAGGCAGAGCCCATATTGCCAAGTGGTTGCACTGTAAGCTTTCTCAACACTTGGCCTCCAAATCCCTTTGTGCCTGGGTGGCATACCACAAGTGAGATACACAACCCAAGTCCATGGCCTTGTGTAACCACTCAACATAACCCAATCCTTCCATTCCACCCAGGAGGTTTATTTGACTTAGTTGTTTTATTAGGAAAGTATAAGTCTCATGACTTAGAAATATTTTCATCATAGTAAGTATAGATTTTCACCAACCCTTGTTTACTATATAGCTAGGCTAAGCATGGTAGGATAACTTAACTTAGGAATTTCCCTAGAAATTCTACAATTCTACACTACTTAGGATTTCCCAACTTAGCACTAGGCAGAAAATAGCATGCAAGACTTAGCAAAATATCTAATGCTAGTACAAAACATAGGATAGAAATATTCATGAAAATACCACTTGCCTTGGTAGTGGGGAGAGTAGCACTCTTCACAATCACAATCACTAGCAAAATCTACACAAAAATTATAGCATACAATTACAAACAATTATATACAATCAAAAATAATATGTATGCATGCATGCAAAAATTTACTAAATGGTGATTTTGAAAACTCTACCAAGCATGCACATGTTTACAGAAACTAACAAGTCACAAGTTTGCCAACTAAACTTATTTGGCACTTATACAATTTTACCCAAAACAAATTCATACTTAAATTAGCCTTAAACATGTTTCTACAAATAAAGTCATTTTAACTGTTACTATTTGTTAAACACATTGGATATTCAGAAAGGTCTTGTTTCACTGAATCCAACGGTATAAAGTTTGCAAAATTCCAACGTGGCAATCAAAAGTTATAAGCATTTGAAATTTGGATCAAATTCTGGTTTTAAATCTGTTTTTTGTTCATATACTTGTCACGCGTCGCGTCCTTATTGGCGCGTACCGCTTCGGTTGGATCGGGTCCTACGGACCGTATGATCTAAGTGAGATCTGGCGGCTCAGATGTCATGGGAATGGTCACGGCAGATGCTGCAATCGGCAGCGAGTAGTAGAACGAGGGGCAAGGGCGGCCAGCCATCTGCGGTGCGAGATGAGGGCAAAGACACAGGGTTTTACCCAGTTCTCCTGAGGGTAAAGACCTACTCTGCTAGATTGTATTATGGAGGTGTTTACAATGGGACTCGGCTAAGGCGGCGAGTCGCTTGGTGTATGAGGAACGTCTCTACTCACCCCATAGGGAGGTTTATATAGGCTCACCTCCCTAGGGTTTATATCTCAACCGATTGATTCTGACGGTAATAATCATTTAACCTAGTCCGACTGGGCCTATCTACTCGCCTGGGCCTTGATTCCAATCGCTTGGTACCTTGGGCTTTGATCCACTCGCCGTTCTCTGAGCCCACTGCCTCTTGGGCGATCGGAACGTCTGCCGAGTATACCCGGAGGCATATCCCCATCGTAGTCCCGAGGCCGTCGTTGATTAGGCGTAAGTGGTCTGGCGATCGGAGTATCTGACTTCAAAGTAGGCATCCATCGAATCGTCGGCGGGCTCACGTATGAAGGAGAGAATCCGGTGAACCGAGTCGCGTCTTGGCGAGTCGAACCAACGGCCGATGCGGTGAGTGACCTAGCGAGTGGCCGGAGTTGGACCGTCAGCGTGGTCAAACTAGCCGTTAAGGTAACTCAACCAGACTTTTGGCGTAATCATCGCGGCGTAACGCCCCGATTTGGCGGGTAACTCCCGCTATATAAGAGGAATGGCGGCAATCGTGAGCCACGCCCACCACTTCTTCCGAGTGCGCATCCTCTTTCCTTTGCTCCTTGATCCAATCGACCGAAATCCTCCGACCTCCAACCAACCTCTCGGCTATGGCCCTTCTCCACGAACCATGGGGCAGGTCCAAGTGCACGGCACGGTGGCCTCCTTCGAGGAGGCCGGAATCCTGAGCTGTTGGCGTATCCCTGGCCGAGAACGACCCCAAACCCGAGAGAGAGTTCGTATTTCAGTCATCTCGGCGGGGTTAGGGTTTCCCACGTCTTTGTTCTTCCGTTTTTGCGCCTACTACGGGATCCACCCTCGATCTGGGTCCCCACAGATCGAGCAGCTCGCCATCTTCGTGGCGTTCTGCGAAGTGCTTGGGCTGGCCCTACTTTCCTTGTGGCAAGATCTGTTCCACAGGACGGATCAGGCGAGGAGCGGAAGCGGCCCAATGCTAGCGCGGCGGCTGACGTTCAACTCAAGTCCAAAGCTTCCTTCTTGATCGTCTTGCCGGCCAAAGCGGCGGCCGGAAGAAGTCATGGTTCTACGTGACCGAGGCGACTCCGGTGGACGAGGCGGCGATCCCGGTACTCGGCCAACCGCTCGAGCCACGCCATCTCCAGTCGGCAAGCTTCCGGCGACCAGCGGATGGTCGTCGACAGATGCTCCAGCCATCCGTGGTCCGAAGAAGAAGGGCTCGGACTATAAACTTGTACAATTGTTGGCTTGGGGCGGCTCGCTCGCCCAACGCGACCATTACATGTATCAAGACATGGCCGGGAGACTCGACGAAAGCCCTCGGCAGTGGAAGCCGGAGGACTATCTCGGCGTTGAAGAAGATCACCCGGTGTGTCGCGGATGCGCAGGCGGGGTCCCCTCACCGCTGAGCGTCCGGCTCGACGGTGATTTCTTTATCTTGTTATGATCGCAGTCTGATCGCGGTAATTCTAACTCGCTTCGTATTCATCGCAGCTGTTCCAAGTGGTGGAAGGTGGCTCCCACCGCCGATGACGAGCCGGGGCCATCCGCCCAGGATATAAGCGAATCGCCACCCGCGAAGGGCAACAAGGACGACGAGGACAGTCGAAGAGGAATTGCCCGCTGGTCCGGAAGACCCGCGGCAACGCCGTGTGAAATCAAAGCGAGGAGCCTCGGCGTCATGATGATGACGACGAGCTCCCGAGAGACCACCTCGCGCCCGCCACTCCTTGAAGAAGAAGAAGAAGGAAAGGAGGCGAGGGCCCCGAGGAGGAAAAGCCACCGAAGATGGCCTCGCCGCGCACTCAACGGCAGCTCGATGCTCACAGCTCGGCCGGTGGCAAGCCCCGTCGACAACCGCTAGATGCGCCATCTGTGGAAGTGCCGCTGGCCTCGATGCCCCCGCCATTCGCGCCAGCCTCTGAGCTAGGGAAGGCTCCAACCGCGGCGACTTCGCCTCGCAAGGAGGTTCCGATTAGCGGCTTCGCCCGCAGGAAACTCCGTAGCGGCTCGATTCGCGAGAAGCCCTGCGAAGGTATCCAGGCGCCACCGCAGCCTCGACGACGAAGAAGCCGTCCGTGTCTTGGGCACGCGACGTCATGGAACTAGGGCTCGATCGCATGGGGCCCAGCTGAAAAACCGGCCTTACCGCTACGCTTCATCCCGGTTGCCAAGTGAGTGCATTCGCCTTCTCTATTTTCTATAGTTTCGATTGTCTTTTGATTGACCGATGCGGGACCGGAGTGAAAAGGATGGGCCACCCGACCGTGGCCTGTGTACCCTCCACCGCTGAGGAGGATCCTTCCCGTAAGAGGAAGGCGAGGTCGTTGCCTCGGCGGATGGCAAGAAGGCCAAGCGGCGACATCGTCCATCTCGACGACACGGCGGTCGCGGCCGGGCCCGTGGTGGGCAGCCGCGTCTCTGAAGGCGTTCCTTGCTGAACAATGGAGGCGACTTTTGAGCGGGTGCCTCTTCGCCACCTTCCTCGCCGTGACCAAGGCGGCATGGGCTGCATCCCCGAGCCTCGCTCGAGGCGCCGATCTGAAGTCGACCAGCGCCGTGGGCACGCCAGCGTTACATCGCATCCGTGGGCTTAATGCAACTTCATGGCATGCTTGGCGCATCCGGTATATCGGTCCGAGGATCAAGTCGGTGCTGCGGCGGCTTGATTCTTATTATCTCGTCTTTACTTTCTTATCCAGTCCCAGTGCGCAGCGCTAAATTTTAGCGGGTGGGCACTTGGGAATTTCTTGATCGCTGCCGACTCGCTGAATTTTGGAGGTGGGCACTTAGGAAGTTCGTTTTCCGACTTTTTGATGGTATGAGTCTGCGGCTCGAGTCGGCGGACCGACGGCAGAATCTGCGTCCGAGAAGGAGTTGACCACCATCCAGAGGCGAACAAAGAGCTTGGCTGCTTTGCGAAGGCAGGAAGCTCGCCAGAGCTTGTCGGTGGTGAGTTGGCGGCGCGATGCCTTTCTGGGCGGCAATGGTCGCTGACCTCGCGAGCCGCGGGAGGCGAGGAAGAAGCTAGCTCGGCGGACGGGCGGGCTAAGGCCGCCATTGCAGCGGAGGAGGATCGCAAGGTGTCCTTATTGCTGGGCTTCGGGCGACCACACGCCGCTTGATTGCTTCATCACGGCTCGCCCGCCCGTTGCTTGTGAGTGCATCTTCCCTTTCCGTTAGTTGGGGTGTTGGTGTCCGCCGCACTCATCATTGTCTCCTTCTCGCAGGCGCGTTATTGGTAGCCAAGAAGAAGCGAGCTCGCTTGACGCGAGCGGCGTAAGCATGCTCGCCGACTCGGCCACGCTTATCGGCGTGCATCCGCCTACCTTCAAGAAATGTCGCCCACGGAGGTTATTCCCAGTGACCTCGTTGAGGTGTGGGAGTATTTGGAGAAAGCGCCTGCGGTCGTTGAGTTCATGACGCGGTCGGCGTTTCGGCGTGGAGCGTCGACAGCGCTGAGCCTTGGACTCGCCCACTTCCCCGAGGATTTCGACCTCGACGATGTGACGAGTGGGTATCCTTCGTCGACTGGCGCGGTGGACCTGTCCGAGGTTCTCAAGTTGCAGGAGCGTGCCGCCGCGTACTCGGAGCGTGTCTGGGCGATGGGCGACCTCCTTCCCTACCAGGAAACGGTCGTCGCGCCGAACGACCCCGAGCCGCCGCATCGTGACTTCAAGGTCGAGCAACCTTTTCGCTCGGCGATGGCGGGTGAGCTGACGACGTATCCGTCAAACCCGTACACCGCGTTCATCCATAGGCGACGGGATTCTGGTGAGTCGTCGTCGAAGCATTCCATGGTCGCTTGACGTCGAGCTCGCCGTCCCCGCGAACGTCGATGAGGTAGTAGGCGTCGTTGCCGAGTACACGCCCGATGGCGAACGGGCCTTCCCACGGAGGGGAGAGCTTGTGCATGCCCTTCTTGTCCTGGATGAGGCATAACACCAGGTCGCCTTCCTGGAAGGTGCGGGTTTTCACCCGTCGGCTGTGGTAGCGATGGAGTCCTTGCTGGTAAATGGCGGTGCGCGATCGAGCGAGGTCGCGTGTTTCGTCGAGCTGGTCGAGCCCATCTTGGCGGTCCAGCTCGTTTGCGGCCTCCGTATAGTGGACGACCCGGCGAGTCGTGTTCGAGGTCGGTGGGCATGACTGCGCCAGAGACCATGAAGAAGGAGTGAATCCCGTCGACTGTTAACCGAGGTGCGGATTCCCGGATGACGGAGGGCAGCTCTTGACCCAGCATCCGGTGCGCCGAGTGGTACTTGGAGTCGCGGCTTCAGGCCTTGGAGGATGCTTTGGTTGGCTCGTTCCGCTGGCGTTGGATTCGGGTGGGCGCGACGGTCGAGCGGATGTGGTGCTCTTCGCAAAATTCGCCATTGCTCCTTGGCGAAGTTTGTGCCGTTGTCCGTGATGATACTGTTTGGGAACCCGTAGCGATATATGAGCTCGCGTAGGAATTTAGTGGCGGTCTTTCCGTCGCATTTCCGGACTGGCTTGGCCTCCACCCACTTGGTGAATTTGTCGACGGCGACTAGAAGGTGGGTGTAGCCGGAGGGGGCTTTCTTGAAGGGGCCTACCATGTCCATGCCCCATACGGCGAATGGCCAAGTGATGGGGATCGTTTTGAGCGCCGAGCTCGGTACGCGCGTCTGGTTGGCGTACTTCTGGCACCCGGCGCATCGCTGGACGATGTCGATAGCATCGGCGTGTGCGGTGGGCCAGTAGAAGCCGTGTCGCATAGCCTTGGCGACCAGGGAGCGAGCGGCGGCGTGGTGGCCGCAGTCGCCTGAGTGGATGTCGTGGAGGATTTTGCGTCCTTCACGGTTGACGCAACGTTGGAACACGCCGGTGACGCCGCGCTTGTGTAGCTCGCCATCGATGATGGTGTAAGACTTGCATCGGCGATCATTCGAGCGTTGTCTCGTCTCACGGCGGTGCGGTTTCGGTAGGCGATGTAGGGCATGGTCCATCGTGCGCTCGGTGATGAGTGCGACCAAGGCTGCCTCGGTTGAGTGGGACTCGATGTCGATCTCCTCGGGGAGAGACCGATGGTTTGGAGATTGTGTCGAGGAACACGCCAAGGGTGGTGCGAGTCGAGCCGACCGATGCGAGAGAGGCGTCGGCCTCCTCGTTTTCTCCTGTCGATCCACTCGACGAGTAGCGATGAAGTGGCGCCCACCAGCTTGTCCACCTCTTGGCGATGCGCCGCCATGGTAGGGAGATGCGCGACTCGCCGACGAGGTCGGAATCTCCGTAGCATCGAAGGCGATTGACGTTCATCTCCTTGGCGGCGGCTCGCATGTCGTGGAGTAGGGCCTCGTATTCAGCCATGTTGTTGGTGCGGGCGTGAATTGGCGGAGGATGTAGCGGAGCTTGTCGCCCTTTGGTGAAGTCAACACTATCCCCGCTCTGCCGTCCGCGTTCTTGGAGCCGTGGCGCGTGCTCCGTAATGGAGGTACGGCGGCTTCTCGCTCTTGGGCCTCCTCGATCGGCGATGAAGTCTGCCAGATGTCTGCGACTTAATCGCCTTCATGGCTCGTATTTAATGTTGTGGACGCCAATCTCGACGGCCCACTTGGCGACCCGTCGGTCGCCTCATGCGGATGATGTCTTGATGGCAGGAGACGACCGTGACGGTGCTCCTGAAGTAGTCGGCAGCGCGCTTAGCCTGAAGACCGCGTATACTAGTTTTTGACTGTGGGTACCGGGCGCGACTGGTGAGGACCTCGCTGATGTAGTACACCTGAGCAACCGGCGCTCCTTTCCTTCCTCCGTGTCGGCGACCATCCGCGATCGACAGCTCCGGATGCCGCGACGTAAACCAGCATAGGTTCTTTGTCGGGAGCGCGAGTAATGGTGCGTAGTAGAACTTTTTGAGGTCGCGAGCGCGTGGTCCGCCTCCTCATCCTTTGGAAGGTAGGGTTCTTGCGCATCGGCGGTATAGGGCATTGCCTTTTCGCGGCGGGATGAAGCGGCGAGCGCTACTCGCCCGCCAGCTCGACGCCACGCGATCTCGGGTTTGCCAGCGGCGATCGTGTCGATCTTTGTTGGGTTCGCCGATCCTCGCTTGGAGACGTACCCAAAGAGGTTGTCCGTGGTACACCGAAGGTGCACTTGCCTGGGTTGAGCTTTATCTTGTACCTTCGCAGATTGGCGAAGGTTTCTGCCAGGTCGGCGAGTAGGTCGCCTTGGCGAGCGGATTTCACGACCACGTTGTCGATGTAGACGTGGATGTTGCGGCCAATTTGGCTCGCGAGGCATTCTTGCATGCACCGCTGGTAGGTTGCCCCGCGTTCTTGAGGCGAAGGTCATGGCGGTGTGAAGGCTCGAATGGCGTGATGAACGCCGTCTTCTCCTCTTGACAGCCATTTTGATCTGGTTGTACCCGGAGTAGGCGTCAAGGAAACATAGCGACTCGAACCCGCGGTTGAATCGATTATCTGATCGATCCGGGAGGACGAATCGCTCCTTTGGGCGGTATGTTGGTTTGTGTAGTCGATACACATTCTCCGTGTCCCTTTTCTTCTCGACCGGGACTGGGTTTGCCACTTGAGTATTTGATTGGCGGATGAAGCGGCAGCGAGTAACAGCTGCACTTCCTCGGCGATTTTCGACGGCGTTCTTCATTGAAGGGCAGAACGACGGCTTGTGGGTCGTACTTTGGGGTCGGTGTTTAATTTGTGCTCGTGAGCTCCCTAGGGACACCGGGCATGTCGGAGGGTTTCCATGCGAAGATGTCCTGTTCTCACGGAGGAACTTCGATGCGCGCCTTCCTATCTTTGGGCTCATACCTGTCCGTCGTCGCCGCCGTTGAGTCGCCTGGGACCAGCTCGACGGTGCGAGTGTGCGTCGTGGCCTCAAAGGTTGAGGTGTTTGCGCCCTCTGAGTTGGGCTTCTTGAGTATTGTGGGGTCGTCATGGTTGACCCCGCTTGCGTATTTGGCGAGCTCGTCGGCGTGATTAGTCTCTGCCGCGATGACGGCGTCGTGAGTTCGGCTCCTTTGGCCTCGCATTGGCGGCCATGTCGGTCGCCGTTGATGGTGATGACGCGTCTACGGCCGGGAGCTTCATCGCGTTATGCAGCGTGGCGCTGCCATGAATTTAGCGAACGCCTGGCGCCCCAGGACGCAGTGGTAAGGGCTGTCGAAGGGCACCAGCTCGAAGACGATCCGCTCGGTGCGGAAGTTTGCCGGAGTACCGAAAGTGACGGGTAGCGTGACTTTGCCGATCGGGTACGCCTTCCGACCGGGGACGATGCCGTGGAACGTGGTGTGGGTTGTCTCGATCATCGACTGCGGGAGCCGCAACCGCCTGAAGGTGTCGAGGTAGAGGATGTTGATGGAGCTGCCGCCGTCCATCGGTCTTGGGGGAGCGGTAGTCGCCAACCTTGGGCTTGACCACCAAGGCGACTCATCACGGGTACTCGATGCGTGGCGAGTGGTCTTGCCGGGCTCCGGTGATGGTTTCCGACCAGTTCGAACCGGGGGACATCTGTTTGGGCCTTTGATGGACGGCGACGGCGGGAGATGACCTTCTTTTCGCGTGTTGAAGCTTCGTGAAGGTGTGGAAGCGAGCTACTTTGCGAATTTTCCGCCATTTGGCGGTCGTTATCTGTGTCCTCCCTTTTGTCGTGCCTTCTCGATTTCCCGAGGGTGTGGCGTCGGCGGTGGTGTGTTGCGGCTTCCTTCCTGCTATGGAACGCACATGGTTGGTTAAGGAGGGCGCGGGATCGAACTTGGCTTGTTCTTGTAATTGCGCCATCGCGCTGCCCTCCGTCATGGCGGTAGCTCTTGGGCTCGCGCTATGCGTGCCAGCGTTAGCGGCAAGTCGACTCGTCCGTCGCGGCGCTTGCCCGAGGCGGGTGCGGTATGGCGTGGTCGATTCGGCGTCATTGTCGTTGCCCGTGCGGCGTTGCCCTCGACTCGCCGTCGGTTTCTGGTTTGGATCTTCCTCGGCATGCGTTTGGCGATCTCGAGGAGGTCGGGGATGTTGTCGAGTGTGCGGGAGTGTCGCTGAGCTTGGCGACTAGAGGCTCGTAACGGCACGAGGTCTTGAAGCAATGGATCGCGGTGTCGGGTGGATGCGGCGCGTTGTACCAAAGCTCTTGCCACCTTTGGACCCGATTATGGGTCGACTCGCGGGTCCCTGGACGATCGTTCCAGGTCCTCAATGGTGGTGGCGCGGGTGTAGGAGCACTCGAAGTGCAGCGAAGGCGGCGCATTTCCTCCGAGTCGATCTTGTCACGGGGAGAGTGTTGATCCTTGCACTGCGTCCCTCCATCATCAGTGGGAGGTAGCGGGCGGCGAGTAAGTCGGTGTGACCTGCGATCCCCATTGCCCTGAGGTATGTATCGAGCCAGACTGCGGGGTCGTACGAGGAGTCGTATTTTTCTATCTCCTTTGGAGCCTTGAAGTTTGGCGGGTACTTCTCGCCTCGGATCATTGGTCCGAAGCACTTAGGCCCGAGTCATCGGCGACCCATAGGTTCGCCATCGCGATTAGTTAGGGTGTGCCGCAAGTCGTCAATGTGGCGTGCGCGCCGACTTTGGTTGTTGATGATGTGGGTGCGGGCGTCGATGGGTTGTCCGTTAGCGGCGACGAAGTTAACGCCGCCGGGATCGTTAAGGGAGAAGTGCCGCGTTCGCGTCGGTGTTGGAGCTGTAGTGGCTCGTGGCGGGCGATTGAGGTGTTTGCCGGCTGGCCGCTAGAGGCCGCTCGCTTCCGAGGAACGCGAGTATACTCGACCTTGAAGTCGGCGCCCGCTCTTGCTGCTCCACGGCCTTGAAGCAGGGCCTTGACGTCATGGATCTGTAAGGCGCCGTCGCCGGTGGCGTGATGCTATCGGCCGCCGCTCGGCTCGCCACGAGGTTGTCCATCGGGGTGGAGAACAGTGGGAGGCCGTTTAAATCTCGCTCCGTGAGGAGACAACTATCCGGCTGGTCCTCAGGAGTGCGGTTGGGTGGTGGTGGGGCACCCATCGCCGTCGATCTGGCGGGGCGGGCGCTTCCGGTGGCGTTCGCAGATCGCGGCAGCTCGGCTATCTTGGCCGGGTCGTTGTCGTCGAAGTTCAGGGCACGCCCTTGAACGGTGGGGTTCAAACGTGACCTGATCCGCTGCTGGTGGTAGCGTGACAGCTCCTGCGCCGTCACCTGCTCGAGGCGGAATTTTTCGCGCTCGGCCTGCTCCTTGCGTACCGCCTCCGCCAGTTTCAAGCGGAGTTCCTCGACCTCCGTTGCCGTGGCGTTAGGAGGGATTGGGGTGGAGAAAGGATCCTCCGGCGGATCGGTGCCGGTGGCCATGTAAGCCGCGGCGTGGCGACTGGCTCCTTCGCGGAGGTCGGCGGAATTCTCCGACCCGGAGTCGAATTCGAAGATTCCGAGGATGGAGGGGTCCTCGAAGTCTTCCGCGTTGGAGACCTGGGCGATGGAGCCCGCGGAAGAAGCCGCGGCGATGGATCCGGTGAGTGACGCCGGGGTCGCCGAGTCGGCGTCGTCGGTGAGGGCCGCATCTTCTGCGGCCGTTGATTTCCCGGCCACGTTGCTGTGGGCCGAGTTGTACTCGGAGGCAAGGCGGTGGATCGTGCGAACCTGGCTCTCGGAGAGCCGATCGCGTGGCGGCGACTCGCGGATGCGAGCCGAGTCCTCCGAGACGATGACGTCGGTGAGGCCGACGAAGAGGCTGATCGTGCCGATTGCGTGATCACGTCGCGTGACGGGTCGCGCGCCCGGGACGTAGTTGCTCGGCAAGATCTGGAGCATCTCGTCGATCGCTATCATGCGACCGTGGCGGCCTGCTCGTTGATGGGCAGATTGGATCTCGCGCGGAACACCGGCCAGACCGGCCAGGCCCAGTGGGCGCCAATCGTGGGAATGGTCACGCAGATGCTGCAATCGGCGACAAAGTAGTAGAACGAGGGCAAGGCGGCAGCCATCTGCGGTGCGAGATGAGGGCAAAGACACGAGGTTTTACCTGTTCGCTTCGGAGTAAAGACCCTCTGCTAGATTGTATTATGGAGGTGTTTACAATGGGCGAGCTCGGCGGCTAGGCGGCAGTCGCTTGGGTGTATGAGGGAACGTGTCTCTACTCACCCCATAGGAGGTTTATATAGGCTCACCTCCCTAGGGTTTACATATCTCAACCGATTGATTTAACTTGTGTCGTTTAACCTAGTCCGACTGGGCCTATCTACTACCTGGGCCTTCACTTCCAATCGCTTGGTACCTTGGGCTTTGATCCACTCGCCGACAGCCTCACCACCCCTTGGGCCGGAAGCGTCTGCTGAGTATACCCCAGTAGGCATATCCCCATCATCAGACGTGTGCGAACCTCTTCGTCCTCTTTCTAATCTACGCCACAGGATCTAGATCCAACGTTCCTAATCAACCTAACCATACTCGGGCTTAGCGGCGCTGTGGATCGTGGCGCTGTTCACTACGTGCGGCGTTCTAAGATCGCCAAAGCAAGAAGGTGCTTACCCGGCAAGAAGCGTCGATGCTCGACGTGGTACTGTTTATGAGGGCGGGCTACCAGCGAGGATTGCTCGCCGGAGTTACCGATAGTAGCTTGAGACGTGGTCCTGGTCCTTAGGCTGGCGCCGCCTAACCGAACGTGTGGCATCGATTTTGCGCAAGACATAGGCGAACAGGCTCGTGTGAGTAAGAAGGCAAGGGTGGTGGATTTACCTTAATTGGTCGCCGAGTTTGTTTGCCGGGCGCGGGTGGTTCGGCTATGGATGGAGATGGCAACTGGGTCACGAGCGCCAAAACAAAAGTCGAGGGTGCGAACATTGATCATTCGCTTGAACGAGAGGGAGGTGGTCGAGGCTCCGTGATGGCTGGAGTTCTCGGAGTTCGATTCAGAGCTTCGAGTGCAATGCTGACTGGTGCGGCGGAGGCGAGGGTGTTTGGGGGAAATGCTTAGGCGTAGAGGGTTAAATAGGCTCGGTGCGACGAGAACGCCGCGGATTAATGCCCATTTACGCCATTACCAGCCATGGCTGCGGTACATGGACATGGTTGGGGAAAGACGAGGACAGCGTGGGCGGGGCCGCTCGTCGGCGATGTGCATGAAGTGAGGTGGGAGTCGATCGTCGGTGACGATACCTCTGGTTATTTCCTGACCGCCCTGGTGCGCTCGGGCATGTGTGAGAGGAAAAGGAAACCCCCGGGTGGGCTTGTTGGGCTTGATTCGATGCTGGGCCTAAAACCTGGCGCGCGGCCTTTTTCCTTTGTTTAATTATTTTTCTTTTCTATTTCGATTTTCTGAATGGGTTTTCAAATGGTTTCAAAATCAATTTAAATTCAAATCCTCCTGAGGTTTTGCAGTGGTGATTTGGTCTCAGAAATGGGTCAAAAACTCATGGGCTACTTTGCAAGGGCTTGGTCAAACTTGGATTTCAAACAAACAGAGACTTTTGCTTCTATTTTGCAAATGTTTGAATAGGGGTTTTAAATTTATTTCCAAGTTGAAAACCTTGGTCAAACTTTTACACTTAAACTTGCCAACAATGGAGGCAAGCAACAAGTTCATATCATTCAAGTTTCAAAGGGTGATGGTTATTTGAGTTAATTTGCTCACATGAAATCATAGCACAAGCTTCTGTTTCTGAAATGATTTTGAAAGAAACCCTAAATTATGATGGATGCAAGGATGATATGAATGAGTTTTGGAATATGAATTTAGGGATGTTACACCTAGCCCCTACCCTTTGCCCCATGCCATTCCAACCCGAGCATCACCTTGCCAGCCGACAATGGCTAGCTAGCCAGAGCAAGCACCAAGCCTAAACAACATGTCTAGGAGGCAGCCAACACCCCACCGCCACTCCCTGTCCAGCGCTCGAACCCTGCCAGTCACTGGACCACATGCACGAACCGTGCCAAGCTCGCCAGCAACCATCTTTGCCGAGAGCACGCCACACTAAACCGGCCTTGAAGCGCGCCACCTCGCCGCATGCATACGTGATCACCACCATCCCAGTAACCCGCTCGTTCGCTGGGACCACGCTGCCAGGCGCCATTAAATCTTCCGTCGAACGCACGGCGAGCATCGTTTTCGACCAAACCGCACCACGTCTCGCCACCGTGTCATTGAGCATCGCCAGGGAGCACCGCACCGCCCCCTATCGCCGTCCACGCCGATAGCCGTCTGTACTGTCGACCACAATGAGCTCACCTTGCGCCTCGTCGGTCCCCTCTCGCCACTATAAATAGAGGCCACCCCCAGCAGAATTGAGAACACCATCTCACTCCCCTCTCCTTACTGATTGTGCCACCCCGTTCCCGAAGCAAGGCTAGCGCAGCCGAATTTCCCGCTGCAGCCTCGCCGGAGAAGAAGCCAGCGATTGAGCCGCGAGGAGAATTGCCGGTAGGAGGTTCGGCCGTCGACTCTCGTTCGCCGCCTCGCCGACCCTACTGAACCGGTGAGCCCCCAACCCCCCCACTGGCGCGCTAGGTTTCGCTCATGGCGTTGCCCAACGCCGACGATGACCTCACCATTGGATTAGAACAGATCGAACGCACCACATAGCCCCATACCGCCGCACCACTGTCTCACCCTGGCGTACATGCGACCACTTAACCAGCGTAAGCATCAAGCGCCTGTGGCTTAGCACGGCCCAGTATTACTTCCCGCGCAACCCAGTTATTTGAATTTAACCTTTTCTATTTTATTTCAAACATACTTCTGTACCCAGCTTCAAAAATCAACCCAGGTCGATTCAGTGAACCAAATTGAATGAAACCAATTTTGTTAGAAAGGCCTGGGAATGCTGAATCCAAGCCCGTTGGATTCAAGTCATTTGGATCTGTAGATCATCTTTGGTAAAAATAACAAGTCGGAAGATTTTCTGCATTCAAACATTTTTCAAATTAAAACCATAATAGCTTTTGAGTTGATTCCAACTCTCAAAAATCACATTTAACCATACCTTTCAGAATATATAAAAAATATATAGGTTTACTTACAGAAATAATGTTCAAGTCATAAAAGAATGCTACATAGGCATTTCTAGTCACTTTATTTAATTAAAATAAAAGGGTAAAACCTTATTAAATTACACCACTTTAAATCACATTCTCATGGACTAAAATATGTGGTAATGACATGTGTCAACATGATCCCATGTTTGGTTTGGAGAATATTAAATCTTAAGTAGTTTTTCAATGAGTAGAAATTACTTTTCTAAAAATAAAAGGAATTAAACCAAGCTTTAATCTTGTAATGTTAGTGATGATGCTAGATCATCTATAGGACCCTTGTGTGTGATGATTGCAAGTAGTTAAGTATTGTTTGGTGATTGTGTACCTCGTATTTATTTATAGACGCTAGTACCGACCAAGGATACGAGGAGGAAGGAGGATTCTACGAAGAAGAAGCCAAGGCGAACTTCAACCACTGCTCTGCACAAGGCAAGCCAATACTTGCAAGCTATTAACTTAGCAAGCCTTACTAATCAAGTTGACCTATGAAAGCTAATACTTGCTTGCTACCATGCCAACTATATGCCTTAAAGCATATATGATCATAACCACTTGATAAACCAATCCTAGTTTTACTTGCAAGCTTTACACTTTATTTCTTTATCGAAGCTCTTACTTAGAGGTTACTGGAATAAATTGTAGATACTAGAAATATATTTGAAGGTTGCATAAAGAGCATAAAATTTGGCCTAAGCTAGATAATCTTGATGTCATCCTAAGGCATGAGATTAAACTTAGTTAAACTCCACTAGTTTACCACCCCTCATTAGTGCTTACCCCCACTTGTAGATGCTAGTGCTAAGCATAAAACTTGATCAACATTAGATGGGAATACTTGGTGAAAATGGTTATGAAAACCTTAGAATGATGGATCATTCTACTGAGATGTTTTGACATGTGTTTCCGAACACCAGATGATTTTGGTGATGAAAATGTTGAGGCATGAGCCTTAGACCTTTATAAAACTGATGGTTTTCTGGATGCGAGACCATTCCAATTTTATCGTACAACCACAATACTCGAAGATTGGGTAGGGCTTGAATGGAAACTTATATACCTTAGTATTAGTTCCCTCACGACCAAGGTCTGAGCTGAGGCTACCTTGTGAAGATTATCCACCTGTGCAGTACCCAAGATGACAGTTGGTCAAGGTTGGGAGGCCAAACTCACAGGAGAGGTGCTTATACTAGGGCGTGTAATTGAAAGGTTAGGATTGATTATCCGCATACTGAGTATGGTGAATTCAGGATTTGTTCCTGACGGATGTATCGAATGTTGTGGTGAAAGTGTACAATCTCTGCAGAGTGTCAAACTATTCGAATAGCCGCGTCCGCGGTTATGGACAGTTGGAGTGGCCATACTGTTCCCCCGTCAGATGTTTTCAAAAGACTTATGAAATGAATTGAGATTTTGACTTGACCACAACAGAGTTGTGGCATGAGATACAAGTTCCCACTTAGGTGTTATAAAACTTCAACTAGCATTCGTTGCTTCTGAACTTAGTAGAGGTAAATCTGGCTTTTGCAAAACAACCCTAGAGCCTAGTGTCCTATTATCAAAAACCCCTTTCACTTGTTAGTATTAGTTTGCGAGTACTTAAAGAGTACTCATGGCTTTGTCCCTGGCTATTCCCGTGGCCATACTATGAAGAGGAGTACCTGGAGGATGGACCCAGAAAGGTTATGACAACTAGGATCATCTCCCTATAGGGTTTCGTAGCATGGAAAACAAAAAAATTCTGCCGCATACAAACAAACAAGCCAAGATCTATCTACTAGATTGTAGCAACAAGTCGATGGAATAACTCACCCTCGATGATTCCAAAGTGTTTAACGAGAGCGGATTCTCGTGGGTGATGTAGTCGTACTCTTTCCGATCTCAAGATCGCGAGAAGCGATCCTTCCCAAGGCTGCGTTAAATGGCGCTTCCATCGGTCACACGTTCGATTTTCGTGAAGACCTTCCTCTCCCTTGTTCCAAAGGTGCGGAGGTTGTAGCACTCTCCTCGCGATTCCAAGGCGGCTGTGGTACCGAAGTAGAGGAGATCTGTGAGCCGACTTAAGCCGAGCGAGTATGGTGGAATATGAGAGATCCTCGGCGATCTAGGGTTTAGACGCACCAAGGAGGAGCAAGGCCAGCGGCTAGGGTTTAGCTAGGCGGCGGCGGCTTGCCCTAGGCGGCGGCAGCAGGAGGTGGCACCGGCGGCGGCTAGGAGCTAGGGTTTTGGGTGGAGGTGTGGTACCGAGGCAGCCCTGCCCTTATATAGGTGGCGCCAGGGAGAGTCCCTCCCAACTCGGTTTCCCAAGTGGGCCGGTGGAGGAGGAACTCCTCCCAAGTAGGTTTCATTTCCCTCCACCTCACAAAATAGCCGTTTGACTTTTCAAATTGGCGTTTGACTTTTCAAACTAGGATTTGATTAAACCCTTTATTTTGTTCAGCGATGACACCTAGTACATGATGCAATCATTCCAACTTGATATGGCACATTCATGTACCCTTCCCCTCCGGATTGCCGGACATTCCGAAACCTTCTAGAACATTCCCGATGAAAATACCGGAACCATTCTCCAACCCCGAAATAGGACTTTCCTTATATGAATCTTATTCTCCGGACCATTCCGGATCTCCTCGTGATATCCCGGATCCCATCCGAGACTCCGAACAACATTCGGTCTCTTACTCATCATTCCATAACTACTCAAACAACGTCGAATCCTTAAGTGTGTCTCCCTACGGTTCGTGAATTATGCGGACATGATCGAGACACTTCTCCGAAAAATAACCAATAGAGGAATCTAGAAATTCATATGGCTCCCACATATTTTTACGATTACTTTGCGATCGAATGAACCACTTACATACGATACCAATTTCCCTTTGTCTCACGATAGTTTACTTATCCGAGGTTATGATCGTCGGTATCTCTGCATACCTAGTTCAACCTCGTTACTGATAAGTACTCTTTTCGTTCCGTGATATGTGATCCCTTGTGAGCCAGTCACATGCTTGCAAGCTAATTGGATGACATTTCACCGAGAGGGCCCAGAGTATATCTATCAGTCATATGGATGGACAAATCCCACTCTTGATCCATGTGTCTCAACCAATACTTTCCGAACACTCAATGCCACCTTTATAGCCACCCAGTTACGGTGTGGTGTTTGATGTCATCAAAGCATCCTTCCGGTGAAGGTGATATGCATGATCTCATGGTCGAAGGAATTAGGTTACTATGTATCAGAAAGCATATAGCAATTGAACTATTTAAAATGACTTGATCTTTATGCTACGCTTATCTATAGGAGTATGTCCACCATATCATTCTCCTAACGATATGATCTTGTTGTTAATAACATCTCAATGTTCATGATAGGGAAACCACAATCATTTATTAACCAACAAGCTAGTATTATAAAGAGGCTTTACTATGGACTCTATTTTATTTTACAAATCACACAAGTATTATTGTTTCCTTGTTAATACTATTATAGCATGAATGTAAACATTTATCATAAACACAAGGATATAATAATAACTACATTTATTATTGCCTCTAGGGCATATCTCCAATAGTCTCCCACTTGCACTAGAGTCATCTAATCTAGATTACATGGTAATATACCGAACACCCATGGTAGTTTGGTGTTGGTCATGTTTTGCCCTTGGGAGAGGTTTAGTCAACGGATCCGCCACATTCAGATCTGTGTGTACTTTGCAAATCTTTATGTCCCCATCTTGGACATGTTCTCAAATAGCGTGAAAACGTAGCTTGATATGCTTCAGCTTCTTGTGTGACCTTGGTTCTTGCGCATTGGCTATGGCGCCCATGTTATCACAGTAGATAGACATTGGGTCCAGCGCACTTGGAACCACACCCAGCTCTGTAATGAACTCTTTCATCCATATCGCTTCTTGTGAAGCCTCCGGCAGACCATGTATTCCGATTCAGTTGAAGATCTCGCCACAACGCTTTGCACTCCTCCAATCTTCTGCACCATTCAAAGTAAATACGTATCCAGATTGTGATTTAGAATCATCCGGATCGGTGTTCCAACTAGCATCGGTGTAACCATTAACAACGAGCTGTTCATCACCTCCATAAGAAAGAACCATATCCTTAGTTCTTCTCAAGTACTTAAGGATGTTTTTGACTGTTGTCCAATGATCCACTCCTGGATCACTTTGATATCTGCTAGTTAAACTAACAGCATATGCAATGTCGGGTCTAGTACATAGCATGGCATACATTAGAGATCCTATGGTTGAGGCATATGGAGTCTTACTCATCCTTTCTCTATCTTCTGCCGTTGTCGGACTTTGAATTTTACTCAAGGTCGTATTGGGCAACATGGGCAAGAACCCTTTCTTGCTATCTTCCATTCCAAACCTCTTTAGAACTTTATCCAAATATGTACTTTGTGACAATGATATTAGGCGTCTCGATCTATCTCTATAAATTTTTATGCCTAATATGTAAGCTGCTTCGCCAAGATCCTTCATTGAAAAACTATTATTCAAATATTCCTAGACACTATTAAGAAGGTCTACATCATTCCCAATCAACAATGTGTCATCTACATACAGTATTAAGAGTGCTACAGAGCTCCCACTCACTTTCTTGTAAATACAAGCTTCTCCATAAGTTTGTATAAAACCAAAACTTTTGATCACCTTATCAAACGTTGATTCCAACCGGGATGCTTGCTTCAATCCATAGATGGACCGTTGAAGTTTGCATACCTTGTTAGCATCTTTAGGATCGACAAAACCTTTGGGTTGCATCATATACAACTCTTCATCAATGTCTCCATTGAGGAATGCTGTTTGACATCCATCGCCATATCTCATAATCATAATATGCAGCGATTGCTAACATAATCCTCACACTTTAGCTTCGCTCTGGTGAGAAAGTCTCATCGTAGTCAACTCCTTGAATTTGTCGAAACCCTTTTGCGACAAGTCGAGCTTTATAGACGATAACATTACCATCGGCATCTGTTTTCTTCTTGAAAATCCATTTGTTCTCGACACCTTCCGCCATCCGTAAGTCCACCAAAGTCCACACTTGGTTTTCATACATGGATCCAATCTCGGATTTCATGGCTTCTTGCCATTTATTGGAATCTGGGCTCATCATCGCTTCCTCATATGTCGCAAGGTCATCGGTGTTGTCCACCAACATGACACTCATAACGGATCATACCAATGGAGTGGTATGAGTTCTCGTTGACTGCGAGGCTCAGAGCAACTACTAACCAAGTTTAATGATCATCATCATTAGCTTCCTCTCTTATTGGTGCGTGCACCACAGAACTTCTTCGGTGATGCGCTACTCGCAAGTTCGAGAGAAGGTTCGACAACCTCGTCGAGTTCTACTTTCCTTCCAGTCACTTCTTTCGAGAGAAATTCCTTCTCTAGAAAGGATCCATTCTTGGCAACGAAGATTTTGCCTTCGGATCTATGATAGAAGGTATACCCAATAGTTTCCTTCGGGTATCCTATGAAGACGCATTTTTCCGCTTTGGGTTCAAGCTTGTCCGGCTGTAACTTCTTTACATAGGCTTCGCAACCCCAAACTTTAAGGGACGACAATTTAGGTTTCTTCCCAAACCATAGTTCATACGGTGTCGTTTCAACGGATTTAGATGGAGCCCTATTTAAAGTGAATGCGGCTGTTTCTAATGCATAACCCCAAAATGATAGCGGTAAATCTGTAAGTGACATCATAGAACGAACCATATCTAAGAGAGTTCGATTACGATGTTCGGACACACCATTACACTATGGTGTTCCCGGCGGTGTCAATTGTGAAAGTATTCCGCATTTCTTCAAATGCTCGCCAAACTCTTAACTTAGATATTCACCTCCACGATCAGAACATAGAAATTTAATATTCTTATTACGTTGATTCTCAACGTCACTTTGAAATTCCTTAAACTTCTCGAAAGTTTCGAACTTATGTTTCATGAAATAGATATACCCATATCTACTCAAGTCATCCGTGAAGGTAAGAACATAACGATAACCACCGCGCGATGCTACACTCATTGGACCACACACATCGGTATGTATGATTTCCAATAAGTCCGCAGCTCGCTCCATCATACCAGAAAATGGAGTCTTAGTCATTTTACCCATCAGACATGCTTCGCATCTTTCAAGTGATTCTAAATCAAGTGATTCAAGAAGTCCATCGGAATGGAGTTTCTTCATGCGCTTCACTCCAATGTGACCAAGACAACAGTGCCACATATAGGTCGAGTTACCGCTCGATTTCAAACGTTTAGCCTCAATGTTATTAATATGTGTATTTCCACTATCGAGATTCAATAAGAATAGACCATCTATCAAAGGTGCATGTGCATAAAACATATTACTCATATAAATCGAACAACCATTATTCTCGGACTTAAACAAGTAACCGTCTTGCAATAATATTCATGCTTAACGCAGGCACCAAATAACAATTGTTTAAGTATAAAACTAATCGCGATGGTAGATGAAGAGGTAGCGTGCCGACCGCGATCACATCAACCTTTGATCAAGTTCCCACGCGCATCGTCACCTCGTTCTTCGCTAGCTTCCGTTTATTCTGCAGCACCTGTTTCGAGTTACAAATATGAGCAACCGAACCACTATCAAATACCCTGGCACTACTACGAGTACTAGTGAGATACACATCAATATCATGTATATCGGATATACCTTTCTTCTTTATGTTTCCGTTCTTCAAATCCGCCAAGTACTTTGGGCAATTCCGCTTCCAGTGACCTTCTCCCTTGCAGTAAAAGCACTCAGTATTAGGCTTAGGTCCAGCCTTGGTCTTCTTCGTTGGCGCGGTAACTTTCTTACCACCCTTCTTGAAGTGTCCCTTTTGCTTAGACTTGCCTTTCTTGAATTTGGTGGTCTTATTGACCATCAACACTTGGTGCTCTTTCTTGATCTCCACTTCTATAGATTTTAACATGGCAAAGAGTTCTGGCAATTGCTTGTTCATGTTTTGCATATTGTAGTTCATCACAAAGTTCTTGTAACTTGGTGGTAGTGATTGGAGGACACGATAAATCCCCAAAGCATTAGGAATCACTATACCCAAGATTTGAAGTTTGTTTGCGTGCCCAGACATCTTACGCACATGCTCACTGACGGAGCTGCCCTCTTCCATCTTGCAGTTAAAGAAGTTTTCATAAGCCTCATAGCTCTCAATTGCCGCGTGAGTCTCAAAGATCAATTTGAGATCACGGACAATATCATGTGGGTCTGAATTCTCAAACCTTTTCTGAATCTCCGATTCTAAACCATACAAGATAGCACCGAATCGGCAGATCGAGTCTTCCGAGCGAGGTAAACATTCTTTACTTCATCGGTAGCATGTAGCTGGGTGGTCACCATGTGCATCCAAAGACATAGGTCAAATTACCAGCTGTGAGGACAATCCTCAAATTGCGGAACCAATCTGCGAAGTTGCTTCCATTGTTTTTCAACTTTTCTTTCTCTAGGAACGCATTAAAATTGATGGTAGGGGGCGCCATTTATCTACAACATATTTGCAATAGTTTAGACTAAGTTTATGACAAATTGAGTTCTAATTAATAGTTAAATTAATCTAGGTGAACTCCCACCCAAAACAATATCCCTCACATTGTTTTAGTGATCACACGAACCAAATCCACCACATCAACACCGATCATCACGAGAGTTGATGTAGCTTCAATGGCGAAAAATCGACATGTTCATCATATCTACTATATGATTCATGCTTTACCTTTCGGTGATCCGTGTTCCGAGACCATGTATGTACATGCTAGGCTCGTCAAGATCAAACCTTAGCTTCCGCATGAGCAAATCTGGCTTGCTCACGTTGTATACACTTGTGGAATCTAACACACTCGATCATCACGTGGTGCTTCGAAACAACAAGCTTTAGCAACGGTGCTTACTAAGGATGAACACTTTAGAACTTGAAATTCATGTGCATGAGGGATCATCTTATAATGCTACTGTCGTTAACTAAGCAATACAAGATGCATAAAGGATTAACATCACATGCAATTCATAATATGTGATATGATATGGCCTTTCTTCTTTGTGCTTCCGATCTCCATCTTCAAGCACGAACATGATCTCCATCATCACCGGCATTGCATCAAGGTCAATGATGCTGCTCCATGGTTGTCGTCCACCAGCTTCAACTATTACAACTACTTTGAATAGACACGCGAGTCTTAACAGAAATTAAAGACAACCATATGGCTCCTGCCGGTTGCCAACTTACAATAAGGAACATTGCATACATCAAATATAATCACAATCATGGCCATATGACATCACTGCACACCCCTGCAAAACAAAGTTAGATGCCTCTACTTTCTTTGCATATTTTACGTGGTTTGGGGCTTTCAATAAGTGTCGTTCTAACTTACGAACAAGAACCACAACATTGATACTAGTATTGACAATCACCCGTTGTAAATTGAATCTTAACTATGTTGGGAGAAACAGGCACCCGCAAAGCCACTTATGCAATACAAGTTGCATGTCAACCGTGGAGCAAGTCTCATGAATGATGTCATGTAAGGTTAGCCCGAGCCGCTTCATCCCACCATCCCGAAAGATGCAAAGTACACAAGAAGCAATCGACAACAAAAGCATCAACGCCCACAATGACCATTGTGTTCTACTTTTGCAACAGATCTACATATAGACACGGCTCTGATACCACTGTAGAGTTTCGTAGCATGGAAAACAAAAAATTTCTACCGCATACAAACAAGCCAAGATCTATCTACTAGATTGTAGCAATGAGTCGATGGAATAACTCACCCTCGATGATGCCAAAGTGTTTAACGAGAGCGGATTCTCGTGGGTGATGTAGTCGTACTCTTTCCGATCTCAAGATCGCGTAGACGATCCTTCCCAACAGTGTTCCCAAGGTGCTTCGCAGTCGATCACACGTTCGGTACTCGACGAAGACCTTCCTCTCCCTTGTTCCAGCAGGCAGCGGAGGTTGTAGCACTCTCCTCGCGATTCCGGCAGCACAACGGCGTGGTACCGAAAGTAGAGGGGAGATCTTGCAGGGCTTCGCCTTAAGCCGGAGCGAGTATGGTGGACTATGAGAGAGATCCTCGGCGATCTAGGGATTAGACGCACCAAGGAGGAGCAAGGCCTACGGCTAGGGTTTAGATAGGCGGCGGCGGCTTGCCCTAGGCGGCGACATCAGGAGGTGGCGGTGCCGGCGGCTAGGAGCTAGGGTTTTGGGTGGAGGTGTTGTGTACCTGGAGGGGCAGCCCTGCCCCACCTTATATAGGTGGAGGGGTCGCGCCAGGGGAGGGGAGTCCCTCCCCAACTAGGTTTCCCAAGTGGGCCGGCGGTGGAGGGAGGTAACTCCTCCCCAAGTAGGTTTCCTACTTCCCTTCCACCTCACAAAATAGCTGTTTGACTTTTCAAATTGGCGTTTGACTTTTCAAACTAGGATTTGATTAAACCCTTTATTTTGTTCAGCTATGACACCTAGTACATGATGCAATCATTCCAACTTGATATGGCACATTCATGTACCCTTCCCCTCCGGAGTGCCGGACATTCCGAAACCTTCTAGAACATTCCCGATGAAAACACCGGAACCATTCTCCAACCCCGAAACAGGACTTTCCTTATATGAATCTTATTCTCCGGACCATTCCGGATCTCCTCGTGGTATCCCGGATCCCATTCGAGACTACGAACAACATTCGGTCTCTTACTCATCATTCCATAACTACTCAAACAACGTCGAATCCTTAAGTGTGTCTCCCTACGATTCGTGAATTATGCGGACATGATCGAGACACTTCTCCGAACAATAACCAATAGAGGAATCTGGAAATTCATATGGCTCCCACATATTTCTATGATTAATTTGCGATCTAATGAACCACTTACATACGATACCAATTTCCCTTTGTCTCACGATAGTTTACTTATCCGAGGTTATGATCGTCGGTATCTCTGCATACCTAGTTCAACCTCGTTACTGATAAGTACTCTTTTCTCGTTCCCGTGATATGTGATCCCTTGTGAGCCAGTCACATGCTTTCATATGGATGGAAAAATCCCACTCTTGATCCATGTGTCTCAACCAATACTTTCCGAACACTCAATGCCACCTTTATAGCCACCCAGTTACGGTGTGGTGTTTGATGTCATCAAAGCATCCTTCCGGTGAAGGTGATATGCATGATCTCATGGTCGAAGGAATTAGGTTACTATGTATCAGAAATCATATAGCAATTGAACTATTTAAAATGACTTGATCTTTATGCTACGCTTATCTATAGGAGTATGTCCACCATATCATTCTCCTAACGATATGATCTTGTTGTTAATAACATCTCAATGTTCATGATAGGGAAACCACAATCATTTATTAACCAACAAGCTAGTATTATAAAGAGGCTTTACTAGGGACTCTATTTTAGTTTACAAATCACACAAGTATTAATGTTTCCTTGTTAATAATATTATAGCATGAATGTAAACATTTATCATAAACACAAAGATATAATAATAACTACATTTATTATTGCCTCTAGGGCATATCTCCAACACTCCCATCGTCAGCATTGCCTGTGACCCCGAAGATGGAGCTTCGCCTACGCTACCGTTATTATTACGTATTCCGCTGCTTGAAGTTGTATTAAGAACTGGATCATGAGATCCCTATTTGTATAAGAACTTATGTACGGTTTGTAATGGATGATGTACTATGGTATCCAATTCTGTTATGTCTCGCAAAAATGGTAATCCTAGGATTGCGATGTATGGCATAACAGACATCTGGGATTAAAAATCCGGGTGTTGACATTTTCGTTTGGTTGGTTCTTTGGTTTTCCACAATCCTAACCTTCCACCAAAAGCTTTTGAGAGTTGTAGCTTCCTTGTGTGTGAGTTCCTTTGCGATTTCACTTTGCAAGCTCCTAGCTCTCTTATGTGGCAATTGGTTTGATATAATATCCAAGGTGAGATAAAAGGCTAACTCTCCACGTATTCTCCTCCATATATACAATCCTTATGGGCTTTGCATCATGGACAAGAATGGCGAGTCGTCCCAACCAACGCCACCTCAAGAGGAAGACACACAATACATGACAAGATGGGATCATTGGAAGGTCCGAGGATAATTCAACTACCGTTGTGATTCCCTTGAGCGGCACCAAGACGAACAATTTAGCGAAACCCGAGTGGAGTTCAAGATCATCGACAACCACTTCGAGGAGGTCCGAGGACAAATGCATGCCATGCAACACAACCTCGGCCATCAAAATGAAGCTCTTGCTCACGCTCTCGCCGCAATGGATGAGAAGCTTCAATGCCTCATTGATGGGCTAGCAAGACCGCGATCTCGCGACTCAAGCTCGTCCCGGCACTCCTCAAGTGAATCAAGCTCTTCACGCCATCAAGATTCAAGGCACCAAGATGGACCCGTCCTTCACTCCATGAGCTCTTCTCAAGCGGTACCATCTCCGCGACACGCCGCAACATCAAGCTATGATGGTGACCTCTCCGCAAGACCTCCAAGACGTGAAGCGAACCGACCAAAACCAAGGGCACTCGTGATTCAACAAGAACAACCTCAAGTGGACCCCCAAGCCCATCATCACCGACACATTCCTTCTACAACAAGTGAAGCCTCTGAATTGGACGAACAAGATCGCCATCGACGTGAAGCACTCGAAGACCCACCAAGGCGTCATCACCGACATGAACGTCAACGTCGACAACATGATCACCATGACGAGCCTCCTCCGCATCTTGAAGAAAGGGAGCGTCCCATTGAACGTGCGGCTCGCCGTCCTCCTCTCCACATGGCTCAAGACAATGCTCATAGTCATGATGACCAAAGACCGAACCAACCTCATGAGGACCAAGCGCCTCCTCCTCGTCATCAACCGCGCCGAGAACAAGAGCAAGCTCCCCAAGCTCGTCGTCAGGACCAAGCGCCTCCTCCTCGTCATCAACCGTTCCAAGATCACGAGCAAGCTCCCCAAGCTCGTCATTAAGACCAAGTTCCACCACCAAATGCGGCACCACAACAACCGCAAGGGCAACACCACCACCACCAAGCAAAACGTGAGAGCTCAGATGATGAAGATGGCCACCAAATCATGGCAACCGCCGATATCGGAACTGCAATGAAGAAGAAACTTTCGGCAAGCTCAAATTCACCATGCCCAAGTTCACCAGTTCCAATGAACCCGAAGAATATCTCTCGTGGGAACTCAAGGTTGACAAGATCTTCCGCATGCACAACTATAGCAATGATAAGATGATGGCCATGGCGTCCCTCGAGTTTGATGAGTATGCCAATCTTTGGTAGGAACAAGTCCAACTTGCTCGTGAAGCAAAATAAGAGCCTCCAATTAAAACTTGGAAAGATATGAAGGCTCATATGAGATCCCGCTTTGTTCCTTCGCACTACACGCGTGACCTCTTCGACAAGCTTCAAACGCTTAGTCAAGGGACAAAGACCGTGGAAGAGTACTTCAAGCAAATGGAGCTCAACATGATCCGTGCCAACATTGAAGAGCGTGATGAACAAACAATGACACGTTTCCTCAATGTCTTGAACCCCTCAATCAAACGCATCACCGAGTTCCAAAAATACACCAACGTGGTTGAGCTTGTGCACATAGCAACAAAAGCCGAATGTCAAGTGCAAGAGGACATCAAGTACAACAAACCAAAGACATACTTCACCTACAAGCAAGCGCCAACCACTACATCAACAACACCAAGTGGAAGCTCATCAAGTACCACCAAGATTCCCTTCAAGCCAACACTTTCTCAAGGAAAACCGCCCCCAAGTGGCAAATACACGAAGGATAATCAACCATTCAATGGTGAATGCTACAAGTGTGGAGGAAAAGGACACAAGTCGGCCACATGTGGAAACAAGAAAGTTTTGTTCATCCACGACAATGGCGATGAAGAATACTTGAGTGAAGATGAGTTTGATGCAAGGGTCAAGGAAGCATTGGCTAGGCAATATTTGGAAGATGACCAAGAACTACTTGTGTGTGAGCATGACACAAGTCCATCGCTTGTGGTCACAAGGGTCTTAACTACTCAAGTCCATGAGAACGAAGACCAAAGAACAAACATCTTTCAAACTCGTGTCGATATCAATGGAAAGTCCATCAAAGTTGTCATCGATGGAGGGAGTTGCCATAATCTTGTAAGCACGGAATTGTGTGAGAAGCTCAATCTCAGCCTCCATCCACACAAGCATCCCTACCATATACAATGGCTAAGTGACCAAGTCTTGGTAACTTTCTCAATTGGACCATACAAAGACACTGTGGTGACCCAGCATACTACTGCATGGTGTAGTACACTATAGTCGTTGATATAACTGAAGGAAATATGCCCTGAGAGGCAATAATAAAGTGTTTATTATGTGTATTCCAAGTATTGATAGATGTTTATTTTGCATGCTATAATTGTATTAATACGGAAACATTAATACATGTGTGTTTAATAAACAAACAGAAAGTTCCTAGTTATGCCTCTCTCATAAACTAGCTCGTTGATTAACAAGATGATCAAGGTTTCCTGATCATGGACATTGGATGTTGTTAATAACGGGATCACAACATTAGTGTAATGGTGTGATGAACATTCATCCGAAGTATAACATTACGATCAAAGTTATTGAGTTTATATTGCTATAACAACTTACGAAGTGATCCTAATCCTTAGACCATGAGATCATGTCAATCACTAACACCGGAAGAGTTTCTTGATAACATCAAACGTCACACCGTAACAGGGTGATTATAAAGATGGATTCAGAACTAACAAAGTGTTATGTTGATGCTCATGGATCGAGAGTGGAATTTGTTCATCCCGATGACGGATAGATATACTCTGGGCCCTCTCGGTGATATCACATTGATTAGCTTGCAAGCAAGTGATTTGATCACTAGAATGTTATATCACGGGAGAAAAGAGTGCATGTCGATGCGAGATCAAACTAGGTATGGAGATACCGATGATTGAATCTCGGACATGTAATATATCGTGAAACAAAGGGATTAAGATACTAGCGTAAAAGGTTAGATGATCACAAGAAAGTCATCGTTGAATGTGGGAGTCGATGGGTCTCTGGACCCGCTTCTGATTATTGATCCGAGAGGGGTCTCGATCATGTCCGCATTATTCACGAACCGTAGGGTGACACAATTAAGAGACACCGACATCCAATTGGAACAAAAGTTTCATGCCAAAAGAATGAACAAGCGCAGGAATTTATTTTACTAGATACTGAAACAGGTTTTTAGGTGAAATTGCATAAAGTGGTTGTGCATGTGAAATAGAATTCTAGCAAGGGGTTATTTGTGAATGTTTGTCATTAAAGTAATTGACAAAATTCTGAATAAAATAAAAGAGTTTTATTTAATGAGAGTTTGCATTAAATTTGGTGGAAATTTAATGGGAATTTGAGTGGATTTTGAGTGGAGAAAATTGAAGGGCCATTTTGTGAGTGGAGTGTCCACCCACATGAATGAGGGAGAGGTGGGGGCACCCTCCATGTCCGGCGGCCATGCCCCCTTGGGCTGCCCCCCTCCCCTATAAAAGGAGCCCCTCCTCTCACTTGTCTCTCACACCTCCTTGTGAAGGATCTCTCTCCCCCTCTAGAATTTATTCCCCATGGTCTCGGACTAGCGAGTTACATGTTCCCGGTGGCTATTCGGAAAGAAAGAGTTGTGCTTCCGCTGAATCGCTGGAGCGAGGAGGCGGAGGTTGCTCGGTGCCTCGAACGTGTGTGCGAGCACGGATGCGCTGCTGATTTGCGGCGCTAGGACTTCCTCTCGATCTTGAGATCGGCAAGAGATCGTCTACATCAACCACGAGTTGAACTCGTTAAGCTTTGTCGGTCTTCAAGGGTATGTTCTCTCCAGATATACATCCGCCCGTTGTTTGTATCTCATAGATAGATCTTGGTATATAGTACACATCATAGGAAACATTTTGTTTTCTATCTTGCGAACCCTCTGATGGTATCGAGCCGGATCTATGCGTAGATGCTTTACGGGTAGTACACATATGAGTATGTGGGCGATGATGATCATGTTGTTGCTCCTTTGTTGTAATTTTGGATATTGGTGGCATAGTGGGATGAAGCGGCCCGGACAAACTTTACATGTCCTCGCACATGAGACCTGTTCCACGCTTGACATGCAACTAGTTTGCGTAAGTGGCTAGCGGTGTCATCTCTCCTACTATAGTCAATATCTATTTTGCAAACGAGTTGTCAATAATTTGGTTATCCTCGTTGTGGTTCATGTTCGTAGGTAAGAACGGTTCTATCTCGAAAGACCTAAGCCACGTAAAACTTGCAATGGATAAATTAGAGGCGTCTAGTTTAGATTGTTGCTGGGCTAGTGTTATGATATGGTAGTGTTGTAAGTAGAAGTATGAGATGATACTCTTACAACACACATAGCGTGTAAACTCCATAGACTTTGGATTTACACATATAGGTATGATAGTGATCATACCACGATGCACATGATAGAGATCATCTGCGGGAACCATAACATTTCACTAATAAACATGTGATGTTTGATAGCATCGTATATTGCTTGTTTAACGCTTTGTTAGCATAATAAGATAATCCCTCATTTAAATATCAAGATAAGAATGTGTTATTCCTTTAGTATGCACCGATTATGTTTCGTCGCTCCAAGACATCACGTGATGATCGGGTGTTCTTGAATCCACGACCATATTTCGGGTGCAAAACAGTTACACACGCGAATACTAAGGTTCTAACTTGGCGAGCCTAGCATGTACAGACATGGCCTCGGAACACGGACCGAAAGGTTAAGCATGAGTCATATAGTTGATATGATGCCCATTTGATGCTCGCCTTTGAAGCTATACCGACTCACGTGGTGATCGGACTTGGTATAGTGGATTTGGTTCATGTAATCACCAAAAAGGCACGAGGGATGTCGTTTTTGAGTGGGAGTTCATTCGTAATATGGATTAGTTGAACTCAATCTATCATACACTTAGTCTAAACTTTACAAATTCTGTTGTAGATGGCACCACCTGCTTTTAATTTCAATGTGTTCATGGAGAAAGAGAAACTAGCAACGAACGATAGCAACTTTACCGAATGGGACATGAATTTGAGGATTCTCCTCTCTGCTGCACAAAAGCAATACGTGCTAGAAGCGCCATTAGCCCCCCCCCCCACCTTTAGAGGATGCCCTTGACGAGGAGAAGAATGTCTATCAGACTCGTCAGTGGGACCACAACTTAGTTCATTGCGGCATATTGTATGGGGTAGAGCTGGAACTTCGAAAGTGTTTCGAAAACGGCAATGCATTTGATACAATGGGTGAGTTGAAAATGATTTTCGACACACATCTTTCTGTGAGAGAGCTACAACTTGGAA
Organism: Avena longiglumis; assembly: GCA_030063025.1. Lineage (NCBI taxonomy): Eukaryota > Viridiplantae > Streptophyta > Magnoliopsida > Poales > Poaceae > Avena > Avena longiglumis. The sequence continues at coordinate 88,729,174 of CP125976.1, forward strand.
AAGTTCTTTAGCTGCATGATGGAAGAGCACTCCGTTAGTGAGCATGTACTCAAGATGTCGGATTCTGATAAACTTGTGTCCATGGGAATAACGATTCCCATTGACTTAGGCATCCATCGTGTTCTGCAGTCTCTGCCACCTAGCTATAAGAGCTTTGTGATGAACTATAATATGCAAGGCATGAAGAAGTCTCTCCCCAAGCTTTTGTCAATGCTTAAAACTGCAGAAGTGGAGATCAAAAAGGAACATCAAGTGTTGATGATCAATAGGAACACTGGTTTCAAGAAATACAAGAAGGGAAAACGGAAGGGAAGTAAGGGCGGCAAGCCTGTTGCCGTGACTGAAAAGAAAACCCGAGTTGGACCTAAGTCTGATACCGAAAGTGCTACTATTGTAAGGGATAGCCACTAGAAGCGCCCCAAGTATTTGGCGGACAAGAAGGCCGGCAAGGCAAACAAAGGTATATATGATATACATGTTATTGATGTGTACTTGACTAGTGCTCAGAGCACCGGTATTTGATACCGTTGATTGCTAATATTTGTAACTCGAATCAGGGGCTACGGAACAAGCGACCGCTAGGAAGGGGTGAGGTCAAGATGCGTGTCGGCAATGGATCAAGCGTTGATGTGATCCCCGTCGGAACTCTGCCTCTCCACTTGCCGTCGGGATTAGTTATAAACTTGAATAATTTTTATCTGGTGCCTGCACTGAGCATGAACATTGTATCTGGATCGTGTTTAATGCGAAGTGGTTATTCATTTAAATCCAAGAGCAATGGTTTTTCCATTTATATGAATGAAATCTTTTATGGTCATGCACCGATGATGAATGGTTTATTTCTATTAGATCTCGATGATAATGTTACACATATTCATAATGTTGATGCTAAAAGGATTAAACTTAATGATGATATATCCGCATATATGTGGCACTGCCGTCTAGGTCATATTGGCGTTAAACGCGTGAAGAAACTCCATTCGGATGGACTTTTGGAATCACTTGATTTTGAATCATTTGATACATGTGAGCCATGCCTTATGGGCAAGATGACTAGAACGTCGTTTTCCGGTTCAATGGATCGAGCGACAGATTTATTGAAAATCATACATTCTGATGTATGTGGTCCAATGAGTGTGTCGGCGCGAGGTGGATATCATTATTTTGTTACTTTCACGGATGATTTGAGTAGGTATGGTTATATCTACTTGATGAAACACAAGTCTGAAACCTTTGAAAAGTTCAAGGAATTTCCACTGTTCAAAAAATAGGCCGAATCAGCGATTAATAGGCCGATTAATCGCTACTAGGGACCTGACCGTGTCGATTATCACTAATCCCCTATGTTAATCGTTTAGCCCGATTAATAGGTCTGACACTCCGATTACTAGGTATGTTCCCGATTAACCACTACACTTGGTCAAAGAAGTTGCAAAATTATCAACACATATCGCCCATCAATCCGCTAGCCCGCCCTAATGAAGTAGGTTTTGCGAAGCTCCCGTTCGATCCATTCCTCCAGGAGCATGATTTCAACCATCACCAACTAGTTCCTTGTCGTTCTTGACCAGTTTTTTGTAGTTGCTGACTAGACCTCAGATACAAGAGCTCGAGCGCCTTGAGGGTCTCATCCGGGAGCTTAAGGCTGAGGATTCATATGTGTTTTAGGTGCTAATTTCTGTAGGTTGCACCGATTAATAGCCGACCAATTAAATCAGTTAATCGTCCGAATTCCGATTAATCGCTACTCCCAAGCCAACCGATAGGGGTGGGCGTTCGATCATGACCGAAAATTCGGTCTTTGTATTTCGGTCTATTTTAAATTCGGTCCTTGGAAAAATAAAGACCGAATTATATTTGATAGTTTTACTACCCGAAAAATTCGGGTACCTACTAATTCGGGTTCGGGTTCGGTCAGGACCGAATAACATGGTCAATATTGTCAACACAAAAGATAGACTTTACTTATTAAAAATATGACAATATTTCAACTATATTTTAAATATTTTAATACATATGTTATCATTTAGTGGAAGAAATAAACGTGCAACAATCCTAATAAAATATAGCAACTCTACAATAGCAATTTTATGACCATTCAACAATGCCATAATTCATGCACATCACACAAATTTGGAGTTTCAGATAGTCTCATGTAAAATTCGGTCTGTTCGGTCTATTCGGTTACTTAGGAACTAAAGACCGAATAGACCAAACTAAATTCGGTCTATAAAATTCACTACACAATTTTTTTGTCGGTCTTTTCGGTTTCGGTCTATTCGGGTTCGGTCTCGGTCTTTTCGGTTTCGGTCTTCGGTTATCGGTTTTTATGCCCACCCCTACCAACCGAGCAGCTAACGATTACCGATTTCCTTAACATTGGGAATTTCAGAATGAAGTGGAAGATCATTGTAATAGAAAGATCAAATTTCTACGGTCTGACCGTGGAGGTGAGTATCTAAGTTATGAGTTTAGCACTCACATGAAAGAGTGTGGAATTGTTTCACAACTCACGCCTGCCAGAACACCACAGAGAAATGGTGTGTTGAAACGCCGTAATCGTACTTTATTAGATATGGTTCGATCTATGATGTCTCTGACGGACTTGCTGTTGTCATTTTGGGGCTATGCACTAGAAACTGCTGCATTCACTTTAAATCGGGCACCATCTAAATCCGTTGAAAAGACACCGTATGAATTGTGGTTTAGAAACAAACCTAAGTTGTCTTTTCTTAAAGTTTGGGGATGCGATGTTTATGTGAAGAAAATTCAACCGGATAAACTCGAACCCAAAGCGAAAAAATGCGTCTTCATAGGATATCCTAAGGAAACTATTGGGTATTCCTTCTATCACAGATCCGAGGCAAGGTTTTTGTTGCCAAGAATGGATCCTTTCTAGAGAAAGAGTTTCTCGCAAAAGGTGTGAGTAGTCGGAAGGTAGAACTCGAAGAGGTTATTGAACCTTCTCTTCAAAGTATGGCGAGTAGCAGCGGTAGGAAGATGTTAGGAGTTGGCTCCACCTGTTGAAGAGGGAACTAGTGATAATGATCATGAAACTCCAAAAGAGAGTACTACCGAACCTCGCAGTTCAAGCAGGACGCGTGCAGCTCCCGAGCTGTACGGAAATCCTGTCAAGAATTTCATGGTTGATGAAAATGATGACCCTGCGACGTATCAAGAAGCGATGATGAGCCCGGATTCCAACAAATGGTTAGAAGCCATGAAATCCGAGATGGAATCCATGTATGAAAATCAAGTTTTGAACTTGGTGGAATTACCTCACGACCGAAAGGCCTTAGAGAACAAATGGATTTTCAAAAGGGAAACTGATGCTGATGGTAATGTGACCGTCTATAAAGCTCGACTTGTCGCAAAGGGGATTTGACAAATTCAAGGAGTTGACTACGATGAGACATTCTCTCCCGTAGCGATGCTAAAGTCAGTTAGGATTATGTTAGCAATTGCTGCATATTTCGATTATGAGATATGGCAGATGGATGTCAAAACCGCGTTTCTCAATGGTAATATTGAAGAAGAGTTGTATATGATACAACCAAAGGGTTTTGTCGATCCTAAGGATGCTAACGAGGTGTGCAAGCTTGCGATCCATCTATGGATTGAAGCAAGCATCACGGTTGGAATCTCCTTTGATGAGGTGATCAAAGAGTTTGGATTTGTCCAAACTTATGGAGAAGCTTGTATTTACAAGAAAGTGAGTGGGAGAAATGTGGCATTTACGATATTATATGTGGATGACATATTATTGATGAAATGATATAGATCTTTTAAGCAGTGTTAAAAGTTATCTAAACAGCAAATTTTCAATGAAGGACCTAGGTGAAGCGTCATACATATTAGGCATAAAGATCTATAGAGATAGATCAAGGCGCCTAATAGGGCTATCGCAAAGTACATACCTTGATAAGATTTTAAAGAAGTTTAAAATGGACGGAAGTAAGAAGGGGTTCTTACCTATGTTGCAAGGCAAGACATTGAGTAAGACTCAAAGTCCGGCTTCGGCGGAAGAAAGAGAGATAATGGACAAAGTCCCCTATGCTTCATCCATAGGCTCTATAATGTACGCCATGCTATGTACAAGACCGGAAGTGGCACATGCTATTAGTTTGACTAGTAGGTACCAATCGGATCCAGGTTCGGAACACTGGATAGCGATCAAGAATATCCTTAAGTACTTATGAAGAACTAAGGATATGTTTCTTGTATACGGAGGTGAAGAAGAGCTCGTCGCTATGTGTTATGTTGACGCTAGCTTTGACACCGATCCGGATGACTCTATGTCTCAATCCGGATACGTATTTCTCATGAATGGCGGAGCGGTTAGTTGGAGGAGCTCCAAACAACCTGTGGTAGCGGGATCAACAACGGAGGCCGAATATGTTCTTTGCTTGAGCGGCTCGAAGCAGTTTGGATGAAGGAGTTCATATCCGAACTAGGAGTGGTTGCAAACACGTTGGACCCAATGGTGATCTATTGTGACAACAATGGTACCATTGCCAATGCCAAAGAGCCAAGGTCTCACAAGCATTCCAAGCATATTAAGCGCCGGTTTCACTCCATCCATGAGCATGTCAAGGATGGAGATATAAAGATTTGTAAAGTACATACGGATCTCAATGTAGCAGATCTGTTGACTAAAACTCTCCTAGAGCAAAACATGATCAACACGAACTCAATGGGTGTTAGATTTATCACTATGTAACTAGATTATTGTCTCTACTGTAAGTGGGAGACTGAAGGGAATATGCCCTGAGAGGCAATAATAAAGTGTTTATTATGTGTATTCCAAGTATATGATAGATTTTTATTTTGCATGCTATAATTGTATTAATACGGAAACATTAATACATGTGTGTTTAATAAACAAACAGAAAGTTCCTAGTTATGCCTCTCTCATAAACTAGCTCGTTGATTAACAAGATGATCAAGGTTTCCTGATCATGGACATTGGATGTTGTTAATAACAGGATCACAACATTAGTGTAATGGTGTGATGAACATTCATCCGAAGTATAGCATTACGATCAAAGTCATTGAGTTTATATTGATATAACAACTTACGAAGTGATCCTAATCCTTAGACCATGAGATCATGTCAATCACTAACACCGGAAGAGTTTCTTGATAACATCAAACATCACACCATAACAGGGTGATTATAAAGATGTATTCAGAACTAAAAAAGTGTTATGTTGAGGCTAATGGATCGAGAGTGGAATTTGTTCATCCCGATGACGGATAGATATACTCTGGGCCCTCTCGGTGATATCACATTGATTAGCTTGCAAGCAAGTGATTTGATCACTAGAATGTTATATCACGGGAACGAGAAAAGAGTGCATGTCGGTAACAAGATCAAACTAGGTATGGAGATACCGATGATCAAATCTCGGACATGTAATATATCGTGAAACAAAGGGATTAAGATACTAGCGTAAAAGGTTCCGATGATCACAAGAAAGTCATCGTTGAATGTGTGGGAGTCGATATGGGTCTCGGATCCCGCTCGATTATTGATCCGAGAGGGGTCTCGATCATGTCCGCATTATTCACGAACCGTATGGTGACACACTTAAGAGACACCGACATCCAATTGGAACAAAAGTTTCATGCTGAAAGAATGAACAAGCGCAGGAATTTATTTCACTAGATACCGAAACAGGTTTTCGGGTGAAATTGCATAAAGTGGTTATGCATGTGAAATAGAAATCTAGCAAGGGGTTATTTGTGAATGTTTTTCATTAAAGTAATTGACAAAATTCTGAATAAAATAAAAGAGTTTTATTTAATGAGAGTTTGAATTAAATTTGGTGGAAATTTAATGGGAATTTGAGTGGATTTTTTAGTGGAGAAAATTGAAGGGCCATTTTGTGAGTGGAGTGTCCAACCACATGAATGAGGGAGAGGTGGGGGAAACCTCCATGGCCGGCGGCATGCCCCCTTGGGCTGCCCCTCTCCTCTATAAAAGGATCCCCTCCTCTCACTTGTCTCTCACACCTCCTCGTGAAGGATCTCTCTCTCCCTCTAGAATTTATTCCCCATGGTCTCGGACTAGCGATATACATGTTCCCGGTGGCTATTCGGCAAGAAAGAGTTGTGCTTCCTGCATCATTGGGCGAGGAGGAGGTTGCTCGGTGCCTCGAACGTGTGTGCGAGCACAGATGCGCTGCTGATTTGCGGCGCTAGGACTTCCTCTCGATCTTGAGATCGGCAAGAGATCGTCTACATCAACCACGAGTTGAACTCATTAAGCTTTGTCGTTCTTCAAGGGTATGTTCTCTACGGATATACATCCGCCCGTTGTTTGTATCTAATAGATAGATCTTGGTACATAGTTCACATCGTAAGAATTTTTTTGTTTTCTATGTTGCGAACCCTATAATAACACCAATGGATAACCATTCCATCCGCATTATATCCCTCAGAGTGGTACAACAGAAACATCGCGGGTCCAAGACAACACTTTATATTACATGTAGCATATTACAAAAGATCTAGAGAGATTCCTCGGACAGTGAGGAATATTATACAGAAAGAACCAGAAAGATCCACTCAGAGTTACTTTAGAAGTACTACTATTAATATATGTATAAGGCTTGAAAGTACTACTATAGTATTATTCTATGGAAGTAGGTTCTAGATTCTAGGATATTTATTTCTACTCTACGCTTCAGCTTGTCTGCGGTAGATTCCGGTAAGGTCTTCGACTCCGTTGATCTCCCTTAGATATCTTCGATTCTTCAAGTGACTTATTTCCTGGAAACGCCATTGGTTTCTCCGAGATCTAGCAAGGGTTAAGAAGATATGTTGAGTACGAGCGTAGTCAGCAAATTCACTAAATAGGAGTGTTTGATGCACTATCTACAGCCATAGACCATAGGTCATAGGCAATGCAAGTTTTTATAAACATTTCTTCAAAGGTTGCATTTATTCTAAAAAGCTATGTCCATCAGCCTTCACGGGTTTACCAGAACTTTCATGGAATTCCTTTCCCGCAGCGTTTGCAACTCCTTCCCGGAACAGGGAGTAACAAGTTACAGTTCTTACACTCTGCAGAGGTGCGTCACTTTACCCATGAGAGATCTTAGCTTTGTTGCACATCCGAGTTATAGGCTCGTTCACACTTCCTTGGTATGAGGCCCAGACTAAGATCCAAGCCAATCACTGTCCTTCTCCGCGACCCCGCATACACCACAACTGTTGGATGTCCAAACTCAAGGTAGACTTTCCCCGTATAAAACGGCTATACCTTAGTTGGATACACACAACAACCATTAACACTAGATATCTGTCTTTTGTAAGCCCAGATCCACGGTAGACTTCCCCCGTATAAAATGGCTATACCCACGATCTGCAACTTACAAATGCCTGCAAAGATGTCCAATGCATGCGAAGGGATCCGGTGACTTCTCCGTCCCATTCCAAATCTCATGGTTAACGCGTAATATACGGCGCAAGAATCACTGGTGACATTGGTTGTTAAGTTCTAGATAATATGTTCCTTTACCATTGGAACTCTTATAGTAGGTTATTACCTCATGGTAAATAACCTATAATCATATTATTATGAAAATAGTGTTTTCTGACCTTTTTCAAATGCAGGTGATGACAATACTGGATTTGTAAAATACTTTATAGAAAATAATCAAAGGACATGAGCAAGTGTGAACTTGCCTTTTGTGATTGCAAGATTATGCACTCACGGTCTTCGAGATAATAGAAGATCCAATATCTGAAATCAGCATCATTGGTCCGGTAAGGACTAATATTTAAAGAAGCAGGATGCCATTATGCATAAGTAATGCTATGCAATTTTATAATTCCCAAAGTGAAACCCTTTAGTATTTTGAATAAGTTGATCTTAGGTATTTTCTTTAAGATTGGGTTTATCTTTAAGTTTATTTCATAAGAAATGACATTGATAAGGAATTTAAGTGTTAAAATCCAAAATATACAAATACCGATAGAATAATGTGCTTATGATTAATTGTTATCTGGTGATTGGGATGAAAAGTCCTTGAGTTGAGTTCTTAAGAGCTGAAGGAACTAATATAGACTTGTTTGTGTGAAGTGGCAAAAAGAATAACATTTGAAGGAACTAGTATTTAGTTAAGGTTAATTAGTCTTAAGGTTTATTAGGTTTTACATTAGGGTTGGTGATGGTTATGAATGGTGTTAAGTTATCATATTTTAATTGATGATACAAGTGACTAAAGTTAACTTTAAAACATGAATAAACTTCAAATGAGATGTTTATGATTGTTTGGACCAAAGTTAACTATAAAAATAGAAGTGAATTGTAAGATATGATGAGTTTTAGAGTAGTATCTAGTTTTAGGGTTTTGGCAAATATGATTAAGGATGATCCTTTTTAATTTAAGTGAAAGATAAATTTAATAATATGCAATTTATTAATGGGAGCATAAATAGATGATCTTACAAATTTATTTGAGTTTAGAGTCATTTTTAGGAGTGGTAGAGGGATGGATATTATTCACCCCCTTATACATGAGTGATATATAATATTTATTTAAAAGGAGTTTAATTTGAATTTAAGATTTAAAACATTTAAAGGCTAATAGTTATATTTAAATTTTATTTTAATTATGGATTTAGACTTAGTAATCAAACTTTAAAGGGTTGAGTGTTTTATAAGAAAATGGGATTATTTCTTACTTAAGAAATAATTCTAAGAATTAACAAAGTGGTTATTTTATTTGAGTAAAATAAGTAATAAATATTATTTATCTTAAAATGTTTTTGAATAATATACATAGTATTTTTCTAGTGAAATATACTTATTAAAGATCTTAAAAATGAATTTTATTTATTTTTAGGTCTTACCTTTATTTTTATAAAATTCTTCAAAGAATTAAGTGTCTTTAAATATTTGATTGATATTTTATTTGTAAAAACTCTAAGTTAGTATTTTTATAAAATAGTAAAGTTATTTTTATACACAAAAATGATTTTTATTTATTTTTAGGATTTTTCCTTATTTAATGAAATTCACATAAGATTTAATAGTGTTTAATCTTTATTTGCATTTTATTAATTTAAATAAGTAAAGTTATATTTTTCTTAGGTGGATATTATTTTTGTGATAATTTTAATATGTTAAATATATTTTTATGATTTTTCTATAATTTTCTATAGCTGGAAATGTTTAAAGGTTATTTTGGTAATTTATTTATTTTATTCTTTTATTTATTTCCTATTTTATTTTGAAATGGGCCGTTTGTTTGGGTATATGGGCTGTCCTGGCCCAGCTAGACCGGTCCTAGCACTACACACCGACCCACCCCTCTCCTCACCCCCACACGCATTACACACGATCTATCTCTCGCGTTCCTCTCAAGGCGCGCCGCTTGTCGCCTGTCGCCTGCAGACCGACGTAAGTCGGTCTGCCTCGCCACCTCTTCCTTCTTCTTTTCCCCCATCGATATGGCTTGCGCGCCCCCGTTGCGCACTCATCGGGAACCCTAGCTCTGCCATGGTGTGGTGGTTGCCGATTCAAGGCGTTGTCATTGTCCCACGACGTTCTCCGTCACGCCATCGGTGAGACGGCGTGGTGGCGCCCACCGTGCCGCCGTGTTGCTCCCCACGCCGACCTGATGCCCTCTGAGCTTGAGTTTGTCTCGGGTATGTATCCCTTCTCCCCTCTCTACTCATTCCTACGGGGAACCCTAAAACTCTAATAATATTTGTTGATGCTTGGTCTGTTTGTGTTGACAAACTTTTGACCTAGATTTTCGTGGGACGGCAGTGTATCTGCAACCCCAGCGAGTTTGATCTGTTCCTATTGGACTGATTATTGGGGTGGTGTGGTATGGGAGTGATGGTGCTGTGTTGGTGTTGCATTCGATGGGACGGCGGGGATTTCATCCCCGCAACCTCGCTGGTGTGTTGTGCTTTGGCTTCGTCACGCCTATGCTCTAGGTGCTCGGCACCCTCAGTAAGTTCTTTCTGTGACCGGCCATCGAGTCGATGACACTACTTAGTGGTGAAACTATGAGACTGGTGATTCCTGATTGTGAACTCAGTGTTGTGGTTTGCTGTTGTGGAGGTTGGCTATGTTTTATCTTCTATACTAATACATTTCTATGCTCTAGAGATGATACTGGTACTCTATTTGGCTTGCTCTTCACTTATTTGTGTGTGGCATCAATGTGTTTACTTCTGCTGTTATCTGAATATGCTAGAGTTGCTCTTTGCTGAATCCTCTAAGTTGATTCCTAGTATAAGCTAGGAAGATTATATGAACTTATTCATAAGTGAGATTAAGGTTTTATTTGATAAGGTCATATATTGTATGGTTCCATGATGAAAAGTAAGGTGGATTATTGTATTGCCAATGATGTGGGAAAACTGAACTAAAGTTGTGATGCTTGTTACTGGGCTTGATATATCTAGCTCCCGAATGTGCTTAATTCTAGAATTTACAGTTATGTTCTATACTGACCAACTGGTTTAGTATAGGTTGAGGTTGATCATGCTCTATCCTAGATTGACAGTTAGCAATTTTCTAACTGATTCCTGGTTAGAATGCTTAAGAAAATAATGTGTTCTCTATATTGGTTAGTGTTTCTAGATGAAATGCTATATCATCTATGGCTGGTCCATGTGGCAGTGATACTTTTAGTATGATTCCTAATGCTTATATTTAGGAAAATGATTTAAATGCTTAATAAGTGAGGAAGTGACCAATTATGTATACTATCAACATGATAGTCAGATAGTTATAAATGATTCTTAGGATTTGGCTAGGGAGATGATTTTCTTTCATTTGGGCTGGTGCAATTATCTCTTTTAGCAAGGCTTATGCTTAATAGCTACCACCGTGGTGCCTCCCTTGGAGTGTGCATATTGGTTTTTCTATTTTCATGAACTGCTGTGAGCTTGATTGACTAAAACTTGATAAGATCCTATACTTGGCCTATGATGCAAAGGCTGAGGCCAAACTCTAAATAAGAACAGAGATTATAATGTAGCTTTCTAATTCTCTATGAGGAATATACATAGCATCTCTATGTAGATCTAAGAGAATAACCTCCTCCAATCCTCCTAGATGATCATCTAGTTGAAGGGTATAGGAGTGGATTTGATGTGTGTTGGTCTCTTTATTTTCCCAAGATGCTGATGCAAAAGAGAATACATATGCTGAAAATATTGTAAAGTTCTACCTTCTACAAAAATATGATTGTTGATCTTGTTCTGCTACTAATGTAAGCTTCCATGCATCCTGACCTGGAAATCCTTCTCCTCCTTATTCCTTGTTGGATCTACTTTTAATCCTATCCTGATACTTGATATACTGGCTGGTTCTTCTTTGGACTACTAGTGCTTCTTGCCTCCTCCTACCTTGCAACCATGCTGCCTTTGCTGTGAATCCCTCTATTCCTAGCTCCTGGATGGCTCCAAGGATAAACCAGAGTTGGTTGAGGGTGAGGTATAACACTCTGATGGTAACTTTGTGTGGATGTGCTGTGGAGTGTGGCCAGGTACTTGTTGGCTACGGCTGTTTCCTTCTTATCTGGTTTCCTGGTTTGCTGTGGTGTTGACAGCAACTACTTGCATGTTGATGTGCAAACTGCTTGCAAGTGGGACCTGCTGGTGTGGATGAGATCAAGTGAAAACTTGATATTTGTGGAATCTTTATATTATTACTTTAACTGTCATGGTGAAACTTGCCCCTCTCCAGCCTATGATGTTGTACTGAGGCAAAATATACTGATATGAACAGATGCTACTTTCTGGTGAAACTTGCCCCTTTCTAAAATTTAGCTCAATGATGAATTGTTAACAGTGCAACTCACTTTTCACTTCTGAGAGCAAACTAACCAGCTAATAGTTCTTTTATTTTGTTTTTGTTTTGTTTTGTTTTCAGGAAATGAAGATCAAGAAGAAAATACCAGATGATGTAGGGATAAAAGAACAGTAGTTTAGGAATTTATTAGTATCAAATCTTGTAATTTATTTTTTGTTTAATATATTGTGAAAACATTGTATTATTGTATTAAATTCAATAAAGTTTACTTATTTCCTTTTTTATTTATTTTACAATTCTGTTGTAAGGACAATGTCATATAAATTGTTGTAATAAAGAATGTTGTTATTTATTCCAATTGTAATTCTTTTTTCCTACTTATTTGTTTTCTAATTGTAAAGACAATGTCTTATATAAAGAATTCTTTTATTTATCTATTGTAAAATAATACTATATATGCATATATATTTATATTAATAAAGAATCCTTGTTATATTATTTATGTAATCATTTTATTTCAAGTTATTAAAATATTTCTAATTTCCATTTGTGTATCTTATAAATTCATTTGAATTTCATAATTGAAATTCAAATACATATTTGAACAAATTTCCTCTCGAATCAAAGAATTCTACAAAGGTCATGTCAAAATCTATAGCACTTGCACCGAAGTTTCCGTTAGTACAAGAGAGATCCCGATCCCTCTGTATCTCTTTTAGTTTTGCGCAAAAAATTCCCGGATTTTCTTATGCATGAATGCAATGCACAAACCTGCGTCTTCTCTATTTCTAGGTGCTAATCCTGGGATGTTACAAACACGGTGGAGTGTGATGTGGTTCCCATGACGGTTTGCCATATGTTGCTAGGTAGGCCGTGGCAATATGAAAGCGTGATTTGCATAATGGTCACACAAACGCTTATACCTTCAAATGGCTTGACAAGACTTGTGTTTTGCAACCAATGACTCCTAGCCAAATAATCGCGGACAATGCAAAGGCTTTAGCGAGGGCGCAAAGCACAACACCATCTTGTGAGAAGAGCGGTGAGCGAGAGTGATGACCCATAAGTGTAGGGGATCATAATAGTCTTCGCGGGTAGTATTACCCAATTTATTGATTCGACACAAAGGGGAGCCAAAGAATACTTGCAAGCCTTAACAACTGAGTTGGATTCATTGCACTGAAATAGTTCTTGCTCACGAAGTTTATCAAGAGCAGTTTGTAGTAGCAACAAAGCAGCAGCAGATAAAGAATAGTGAAACAAAGAGTAAATAGTAACAATTGTAATGAGGGATTCGAAAGTGAGAGGCATAGGATGGATGAACGGGCGTTGCATGGACGAGTCTAAACATGTAACTTCAAAGAACTAGGGCATTGCAGATAAATAATAACAAGTATCCAAGTACTAAACAATCCTAGGCATGTGCTCCATATATAGTCATACGTGCTAGCAATGAGAACTTGCACAACATCTTCTGTCCAGCCAGCCCGTGGCAGCGGGGCCTCTAGGTCACTACTGGCAATTAAGGTGCTCCTTTTAATAGAGCACCGGAGCAAAGCATTAACACTCCATGAACACATGTGATCCTCACACCACAACCATCCCCTCCGGTTGTCCCAATTATTGTCACTTTGGGGCCTTTGGATCCGGACAATGATATGTGTACACAACTTGCAGATAAGATCATAAACAATACTATCATAATGATTCAATAATAAGTTCAGATCTAAGATCATGGCACTCGGGCCCTAGTGACAAGCATTAAGCACAACAAGTTGCACCAAAGTCAAATAGCACTAATAGAGATACTAGGCACTATGCCCCTAACATATCTTATTCAATTACATGATAGAACCCATCCAATCCCTACCATCCCCAAGCCTACAGCGGGGGATTACTCACTCATGGATGAGGTAAACATCGGTGGTTGATGGAGATGCGTTGGTGATGACGATGGTGATGATCCTCTCCAAATTCCTCGTCCCGACAGGATGCCAGAACGGAGTTTCTGGATCCGAATCTTGGTTTCTGGTGGCGGCAGCGGAGCGGAACTCTTTTTGAAAAACTATCGAACCCCCTCTGTTTTTAGGTCAGAAGGCAACTTATAGGTGCTGAGGGAGTCTGAGGAGCTGCCTGGGGTGGCCAGACCTCCCCCAGGCACGGGGTTAGTGTGCCTGCACCTGGGGTGGGTTTGCCCCCCCCCCCCCAGGCCTCCCCTCTGTCTCCCCTTCTGGCTCCGTGGATCTTCTGGTGAAATATAATTTTTGGCATATTTTATGGGATTTTTCCAGATAGTTCATTTTCTGCACAAAAACAAGATACCAAGGTAATTCTACTGAAAACAACGTCAGTCCGTGTTAGTTGTATCCAAATCACACAAGTTTAGAGGAGAAACAATAGCATAGTGTTCGAGAAAGTAGATACGTTTTGGACGTATGAGAGAGAACCACACTATAGTGAGTGAGAGCCACAAGCCAAACTCGAGTGGAAAAACTAAGAGTGTTCTTCTTGCCACCAAAAGTGAGATGAGAGGAGTGCGGAACAACCCATCCATCTTGCACTATGCCCTTATATGCAAGAGACTAGCGCAAGGAACTAATGACTTGACAAATGTTCCTCCTTCTTTGATGACTATTTTGTAGGAATTCCAAGATGTGTTCCTCGAAGAGCTTTCTCATGGACTACCCCCTCTTCGTGGAATCGAGCACCACATCGACCTCATACCTGGCACACCCCTTACAAACCGCACCACGTACAGCACGAACCCGAAAGAGACAATGGAGATAGAACGACAAATCAACCAACTCGTCTCCAAAGGTTTGATCCAAGTAAGCATTAGCCCAAGTGTGATACCCGTGATTCTAGTCCCAAAGACGGATGATACGATGTGGTTATGCATGGACTAACGTCCAATCAATGCTATCACTGTGCGTTATCGACATCCTATACCACGTTTTGATGACATAGTTGATGAGTTGTGTGCAGCCACTATATTTTCGAAAATTGACCTTCGTAGTGGTTACCATCAAATACGCATGGCTGAGGGTAATGAGTGTAAAACCGCCTTCAAGACCAAACTTGGTCTCTATGAATGGTTGGTTATGCCTTTTGGCTTATCTAATGCCCCATCTACCTTCATGCGCCTTATGAACCATATTTTGAGATCTCTCATTAGGAAGAGTGTCGTTGTTTACTTTGATGATATTCTTGTCTATAGCAAGTCACTAGAGGAGCATGTTACTCATGTAAAGGAGGTTCTCCAAATCCTTCATCATGAAAAGCTTTATGCTAATCTCCCAAAGTGCACTTTTGCCAAAGATAAACTGATTTTCCTCGGTTTTGTTGTGTCTTCTAATAACATTGAAGTTGATGTCTGAAAAGTTAAGGACATACGAGATTGGCACGTCCCTACCAATGTTAGTGAACTTCATAGTTTTCATGGGTTGTCCGGTTTCTACCGTCGCTTTGTGAAAGACTTTTCTACCATTGCTTGCCCTCTCAACGAGTTGACCAAGAAAAATGTCACATTCGTTTGGGGCAAAGCACAACAAAAGGCATTTGATGAGCTCAAAAAGAGGCTCACCTAAGCACCACTCCTTGCTTTACCGAATTTCACAAAAACTTTCGAGATTGAATGTGACGCTAGTGGTATTGGCATTGGAGGCGTCCTTATGCAAAATGGGCGTCCTATTGCATACCATAGTGAGAAACTTGATGGCGCACGCCTTAACTACCCGATTTATGACAAAGAGCTTTTTGCATTAGTTCGTGTCCTTCAAGTGTGGCAATACTACCTTTGGCCCAAAGAATTTATCATACACTCCGACCATGAGTCATTGAAATATCTTAAGGGTCAAGCTAATTTGAGTAAATGGCACGCCAAGTGGGTTGAGTTCATGGAGTCTTTTCCTTACATTGTCAAGTACAAGAAAGGCAAAGAAAATGTGGTGGCAGACGCCTTGTCCCGCAAAAATACGAGCCTTCTTACGCGCCTCGAAGTAAATGTCTTGGGACTTGATAGCATCAAATCTTTGTACTCTTCCGATCCATTCTTCAGATCAATTTTCACTAAGTGTTCAATAGACAAAGGGGTTGATGATTTCTATTTGCATAAGGGTTTTCTATTCAAACAAAACAAGCTTTGCATTCCGAAGTCGTCTCTCCAAATTTTGCTTCTTCAAGAGTCCCATGGTGGAGGCCTTATGGGTCATTTTGGCTGTGACAAGATATATGACATGCTCTCCACGCACTACTATTGGCCCAAGATGAAATGCGACGTGGAACGCCACGTACAACGATGCACTACTTGTGTCCAAGCTAAGTCTAAGTCTAACCCTTTTGGTCTTTATATGCCATTGCCTATTCCTCATGCACCTTGGTCGGACATTAGCATGGACTTTGTGTTAGGTTTACCTAGGTCTAAACATGGTCATGATTCTATATTTGTGGTAGTGGATCGTTTTTCCAAAATGGCACACTTCATTCCGTGCCATAAGACCGATGATGCTTCACATGTGGCAAATTTGTTTTTCAGGGAAATAATACGTCTTCGCGGTGTACCAAGAACAATCGTTTGCGACCACGACGTCAAATTCATGAGCTAATTTTGGAAGACACTCATGGACAAGCTCGGAATCAAGATGCTATTCTCGTCCGCATCACATCCCCAAACTGATGGACAAACCGAGGTCGTCAACTGAAGCCTCGGAACACTACTCCGCGTGTTGATCAAGAAGAACCTTAAGGATTGGGAGGAATGCATTCCCCACGCGGAGTTCGCCTACAACCACGCCAAACACTCCACCACCATGAAGAGCCTGTTCATGATCGTCTATGGATTCGAGCCTCTCACCGCACTCGACATCCTACCTCTTCCTCTACATGATCGCACCAACATGGACGTCGACAAGCGTGCCCAAGAAATGAAGAAACTCCATGAATAAACAAGATCTACGATCGAGCAACCAATCCTTCGCCAAGCATCAAGGCTAAACAAGAACAAGAAGGAGTTAATCTTCGAAGAAGGTGATCTTGTGTGGATACACTTGAGCAAAGACCGTTTTCCCAATGATCGTGACTCCAAGCTCAAACCAAGGGGAGATGGCCCTTTCAAGATCCTTAAAAGGATCAACAACAATGTGTACGTCATCGACATACCAACCTCCAAGTACCTAGTGAGCAATACGTTCAACATCAAGTACCTATCACCGTACCATGGAGAGAATCAAGATGTCAACCATGAAGAGTCGAGGACGACTCTTTCCCAAGGGGGGAGCTGATGCATCCCGTCCTACGGACGCCCCTCCATCTACACCACCTAATCCCCCAAGTGGACCAATGACTCGCGCCCGAGCCAAGCTCTTACAAGCTAAGGTTAACTCGCTCCTTTCCTCGTGTGACTTTGATATGCCTTTGGATGGCTTGCTACTTCATGCAACTACACTATGTATCCTCAACTATGAAGCACCAGTACCTCGCCAAGCCACCAAGGAAAAAGAACCAGGAGAAGTCGCTGATGGAGCTCACCACACCGGAGTCTCCGGACCGACCCCCGGTCCGACCCCAGGAACCGACCCGGGGACAGTCTGTATGCCACTTCGAAGACGGGTCCGGAGATTGACCGGAGTCTCCGGACCCTACACCGGAGTCTCCGGCCTGCACGACAACTGGCATGTTAAGGCCTTTTGGGCCTGGCCCATGTAACCCCCAGATTCGCCCCAAGTTCCAGTTTTATCTCCAAATTACCCCTGTTTATATGGCTGGCCTATATATAGCCCCACCCCTCTATTGTAAACCCTAGACTTGGATAATTGTAATTGAAGACACCCCTAGAGGATCTATCAATTGTTAGTCAATGCTCCTTGACAAGGAGCACCAATTATCCCCCTCCTCTTGGATTTTGCCTCGTGCGTTCAAGTTGTACAAGTCCTTGGAGTTCGGTGTTCGTCTCCAAGTAGTCAAGATCTCATCAAGCCTCTCACCCCTGTTGTTTGCTGTGGGAGAGTGTCTTGCCCAACGTCGATCCTAGGGATTGTGTTGGACTGGTTGCCACCGGCGTGAGCTATCGGCTTGTATCGTGTTTTCGTGTGTTTGTTCATCGAGTTCTTCGCGTGTGAGTTCGTGGATTTCATCCCTCTCCTCATCCCTCTCACTCCCCCCTCGATTTCCATGGGATTTGTAAAAGATCGGGCCGCCCCAAGGGGTCACCCCTAACATATTGGTATCAAGAGCAAGGTTGATCACGAATTTATCCTCAATTTTTTCGATATCCGGACCTATTTTCGGCGTCCGGATCGGCGTCCTGGGTAGCCGAGTGGAGATGCTCTAAAAACTTAAGAACTAAATTTCTCATGTGCTATCACACCCACTTTCAGTTGTCGTAGGTAGAAGTCAAGAATCACCAAGCCAATTCCTCGTTGCCATGAGGACTCGAACAACCATTACTAGTCGTCAGATCTTTGCTCCAACGACGTTCTCCGTACACTGACTTCTCCATGAAACTGAAGGCATGTTCTACGATGGCGACATATTGTAGAGTTTCGTCTCACTCTCTAAAGCCAAACACTCACAAAAAAACATGGTTTGTGCTCGTCCGAATTCTAACCGATCCGGCAATATTCAGGCATGATTCGCCCAGTGGATGTCGCCAACGGGACCTTTCGAAACTCGACGCTTCAACCAGATCGACGAAGACATGCATTCATGAAGAAGATCGATGCCTTAACGTGGGAGGAACTCTTGAACCACCGCTCTATTAGATCCAAGCCGACAACCCCTTGCCGCCTGCTAGTCTCGACCAGGACCGGCCGGCCCAAACCTCAGCGGTAGGGCATGCGACCCGCGTTGTCCGAAGCCTTCGAAGACGAGCCACCACCACGCTGTCGATGCAGGGCCCGCCGCAAGGTCCCTCGCCAAGCAACATATCCTGGTCGACAGCACAGTACGGTAAGCCCCCCTCTTCACCACAAAAGCGATGCAGATATCTTAGCGTTGCCGCACGTGAGGCGGCGAGAGGGTGATGCGATTTTCTCAAAGTTAGCTTAAACATCACCACGCCTGTGCAGGCATCGTCACCACGCGCGCTCTCGTTCGTCTCTGCGTCAGCTCTTCACCACCACTTTAGATCTTTAATCAAACGTGCAGGGTTCCCAGAATGAGATGCCCGTGTAATACTACCACGTACTATATATAGTACTACAGGTGGAAGGAAAGGATCTTCTGCAGATAACCAATCTTCGCCAAAAGAAAAATATGGGTATATAGCTGACACAATAATTCCTCGGAGAATAATGTGCGTACTTCCGACGATTAACTGAGCGATGGACTGGTGCTTGCTTCGCATATGACTCCAGCTTCTGCCGAGCGGGGCAGGCGATGGCTTTATTACGTGCTCATCTAATCGGGTGATGATTACCGTTAACAGACTGGAGAAATTCTTTATTTGCAAGGAACAGACCGTAGGGTACTGGTATTAGTACGATCGGGAATAAATCAGGCTGCCGCGGCGCCACGCATGCTGATGCTGGGGTTGGGCAGACGATTTTTTTAATAAAGGGCCTTTTATTAATAACTAGTACAAAACCCGTGCGTTCCTACGGATTAAAAAATAAAACGAACAATGTTTCGTATGTTTAAACACTTGTATAGATGATTTGTGTTGAGTTTACCTTCGTCAAACCAGCGGTACTTCTCACTGTAACCGAATGAGTAACAAAATTTCAGTTTAGTATATTGGAATCGTAACGAAGATGATTCAGACACAAAGCACAAGTAACATGAATGCAATCAATCTGGAGTCTATTCCAACACCTTGGATTTTTTTGCAGACATCCCCCGCTGCTCTTTCTTCCTCACTTGCAGGCCTCTACATTATCCTATCTTCATCTCTCACGCTCAGGCCATAGACACACCCACGCGAGTCCCCAGCGACACACCCGCCGCCTCACATCTGCGGCCCTGACCAAGCTGCTTTTGTTTGCTGTCCCGGTTGCGCCCCTCAACATCTCCTCCGCCGCCTCTATAGCAGCACATAGACGACGGCGCATACGTCCTCGACGCCCATGCCCATGCCCGTGTCCTTGCTGGCTGCCCCCTTCCTCGCCACCATGGCCTGACCCCTTTTGCTTGACGCACGCAAACCATGCTGCTCGCCCCGCACCGGCAGCCAACCCCGAACACTCCTGCCACGAGCTTCCTTCTCCCTTGACGCAGCTCCGCCATGGAGGCCGGATCTTACCCGAAACTGCCACCATATGCCTACAAGGTCGAGTGACCATCGCCCCTTGATTCAGACACATCTCTGTGGGCTCCATTGACACTGGTCTTGGTCGTCATGCCTCAACTAGTCCATCATTCCGCCTTTATCTCATCATGTTCTTTTGATTAGCTCGCTGATTTCAGGCAACCTACAAAACTATATAAACAGGGTGGAACTCGTTGTAAAGCAGCAAGGTGGTATTATTCAAATCGGCTATTTGCTTCGACGACGGATGAATAGATTTATGGGGTTTCCAGAGTCATGAACGCCGGAGCCAATTGGGCCGTAGATATTTGTCAATCGTATTGTACAGGTACGGACAAGGCCTACTAATTTGATTCTCTCCTTAGGCGGGCGGGCTACTCATCGGTGGCTTGGTGCTAATAAGTGGCTTGGTAGGAGGGCAAATCGGTCCAAAAAAATGTTAGACCGGGAGAAACACTTCGTGCTTTATTATTAGGTATAGATATAGAAAGGTTTAAACATTATATTTGGTCCTGCATAGCTAAGATACACATAGCCGATAAAGTTCACAGATCTAAGCATAAAAAAATCTAGCGGATTACATGTCATATTAAGAAAATGTAAAAAACACTTAAGATGCTGAAGGAGGACCGATCCGTGGATTATGTTGTCATCCATGGCGGATAAACAGATCCCACGCCGTATCCTTTAGACGCGTACACATCTCCGTAAAAAGGTCGTAATACTCCGCACGATATAGGACTGACCAAGAACGCAGGATGTTGGTACATCGATAGATAACCTGTAGAAAAGAATAATTCACATCATTAAAAACTTTATTATTTCTATATAGCCATAGCAACCATATAATGGCAATCGCTCCAACCCGAAAGATTAGCTTATACCTGTGATCTATACCATGTAACCAATTTCATAAAATTTTGGCAATACTACGTGGTGGATACAAGCTTGAAGCAGCTTGGGTAACTAACCATATAGACCTAGCAAAATTGCATTGGGAAACAGGTGTTTGATTGTCTCGTTATAATGACAAAACACACACATAGGAATTCAATGCCAATTTCGCTTAATAAGATTATCTTTAGTAAAGATAATCCATCGACTAAGGTACCATGCAAAAAAATTTGTTTTTTAGAGGTATCTTCTTCTTTTAAATCATCCTATTATCTAAAATTGGAAAGACTGGCTGGACTAAAGCATTGTGTAAGAAACTAAGGGAGAATGAACCATTCTCACTCAAGTTCCCGTCGCCCCTTTGGATCGTGCTAGTGTTTGTACTCGTCGCTAGGTGGTCCAATGACCTACTTGTAATTTTTATTACTTTTAGAACTCTTTGTACTGCTATTGATGATTATTAATAAATCAGTGGAATTTCGCAAAAAAAAGTTTCGAGAAATCTGTCTGGTCCAGTTGACAGTTGTACATTAGCTAAACAATATAGCAATGCGATCAGTTGGGAGGGAGATTGTTGGATCATCAAGCTCTTGGACTAATTGGATCTGATCTGATCTGCGGGTACCACTTGCCCTGTCTGCATCTCGCATGTAGTACAGCAGAGTACTCCGCCCTTTTTTCTTCAGTTATTAAAGAACAAGCAGCAAGTTGCTGGGCGACCGCTGCCCCTGCAGTACATCTACTTTGGTAGGCGCAACGTAAAGGCTTAGAGAATCAAATTCGAAACCGATTACAGCTGGCTACGCTACCTTCTTGGGGGAATATGAGAACGGAAATGGCGGCGTCGTGGTCGATCTCAGTGCAACTAACTTGCACGGCGGCTTTGATTATGTTTGATAGGTTAAGAACTGTGTTGAGTTTTGGTTAGTGGCGGGAGACGGGGACGGTGGTGCAGAGTAGTTGGATGGATGGAAGGCGTAGATCGTGCTTGCCAAAGTTTGATCTCTTTTGTTGATTAACTTGCACAACAAACGTTACAACGTACCACGAGTGATATGGTGCATTCTTCAGGGCATAGTAGAAATGTTCTTGCTAGAACATAGGTGGGTCTGGGAGTAATAATTTCTAGTTTGGATAGCTTCTATAAGGAGCCGGCTTCCCAAACAAGACTTGCACTAGTAGACCAACACATTAGTGGTACTAGTGATTCTACTAGTAATAGACTTGCAGGGAAAGGAAATGTTCTTGGTAAGCACGGCGTGATCTAGCAAGTGCCAGCACGATGTCATCGATGCAGGAAGCATGAAAGTGCTAGAACCCGCTGCCCAGCCTAACAGAACAGCATGAAAGTGCTGGACCCGCTGCCTAGCTACCACGTCAGCGAAGTGGGGGAGTTGCGGTACACCTGTGCTGTGCATGTCAGTGTGGTGTGAGCTGGAAAGGACTGGGGACAGGTGGAGCCGGCCGCGCGAGACGACGTGGCGGCCATCGAGCAAGCAGCAACCTCGGTCGAACGACGATCATCCGCCCATGCCGGTATGTCGTCGGCAGGTCGGCGTGGTCCAGCTGCAGCTCAACTGTTGAGCTCGATGGCTGAAGATGGGCACGCGCGCGTACGTGGTGGTGGAGTACGCGAGACGGCGAGAGGTCCGCGCTGGAGTTTCACGTGCGCATGCCTACGCAACGTCAACGGCGGCGACTCGATCGGGAGAACGCACGCACGCACCATTGTAGTACGCCATAAAAAGGCGCGCCGGTCAGATCCGAGAGCTTGTGGCTTCCTACGCAAGAATTGCACTACTACGTACGGTGATTAGTGAGCTTGCAAGACAAGGAAATTAATGAGCTTGATGAGCACGGCACGAGGTAATAACAGAAAGAGAAGCGCTAGCTGGGCTATTACGCGGCCACGTCAGTGGAGAATCGCGCTACACCGCCTGTAGGGCTGCGAGCTGGAAAGAGGTGGTGGCGGGCACGCGAGACGTGGCCGCAACCAACCTAGCTCCGTCGATGCACCACCCATGCCAGGATGTCGTCGCATGCATGCCAGCCTCATTTTCAACTTCTTGCATGGGGTTGACGCGCGCAATCGTGCATGGTGGTTGACGGACGGGCACGCACGACAGAGGGTGCACGTGCATGCGTGCGGGGCGGCTCCCGCATATGTCAACGACAATACCCTGGACCCTGCCCTGGACACGGTCGTGTACCTAGCCGTCGCCCTCGTCCCGCGTCGCCCCCCGCGCGGACGACGGGACGATCTCCAGCCGCCGCCGCCGGCCAGCCCCAATCCCTCTCCCTCCTCCTCCCCGCCATGGCGGGCGGCCTGCTCGGTACGGGGCACGTCGGCGCGGCTTCTGCTGCGCGGAGATCTTGCGCCGGAGTGTGGACGGCGGTTGTCCCCGACGGCGGTGGTGATGGCCTGAGCTCTGCTATGGTTTTGGGAGACGTCGTCGGGATGGCAGAGGCGACATCACGTAAGAATAAGGGTGCTGGAGCTCGATCCCCATCTCGGCAAGGCCACTTGTGGCGGCGCCGACGAGCTGCTGGCCTGGTATCCTCTTAGATATATGGATCTGGGGAGGGTGGTCTCTCCGGACGCGGTCGGTTTTCGACTCTGCCGTGGAGCTTCGGGAGTCGGAGGGCTATTGTTGCTGTTGTCTTCCCCTCGGCCGGCCGTGGTGGCGAGGGAGTGGAAGGGGATGGTACAAACGCCTTCCTTGTTAGGGTCTTGTATGGTCTTTTTTTGAGATGCGGCTGTCGCGTCTTGAAGCTTCTTCTGGCCAGCCATGGTGACGAGGGGAGGAGGCGGCTCGACGTGGCGTCGATGGTTGGGACCTTCTGCTCGGGGATCTTGGATTGGAGGTACTTCCTGGTCTTCACCATCTCCTGCCTGCCCGATGATCTGGAAAAGTCTCAGCTATTACTCTTCAGGGTGGGCACTCCTGCGGTGTTCAAAGCCTAATGTGGCGAAGGTGGCGGCGGTGATTCGATGGTGGCTGAATATGTTCTGCTTCTGGATCCGTCCCGATAATTGGGTGGTGACGATGAGGACGATGGGCTTGATCGCGATTTGGAAGTACCGTGTGTGGTCGTCTGGGTCCATGTTGTATTTTCCTTTTTTTTTTGGATTCGTTTATAATCGGTTTCGCTATTGCTGAAATTCCATTGGTTGTTATTAAGAAAAAAGACAATACCCTGGACTCGATCCCGCTCGCTTCTTTTTTATTTGACGGACAGAATTGGACCCCACTTGATTTGAGCCTCTGACTCCAAGGGTAGCGTCCTCGCAATAGTAAACTTGTTTGTGTGAACCGAGGCATAAATTTTGTCTTTGATTAGTGAAAGTTTAAATTGCACGTGTTAGAGTATACGACTTGGTTACGTTATATTAGGTAGTTTTATATTATAATCCAATTATATCTTAATAATCTTCTTGTCTCCCAAGTCTTTTAATACTATATAAACAGTCTAAGGACTCTGTAATCATCTGTTGCAATATCAATACAATCAATACTTCTGCAATCTTTCATGGTATCAGAGCGGTTCGCTCCGTCTAGGGTTTAGCCACCTCTTTCGCCGCGCCGCCCCCGGGGAGATTATTCTCCATCGGGGGCCATGTAATAGTAGATTATATCTTACTTCGCCAAAATTTTCTCGTCGGTCGCTTGACTGGCGTTTCTTCTTCTTTCGCCGATCATAGATCAGATTGCGTCGTCCACAGCCGCATGTCATCATGCGCCTCTACTTCAACCTCGGCGTCGACGCATCTCCGGCTACATCGTCGTCGACCACACCGGATCGTCTTCCAAAACATCAACCGGCAGGGAGGAGCCAGTTTCTCACCTTGAGGGGGGGAAAATATGTTGGAATTATGCCTAGAGGCAATAATAAAGCTGTTATTATTATAATTCTTGTTCATGATAATGTTTATATTCCATGCTAGAATTGTATTAAGCGGAAACTTTAATACTTGTGTGGTTTGTGAACAACACCGTGTCCCTAGTACGCCTCTATGGACTAGCTCATTGATCAATGATGGTTAAGGTTTCCTAACCATAGACATGAGTTGTCAATTGATGATGAGATCATATCATTGGAGAATGATATGATGGATAGACCCAAACTAAGCGAAGCAATTAGATCGTATCATCGTGTTCATCTTTGCGAAGCTTTTCCTATGTCAAATATTGTATTCCTTAGACCATGAGATAATACAACTCCCTGGTATCGGAAGAAAGCTTTGAGGTCATCAAACGTCATCCTATGAGAGGGTGATCATAAAGGTGTCTCTCAGGTGATCGGAAAGTATCTGTTGGGTTGTATGTATCGAGATGGGATTTGTCCCTCCCAAGTCGGAGAGATATACTTCGGGCCCACTCGGTAATCGATATCAACACCGCTTGCAAGCATGTGGTTAAGGAGTTAATCACAAAGTGATATCGGATTACGGAACGAGTAAAGTACTTGTTGTGAATGAGATTGAACTAGGTATGACGGTACGACGATCAAATATCGGGCAAGTAAAATATCGCGAGACGAAGGGAATATATATATGGGATTAATTGAATCCTGGCATCGTGGTTCATCCGATATGATCATCGATGAATGTGTGGGAGTCAATATGGGTTACCAGACCCTGCTGTTGATTATTGATAGAAGATCATGTCTGCATATTCTCGAACCCTAGGTCACACTTAACGTGTCTCGACGCTAGGATAGATTGGATAATTGGTTTATGAGTTTTGTTGAGTCTCGGATGGGATCCGGGACATCACGAGAGGTTCCGGAGTGGTCCGAGAATAAGATTCATATAAGGCGGTGCAGTTAATTGTTCGGATTAATCAAGATTGTTTAGGAAGCTTTTAGAACCTTCGGAAGGGGACCAACGTGGCCCCACCTTCCGGGAGGGCATGGGCCTACGAGGAGTGCCACCGCATTGGGCCAGGGCACAAGGCCCCATAGGGCCCAGCCCTAGAGGTTTAAAGGCTAGAGAATCAAATTCAAGCCGATTACTGTGGATACGCCACGTGTCGCTGTGCCCTCCTCTCTGTATTCCCTCCTCCTCCCCCTGAGATTCGGCCCACTCCCGGGCCAATCTGAGGCTCCTCTCGACGGCGATGCCGCTCGGAGAAAGATAAGGAGAGGCGCCGGCTCCAGTAGCCTAGGTCTTAGGATTAGATTTGGTAGATGTTGTCCCCTTGTGGCGATTTGGAGTAGGACACCAGATCTCATCGGCCGGATCTGGCGCGTCCGATGCTCCTCCTCCCTCGAGACGCCGCTCCGGTGGCAAGATCGGAGCCTGAAGCTCGGCATCTCCAAGAATAAGGCCGCCTTCCCCTTTCTCTGGAGGTCCTCCGATCTGGCGCTCCTCCACGACGCCAGGCGGTCGCCGACGACGCCGTCCGTCGAGTTTCCATGGTGGGATCTGGGCGGCGACGGTGAACCCGGTGAGGCCTTCTTCAATAAGCGGACCGTGGTTGCTTCGGCTCGTCAACATCGCCATCCTCTATGCTTGCTTCCCCAAGTCCGTGGCAGGTTCTTCGGGTCTGACGGTGAGCCGCTTCCTACTGTGTGGTGTTGGCGTGTTTCTTCTGCTCTGGCTCTGCCTTCCTCTCTGTCTTTCTACTTCTCCTCGAGCTCCATGGTGGGGATAGGAGAAGTTGTTCATAGAGACGAGGCTCGGCTAGGGTGGATTTAGGGTCAAAGAACCTTTTCATCTGGGAGCTCATCCTCTGCGTCCAAGATGGCGCCAGAATCTTTAGCCAAGATGGCATCAGTCATGTCGGTATGCTCCGACAATCCCTTAACCTCCATTGGGAGGCCCTCTTCGAGCTCAGGTGCTGGGAGCTTTACCGGGCCGAAGACAAGTGGTAGTGTCCCCGTCTTCGTCCATGGTTGCAGCACGCTGGTCTCTCTGCTCCACAGTGGGGAAGAGGAAGGGCTAAAGTCTAATTCCCAATCTTTTAGCAAGGTCCTTTCTATAAATACCAGGGATCCATGTGTTATTTTCTTATTCTATGGGATCCTTTGTAATAATTGTGTACCTCCACTGCTACATTAATGAAAGGTTCTAGCCCCTTCTGGGGCACTCCGCGCTTAAAAAGAAAAAAACTGGATACGCTACGTTCTCGTTCAGGGGAGGAATATGGACGGAAATGGCGGCGCCGTGGTCGATCTCAGTGCACTACTAACTTGCACGGTGGCTTTGATTATGTTTTCCAGGTTAAGAACTGTGCTAAGCTTTGGTTAGTGGCGCGAGACGGGAACGGTAGTGCAGAGTAGTTGGATGTGAGGTCAGATCGTGTGATTAGTAGCTATTTGGCTAATTAATTTGCACAGCGGACGTGACAATGTAGCAGGAATGGTTGGTGTATTCTTCACGGTGTAAGAATACTCTTGCTACAACAGAGGTGGTCGATCCGCGGTAATAATTTCTAGCTTCTCTACGGCAGATTCAGCAGTTTGGGTAGCTTCTTCAAGAAACTGGCTGGCTTCCCACGAAAGACTTGCACTAGTAGATCGACACACTAGCAGTGGTAGTAATTCTACTCCAGTAATAGACTTGCAGCAGGAGAAGGAAATGTTCTTGGTAAGCACGGCGCGATGGAGCAGGGTGCATGCCAGCACGATGTCATCTAGCCAGCCAAAGAAAAGCCCAACAAACACAGCATGAAGTGCTGGGCCCAACAAAACGTCAGCGAAGTGGGGTAGTTGCCGTACACCTGTGCATGTCAGTGTGGTGTGAGCTGGAAAAGGTGGGGGACAGGTGGAGGGGGCTGCGCGAGACGTGGCGGCCATCGAGCAAGCAACCTCGGTCGAACGATCATCCGCCCATGCCAGGATGTCATCGGCAGGTCGGCGTGGTCCGGTTGTTGCAGCTGCAGTTGAGCTCGATCGCCGGAGATAGGCACGCGCGCGCGGTGGTGCACTACGTAGTACCTAGGAGTACGCGAGAGGTCGCTGGGGTTTCACGTGCGCATGCGCGCGACGGCGGCGGCGCCGTCAACCGGACGCACCATATTCTCGGACTGTATTCTTATCGTACTTACAAGTTACATGCACGCGTCACCATATTCGGAGTAAGTTTCTGGAGTCCTAAAAAGGTGTGCAGACCAGACTAGCACTACGTACGGTGTGATTAGTGAACTTGCGATACGAGCAAGTACAATACGAGCAAGTATAATAAGGCTTAGTCAGCAGACTATAAACATTAAAATACTGTACATTTGCTAGTTGGATGAGAGAGGGAAGGAGAGAGAAGCGGGTAACCGGTGCAAGACGCGTCTTTCACAGTCTACGTGAGATATGAAGTGGGTCATATATAGATAAAGTAATATATTTATGTATCTATCTATTATACTTGTTGGCTATACGATCGGCCCTCCACTTCCCGGCGTGAGATACCCCCGAACCGGCTATGGAGGTAGTCATTATCCCAAGGTCGGCGGAGATCGCTGCGGCAGAGGACGCGCTCCGTTGGGCCCTCGTGGCTTTTGTCTCAGGCCAGAGGTCCAACGTTACCTTGATTGAGGCCGGGCGGCGGTGGTGGCGCAGGTGCCGCGGGCAGAAGACAATTTCACTATGCATAGTTCGTGGCCGACGGATTTCCTGTTGGTGTGCAGCAGCAGGAGGGTACGTGATGGCCGCCGGAGTGGTGGACGGACGGGGCTTCTCCCTCCGCTTCTCGCCGTGGAACAGGAAGCTGCAGGCAGTACGTTGACCTCTTCGTTTCCGGGCTCACATCGAGCTCACTGGCATACCAGCGCACGCTTGGAACCGCAGCACGGTGGTGGCGTTACTTGGATCGGCTGCTTGGGTCGAGCGTCTCGGTGCAACGACGGCGAACCGGGAAGACTTGGGGCGTTTTCAGGTCATCGTTGGCTTGATAGTATCAATCACCTGCCCCGGGAGAAAGCCTTGCTGATCGAGGAGCCGGAGGACATGATGGAGGAGGACGAGGGCCTTGTTCTCCCTGGCGACGCCCTTGTGCCCCTGGACAAATCCATGTTGCGATATATCGTGAGGATCCGCTTGGTCCGGGCCGAGGACATGATGGCGGGCGAGGATGGGACAGCTCCGGGAGGAGGAGGCGACAACAGCGGGGCGGGCGGTGACAGACGCCGCGGTCGCAGTGGTGGAGTGGGCCACGAAGGCGAGCCAGGGCAAGGGACAGGTACCCGGCCTAGCGCTGGCGGCTCCTTCCGAGGTCCCCGAGACGCACGTGGAGGCGAGGCTCACCGCCGGCGAACGTCCGGTGAGGACTGGGGTGGCAGCCGCCGCGTCGCCATCAATGCCCAGTTGGCAGTTGAGCTCTGGCCGGAGGTTGAAGATGAGGACCACGAGGTGGTAGGCGTGGAGAGAGAGGCCAGTGGGGCCAGCCTGGAACGTTTTCCGTCGCGACATGCATGGGACCCCATCTCTGCGCTTGCTTTTGACCAAAGAGAACTGGCCGTTTCCTTGTCGCCGCGTGAGGCTCCCAGCGATATGGGTGAACAGCAGCAGGGGGTTGGCAACGTGGGTGAGAAACATGGCTTGCTTTTTGGTCATGCATTGGAACCCACTTCCACACCTTTTCCTCAGCTGCAGCTGGAGCGCATGCACGAGAAGGGGGTAGCTGAACCGCTGTGCGCGGCTGTGGACCCGGACGTTGGCTCTCTCGTGTCTGAGCTAGCTCGTTCGGTGGCGCTTGCGCTATTTTCGTCATCTGTTTCCGTGGGCCAGAAGGAAGGCATGGTCGCGGCTGAGGACAACTTTTCAGTGGGGTCTGTGCCGATCCTTAGGGAGACACCCACCGAATCTGTGGACCGTGGTGCCTCTTTTCAATTTGGTTCAGACTGCCAGATGCCTTCGCCGGGTTTGATTTTTTCACCAGACGGCGCATGCTGGACAGTGTCCTCCGATCAGATGGGTTCCCTAAAATCTGTGTTTGACACGTTGGACGTCTTCTCGGTCAGCTTGTCCTCAGTGGACGTGGATTCTACTCAGCGTGCAGCTGTCGATAGCTCTGCACCTGTGGGAGCTCGCGGCCCTGCTGCCTTCCGTGGAGCCTGTAAACAGCCCATCAACACCGTCTTGAGTAGACTGGTAGCCAAGCACGGCCGCAACAAGAGAAAGTACTCAGGGCCGATAAGGAGGAGTGGACGCATTGCCCCGGGCACCCCGATCCGACAGCAGCAGCGCACCCTCATCACCAGGCTGGGGATTGCTAGGGAGGGCGAGGTGATTGGCGACGAGGCGCTGGATGCCTACTTGGACCTGTTCGCAAGGCCCCTACGACAGCAGCACATTGACTTGGTCCTTAGCCTGTTCGGATGGATGCCAGATGCCCTCCCTTTGTTCGATGATGCACCAGTGGAGTGCCTAGTCTGAGTGGTGACTGCCCCATTTCATCCCTTCCCCGCTTTCTCTGTGTTGTAATAATGGATGACCCGGATTTTTCCATTGGGATTTGGAACGCGCGTGGTTTGAACTCCCCGGCTCGCCGCTCAGCCGTCTCACGAGTCTTGTCCCCAACCCGAGCTGCGGTAGTGTGCCTGCAAGAGACCAAGATGGCGGTGATTCCCGACCGCGTGGTGAAGGAGTGCCTTGGCCTCTCTTACGACAAGTTTTTCTTCTTACCATCGACTGGGACCCGCGGAGGGATCCTCCTTGCGTGGCAATCCAGCCTGGTCTCCGTCACCCACCCCCATTACTCCGAAAATGCGATCACTGCTCGCATTTCGACGGGTGTGGATCATAGCTGGTGGTTCACCGGTGTTTACGAACCCCAGAGCGATGTGGACAAGCGTGCTTTCCTCCAAGAGTTGCAGGACATCAGGGACCTACACGCTGGTTCGTGGATAGTTGCCGGCGATTTCAACCTCATCCTCAACCCGGAGGACAAAAACCAAGGAGCCCTTCATCGTCGCATGATGGCCAAGTTCAGGCGGACTCTCTCAACTCTAGAACTCAAGGAGCTCTACCTCAACGGTCGTCGATTCACGTGGACAAATGAACGAGAACGACCCACTTTGGAGAGGTTAGACAGGGTCTTCGCGACAGTGGAGTGGGAGGCACGTTACCCCGACGCTTTCCTCTCGGCTTTGTCCTCGGGACCGTCTGACCACTGCCCCTTGTTGCTATGCCTAGCTCCGGACCTGCAGCGGGGGCGTCGCTTCCAATTCCAATCCTTCTGGCCCAAAGTCGATGGCTTCCTAGAGGTGGTACAGGAAGCGTGGACCTCTCAATAGTGGGAGCCGAACCCCTTCAAGAGACTCGATACGAAATTGTGAGTTGTGGCTAAGAGACTATCCCGCTGGAGCTCCAAATTCATCGGGAATGTTAAGCTTCAGAGCCTTCTAGCCACGGAGTTGATCCTCT
This sequence comes from Avena longiglumis, assembly GCA_030063025.1. Taxonomy (NCBI): domain Eukaryota; kingdom Viridiplantae; phylum Streptophyta; class Magnoliopsida; order Poales; family Poaceae; genus Avena; species Avena longiglumis. The sequence continues at coordinate 88,760,457 of CP125976.1, forward strand.
GCTTCGATGTGGCCATGGAGAGTAGGCAGTTGTCCTCCCAGGAGCGTGGATTGCGGTGCCTCATCAAGAAGAAGCTCCTAGGGCTAGCTTCCCTTGAAAGTACATTGGCACGACAGAGGTCGAGGATCCTCTGGTTACGAGAGGGAGATGTATGCACGCGCTTCTTTCACACGCATGCTAGCCATCGGAGGCGTAAGAACTTCATCAGTCACCTTATGGTGGATAATGTGCGGATCTCGGACCACGTGGAAAAGGCAGAAGCCGTGGATAGTTTTTTCGAGAACCTGCTCGGCGTGGCAGGAGACCGGCCATTCTCCCTGGACTTGGAATTCTTGGGGGTCCAACCGACGGACCTTCAACACATTGACGGGGCCTTCACGGAGGAGGAAGTTTTGGCGGCCATCAAAGGAATGCCGTTGGACAAGTGCCCTGGGCCTGATGGCTTCTCTACCCGCTTCTTCGTTGCTTGCTGGAGCATCATCAAGGAGGATGTTATGGATGCCTTCCACTCACTCTCTAGGCTGGACAGCCGTGGTTTTGGATCGGTGAACAATGCTTTGATTACACTCCTGCCCAAGAAGCCGGGCGCCGAGGAAGTGCGGGACTTCCGACCGATCAGCCTGATTCACGGGATCGCCAAGTGGGTGGCTAAGGTGATCGCCAACCGATTGGCCCCGATTCTACCGCAATTGGTAGGGGTACATCAGAGTGCTTAGGTGTGTGGACGGTGTTTGCACGACAATTTCATGATGGTACAAGGGACTGCCCGAAAGCTGCACACTAGCAAGACTCCAGCGGTGCTGCTCAAGCTGGACATCACCAAAGCCTTTGACACTGTGGACTGGTCTTTCCTGTTGGAAGTGCTAAATAAGCTGGGCTTCGGAGAGCGCCTCCTCGCGTGCATCTGCGCGCTACTCTCCACGGCCTCCACGCGCGTCTTGATGAACGGATGCCCAGGGGCGAAGGTGGCCCATAGGCGTGGACTACGGCAAGGAGACCCACTCTCCGCGCAGCTTTTCATCCTGATCATGGAGATTTTCCACCTGATGGTCATCAAAGCAGAAGAACAGGGGCTGCTCTCACGACTCGCAGCCACAGGCCTCCAACACCGAACATCAATCTATGCGGATGATGTGGTCACACTCCTGAGGCCGTCAGTGGTGGATTTCCAGGTGATCTCCGGGATCATCGGGGACTTTGGGGAGGCGTCCGGTCTCCGAACCAACTTCGAGAAGTGCTCGGCCAACCTGATCAGGTGTTCGGCTGAAGACAGAGACTTGGTGGAGCGGGAGCTGCATTGCCCCATCATGCAGTTTCCCCTTCGTTACCTAGGGCTGCCGCTCTCTCTGCGGAAGCCGTCAGTGGCGCAACTCCAAGTGCTGGTTGAGCTGGTGGCCACCAGGTTGCCATCGTGGAAAGCCTCCATGCTTAACAGAGGGGGTCGGCTCGAACTCGTTAAGACGACTTTGTCCGCCATACCTATTTTCGCCATGATGTCCCTCGACATTCCCATAGAAGTCATCACCGCCATCGAGAAAATCATTCGCGGCTTTCTTTGGAAGGGGAGGAAGGACGTGCACGGCGGGCACTGCTTGGTGGCATGGGACAGGGTGTGCATGCCCAAAGAGCTAGGGGGACTTGGCATCCCCAACCTGCGTCTCATGAACATTGCGTTGAGGGCCAGATGGTTGTGGCTAAAGCGTGTGGAGGTGGACAAGCCATGGCATGACCTTGACATCCGTGTCCCGGAGCTCTCAAGGCGACTCTTTGACGCGGCGACTACCTCGATGCTTGGGGACGGAGCAACTACCTTCTTCTGGACAGACAAATGGCTTCCATGTGGGCGACTCTGCGATGTCGCGCCCAACCTCTTTGTAGCGGTTCCACCGAGGTTAGCCTCCATGCGCCGTGTGCGTGAAGGCCTAGCAGGGGGCTGGTTGCATGACGTCCCTCCGGATCTCAACGCAGGAGCAATCAGGGAGCTCCTCGAAGTGGCGGACCGAGTGGAAGAAATCACCCTCACAGAGGGGACGCAGGACGTCCTCAAGTGGAACTGGGACCCGAGCAACTGCTACACGTCCGATCACGCTACAGGCCCTTTTTTGGGCGAACCCGATGGCGGTGCTCTTAAAATCTGGCGATCCCGAGCCCCGCCATTTGCAAGGTGACACTTTGGTTAGCCGTGAGGCAGATCTTTGGACCGCCGATCTGAGCTGCGTGGCCTTCAACATCCGGCTCGCCTCTTCGTGACCAATGTGGAGAGACCATCGACCATCTTTTCATGGGATGCGTCCTAGCCCTGAAGTTTGGGAAGCCTGCTTGGGCTGGTGGAACAAGAGGCATTGGATGCGAGCATGACTCCCAATTTGTTGCTTGGCTCCAAGATAGGCGGGGTGGCAAGGGACACGAGCGACCTCGGACAAGGATCTCTTTGGTTTGTTGGGCGCTATGGCGCCACAAACGACGTGGTCTTCGATGGGGCGCTCCTTCTTCCGGAGAGGTCATCGGAAAATCACCGCGGAGGCAGACCTGGAGGACAGCAGGGCTTTTCCGCTGTCTTGGGCGGTGGATAGGTGGAGATGCTGCAGTAGTTGCTTAGGTTGCGTGTCTTTGCCTTGCGTGGCGTGGAGTTGCACCTTTGGCACTGTGGCGCGGTGCGTTGTAAACAGCCTCTTGGCCTCCTTCTACGAAACGATCGTCTCCGGGTATTCTTGAAAAAATCTGATTGACTACAAGTGACATGGATATGACTTATATATAGCCATTATACTATCTTTTCTTAACTAAGTAACAATGTAGACATACTCATAGACACCTTGTGAGCATGTGAGGTGGACACAATTAATAAAATAGTACTATCTTAGTATTTAGCTACAAGGAAATGAGCTTGATGAGCACGGCACGAAGCAACAGAAACAGAGAAGCACTGGGGCCCACACACGCAGCCAGGTCAGCGGAGAATCGCGCTACATCCTGTAGGGTTGCGGGCTGGAAAGAGGCGAGGACAGGTGGTGGCGGGCACGCAGAACGTGGCCGCAAGCAACCTCCGTCGAGCCACCACCCATGCCATGCCAGGATGTCGTCGCATGCCCTTGCCAGCCTCATTTTCAACTCCATTCATCGGTTCTTGCATGCGGTTGACGCGTGCAATCGTGCATATGGGTGCTGCAATACTAACATGGTTGGCGGACAGAGCGTGCACGTGCACGCGTGCGGGGCGGCTCGCGCATGTCAACGACAATACCCTGGACTGGATCCTGATTCCGATCGCTTCTTTTTTCTATGATAACCAGAATGGGGGATCCCACTTGAGCCTCTGACTCCATAAAAAGATAGCGTCTCACAGTATAAAAACTTGTTTGTGTGAACCGAGGCATAGATTCTGTCTAACACTCGTCAAAGTTTACATTGTCCTTGCATGAACAACAATTAGCACCTTGTTTCAGCGAAGGGAGGTAGTACTAGGAGGAGGTGTTTTGGCTTGTGGGTGAAAATAAATCTATTAGTATAAAAATACATGACAAGAAAATTTAAGACCAAAAAGTCTGGGAAAAAATATTAGATCCGGACATGGAACGTTTTGTTGATGAAGGCGTCGTTTTTTTTTGTTGCAGGGATTGATGAAGGCAGCGTTGGAACTTGGCATTACAGTATGGCTCCCGAGTGCTGCAGACTCCCGTACCTGGAAAAAATTAAAAAATATATAAAAAGGTTAAATTTTGTTGAACTTTTTTTGAATTCAAAGATGACCAAGTATTGTACTTATATAAAAATATTTTCTAGTGAATTACTTTCATTATATCCTGGGTAAAAAAACAAACTCGAAATGCTCAAAGATTCTTCATATTTTTTTTGTCCTGGAGACTATGCGAATCATTTTCTTTCCAAATATTTTTTGTTGAGTACAAGACCTGATCATCTTTGATTTTAAAAAAAATTCAACTTTTTTTACCCTTTTTTTATTTTTTTTTATTTTTTCAAAGTATGACATTTTCCTTTTTCTACACCGCTGCAGCCTTTAACCGCACGTTTCTTCTTTCTTCTTTCACGTCTCACTCCCAGCACGTGGCCCAGTTCTTTGCTTGCACCAACCGTACGACAACAGTACGGTAAACCCCCATTTCACCACAAAAGCGATGCAGATGTCTTAGCTTTGCCGCACGTGAGGGTGATGTGATTTTCTCAAATTTAACTTAAACATCAGCAAGGTCGGTCGTGCAGGCATCGTCACCACGCTCCCGTTCGTCGTCTCTACTTCAGCTCTTCACCACCACTTTAATCAAACGTTCAGGGTTCCCAGAATGAGATGCCCATGTACTACTAGCACGAGCGCGTAGTACTACAGGTGGAAGCAAAGGATCTTGTGCGTAATCATCCGTAATCCAGTGTGCTTTAAACCGGTGTGGTGAGTGTGCAGCCAGCGGCAAAGCACGCCAGATTTCAGATCCCTACCGCAAAGCCTGCGGCGGCAGGCGCTTTGCATCGCTTTAATAAACCAGATCGAACGCGTGCTTTATTTATTACTATTACAAAAGCTCGTCGTGCAGTAGTGCAAAGGGTTTACTTACTCTGATCTGATGCTGCTTCCTTGCCTCCATGCCAAGCTTTACTTGCTCTGAACGCGTGCGCACGGCCAGATCAGATCCGATTCTTCCGCCCGGTTCAGAGCTTTTCATCTTCCAGTTATACTTCTCAGATCATTCCCTCAGTTGGAATGGAGCGTTATCGGTATCGTGTCCTGACAAAACACAGTGAAGAAGCGCCAAGATGAAGTTCTTCTCGTAACATTCCGACAGAGCAACTTTGTACAAATTAATTAAGGCTTGCAGTTTAAGTACCCTACACTCTACTCCGTGTATTGGCATTGAACCCACTAATATTCCACAACCAAGCACTGAACTTAACGGATACTTCTAGTTCGAAGGTGACAAATCGGCCTGAGAATAATAATTAAGAAAGACGATTTAGAACGAGATCCTGAACAGTCATCCCTAACCTGAATCTAGCGCCACGACGTCTTTACAATGGCACGCGTCACTACCATCCATCGCTATAACGTTATTAACACAGCACCACCAGAGCCACGAGAAATTCATCTGCGCTTGGGCTTCCCTGACCTGGCGCCTTTCTTGGCCTTCCCTTTCCTGGCCTTCTTCGGGGGTTTCGCTTGCCCGTCGCCGTCGTCCTCGCACTTGGGGCACAGCCAGTCACCGTCCGGCGCAGCAGCAGCAGCTTCAGGGCTCGGGTTCCAGCAATCGACGTGCATTCCGGCACCGCAGCCAGGCCGGTTCCCCTCCTGGCTGCCGCTGCATATCAGCATGAGAGCCCCTTCCCGGTTACTCGACCCACAGGCGGAACAGCTTGGGTCCGAGTCGCCGCCCTCGGTTGCCTCTCGCTCATCCTGCTTGTAGTTCTTCAGCTTCTGCAGTGACTCGTCTGCGAGATCGTGCATGCTGAAGAGGACGTGCTTGTTCAGAGGGTGGCCGGGCTTGCAGACGTACTCCACCAGGTAGTCCGCGCTGACGCAGGGGATGTTGTGTTTCATGAACTCCTGCACCCACGAGTCTGTGCTTTGCATGTCCGCGGACACAACAGCGAAACTGACATCGTGTTTCAGTAACCGGGTGTAAGGTGGGGAGGTTGCTAAAATGGTGCCATCGCCAGCCCTCAGTGCACGCTTCAGGGTGTCCTGTTGAGAAAAGGAATGGGGAAACATATGGGTGAATATAAAGAACTGCAGCTTTACAAAGATGCCTATCTGATGAAGAAGTGCATGTCCAAATAGTCTTCTTACCAATGATGGAGAAATGCACTCTCCATATATGATGATCTTCATCCCATGGAAGGCGCCAAAGCCAGTGCGCTGCCTTAGGCGGCGCCATTTTCTCGGAGCATCCAGGCTTATTGTGTCACCATTGTTAAGGCCATCACCATGCCACTCAAATGGTTCTTCCGCTACAAACTTGCCAGCCTCATTGCAAGCACTCAAGTACTCAGACTTGAGTATCCACCTAACATTCCAGAAAAGCAACCAACACTCAGATACCGTGAAATACAAAGAGGGAAATGGTTGTATGTAAAAAAAAAATCAGTTCTTATAATCAACAAACATCCAGAACAAAGTATACACAATCCAGCATGAAATCACTGAAAAAAGGTGCATATGGTAAAAGATTTACCTCCCAGCTGCAGCCGCTGCAAAGAATTTTTCAGTTCTGCGGAGCTCAGGTGCAATAAAATGTGTCGCTTGAAAAGACCAGTGGTGTGAGCCCCTGCACACTCTTCCCTTCAGCCGTCTAAGTATTGACATATAACCCTTTCTCAGTAGGCGATGTCCACTTAAAATAAACCATGTTGGTTCCAGCAAGGACAAGGTTCTACAATCATTCCCTTCTCTCATACTGCGGTCACAAAGCACATCTTTGCCAGTCTGTACTGAGTTTTTGATACATTTCGAACTCACACGTTTGTTTATGTACTTTGATTTAAGAGAGAAATTAGCATTGACTGGTACATTCTCCTTGTTATGGTCAACAGAACCATCCATTGCACCTACAACCTTTTTCTTTTTGCTTCTCCTTGCTGGGCTAATGTTTTGTGTATCTTTCGATCTGTCTTCGAATGAATCTTTGCAAAATGATCCAGCTTCATTTGTCATACCATCCTCATTGGCACTCTGGAGATCCTTATTCGCCATTGGCTTGCCAGCATTTGTGGAGTTCTCTGCAACCCATTTTATTGTCAGAACTTCAGCTTCAAATGGAAAGAAACCACCAGTGTTGCAAGGCTCACTACCAGATACGTAATGTTGTGTGTCAGAAACTTTCCTCTTGGCAACTGCTTTGCGCACTCTGTTGTTTGGTACTCTTTCAGGAGAACATGTTTCATGGTTATCTGCACTTGCACTGCTTGAAAGCTTTTCAGTGTCAGCTTGAGGAACTGCCTCACTAAAGCTCAACTTCAAAGATACCGTTTGAGCTTTATCAGTGGTTGGTTCACTAGCCATAGCCATCTTGCTGTCAGCAGGCTGAGACACATCTGCAACAGAACTCCTTGCTATGGCATTTGACACCTTCATAGATGAACCTCTTTGATTGTCATTATCACTTGCACTGCTTGGAAGCTTCCTAGGGTTTTTCTTCATATTTCCCTGTGAAATCACATTAGCAAACTCCATCTTTGAAGCCCCTGGCACACCATTCATCTCACTGTTGGCATTCAGAGAGCTCGTGGCAGCATTCCTTGCTATACTGCTCAGGATTTCTTCAGGAGAGGAGGTTGTACATTCAGGTGCACTTGGACTGCTACAATCTTTTTCTGGTTCTGCTTCTACATTTTCATCGGAAATAACTGCACCAATATCATGCTTGGACTTAGATGTTGCAATCTCACTTTTACGACGTGCAAATGAAGTACGTCGTGAAAATGAAGTCTGTGCTCCATTGGTAGCATTCCGAAACCTCTTAGCACCAGTGTTCTTCACTACAGAAGTCGATACTTTTTTTGCCAGATCAGAAACTGTTGCTGCATCCATGGTTGCATGAGAAACCTCCTTGTCATGTTGTGAGACCGTGGCTGCCACTTCAGTGGTATTAACCTGTGGTGCGTTACTCGTCTCTACATCCTGATTTTGGCGAGAGAGACTTGAACTTTCCTTTTCAAATTCACAATCAATAGAAGGGCTTATAGTGCATGCCTTCTCTGCTGCCACTTCATGTTGTGCCAGTTCCTTTGCTTTAGCTAGGGATTCTATAGCCGCCTCTTCAGCAAGAATTTCAGGAGACTTTGCAAGCTTCAATGAAGTCCTCCTGTAGCTCAACAGCTTCTTTTTAGAAGAGCCAGACATTTGCCTCACCGTATGATTCACAGTAACATCACAGTTCAGGTTACCGTTAACTTTGATGGGTTGAGATCCAGTGGAGTTTTTTGCCAGATCAGAAACTGTTGCTGCTTCTGATGCAATTTCCCTGCTTGGGAGAGGAATATTTGCAGTTCCAGTAGCTGACCCTGTGCCTGCATTTAGCGGTAATGGACTGGCTGAAGAATGGCCACTGTTCGTCTGAGAAAGTACACAGTCTGATCTATCCACACATTTTATTGCTTCGACTCTCAGGCTTTTGGCATCAGCAAGCTTGCTAATTGTATGATTGTTCTTCGTTGATGGAGAGATACTAAACTCAACATTTGGTGTATTTCTCTCAGAACTATGGTGAGATGCTGTTTGGTGTGCTGAACTTAAATTAGTTCCTGGTGACACTGACATCCGAGAACGCCTTCTGGTGTATTTCTGTGGTGCGTTACTCGTCTCTACATTCTGATTTTGACAAGAGAGACTTGAACTTGCCGTTTCAAATTCAGAATCCATAGAAGGGCTTATAGCGCATGCCTTCTCTGCTGCCACTTCATATTGTGCCAGTTCCTTTGCTTTAGCTAGTGGCTCTATAATCGCCTCTTTAGCCAAAATTTCAGGAGACTTTGCAAGCTTCAATGAAGTCCTCCTGTTGCTCAACAGCTTCCTTTTAGAAGAGCCAGCCATTTGCCTTACTGTATGATCCACAGTAACATCACAGTTTAGGTTACCGTCAACTTTGATGGGTTGAGATCCAGTGAAATTTTTTGCCAGATCAGAAACTGTTGCTGCTTCTGATGCAATTTCCCTGCTTGGGGGAGGACTATTTGCAGTTCCAGTAGCTGTTCCTGCATTTAGCGGTAATGGACTGGCTGAATGTTGGCCACTGTTCGTCTGAGAAAGTACACAGTCTGATCTATCCACACATTTTATTGCTTCGACTCTCGGGCTTTTGCCATCAGCAAGCTTGCTAATTGTATGATTGCTCTTCGTTGATGGAGAGATACTAAACTCAACATTTGGTGTATTTCTCTCAGAACTTTGGTGAGATGCTGGGTGGTGAACTGAACTTAAATTAGCTCCTGGTGACACTGACTTCCGAGAATGCCTTCTGGAGTAGCCTAAGATTGGGGAATTCTTTGATGCAGAATTACCTGCTGATATTGAATTAGCCTTAAACAAGGTTGGATTTCCTTCTACATTTGATTGACCAACTTTGGCAACAAGATTAGCTACAGGTCCATTATCCTTATGATCCACTTTTCCACACATATCTGATGACTGCAATGGTTTCTCCAAGAGATGTTCTGCAGAAGGTGTTGGCAACTGAACACTGTTGGCAATGAACTTGTCAGAACTATCCAAATATTTTTCATCAATGTTGTCTCTATCGACCACTGGAATAGGAAGTATCATGGTTGGTTGATGTACAAGATGATCAGCACATTTGTGGCCCCATTTGTGTTGAGCGTAGGAAGGGCACTTGCTCTAGTGTCAACTGGCCCTTTATCACCATTTTTTACTTCATCTCTGGTGATGTGATCTCCAGGAGCCTTTGCATTGCTACTGGGGTTAATAGGAGGATGGACTGCATTGCTTGCCTCAGGATCAGCAGAATTTGTCACACCATCAAGGGACCTCTTGTATACATCTTCTGCTTTGTTAACCTGTTTTGGAGTGTCCAGGTGTCTTCCTGCAGCAACCTCAGCATTGCCAAAAGAGACAGTAGGATCACGAATGGGGGCGTAGACATCAGGATCAACATGAGTTCCCATTCTAATCTCTGTAAGAGGGGCGCTTCTGGTAGTGCCTCTGCTACGAGTTAAGCCTCCGGCAGCATCTTCTGCTTCATCTTCAGAGTCCTCAACTTGTGCCGCCATCATCTCTTGTTCCCAACCACTGAATAAGTAAATGACCAGGCAACTAGAGTTAGTATCCTAGAAGTGCATCACATGTATTGACATGTTGTGAAAACGTTAGCTGGACATCATATAACGGACAGTAGAGATGAGAGATTGGGAAGTATAAGCCCAGTGGCTAAAAATAAAGGGAAAACAACAACAGAGAAATGCAAGGTGATTTGCTGGTAGACTCACCTTTTTCTATAATTATCAACCGGTAGAATTTCCCAAGCCTTTAAGCTGCAATAAAGTCATAGCTGGCATTTCAGAAGAAAGAACCATGACACGATACGACGATTTATTACAAAACTGGTTAATAAATACACGTACCAATCTTCCAACCACTGGTGATTAACAGTATTGATATTCACCTTTTTAGCAAGTTCATACTTCTCACCTGATAGAAACAGGGAGAAGCAAGGCCGCAAGTGAACACTAATTGCAACACAATTTGAGTGTAAACATTGAGAAAAATTATGAAGCAAACAAACTACCTTCAAATTTATAGCAAATGAGATGGGTAACCCTGTCTGCTTTCAAAGGCTTGGAAAACTGCGCCCCCATTAAGCTAACCATTTTCTATATTCAACAGTAAAATGAATAGTCAGATGATTAGTGATGAGAACTCCAAAATTAAAATGAAGCATTCAAACACGATTAAGACAAACTATCAATTTTTTAGAAGGAAAGAGCTGAAAATTTATCGAGGAACTGCTATATTTCTATAGCATTCTGAGCCTTGGTTATTCAGAAAAAAAGGTTGGTTTCAGGCATGCTTGGTGTTAGTGAATTGATTCAGCGGTATAAACCATCTAAGTGCATAATTAGGAACAAACTCAGCATGACACAATAAACAGTGTGCTAGAATCAAAGATATAGCCACAAGCTATTAAAACAAGTGGGACAAAAAGTAACCACCAAATATTATTGGTCTATAAACTGAAGGAAATCATAATTGACCTGATCAATAACAAAACGGCCTTGACCAGATACTTGGTATTTACAGCTGTATGAACCAGCAATCATAGACCTCTAAGCTTGGAGATAAGAAGATAAAAGGTGGCAGTATTACCATTATGTCTTCACGCCCATCCTTTTGGTACCCTGTCAGGCAAATGTTAAGTGACTGACTACCCGTTATACCATTCAAATCTCTCACTGGCATATATAGTACCTACCAAATACAAAACATGCAGCTTCAAATCATCAAAGCAGTCAGCAGAAATAAGATAATATCGTACAGGAGACTAACTAAAGTGGCATTAAAACAGTGATTTGCTGGTCTGTTCATAACACATATCTTACAGTAGTAGTATACTACTAGCACCAAAGTACCAATAAAGAACACCTGAATCAGGTTAACTGCGGTACAGATGCAAGCACAATAGTGGGACTGACCCGATCGGCATCAGCCATCAATCCGGTCTCCAAGCTGTCGTCCACCCACAGCTCAGTTACCACCTTCTTCCCATCTCCCCGCGCCGCCACGCACACCGGATCGTCCTGCATTCATTTCAGTTCAACCATAAACACCGGTAAACGAAGCCACACGCGACAAATGACCCCAAGGAAAACCCCGGAAGAGCAGAGAAGTGTAAACCAGGGATCGAACTCACGTAGACGAGACCGCAGACGACCACGTGGGTGCACCCCGCCGCGCCGTACTCGCCGGCGTCGGCGCCGCCGCGACGCACCATCTCCGACCGGTACTGCCAAACGCAGAGCTCTCACCAGGTGAGACGGACCGAATCGCGCAGATTCGGGGGCACGGGAATCGAAACGAACGGGGATGGAAATCGCATCGAGGCACGCCGCGACGGGGGCGGCCAGGGAGAGGCGGGCGCACCTGGGACTCGGTGACGGGGTCGAAGCCGACGAGCGCGAAGCGGACTCCGGCGAAGAGGTGCTCGTCGTCGCCGCCGCCATCGTCCCCGCCGTCGTGTGGGCGCATGAGGGAGGGGTTCGGATCGGAGGGAAGGGGGGTTAGGGTTTGAGGATTTGAACTTCGAAAGTGTTCGTTGGTGGTAGGGGAATGGGGATGAAGAAGAGAGAAAGAGCCGCTTGGGGAGGGAAATTTCTAGAACGTAATTTTGGTTTCCGGGGTTTTCGCGGTCTGCAGGCGTATGGGGTGTACTGGCCCGGTTTAAGAGCAACTATGAGATCGCTTAAATCGGTCCGGCCCATAAAGTCCCGCGAGTTACAGCTTTGAGGCTATATGTTTCCGATCAAATCTTTTAAATCGGCCCGGCCATAAAACTTCTTTCAGCCTGTAAATACAGTTTAACAATTCCAAGCCTCAGGTCTTGGCTGTTGTTCTGATCATGTAACATATTTTTCTGTTCAATATATTTTGTTAATTTGCCAGGAAAATAGATAGCCAGTGCCCTTTCTCCTGCAAAATACTGATGTTGCCTAAGACAGGTCAAAACCACTTCAGAGATACCGTTACTCCGGAGGCTTCTTATACATGTAGTTCACACGAACTTAATCATAATATTCAGCATATTTGGGTTTAAGATTGGGAACAGTCAAGTCAAATAGGTTAAGGCCCAGTTCTTTTGGTGGCTTCTCCCCTACTTCCAGGAAGTTTTCAAAAATTGCGCTCAAAAATTAGCCTTAACTATTTTGGAAGCCTCAGAATTTTTTAGACTGCTTTCGTGAAGTTTAGGAAACTTCGGAGAAGCCCCCAAAAGAACTGGGCCTAACAACCCTCAACTGCCCATATAAATTTCAGATAAAAGTCAGGTTGTCCCCTACATAAATCTTAAGATTTGCCTGAAAACACTAGGACTGTAAAATGCATGCCCTATCCAGGACTAAGCTACAGGCACATTCGGCAAGAAAACAAAGCCAGACAGCCATAAGGACACAAAGCCAGTCAGGGTCATCTCTACATGAAAACAAAACAATCAGAACAATAGAATTTTACAATGCAGATTCACTTGGAGTTACGGCCGTGAGAACCCCGCTTTGCCTTCTCTATCAGGGGCTTCAGCTGCTGCTTCTCCTCGAGGATCTTAAGGAAATTGAACAAGAAAGGCACGTAGTTGTGCTTCCTCCTGATGTTCTCTGTCTTCCACTTCTTCGACTTCTCTTCCTCCATTATGATCTTCTCGGTCACAGCCTCAATCTGAGCAGCAACCTCCGCGAGTGACCGCTCAACAGATGGCCTTTGGCGATTGGCAGAAGGATCACCCATTTGTGACAAGAGGTTCTCCCTCTTTCTCTGAAGTTCCTTGAGCTCTACGACGTACATATCCCTCCGGTTCTTTGTGATAGCCATGACACTGAACCTTATCTCGTTCTGAGAAAACTTATCAATGTGTTCCTGAATGACTGGCTGCACCATCTTCAGCCACCCCATCTCACCAATACCACCTGGGCATTTTCCCAAGCTTATAGGTCCTTCCTTTAGTCCATCAAGCTCATACAGGACACCGTCAACCGGAACATAGCTAATGAAATGGTAGACATCATCATCCTTGCTAGATGATTTCAGTTCCTCGGGCTCTTCTGACCTTGCAAATGAGTTACTGGTCATACAAGTGCTTTCGCAATTCACTATAGCCAATCCTTTGAGCTCTGGGGGCAAGTCCTTTGCGAACTCCTTCAGCTTTCTGAGGTCATCACTAAGGGTGATGCCAGAAGAGTTTAATAGAACAGAAACGATAGCTTGGGTTGCACATGCGCTGTTAATTATCTGCAAGTAATAATCGGTTTGTTATAAAAAAAGATACAGAGTGAACATGACCTAAAAAAATCAATTTAACTATGCACTGACCTGATTGGCAAAGAATAGATTTGGAACTGAATCTTTGATAACAGGGCGTTCATCTTTCTCCGGAGGTCGCCATTTGTATAGAATTATGAGCCCATAAATTGGCCTGCAAGATACCCATTGTTTGACATCAAGATCATTGAGGAAAAACAGCATTCGTGGTAATGGGTAGCAAGGATAACATACTGAAGATCATTGAGGGCATCAAGATCAAGTGAGTAGAGTTCATCGACCTGTTAAGGAAGAATGACATGGAATATCATACAATGCCAGGTTTTAGGGAGGTAACATATCCCAAGTTTCGTAGAAAGAAGTACAGTACATGTAGAAACTAGAAACTGATAATGAACTCCCAAAACTTATACCAAATTGTTGTGCATTGCATGCATAGCCTGCCAACATTTTCAAAATAAAAGGTATATTTGCATTGTTGTACTTCAAAACATAGTTTATTATTTGTGAACCTGGTAAATCCAGAAGCCAAAATGTCAACCAGGTAATGAAATAAAAAGGCATACTTAGATTTTGCTCCTTCCTTGGAAAATAGCAAAATAAATAAATAAATTGTAATGGACATATGTTCTCATCTTTTGTATTAACGCATGGAGTGATTGGTGCCCCTTAGTGCCAAGCTGACTTATGAAAAAAAAAGGGGGCACTCGGGTTAGGTGAATACTTACTTGGAGACCCTTCAACTGCATTTGTTGCAACAGCTCGGTAAAAACACCTACACAATATGCAGCGATTAATAATGGGAAATATTAAAGGCCAGGGTTTATAGGTGATGCAAGAAATTAACAATGATCTAGTTAGAACAGGTAGCTAACATATAATAGCATTGTTCTGATGATAAGTCTAGTTTGTTTCACCATTCCAATGACACTTGTTAAGAGAGGGAGAATATGTACACACTTGAGTAACTTAGCACGAGAGGAACTTCCTGTCCACCCAAAAAATGTAGGACATAAATACTGTAAATTTTGAATTGCAAACGGCAATTTTATTAGTACTCATATCCACATTAAACTTCAAACGACAGCTGACAGCAAGTGTCCCGTAAACAACTTGAGGAAACAGCTGGGCACTCTCCTGAGGTGAAATAGGTGATGCTGCACACATTCAAATCTTCTATTACTATTAAACATCAAACAGCTTGATTAAGTAACAGCTCACAGCACAAGGGTCCAATAGAAAGCTTAGGATTAAGTTTAGTTTTGAGCCAAAGCTGGCCTTACCAAAAAAAACCGGCAAGCCCGTGACCTACAGCTGCTGTTTGGTTGGCCACCAATTTTTTGGTTAGCCCAGTCCAGACTCGGTGGGTGATTCAAGGGTGGCCAACTCGTTCGCCAAAAATTGTCCATGCCAGCGAATTGGTAGGACGCGACGGGGCATGAACCAAACGCACCCTTAGTAATACAAGATGTCACTAACACTTTACATGAAAGTTTCTCTAATATCCTCCACATCTTGTCCAAACGCTCTAAACATCCAGTCAAACTATGGACAATTAGCAGTTAAATACCATCGAGGGTCATGGGGAAACCTTACTGTGCACCGCTTACTGAACATGCAAAGGAAACTTAGCTCAACTAACTAGATGGTCCATTGATCTGTTATGTTGCCGCGTCACAGATTACAAGAGGTAAAATTTACCAGGATCATTCTCGATTGCCGCCCAAGACATGCTGAGGAAGCCCTTTGTAAATCCGCAAAGAATCCCAACGAGCAGGGGTGGATCTAGACACCAAAAAATTGTGGGGTTAGTTTGGGGTTTAAGTAAAATCACTTGAGGAGTAAAAGCACACATCTCAAAACCAAATTGTCCAAGAGTGTGGACTGGGTGGCGATAGTAAGGACGTGACGAGACGGCAGGTGGCGGCAGCGCGGGCCGCGGGTGTGAGGACGACGGCGAGGGAAGCTCTAGGGCCTAGCTGCAGCGGACTGGAGAGGAGAGGCGCGGGATGAAGGGAGGGGCGTCCGAGCTTACCTTAGTCGTCGGCAAGGACCTGCTGGCCCCTCTGGTCGCCGCCGGCGTCGCTGGAAGACCTCCTTGAAGATGCGAAGGAACAGGAGGGGGAAGTGGATGGGTCAAGGTCGGCGGCCACATGGTCAACTGGAACGGCGTGAAGGACGGGAACAGGCTTCGGCGCTGGATGCACACCTCACTGCCGGCGGTGAAGCTACACTAGCGAGACGAGAGAGGGCAGAGCCGCAGAAGAGAAGGAGGAATTTTATTTTTTTGCCCTCATTTACTTTGGACATTTAACAATGCCCTCCATTACATTGAGCTTTCCTTTTTACCAGACATTACTTTGGTGACTTATCATTTTCCCTTTTGAAGTACTACTTCTCTTCTTTTGAGGATTTAGGGGAAATATGGAAGACAAAAAGGCCATGGCTGCACACCGACTCGAATCAAATTGACTGACATTTTCTCCTGTGTTTAGAACGGAGATGGAAGGATGCTAGCCTGCAATCATCACCAGAGCATCAGAAATCCGAGTATTTCAAATGTTCCTACGACCCTATATGTCATCGAAACCAAATCTACACGAGCACACAGGACAACACGCATAAACATGAGAACTAAAGTTCAATGCAGTCAGTCTCGATGCCAAGAGCAAACGGTTGCCAGATCCCTGTTAAGGCGCTAAACCTGGGAAGACCCGCCGCTCGTACACATACTTACGCACGCGCAGTACAACCTACCAATGCCAGGCACAAACCCTAACTCTCGGTTCAATCCTAACATTTCTGAGGGGGGAAAACAAGCTGCTACTGGAACAAAACCGGGTGAAACCCACGGGCAAACTGGATGCATTCACGCATCTCAGATATTAACAAGGGCTCGTACTTGGTTGCTCGCAACAACGAACAAGGCGCTCCTAGACCTATCCAAGCGAAATAATTTAGGGCTTCCGTACCAAAGAGAAGGAGTCGCACTGGATGGATCCCTCCTGTCTGCTTCGCTCCACGCGAGGATTAGTGGCGGTGAAGCGACTTCGCTGGAGAGGAATCTAGGGCGCTTCTTCTACAGCGCCGGCGAAGAGAGGGTTTGGCGGCCGCCGGAACCGGGAGCCGGCCACGACGACAGGGGAACCGGGAAGAGGGCTGGCTAAACGCTATATGCCGACCAGGTCGGCGCGTACCGCGTGCCGCACACCCCCCGCGCGCGGTATGGACCGGCCCAGTCGGCTGCTTCTTTTATGATTTTTTCTGTTTCAGTTTCCTTTTTTTCTGTTACTTTGTGATTTTTTTCTTCTTTTTTAGTTTATTTTTTCTGAAAAATCTTCGGATTCGAAATTTGTTAAATTTGTAATTTTCAAAATTATACAATTATTCAAATCTTAAATGTGTTTAAATTAAAAATTGTTCTGACTTAAAAAATGTTGGAATTTTTTTAAAAACCCGAAAACCATTAGAAAATCATGAAAACCGTATAGAAACCAAAAATATAGACTAAAATACCGGATGGAAAGACTAACTGCGATTTTGGTCCTGGCCCAAAGGGCACAAAGAGTGTGTTGTGGGTTGTATACACCAGGCTAGGTCTTCCCGTACATTAGTCAAGAGCAAACCTGGCCAACGGAACGGCTCAACACGTCACCGTCCTGACACCGCTGTTCACGGGCTTAGCACGACCCAACATGCTAAGGCCCTTTACCTGTTGGGTCATGCCGAGACGGCACATGGGCCTGGTCTAGAGGCTCGGACATGACCCCAGGCTTTGTCAAGTCGGTACGCTGGCCTATTGACCCAGGCCTCTTCCTTTTCCTGCAGGTCTTCAAGATACCCCTTACGTTTGACCCAAGTTTCTAGTATTATAACACAAAAGATTGAGTTGTCTGGTGGTTGAGTTAAGGGTGGAGTAGGAGTAGGTATTTGGTTTGTCTTCGTGCGTATCTTCCCTGAATTATGACAAGAATTAATCTCATACCTCGCATGACGATTCTAAGAGCATCTCCACTCGGCTTCCCAGGACGCTGATCCCATGACGAATTTTAGGTCCGAACGTCAAAAATTGGCCCAGTCGAGTTCTCAGGATCCCGTCCCGATTTGGGCCAACTTTGGTCCGGACTTCCCACGTGATTCCCAACATCCCGGGAACACCCTGAAAATGCCGGACGCTTAAATGGGCATGGGCGGCTCTGTGGCAGTGAAGGCGAATCCGCCCTTTTCTTCCCCTCCCGCCTTTCTTCCCGATTCCCCCGACTCCCGCCAGTTTGGCGAGCTCCCGCCCGCCCGCCATGCCCGCCAAGGGGGTCGTCAAACCCAGATCCAACCTTGGCGAAACCAGAGAGAAAAAGGCGAGGAAACCGAGAGCGCCGACGATGAGGCCGGACGGCGTGTCCAGCGCCGAGTGGCTGACCATTGTGCATAAGAGGAGGGTTGAGTCAGGCGGCCGCAAGGAGAGGAAGGACATGGTGAAGCTCAGGTAGGAGCTCACCGAGGCACAGGAGCAGGCAATGAGGACAAAGCAGGCAGTGGCATCCCGCGCAGTGATTGCGTGCCTGAGGCCGACCGTTCTAATACGTCGTAAATGAATCTATATTTTTTGTTGTTCCATGCTTGTTTAGTATCTACTTTTCTATGCTTTGTCTACACTTTGAGGTATTTTTATACATTTTCTAGGACTAACCTATTAACAAGATGCCGCGGTGCTAGTTCCCTTTTTTCTGTTGCTTTTGGTTTCAGAAAAGGTAGTAAGAAAATATTCTCGGAATTGGACGGGACAAAAGCCAAAGTTAATATTTCACCGAGGAGAACACAGAGACTGAAGGGCAACCGGAGGAGGGACACGAGGCCGCCACACCCTAGGGTGGCGTGGCCACCCTAGACGTCGCCACCGTGGTGGGCCGCCTTAGGTGCCTCCATGCCTCGCCTCTTCGCCTATATAAACCCCCCGATGCCAAAACCCTAAGGACCCGATCAGATCTCCACGAAACAGTCTGTAGTCGCCGCCACCATCGTTCCTAGATCAGGGGGGTCTGAAGCTCTTCCCGACACCCTCTGGGAGAGAGATCATCCGAGGCCTTATTCATCACCATGCCGACCTCGGTATGATGCGTGAGTAGTTCACCCTTGGACTATGGGTCCATACAGTAGCTAGATGGTTGTTTCTCCTCCTTTGTGCTATCATGTTTAGATCTTGTGAGCTCCATTCATGATCAAGATCATCTATTTGTAATTATGCATGTTGTGTTTGCGGGGATCCGATGGATATTGAGATTACTATGTCAGATTAATTAATAATTCTATCATGTCTTATTGATTATTGATTCTATCATGTTTGTGTTGTTTGTGATCTTGCATGCTCTCTGTTTCTAGTAGCTATCTTGGCCAAGTAGATGCTAGTGACTCCAAGAGGAAGTATTTATGCTCGATAGCGGGTTCATGCCTCTATTGAATCTGGGAAAGTGACAGAAATCTCTAAGGTTGTAGCTGTGTTGTTGCCACTAGGGAGAAAACAATTATCTTTTGTTCATGGAACAGCTGTATTGTTTACTTTACACACATTGCTTAATGCAGTTATCTGTTGCTTGCAACTTAATACTGGAGGGGGTTCGGATGATAACCTGAAGGTGGATTACTAGTCATAGATGCAGTTGGATGGCAGTCTATGTATATTGTTGTAATGCCCAATCAAATCTCGTAGGATCAAGAATGTCTAGTATTGCATTGTTGTGCCTTGCTCGGTCCTATCAATTGCCCCACTATAATTTGTTTACCCAGCATGTTATGTTATTTATCTTAAGGAGAACACCTCTAGTGAACTGTGGACCCCGGTCCAATCTTTACCATTGTTACATCATCTACTGTTATCGTTTACTTTCTGCAAGCAACCATTACCTTCCACACCATACGTTTAATCCTTTGTTTTTAGCAAACCAGTGAGATTGACAACCTCACTATAAGTTGGGGCGAAGTCTTGAGTTTGTGTTATGTAGGATTCCAAGTTGTTAGCAACACCTTGGAGTTGTTTCCTTTCTCCTACTGGTTCGATAACCTTGGTTTTATAACTGAGGAAAAACTTACTGATGTTCTCATCACACCTTCCTCTTGGGGTTTCCCAACGAAGCTCTAAAGTGATATGAGCTCATCAAGACTTTTCTAGCGCTGTTGTCGGGGAGTAAGGATAGCTTCACAAGGGGAGTCCTTCACAACCATTCTCTTTACTTTGTTTTTGTTTTGCTTAGTTTCTTTTGTTTTGTTTTGCTTGCTTCTTTTTATCAAAAATTACAAAAGAATTAGTTTCGTTTGGTTTGCTTTCTCTTATCAAAAACACAAAAAAATAGTTCCTGCTCTAGTTGCTGCCGCTGTTGGCTTGATCCACCTTTGCAAAAATGAATTATGCTGAGAACACCAAGTTGTGTGACTTCACTAGCACAAACAACAATGATTTCCTGAGTACACCTATTGCTCCACCTGCCCCTGATGATACCTTTTATGAAATTAAGCCTGCTTTGTTGAATCTTGTTATGAAAGAGCAATTTTCTGGTGCTAGTTTTATGATGCTGTTACCCACCTTAATAACTTTGTTGAACTTTGTAAGATGCAAAAGTATAAGAATGTAGATGAATATATTATTAATCTCAAATTGTTTTCTTTCTCCTTGAGAGGAAAAGCTAAAGGATGGTTGCTATCCTTGCCTAGAAATAGTATTGATTCTTGGATTAAATGCAAAGATATTTTTATTGGAAAATACTATCCTCCTGGTAAGATTATATCTATGAGAGGTGAAATAATGAAATTTAAACAACTTGATAATGAACATGTTGCTCAAGCTTGGGAAAGAATGAAATCTTTGGTAAAGAATTGTCTCACTCATGGACTGACTGCTTGGATGATTATCCAAACTTTTTATGTAGGGTTAAATTTATCTTCAAGGAATCATTGGATTAACTGCTGCTGGAGGTACCTTTATGACCATTACTTTGGGTGCTGCAACAAAGCTCCTTGATAATATGATGGTCAACTATTCTGAATGGCACACTGAGAGAGCTCTACATGGTAAGAAGGTAAATTCGGTTGAAGAAACCTACTCTTTGAGTGAAAAAATTGATGTTATTATGGCTATGCTTGTTAATGGAAAAGCTCATATTGATCCAAATAATGTTCCCTTAGCCTCTTTGGTTGCTCAAGAAGAGCAAGTTGATGTGAACTTCATTAGAAACAACAATTTTAACAACAATGTCTATAGGAATTATAGGCCTTATCCTCCCAACAATGGTAATACTTATGGAAATTCCTACAACAACAATAGAAGTGCTCCCTCTAAACTTGAAGTCATGCTTAAATACTTTATTAGTAAACAAACTACTTTCAACAAGACTGTGGAGGAAAAGCTTTTGAATGTTGAGAAAAATATTTCATCTTTGTCTGAAGCACAATCCTCTTTGATTAATAAAATGGCCGCTAAACCTGAAACCTTGGAAAGTACCTTTGATGCTACTCATGCCATACAAGTTACTATGGGAAAGAGAAGAAGAAATCGCTAGAAACAATAGTGTTTGTACTATTACCACCACCAATGTTGATGCTATTAAACCACAAGAAGTCCCCATTCCTCTTACAACAATGTCTAAACCCAATAAGTCTACTACCTATGATGCAAAGTTTGATTTTGATCTCGATGGTTGCAATATTTCTGAAATGATTATGTTCCTACAAAATCTTGCTAGAAGTCCTAATGTTAGTGCTATGAATATGGCTTTTACAAAACACATTACATATGCTCTCATTAAAATTAAGGAAGAAAAATTGAAACACAAAGCTTCTATTCCTAGGAAAGGAGAAGATAGTTGGGAACCCATCATTAATATGCAAGTGAATGACTTTGATTTCAAAGCTTCATGTGACCTTGGTTCTAGTGTCTCTATTATGCCTAGAAAGGTTTATAAAATGCTTGATTTGCCACCTTTGGAAGATTGCTATTTAGATGTCCCACTTGATGAAAATGCTAAGAAGAAAGTCATGGGGAGTGTTAATGATGTTCTTATTATGGTTAACAATGCCTATGTCCCTGCTGATTTCTATGTTTTGGATGTTGAATGCAATGCTTCTTGTCCTATTACTTTGGGAAGACCTTTTCTTAGAACTGTTAGTGCCATCATTGATATAAAAGAAGGCACCATTAAATATCAATTCTCATTCAAGAAAGGTATTGAACACTTCCCTATGAGGAGATAGAAGATAGTCTTGGGAGTCGTCTCAACCAAATGTAACGTTCAGATGGGACTTAATTGGCCCCAGGCTTGCAACCTAGCATGCCTTGATTCAAAGATTGGCTTTAGTACAACTAGCCAAGGGCTCTATGAATTCCGGTAAAATCTATACGAGAATGGTAAATTTTTAGTGAATTCCATGTATAGAGCTTTGATCCAGGCAAATGTGCCAATCGATAATAATAATATATTTTTTTGGAAAATGAAGATGTTACTAAAGACAAAAAAATTATGATGGTATCTTCGTAGACGAGTAATCCTCACCAAAGGAAACCTTGTAACATGGAATTGTCATGGTAGCAAAAAGTGTATTTTTATCATCAAGATGAGACAATAAAACATGTGTTCTTTCAATGCAAATTCGTATGTTCCATATGGTCATTCATCCAAATAGTTTCTAGCTTGTATCCACCATATAGTGTTGCAAATACATTTGGCAACTGGTTACATGGTATTGATAATAGGTTTAGGGTTTGTATTTGGATGAGAGCGCTTGCTAGTATTTGGTTGTTATGGCTATATAGAAATAACATGGTTTTGAATGATAAAAATGCTTATCTTTTGTAGGTTAACTACTAGTGCACTAGTTTGATTTTTATGGACGTCTTTACAATATCTAAAGTATCGAGACTTGTTTACAGAGATGCCTACCCGGTTAGAGGACACTGAGGGATATTTTTATCCAATATGTATGCTACCATGACCTATGCATTGGTCCTCCGCCACCTTAGGCATTCTACAGTTACTAGACGATTACATGTACTTCTCCTTTTTATATTTTATATTTTACACATGAGCGGTTGTGTGCGTTCTAGCTATTTAGAGGTCGGGTATAACAATTAAAAATTATTAACTAATAAATCGGTAGCAAAAATTGCAAAAGCTCTTTAATTGCGATGGCCTTGATACGAGTGGTGTGATCATAAAAGATTATGGGTTGAACGATCAAGACTGAACACTTTTTGCGGCCGACCACTATTGTGATGGTTGGGAATGGAGATAAAGACAAGTTTTGGCATTCCTCTTGGCTTGGAGGGCTTTAGCCAAGTGACTTAGCCCCAAAGCTTTTCAAAAAAGAAAAGTGGAAAAAATTGCACAATCCGAAAGGCTATGGAAGACAACTTTTGGGTAAACCATCTTGATTTCAGGGCTCGAAGTGGATCACATACAAGAATTCGTCACCCTTTGGGAGTTAGTTGTGGTGTACAACTTAACTATGATGTTCCCAACTCCAACCAATGAAAATTCACAAATGATGGGAAATATACTACCGCCTCCACATACAAAATGCAATTCGAAGGTCTAATCTCTACTTCCCTCAATGCTTCGATTTGGAAGATATGGGCGCCTCCTAAGTACAAGTTCTTTGTATGGATTGTTTTGCAAAGTCATATTTGGGCGGTGTATGGACTTCAAAAAAGAGGTTGGCCAATTGTGAAAATTGCCTTCTATGCAACCAACTACAAAAATCTGTGGCCCACATCCGCTACAATTTAGATTTACCATAAGGATATGGAAAGAGATTCTTAATTGGTGTGGAATTAGCAATATGATTCTGGCGGAGTGGTCAAATGAGAAATGCATAGAAGTTTGGTGGACAAATATAGCACTCCAAAAGGGAAAATAAAGAAAGGTATGGTTTCTTTGCAAATGCTTGTTTCTTGGGAGATTTGGAAGGAGCGGCTGAAAAATGTGTACGCCGGATGAACAAGCTGCTCGACGAGCGTTGTGGGCGTGTTGCAGTGTCAGAATCTCAAAACGGCTCTAGAATCTGGATGGGGAGGTACTTATAGGGGAGGGGAGCTCGATCGGCGGATGGGGATGACGAAGTGAGGCTAGCCTGGAAGAGGGCGACTAGGTGACACACGTCAGTGGATGTTGGTCCACGGTGTGGCACGCTAGGACCCAGTGTCCAACCCGGCAGGTGGACAAGGCTCCGGCAATGACAACGCTCTGGCCACTGGCCTCCGGGCCTCTGCGAAGCAAATTAATATTTCCTCTTGTGCGCAAGCATCGACCGCCATGACATCTTGACGGATTAGCCTTTCTACTATGGCACGCAGCGGCAATGGCGATCGTGAGCATTGAATCGCCGTGGCTCGAGTCCTTGGGGAGGATGAGGGCGTGAGGTACAGGTTAGCTAGCTTCTGTAGCCACTGGGTCTGGACTCTGGATTGGTTCCCCTCACGAGACTGCCTGTGTTCCCAGGAGTAGATATAGAAAATTTGGCACTGCAAGAAAATTCCTCTGTATGGAACCTACCTTGTTAGGGAGACATTTTGCTCCCATTGCTCACCTGTCAAGATCAAGGATCTGACCAAGCTAAGTAACGAAGATCGAGACCAACTAGTGAAGGAAATTACTCCTTCCATACTGAAATAAGCGACTTGTATATACATGCGAATTTCAAACTCGAGTCACTTACCTCAAGACGGAGGGAGTAGATAATTTGGCAAGAAAAATATGCTGGGTAGAAAAAATATAAGCAATTGACATAAAGGAAGAACAATATAAACTTAGGGTTTTTGATATATGTTGAGCCACCCCTACCGCCCACTCTCCAGCTTTAGACTATGAGCCTCGACTTAAGTACCGGATTACATTAAGCACCATCATGTGCTAATTAAGGTTTAACTTAGCTATTATAGCATCTTGGAGGGAATATTTACTCGAAAAAGAAAAGTTCAATCTGAAACGCTAGATGTACAGCGAATGGCGAGGATAGACTGAATATCCCAGGTCTTGAGAAGAACATATGAAATAGAGGTCCTCACATCCCCCCCAACACACACACACACACACCTCACCACGTCGCTCTGGCCGTCATTACCCCAACGCTCACGCGCGCTGCCACCCCCAGATCCGCGCGACGTAGCTACATTTTACCAGGGAGCAGAGCAGAGACGCCCTAAATAAGCTGGACACAGTTTGATCCTCAGACTACAACAGATAAGTTCAGCATAATATACGATAGCTGCAAACTGTGAACTATAAAAACTTACCCATTTGGCACCAAATATTGAATTAGCGTGAGGTAACAAGCAAAAACAAAAAATGATGTGGCATCGAGGCCTAAGGATCTTGCACTTTTTTTTCAGCCACCTTTGTCTATTTCGTCAG
Organism: Avena longiglumis; assembly: GCA_030063025.1. Taxonomy (NCBI): domain Eukaryota; kingdom Viridiplantae; phylum Streptophyta; class Magnoliopsida; order Poales; family Poaceae; genus Avena; species Avena longiglumis. The sequence continues at coordinate 88,785,330 of CP125976.1, forward strand.
CCTTATATCTTTATATAAATACTAGGGTACATACCCGTGCGTTGCAACAAGAGAACATAATTAGTAGCGTTGCAAAAGTGAAGAACACAACTGCTGGCCTTGCTAACAATTTCTAAAAAATCCATGTCAATTTGTCGTGAATGAATAAAGTTCTTTTTTACAAATTTCTTCATCCATTTTTTCTATTCTCAGTTTCTTTGTCATTTTATATACTCCCTCCGATTCATATTACTTGTCACTGGATTGGATGTATCTAGCACGAATCTTAGACCGTAGATTTTACACTTCACTATGCATGGCAACAATCAGCTGTCCGTATTAATCACTCCGTAAGATCGGTCCCTGGACCCATGCTTCTTCTCATCCTCGTTTAAGAGAGCTTGGACCTTTTTGTTCGCCTCGACTCTCATCTGAATCTGTACACTCGTGTTTATTTTTTTATTCGCCCCCACTCTGGTCTACACCATTGACCCCTCCTTGCATCCACACATCCTGCAAGCCGCCAGCCATTCTCAAGCGGTCGTTCGTTTCTGCTAGCTCTGCTGCTCCGAGCTTTGTATCCCCTCAATTGATTTCAAATTACGCTGGTGGTGATGCTGATTCCTATCATTTTACCGGTGTATATAAACCGGTGGATCTTGTTTGAAGGAAGCGAGGTGAGATTATTCAACCCATATGCATCTCTCTTTACCCGGTATAAACGAAACTGCACATATAGTTGACATCCTAACTCAACGGCCCATAGGAGAAAGCCTAGCAACGTGGTACCCTGAGCCAATTACAAAGAATAAAATAACGTGGCCATTTTCTCTGTGCACATCTTAGAAAACGAAGAAACATAACAGGCGTTCTCCCAGCCAAAAACAGACACGGACGACGAACTCCTCTAAGCACAGGCCAACATGTATAGCCATGTTTTTGTGTACACCAAGGACATGGTCTTCCCATGAGTTGTCGAGATCCTCATGCCCGACGCCCTCCTGCACCTCTACATCTGCTTATTAGAAAAGTTAATCACAAGATCCTAGGATAAGGACTGGGACGAGCGTGATGGAGGAAGATGGGAGGGACCGCGCTAGACGAAGGAGGTCGGATGGCTAGCCGGAGGTTTGCCGGAGATGGAGGAAGATGGCATGTAGCTGATGTCGAGGTCGGACGGCTAGCCAGAGGTTCGCTAGAGGTGGAGGAAGATGGCAGGTAGCTGATGTCGAGGCCGGACGGCTAGCCAGAGGTTCGCCAGAGGTGGAGGAAGATGGCAGGTAGCTGATGTCGTGGCCACACGCCGGCCGGCAGCTCGTGCTCCGGCGGCTAACCGCTGCTCCCTGCGCGTGCAGCTCGTGCTCCGATGGATCCAGCATGGGGAGTGCCTCGACGGCTGAGGCCGCTCTCGGGGGCTACAATCGCGAGACGCAGTCTGGCGGCTGCTGCTCCTGACGCGCCAGCGAGCGGCCCGCCTTCGTAGTTATACCGCCTATCTTCTCCCATAATAAACAAACCGATACCGCCTATCTTCTCCCATAATAATCAAACCGGTATTTTACTTGTAGATAGATGTCATTAGTACGTAATTTGTTATTTGGTAGGAGGATAAATTTGTCCAGAAAAGTGTTGGACCGGGAGAAACACTTCGTGCTTTATTATTAGGTATAGAAAGATTCTACAATTATAGAAGTTATATATTAGAACTTGAAAGTAACCACAGGGTCAGAATCTCTCGTATGGAGCAGTACGTCTGGTCCCAGCCACAATCAGACAGATCGATCTAGACAGAGATGCATATGGTGATGGATCAGTTCGAAGAATATTTCTTCGACAACGCTTCGTGGTATTTCCTTTGCTGTGACCAACAACAAGAAAATGTAAGACACGCTTGTGCTGCTGCATATACAAGGGTTGAGAAAAATGAGAGATTAGCAGCCAGATTGTCGGCCTATACCTGTTCTGATACTGACGGTTTAACTTTGGACAGAGCTTGCTCAAAGTGCGAGATTTCAATTGAGGGCTTCAAGGCACCGTTACAAAATAAATTCTTATTGGACTTCAAGCTCTCTTCCAAAGCCGCCATGGCTGCTTCGCTCACCTGAACAAGAAAGCATGCATGTTAGTTCCTATACTACATGCATGCTTCGTCATCACAAATAATGAAGAAGAAAAGCTGGCCTCCTTAATCTGAACAAACTGAAACTGGATGTACCACTCCATGAAAAAAAAATCAGAGATGTCACTTACTAGAGATGCTAGATCAGCACCACTGAGATTGTTGCACTTCTCGCGGTGTGCAAACGTGTCCAAATTGACACCGGAGGAGACTGGTATGTTCCCAGCACGTACTAGTGATTTTAGTATCGAAGCACGCTCATTAGCGCCAGGCAGAGGAACAAAATGTTTCTTCCCAAATCTACCAGGCCTTAGAAGAGCATCATCCACCACATCAATTCTGCAATAGATAGACAAGGAGGGAGGTGCTTGTTCATGCTTTTCCATACATTCTAGGATAGATAAGTAAAGACTAACCAGTCGCTGACTATCAATTACTACCTGTTTGTAGCTCCGATAACAAAAACACCTTGACGTTGTCCAGCACCATCAAGCTCATTTAGTAGCTGTGAGCCCGGAAATTAGTTATAATTAATATTACAGAGCACAAAAGAAACAATTGCAAGTAGTAAGAGTTAAGCATGAATGCTTGAGTATCTCTACGTATTGCAAATATAAGATGTTCAAATTACCGTGTTAACAATACGTTCAACAACCCAGGCTCCCTCCTTCCCTCTTTTTGTTGTCAAAGCATCTACCTGGCACGTAAGCAACAGACGAAATACTAAATTAAACACTTCAACGCGATATAAGTTAGTCTTGGAATACTCCCTACAAAAGTTCATTGCTGGAATACTAAGCACCTTCACAGGCGGCGCTTTTTCACTTCAAATAGCAGAAATGAAGTATGAACACTCAAAGTTTTAAGAAAATTATTATGCAAGCTTTCATCAACAGGATAAAATGTAAAAATATCTATACCTCATCAAAAAATATGATGCACGGGGAGTTCATTCGTGCACGTGAGAATATTTTCCTTACATGTGATTCACTATTCCCAACATATAGGTTCAACACCTCAGGTCCCTAAAGTTCCACATAAATGAAATAGCTCAGTTAGCAGTCTGTAAATTAAAATGAAATGAGTGCAACGGGAATATGAATCTCAACATCAATTACCTTAATGTGGATAAAATTAGCCCCTGCTTCGTGTGCAACTGCTTTTGCTATCAGTGTTTTCCCACAGCCTGGAGGTCCAAACAGCAAAAAGCCAGCTTGCATATCCACTCCAAATTTCTTCGAAGGCACATAACAAAGAGGACATGAATAAAAAAAAGATATATACTATGGAAACAATGTATAAAATGAGTTAGACTTAGATTTCTAGTACTTCCGTTTCGGCTTTGTGGGCATTGTGTTGTAGAGCCATTTTAGTACTTCGTTTCGGCTTTGTGGGCATTGTGTTGCAGAGCATATGTGCCATCTTGCCTTTTTTCTTGTTTCACAAAATGACGTGCATTTGGGTGCGTGTTTGGAAAACGTGCTAGACTTCAAAACAACATTGCAAATAAAGCATACCAAAGATGTTCATGCATGATTCTAGCTATGAGCTGCTTTCAGTAAAAAAAATGTGTTGATGAGAAAGCTATATCGACCTGTTTATTGCCTAAATTGTTGGAATAATAAATGCAACCAGAGGACTACACGGATAAAAACTGAAACTGAAGAACACTAGAGCTGGGGACAAAACAGAAATACACAACTAGCTTTAAATGGAAGAGAGAATAACCAAAATACCACTAGTCAAAACCAAACATGCCAAAATACCACTAGTGAAAACCAACTTGCCAAAGTAACACTCAGTTCGTTTTTTTCTAGCCAAAATACGGGGTGCTTAATTTTGGCACGTTTGGTTTTGACTAGTAGTATTTTGGAAACCAGAAGACAGACTGAAGAAAATAGTAGTATCTATAGAAGAATACTGTTAATCACGAGATTCACCTCATAATATTCAGGGTGCTTGATGCATCGAACAATGCAGCGGTGAAGTTCCTCTCTTAATGAATCAAGGCCACCAACATCAGCCCATGTGACATCAGGAACAGAAGACAACCCTTCTCTTCCCAGTGATGGTTGAACCTCTTTTCTTGCTTTCTTCGGAGATGAATTCAAGTAACAAAGGTATATGTTAAACATGGAGCCCTCTACTGAATTCAAGTACAAACTACAAAGTGGAACTAAAGCTTGATTACCTCAAAGTCATCCATGGTAACACTTAGGCTCTCCATCTCGTGTTCTTTCAAGGGCTCCCTCTGCCGGTACTGCTTCATGTCCCCGTCCGTCCATGCACCAACAATCCTTTCTAAAGCCTGACTCCCAGCTTGATCCACCAATGCCTTTAAATCGGCACCGACAAATCCCGGTGTCGCCCTTGCCATCTTACCCAAATCAAACTGGCTTCCTCCTTCCGGTGGCAACCGAAGACTCTGAGTAAGCCTCTCAAGTATCCGCCTCCGTGCATTCTCATCTGGAACTGGGATAGGTATCTCTAGGTCGAACCTTCCTGGCCTCCGAAGCGCCTGGTCGAGGGCGTCTGGTCTATTGGTGGCTCCAATGACGATGACATAGCCTTCAGCTGGTGGCTTCTTCTCTCCAGATGATTGTGAAGTGTCCATGTCATTCGCAGACGCAACAGTGCCATTATCCGATCCAGCAATGTTCTGGTGGAACTCGTCCATGCATGTAATGAGCTGCGTGACGATCCGCCGCTCCATTCCTCTCTGAGCTTCCTCCCTCTTGGACGCGATGGCGTCGATCTCGTCGATGAACACGATGGAGGGGGCAGTCCTGTACGCCTTGCTGAACAAGGCTCTGATGTTCTCCTCGGAACCTCCTGCATGTGAGAGAAAAATAGTTATTAGAAATTGTAAAACCTTCTGCGCGGCATATTATCAAACAGACACCGTGCGTGCGTAGTGAACGTACCGGAGACTCCGGAGACGAGGTCGGTTGCTGAGGTATTGTAGAACGGCACGCCGGTCTCGTTGGCGATGGCGTGGGCGAGCGTGGTCTTGCCGCAGCCGGGCGGCCCGTGGAGGAGGATCCCGGTGATTGGACGCACGCCGAGCCACCGCAGCAGCTCCGGGTGGTGCAGCGGAACAACCACTCGCATCCGCAGCTTGTGTATCACCGCCTCCATGCCTCCGAGATCAGCGAACGTCGGCCCCTTCCCGCCGCCTCCTTGTGTATAGCTATAGCCTCCTCCTTCTTCTGCTTCTTCGGTGTTCGCTGTGACCTCGCTCTCGACCTGCTGCTGGCGAGCGCCGGTGGCGGCGGGGTCTTCACGGGGCCGTTTGGACGTCGTCTGGGAGGAGTAGCGGGAGCGGAGGAGTGACTTGGTGACGTCGGCGGGGGGCTCGTCGTCGGCCGGCCCCGATTGGGCGTAGGAGGAGGACGAGGTGGTGACGGCTTCATGGCCGCTGCTGCTGCTGGCGGAGTCGTCGGCGGAGGAGGAGGAGGGGTGAGGGAGGGAGGCGAGGGCCCGGCGGACGGCGGCGGTGAAGACCTCGAGGCTGTAGCGGCGGTGCTCGCGGCGGCGGGAGCGGATGGCGTGGGCGACGTCCTCGGCGGAGGATCCTGGGGCGGCGAGGCTGGGGTCCGACGCGATTATGCGGCGCAGGCGGGACTCCAGGGAGTAGCTCCGGCGCGGGCGCTTGGCCATTAGCGGCGCTGGCGGCTAGGGCTTATGGAAACACGGAGTACATACTACGGGAGTTTTGGGGGAAGTTTTTGTTCCGTTCCGTGATGACGGGCACGGTCTCTGGTTTCAGGCTAGTTGTGTGTCGCCTCCTTTCTTCGTTCAGATTCAGCGCTAGCTGATGAGTTGAAGCAGGCATCTCTCTGAAAAATAAAAGTTGAAGCAGGCATCGCCACGCCATTGCCGTCCCTCGTCCGTCAGCAGCGTTGAGCTCAGTTTTCTTTCTAGCAGAATACTGGTGTCATCAGCTTTAGAACTAACCTAACAGCATCTGAATGAGAATTCCAGAACCCCCAAACAGAACCAGGTAGTGGAGCAAATTGCTGGCCAAAACCTTGAGCCTTTTTTCCATGTGAATTTAAACTTGAACCTTTACGGGAGTACGATGTAGAACCAGATCGAAGTGCATAACCATGCTGTGTGCCACACAACTATTGCCCCGACAAACAATACTACAAGCCAACCCCTTTTTCTGAGTTCACGGACTGTACTGCAGGCTGCAGACTGCATTGCGTTCCATCCTCCCAAGCCTGGGGGAACCCAGGGCTATCCGGAACGGAAGTTGAAAGAGAGCTCCATGAAAATCAACAGTATGTCACGCTGCATTGGTACTTCTGAAAATTTGCAATACGTACTTGTGCTCTTTAGAAACCTGTGGTGCAGGGAGTTTTTTTGTCGACGGCACTTCCCTTCTCACGTGTAGTTTGTTCGTAGTGCCAATGTGCCATCCAAAACACTGAATGTGTCGTAAATGCTGAAACCGTGCAAATTGCAACCTGACAGTTTTCAGATTTAAAATTCAGAAACACTAGTAAGTGAACGGAACCACGAAGATGATCGAGTCCGGCCTGGTACATGATGCGCTATCATGCTAATAAACATGGCGAAGTATCCAGTGGAAACCACGATTCGGTGAAAATCTGATAACTATCGTGTTTAGGAATGGTTAATAGATGGCCCAAATCAGGTGCTAATAAACATACGACTGCAGATAAAAGATAATAATTCACCCAAAGATGACATTCAGTTCATACAGCACCCGAACCTAAGCGAATTAATCAAGATTTTTGGCTGACACGCCGTGCTGCACTTGCGGCTGCGAGCCGAGCCGAACGAGTCTTGGCGTTGATCACCTCCACCAGCGCCCTTCTTCGTAGAACACGCTCCTCCTCCACCTCCACCTCCACGAGTCTCTTCTTGCTCGCCTGCACCTCCGACTCCAGTTGGCCGTTCCTCGCCATGGCCGCTGACAGCTTCGCCTCGAGCCCCGCGTTGCTAGATCTCAGAGCCTCCACCTCCCTCGAGTTCTCCTCCGCCTTGTTCTTCCAGAAGTCGGTGACGATATCCTTCACCTGAGCCTGGAAGCGGTGAGCCTTGTCCTTCATCTCCCCCCACTGTTTCCTTTTCTTCGACGCGGCCTCCGCCTCCTTCGCGACGAGGAGCTCCAGGGCCCGGCAGCTCTCGACGACCGCCTCCATGCCCCTGGTGGCGTCCCCGACCGTCGGAGGCACGCCGGCCGCACTCGCTTCGGCGGCCTGGAGCGACACCCGCAGGGCGGCGAGGCGGGCGAGCAACGCTGCATCCATGGAGATGGAGCTGTCAGCAAGCAAGCGCTGAGATCGCGAGAGCGCGCGCCGAGATCACCGTGGCATGCTGTGCGTCGGGTACGAGCTATTCTCTCCTTGGCGGGGATTAAATAGTGGGATTGTACGGGAAAGAGAAGCGGCGGGTGCAGGAGCCGAGGAGAGGGAGCGGAAGACCAAAAATGGTCGAATCAAATTCCAAGCATTAATTAAATGGAAAATAGGAAGGTGAGCAGCTCACCGTGGATCTTCCTGGTTCACACCGATCACTGCAAACGTATGCGCAGTCCCTGTGGAAGTTGCTACTACTAGAGCCTTCCACGCTGTTTGAGCAAAGAGTGCCTCAATTTGATGAGTAAAGAAAACACATGACTTTTTAGAATTTTGTTTATCTTCCACCTGCCCATCGATGATAGTACAGTATTTACATTTGTTTATTCAAAATATACAATTTTGATTTTTTGTTAGATACACGATTGTTATGGTAGTTTAAAATAATTAGTATTCCCATCCTGTTTTGACCATCCTATTTTGACCTGTACTTCAAGATAATCCTTGTACCCATATATATACACGTTCATGAATTTTAATATATCAATTATGTTCTGCCAAACTCATGCTCTCTTGTTCTGTATGGTATCAGCCTAAACCGATCATATTCCTAGCAGGCGCCGACACGTTTCTGCCACGCCGCCCCCGAAATATCGATCTTTATGATCTTCGCCAGGGATCGTGCGATCCCTAGCAGGACTCGTCCGCAGATTCTTAATCGGTTGCACTTGTGAGTATCTTTTTTTTTGAGCTCTAAATCGGGTTTTCTCTCCGCTGATCTTTTGATCGATATTTTTCTTTCTGGTTTACCGATCATAGATCGGATTGAGTCTCTCACGTCGTCCTTGCTACGTCTCTACTTCGACATTGGCATCGACAACCTACACCTCGCCTGTCGCCGCGCCTGCCTCCGCCGCCACCACGCCGCGTCTCGGTCGGCTCCAGCCTGCCACAACATGTTGAAGTGGTCGTCCCGCTTGGTTCGTCTTTGTCGCTATCGCCCGGGCTTTCACCGACAACGTTGCCAACGACTCCAATGAATGGCGCGTCGTCCCCTCCATGGCGCATACATCACCATCGTGGGTCTGATCAACTGACACGGTGTACGTCTTTGCCAAGCGCATCCCCGAGCACTTGCCTACCACCAAATTGAGTTACAGGTTGTCGCTGCATCACCTCTTCGGGCTACAACGTCGTCGTCGTTGGTCCATGCTACCGGCTTCCAACATGCCACATGTACGTCATTGGTGGTATCCCAGTCGTTGTACCGACTCGCGTCCTGCAGCTATGCCGCCCTTCGGGTCGTAGCATCGCTGCATGCAGTCTACCTCGTCGTCCCCGTGCACCGACGTCCTTCGCTTCCACCACGCCATCTCCTACAACTTGGATCGTTGTCGTCTGCACATGGTCTTCGTCACGCCACCGGGTTCTTCCTCGCCTAATTTGAGCATCACCGTCGCACTTCACAAGTTAACATGTAGGGTGACTTCTCACTGCCACAGGTCCCGCCTCTACACTATATCCACTCTAGGCGTCCAACATGACCACCTCAAGTAGCTACTATTTTTTTGTCTTCTACATCTTCGTCCACTACAAATCCACCGCCAGTGTTATCGCCTCGTCCCCGACTACACCACCTTTTCCTCTTCTCCAACTACCATGGACAACATTGACCCCTCTTCCTTCGCTGCTATGCGCCTCTCAACTATTTTGGAGGCCTCCTCTGCTAGTCTCTCTGACATAGCGAAAAGCTCATGATAGTTCCTACCCCTCACATGCCTGTACTGGCAACACATGGAGTGCCTTCGTCCCTGATGCATTCCCGAGTCTGCCAAACTTGTGTGCCTCGTCTTCATCGGCTTTGTCTTCTTCGACATCGACCCCTCTATGACTGCCTCGATCGTGTCGATGCCACAAGTGTAGGGGGTCGCTGAAATCTTTGATGAAAAGTATTATCTAAATTTATAGTTTGACTCAGGAGAAGCACAAGAATATCAATAAGACTTTAGCAATTGAACGCAACTCTCAACCACACATGTATATCAATATACTCAAGAACCAAGTGGTGATTATAGCAGCAAAGTAGAACAGTGAACAGTAGTAGCTGATTTCCAGTTTTCACCGAAAATAGTAAAGTTGTAACTTTCACTGGCTAAAAGCGTAGGCATAACGTGATATCAGGGTATTGCATGAATAAGATTGATCATATAATGACATAAAAATAACATGGTGTTCATCTCTAATTTTGTTGTGTGTAGGTATGTGTTCCAAATATAGTTATGCATACTAATTAAGAGAATTTTCATGACATCTATTGTCCTACCTATCAATTTCATCGAGGACAACTTAGAACTTCAGATAATTAAGCTCTACCCTTTTGAATAGCCTGAAACAATGCATTCACATTCCATGAACACACAATATCCTAAAACTATCACATATTCCCCTTGTTTTTTCTAACAGTCACTTTAGTGTTCGCAGCTTCAACATAATAATAGGCAATACACTTTTTAAATAGATACCAAATTCATATATATATGATGGAAAATAAAAGTTTTGTACTGAAATCATGTCACTCGGGTCCTAGTTATAAGCAATAATCATAGCACAAGTATATCAACACCATATAAGAATATCCTCAAGATAAACACCTAAAATCTCGATACATATGGATGATTACAAGTTCAATCTCATTCAATCCCTATCCAAATCACATGCCTACAGAGAACTACTCACTCATGGTGATGGAGATTGAGCGCATGGTCGTTGGGGATGATGTTGGTAATGATGGTGACGAAGAAAGCATCGAAATCTCCCTCTCCGACGTGGAGAATATGTCACGCCCCAACTAATAAAAGGGACTAAATATGACAGCTTGTCGTATACTTATGACATGAAAATATCATAAGCATACAAGGCATAAGTAGTAATCATAAAACATACAAGCACAAGGACATGAAGGCTCCATTTATTCATTATTTAGAAGTACAACACACAGATACAAATGTAGTACATAGTCTTATTAGCAGCCTGACCAAAGGTACTATACATGCATCGATAACACCTTTCTCACTTTATTCATGACCACATTTATTTAGAATAATGGTAAAACTACTAGACCAACATTGTGGTTTAGGTGACTAGCTATTTTCTACACATCTGTTGCATCCTCATCCAGCTCATGTTGTTCACCCTCTGCGCATGTAACACCCTCAGAATCGGACCTATGCAAGTTTGGGCAAAATTCACCAAACCCGCATAGAAACGATTCAAAGGTGCCCACCAAGCACTTTCGTGCGGGTGGAAAACGAAGTAATAACATTACACAGGTCCTCGATGGGACCCTGAGCAGATATATATATCGACTCAAAGAGTCAAGGATACGATATAATATACAAAGATCCAAATCACCTTGAAAGCGATAGCGTCCGACTACGGACAAGATGCAAATGGGGCTAAGAGCCACGAAGAATAACCAATGGCGTCCATAACCTGCCCAGCCAAGCGGAAGGGTAACCTCGCTAACGGCGTCGATCTCAAAACCTGCTTAAACAAAAGGGGTGCGCAAAGGCAAAGGAAAAGAAGGAGCGTCGATCTTGAGGCCAAGACACGGCGAGGCTAGAATTCGGCGGTCCTCGCCTACATAGGTATGGTGGACTGAAGCGGCAGCGGCAGCATGCACTAAACAACCTATAGAGACTCGATATAACTGGCGGATATCAGAGAGGGATGAGAATGACCTAATCGGATCCAACCTGAAGCTAGCACCAAACAAACCCATCCTGGCGTTTCCCCCTCGAGACCAAACGAGGAAGTCAACCGAGGAACTCACACAGTTGGCAGTTTTACTCATTCAGTGATAGTTGCGGCACTTTACTGGTCAGGTTTAGATAATCGTCCTGATAAAGTAAGCAGTGGGTCATTTTAGTTAACCATTCCGTTATAGTTGCAGCAATTACTAATCAGACACAGATAGCATGAGATAAACCCAAAACCCAGCAGTGGTTGTTGCTTTTATTCAGCCATTTCGTTGTAGTTGCAATACTTACTAGTCAGATACAATTGTCGCAAGCGACAAGCAAACAAGCAATTGTGGGCAGTATTATTTAGTCATTCCGTTATATTGGAGCTGATTACTAGTCATTATAAGTCAAATTTATAGCAGTAAACTTTAGTTATGCTTGTCTATGATCGAGATACTATGCTCCAAGTCGTCCATAACCGCGGACACGGCTTTCAGAAAGTTTTACCCGGCCGGGGTGCACCAATAGCAACACACGCTCGATCAGCCTCGGAAAAACCAAATCAAAACCCAACGAGGCTTTCACATTGAACAATCACAGGATTGAGAAATATTTCGGGGCCACCCTTAGAGTAGAATCCAACGGAGTAAGCAAGCTCGAGACGGCCTCAAGGTTTGGCGGGACGGTTGTGAGCATTGGGAACCCCAAGCGGGGCTTGTCGACACCGCGAAATCGTGGTCCGATCCTAACAGACAAAGGTGCTATCATCGCACAATCGTAAATAAAGCGATAAAGCATGGCATAATGCGGGATCGTAAATAAAACCTCAAACTAGTTTGTGGCCCCAAGAAATAAGACTGAATCAAGCTCGCTCGGGGTCCCATATACCTCCGGATGTGGATAGCGCGCAAAATCAAGGAACAGGTATCAAGTACTCGGGGTCTTACGGGACACAAGTGGGCGTTCGGAAACCAAATATTATCTATCACCCACCGATGCCTCTGCTTATTCAATTTTAGTTGTTAAACAGAAATTTAAAGTGACGATAAGTACAATTAGAATCATCTCCAACATCAACATGCGGCAATACATCAGCAACTGTGGCATATGACGACACCCATCAGCACTTGAGCAAACAACTACGACGCGCAAGTCCAACTATCTACCAAACAACAGGTAATAGGATGTGTCCAAGGCAATATAGGGCTGCAAGGGATTTCACTGCGAAAACTAGAGCATCGCAACACGATAGCAATAGATCAACAGAAGGAGTAAATTACTATAAAGTAAGATGGGTAGAAAGGGGAGATGCTGCTTTGAAAACATTGTCGAAGGTTCATCAGAAGAGCGAAGTGACTCACATCAACTCAACGGCCTTATCCGCGAAGAATCAAAACACTAGAGAAAACACCGGATGCGCTATTTAATAAAACGACAGAAGATCGGCATGATGCATGTATGATGGATGACATGGCAAAGGTGCGATGCAATTAGGTCATATTAAGCGGAACCGGGGTCCCGGCAATTAATTAGGTGGTTCAAGTTGTTTAGAAAGCCCGCAATTTAAATGTTGTTTAACGAGGCAAGAAGTAATACGGGTTCGCTACACAAGTTTAAATGAGGCCGATATGAGACTAGATTTGCCCGCATATGGGCCCCATATTTAATTATTAGGTGAATCGGCATAAGGCCCCCAAACCAATGAGTTGCATGCGAGATGACAATTTAATATGCGACAAGTTGATATGTTATAAAATAGGGTTTGCGGGAAGGGGTTCACACATTTAGGGTCCGGCGATCTTGGAGGTTCCGGGGTTCGGGGTTCGACAGGGTCCAGGGTCCGGTCTCGGGGTCCAGGGTTCGACGGGTGCGTTCTCGGGTATCGGGGTTCGACGGACGCGTTCTCGGATTCCGGGGTAGGTCTTGGCGCCTCCGGGGTCCTTGGGTCATGGCGACGGTCCTGGCGTCCTTGATGGCGAACTCAGGGTCCCGGGCGGAGTACTTGTCGCATAGGTGGCCGTCGGGTCGAAGAACTTGACACTCCAGGGTTCGATCTTGGCGTTCGAGGTTCCTCCGAGTCCGTGGGGCGTCCGAGAAGGAGACCTTGGCGGGTGGTTTCCGTGTAGGAGAACTTGAGGGCGTTGGCGAGCTTATGCAACAGCAGGGGTTTTCGGTTGTCGGTGGCGTTCTTGGCGACCTCGGGAGGCTTGCAATAGTCTTCTGCGGGGGACATAACACGAACACGCCGAGGAAGGGCATGGCGAGGCAAGGCGAGCCGCAGAGGTTGGTGCGAGGAGGCCGTGTCCTGTTCGGGGTTATCCCAAACACCTTGCAGGGGCTATGACAAGGTCTCACACCAAAACATGTGGTTCTCGATAGGTCTTGGCGAGCGGCTGCGTCCGTGTGGTTCTGGCGGCGAGCTCAAGGCCGGCAAGCGGAGGTGGGCAAGATGGCGGTGGATGGCGACAGACGGTAGCGGTGTAGGAAGCGGCGCGGAGCTTCGCTCGGGGCGAGCTGCCTGTGGCGGGCGAGCGAGGCGGCGGGCCGGGGCAGCCTTCGGCCGGCTTCATGTGGCGCAGGACGGAAGCGGCGGCAGGCGGGTCGAGCAGCGTCGCGAGGCCTTGGCAGGCTCGCCGGGCGCGGGAAGCTTCGGGTCGGCCTTGGCGCAGGCGGTCAGAGGCCTGACCGAGCGGAGAAAGAGGCGTCAGGCCGCGGCGGGAACCTCTTGGGCGGAGCACGCGGGGCTCGCGGTGAGCATCGGCTCGTGACGTCTTGGCTGAGATGGCTTGCAGGGTGGCAGGCCGGCGCTTGAGCGGAGGCGGAGACGAGCAGCCGTGGCGGTGGCGAGTGCCGGTGTGAGCGGAGGAGCTCGAGCGGCGGGGCAGGAGGCTTCGGTGGTTGGCGCAGGCGCGAGGAGCAACAGGGTGGTGCATGCAGGCTCCGGGCGCAGGAGGCGAGGCGGCACCGGTGGGCGAGCAGTGGCGGGTGAGGCGGTGGATCAGGCGGGCGGGAGCAGGCGAGGCAGGCCGGAGGAGAAGAAGACGCCGCAGCGTGTGGGAGGCGAGGAGGCAGGTGGGGTCGGGTGGCCCCAGCGGCAGGCGTGTGTTCGTGCGTGTGCGGGTGGGGCCAGGGTTAGGTGGCCCAGGCGCCAGGGTGAGTGGAGGCTGTGTGGGTGAGTGGTTTGTGGGGTGTGGGTTTGGTGGGAGAGGAGGGGAGAGGAGAGAGAGTGGGGGATGTGGCAACATCTAATTGGGTGTGGGGGGAAGAAAAGTGACGTGGCGGCCTAGGATAGGTGGGGTGAGGTGGCGGGGGGTGAGGGTAGAATAACTGGTAGCTTTAGGATTTAGAGGGGCAGGTTGGGGTGGACCGTTTTAAAATCTGGGGCGGTCGTTCGGGTCATTCGGCCCGTTCGACTGCCCCACCAAAACAATATAAAACTTTTATTTAATTTAAATGCAACTTTCGCAGACCGATAGCAAGAAACAAAATATTCCGGAGACCGGGGTTTTGCATGGGAATAAAGATGGGGCGTTTGGAAAACAAAACGGGCTTTGCGAAATAGTTTTGGCAAACAATGCATGATGATGACGATGCAATGCACAAATTCAACGCGATTTTCTAGTAGTGGTTTTGCGGGATGCCACAATTCGACACCACTAACAATGGATCTCGCCCTCGAGATCCGCCTCATGGTACCGGAAGGAAGGTCGGCGATCTGCATCTCCTCGCTTCGTGTAGATCCTCGCGACACCACTAACAGTGATTCATCCTCCATCTTGAAATCTGCGACACCACCAACAAAGGGTCGTTTGTCCGTGATCGTCGAGAGGGCACTCCGGAAACAAAAGGTCGAAGGTAGAGGTATCAACAAATAAAGCCACCTCTAACTTCGATGGAAGGAGGGAACCGATGCATTCTCGTCCACTTCAATGTACAAAAGCGAATAGAAAGGGTAGTCGGCATGGGGGCCAATCCATCACGCACCCAAACTATTACTCCGCACAATCAGTGGAAAAGAGTGCAACCATTCTCGGAATCAGACTGAAGATCTCGACAAGCGAGGTTCGGAAACAAGGATCTGGCGTAGAGGATATCGTCGCGTCGGAAAACACCGGAAGGCACAAACAAGGAACAAAGAATGGTACCACAGCAGACGGATTCATCAGGCAGCTTGAACACCGGATGGTAGCACACGTTAACAAAGAAGGCGAAACCCTAAAGGTGCAATGAAACCCAACCACGAGAATTCCTGGACTCGAAGAAAGAGAAGAGAGCGGATGCAAAACACGTCGAGATAAGAGGGGATCAGCAGAGGGGTAAGGAGTAAAATCAGACCTATTCAGAACTATCCAACCGATTTTCAAAAATAGTTTTGACACTCTACTTCGGCCGTTAGCTAGGTTATCCTACAGGCTGGACTTGTGGGGTATCGTAACTGCTGAGCTCTGATACCACTCTGTAACACCCTCAGAATCGGACCTATGCAAGTTTGGGCAAAATTCACCAAACCCGCATAGAAACGATTCAAAGGTGCCCACCAAGCACTTTCGTGCGGGTGGAAAACGAAGTAATAACATTACAGCAGTCCTCGATGGGACCCACAGAGATATATATATCAGTGACTCAAAGAGTCAAGGATACGAGATATAATATACAAAGATCCAAATCACCTTGAAAGCGATAGGCGTCCGACTACGGACAAGATGCAAATGGGGCTAAGAGCCACGAAGAATAACCAATGGCGTCCATAACCCTTGGGCCAAGCCGGAAGGGTAACCACTACTTGGCGTCGATCTCAAAACACCTTAAACAAAGGGGTGCGGCAAAGGGCAAAGGAAAAAGAAGGAGCGTCGATCGAGGCGATTGCAGGCGAGGCTAGAATTCGGGTCCTCGCCTACATAGGTATGGTGGATCAAGCGGCGTGGCATGCACTAAACAACCTATAGAGACTCGATATAATGGCGGATATCGAGAGAGGGATGAGAATGACCTAATCGGATCCAACTGAAGCTAGCACCAAACAAACCCATCTGGCGTTTCCCCTCGAGACCAAACGAGGAAGTCAACCGAGGAACTCACAGTTGGCGGTTTACTCATTCGATGATAGTTGCGGCACTTTCTTGGTCGTTTAGATAATCGTCACGATAAAGTAAGCGATGGGTCATTTTAGTTAACCATTCCGTTATAGTTGCACAATTACTAATCGAACCACGAGATAGCATGAGATAAACCCAAAACCAGCGGTGGTTGTTGCTTTTATTCAGCCATTTCGTTGTAGTTGCAATACTTACTAGTCGATACAATTGCATGGCGACAAGCAAACAAGCAATTGTGGGTATTATTTAGTCATTCCGTTATATTGAGCTGATTACTAGTCATTATAAGTCAAATTTATAGCGAGAAACTTTAGTTATGCTTGTCTATGATCGAGATACTATGCTCCAAGTCGTCCATAACGGACACGGCTTTGAGAAAGTTTTACCCGGCGGTGCACCAATAGCAACACCGCTCGATCAGCCTCGGAAAAACCAAATCAAAACCAACGAGGCTTTCACGAACAATCACAGATTGAGAAATATTTCAGGCCACCCTTAGAGTAGAATCCATAGCGGGTAAGCAAGCTCAAGGACGGCCTCAAGGTTTATGGACGGTCGTGAGCATGGGAACCCCAAGCGGGGCTTGTCGACACCATGAAATCGTGGTCCGATCCTAAGCTTGATGCAGTGTGCTATCATCGCACAATCGTAAATAAAGCGATAAAGCATGGCATAAGTAGGATCGTAAATAAAACCTCAAACTAGTTTGTGGCCCCAAGAAATAAGATGAATCAAGCTCGCTCGGGGGTCCCATATACCTCCCGGATGTGGATAGCGCGCAAAATCAAGGAACAGGTATCAAGTACTCGGGGTCTTACGGGACACAAGTGGGCGTTCGGAAACCAAATATTATCTATCACCCACCGATGCCTCTGCTTATTCAATTTTAGTTGTTAAACAGAAATTTAAAGTGACGATAAGTACAATTAGAATCATCTCCAACATCAACATGCGGCAATACATCAGCAACTGTGGCATATGACGACACCCATCAGCACTTGAGCAAACAACTACGACGCGCAAGTCCAACTATCTACCAAACAACAGGTAATAGGATGTGTCCAAGGCAATATAGGGCTGCAAGGGATTTCACGGGTACGAAAACTAGAGCATCGCAACACAGATAGCAATAGATCAACAGGAAGGAGTAAATTACTATAAAGTAAGATGGGTAGAAAGGGGGAGATGCTACTTTGAAAACATTGTCGAAGGTTCATCCAAGAAGGCAGTGAAGCTCACATCAACTCAACGGCCTTATCCGCGAAGAATCAAAACACTAGAAAACACCGGATCGCTATTTAATAAAACGACGGAAGATCGGCATGATGCATGTATGATGGATGACATGGCAAGGTGCGATGCAATTAGGTCATATTAAGCGGAACCGGGGTCCCGGCAATTAATTAGGTGGTTCAAGTTGTTTAGAAAGCCCGCAATTTAAATGTTGTTTAACGAGGCAAGAAGTAATACGGGTTCGCTACACAAGTTTAAATGAGGCCGATATGAGACTAGATTTGCCCGCATATGGGCCCCATATTTAATTATTAGGTGAATCGGCATAAGGCCCCCAAACCAATGAGTTGCATGCGAGATGACAATTTAATATGCGACAAGTTGATATGTTATAAAATAGGGTTTGCGGGAAGGGGTTCACACATTTAGGGTCCGGCGATCTTGGAGGTTCCGGGGTTCGGGGTTCGACAGGGTCCAGGGTCCGGTCTCGGGGTCCAGGGTTCGACGGGTGCGTTCTCGGGTATCGGGGTTCAACGGACGAGTTCTCGGATTCCGGGGTAGGTCTTGGCGCCTCCGGGGTCCTTGGGTCATGGCGACGGTCCTGGCGTCCTTGATGGCGAACTCAGGGTCCCGGGCGGAGTACTTGTCGCATAGGTGGCCGTCGGGTCGAAGAACTTGACACTCCAGGGTTCGATCTTGGCGTTCGAGGTTCCTCCGAGTCCGTGGGGCGTCCGAGAAGGAGACCTTGGCGGGTGGTTTCCGTGTAGGAGAACTTGAGGGCGTTGGCGAGCTTGTACGGCAACGGGGTTTTCGGTTGTCGGTGACGTTCTTGACGACCTCGGGAGGCTTGCAATAGTCTTCTGCCGGGGACATAACACGAACACGCCGAGGAAGGGCATGGCGAGACGGGCAGCGAGCAGGGTTGGTGCGAGGAGGCCGTGTCCTGTTCGGGGGTTATCCCAAACACCTTGCAGGGGCTATGACAAGGTCTCACACAGCAAAACATGTGGTTCTCGATAGGTACTGGCGAGGGCGGCTGCGTGCCGTGTGGTTCCTGGCGACGAGCTCGAAGGCCGGCAAAGCGGAGGTGGGCAAGATGGCGGTGGATGGCGACGGACGGCGCGGTGTAGGGAAGAAGCGTGAGCTTCGCCGACGGGGCAGCCCGAGCTGTGGCGGGCGGGCGCTCGGCCGAGGCGGGAGGGCCGAGGCGCCAGGCCGCTTCATGATGGCGCAGGGCAGAAGCAGCGGCGGTCTGGGCGGTCCGGAGCACTGCGAGGAGAAGCCTTGTGGCTCGCCTGGCGTGGCGGGAAGCTCGGGTCGGCCGCAGCGCGAGGTCCGGAGGTCGTCTGGGGCACCGAGCGGCGCTTCCGGAGAAAGGCCGGGGGCGGCGGAACCTGCTGGGCGGCGGAGCACGTGGGGCTCGCGGCGGGCGTCGGCTGGTGACGTCTTGGCTGAGATGGCTTGGGGTGGCCGGGCGGGCGCCATGGAGGCGAGCAACGGCAGTGGCCGGTGGCGCAGGTGGCGCCAGTGTGAGGCGGAAGGGAGCTCGCGGGCGGCGGGGAGGCTCGGTGGTTGGCAGGCGGGCGGAGGGAGCAGGGGTGGTGCATGCGGCTCCGTGAGCGCAGGAGGCCTTGGCGGCACCGGTGGGGCGAGCAGTGGCGTGAGGCGGTGGATGGGCGAGGCGAGGAGCACGGGCGAGGAACAGCCCAGAGGAGAAAGACGCCCGCTGCGTGCGTGGGGCAGGGAGACAGGTGGGGTCGGGTGGCCCAGTAGCGATGTGCGTGCGTGTGGGTGGGGCCAGGTTAGGGCCAGGCGCCAGGGTGAGTGGAGGCTGTGTGGGTGAGTGGTTTGTGGGGTGTGGGTTTGGTGGGAGAGGAGGGGAGAGGAGAGAGAGTGGGGGATGTGGCAACATCTAATTGGGTGTGGGGGGAAGAAAAGTGACGTGGCGGCCTAGGATAGGTGGGGGTGAGGTGGCCAGGGGGTGAGGGTAGAATAACTGGTAGCTTTAGGATTTAGAGGGGCAGGTTGGGGTGGACCGTTTTAAAATCTGGGGCGGTCGTTCGGGTCATTCGGCCCGTTCGACTGCCCCACCAAAACAATATAAAACTTTTATTTAATTTAAATGCAACTTTCGCAGACCGATAGCAAGAAACAAAATATTCCGGAGACCGGGGTTTTGCATGGGAATAAAGATGGGGCGTTTGGAAAACAAAACGGGCTTTGCGAAATAGTTTTGGCAAACAATGCATGATGATGACGATGCAATGCACAAATTCAACGCGATTTTCTAGTAGTGGTTTTGTGGGATGCCAATACCAGAGAAAAGAAGTAGGCAGTGAGTATGTTGACACATACTCAGCAAGGATAAAAGAGTGATTAACATTATAAATAGCAGCCAATGAACTTAAAGTAAATTAGGTGATGAAAAATATATCTCCATGCATATGCCAAAAATATTAGTTGGCCTGTTAGCGCAAACCTAACATAGTGACCTTTGCAGAGACACGCTAATACCCGTTGTAATCTCCACCGATGGTTATACCCTCTCCGAGAATCACGACATCGAGTCCCCTACTTGTGCGAGGTAAATCCATCTCACACTGATACCGGCGTGACCGCGTACCGTTATTTCAGGTATCGACCGTTTCGGGCTAGATATACCATACATCCCATGATTACGACAGGCGAACGAATAATTCATGTATACTTGTTTCAAGCGTTTCATCAATTCATGTATGGTGTTCACGTTCATTCAAATTCAATCGTTGTTCATCAATCCACTTTCAAATCACATGTAACAATCTAAGCACTTAATAATATTCAAGTATTAGGATTAAATATATTTAGTAATTTAATTAATAAAACTGGTATGCACAGCCTTGCCTTTGATTGTTTGTTCTCCGATCAACTTGGCTTCAACCTAATCAGGTTGTACAAATTACATCAGTCTATTTTACTAGAAACAAGTCCAATCATTATTGCATGCATAGTACTAACAACAGGTGAGACATGGCATGATGTGTGAATAGCTAGCTATACTAGTACTACTCTGCCAAGATATATTCATGGGTTGACTACTCATACATGCATGCAAGCAAAATTGATTTTCTTTGTACACAATCGATGCACATCAAGTGCTACTAGTTGTACTAGTTCACTTGCAAGAAAGCATGTACTATTACCAATTAATACCAAGTAGTACTAGTTGCATATGATGGTTCTTAGCAAGATTTTGTAGTAAATATTTGCACCGATTTAATAAACATAATATACCTCATCTCATAGAAATTTCTCTACTCCATATGCAAGATTGTCTAGAGAAACAACAAGGATTCTACTCAAATCCATCGGGAACCATCAAATCTATGAGAGAGAAACTAGAGCAGCTAGGGAGAAGAACTAGAGTAAGAATAGCACACCGATGAACAAGGCCAAGGCTAGGGCTCTAGAGCGTGGGCATACCTGTCAGTGTCGCCAACTTTTCAGGTCTACTAGCTCTAGGAAAGATTTGGGATCGATTTGCACTGTGGAGTGAGGTGGGCGTGTGCGGTGGTAGAAAGCTATATATAGCTGGGAAAGGTAGGGGAGCATAGGACATCTGTCCAAGTTAGGGTGAGCGATGGATAAGACTAAAAATCTAGTTACCTTCTGTGAGGTTACCGCTAGATATTTTCAGGTAGCTTCTAGTCTCTAGATATTTTTTAGCCTACTTGGCTGCTACTCTTCATTTTGTTTTCTGTATTTATTTTCAAGCAGATAATTATGCTTAGATTAATAAAGCAAGCTAGAATAAATAAACCAAAAATTTATTATATTCTTGAAGATATTATTATTATTGGTATATTATTCCTGGATATTACATCCTACCCTCTTTACAAAAATTTCGTCCTCGAAATTTTACATACCTTTATTTTTTGAAGAGGTAAGGGTAATTTTCCTTTAAGTCGTCCTCCCTTTCCCAAGTGGCTTCGTCTTCGCCATGATTCCTCCACTGAACCTTGACAAACCGAATATTTTTGCGTCTAGTCTCACGGTCTTTAAAATCCAGTATGCGAATAGGGTATTCTTTATAGGATAAATCTTCTTATAACTCAGGTAATTCAATCTCCACAGGTTGATGTGGGGGTTTCAAACATTTACGGAGTAAGGACATGTGAAATACATTGTGTACATGCGGTGACCGAGCATACCACTGCATATGTAGTACACTATAGTCGTTGACATGACATCTACAGAACACCGTTCCGTAAATATCACATCCCTTAGAGTGGTACAACAGAAACATTGCCGGTCCATATTACAAATGTACACACATTATTATTATTACAATACCGGAAGTTCAAGACTTCCAAAATATCCAACTTACAAACCAAAATATAAAGTGTCCAGCGGAAATTTAAAAGTAACAACTCCGACTAGGAGTTGACCTCAACAGCTTATTCTATAGAGTTCGTGTTGCTCGGCTCCGGTAGTTACTACTAACTAGATACTTAATTGGACTCGTTCTCATCGACACCGTAGCGGATCTCGTAATCCACTCCTTCAACTCCACCGGACAGATCAGGTTCCTCGTAGAACACATCTTCTTGGCATTCGGCTACATACATTGACACATCTTCGGGATCCTCAAAGTCTAAGCAAGAGATCAAAGGAAAGAATGAGCAACATCATTACCCAACAAGTTCATTATATGCAAGGTGGGAAGTTTGATGCTCTAACTACCACCTCGGATTATAGATCCTTGGCACTATGCAGTTTTTGTAACTCTTTCTTCAAAGATTAATATTATTCCAAAAAACTATGACAACCAGCCTTCACAGGTTCACTATAACTTTCATGGAGTTCCTTTCCTGCCACGTTGTAGCTCCTTCCCGGAACAGGGAGTAACAAGTTACAGTTCTTACACTCTGCAGAGGTGCGTTACTTTACCCATGATAGATCAACTCCTTGTTGCACAACCGGGCGTACTTTCCCGTCCACAATTCCATGATGTGGGGCCTAGTAGTTGGTCCAAGCCAATCACGCCCCTTAGCGACCGCAAGATGCCTCCTTGGTGTACACCATGCCCACATAATGAATTACGGCAATGGTTTGTACAAACCGTTAGATGCGAGAACTATCGTGGGACGATGAGGGTTCCACCCATATCTGCATATCCTCTCTGAATTACCAATTAATATGCATGCTATGAGGATAACATGACCGACACTGCACATCCGGCTTCATGCGAGAGGAAGAAGATACAGTTGACTTCTCTGTCCCATTCCAAATCTCATGGCTAACGCGTAATATGCGGCGCTAGAATCACTGATGTCAGGGGTTATTAAGTCCCTACTTGATCATTATTGTTGCGATTAGAACTCTAAGTTCTATTGCTCCATTTTATCACCACTTAGGATGATATCTAAATTTCTTTACTTGTGAAAATAATATTTTCTTTCTTTTTATAGCATATATGATAACACACAATTTGCAAATACTTTGATAAAGACTCTTCAAAGGACATGAGCAAGTGATGAACTTGCCTTGTGATGGCAAGGTAGTGAAGTCTGATGCTTGCACTCGACCTTGAGCTTCTAGTTCTACAAAAACATCATTATTGCCCAGTAAGGACAATATTTAAAGAAGCAAAATGATTATGCAAGTAATGTAATGCATTATTTAATTCTATATGCATTTTCCTTATATAAGGTGCCTTTTAATAAAGCATTTATAAATATTATTATTTTTTATATTTATTGCATATATTATTTTATTTTATTTCCCTTTTTTACTTGACTTTTATTAATTTAATAATTCTTTTAGGAATTATTAATTATACATTAATTTTATTATTAAATATTTATTTAGTATTTTTTAAAAATACTATAATATTAATAAATAATGAAAGTGATTTTTATTTATTTTTATCATCTTTCAATAATTTTGTAAAATTCCATAAGGAAAATATAAATTACAAAATTCTTATAAAAATTTAAATGTCCAAAATTTTATATCTTATTTTATTTGGATACAGTGGATTATTGTGAATCCAAAAATATTTTATTTATAATTTTTGGACTTTTATTTTATTTTCTAGAATTTTATTGAGGTCGGGGGCATTTTGGTCTTTTCCAATTGATTAAAACAGTTTTTTAAACAACTTGGGCTGGGCTTTTGGGCTTATTGGGCCAGTGTGTCCCAATAGGGCAGGGTCAAAATCACCACCCCGAGGGGTTTTGGCCCACCCATCCCACACTCTGTGCCCCTCCTCGTTCTCACCTTTCCTCTTCCTCGACCCCGCGAGCTCTTGCGCCGCCGCTGGCGATGGCCGCCGCTGTGGCTTCCCCTGGCCATTGTCGTGGTGCAGGGCGAGGTTTGCGAATACGCTTGTTCGTCTAGTCCAACTCTATTTGCCTTCGGGGCTTCCCCGTGGTCATATTCACCCCGTTCCCGAACCCTAGGGTTAGGGAAAGGTGTTGTCGCCACCGCCGCGGTCCCGCCTGCGGTGGTGTGATGGGCTCGTGTGCTGCTGTGGCCGCCGCCATGGCTGGTGCAGTTCTGGCGCCTCGGTGCTCCACTGTCTGGCTCGGTTAATCTGCTTCCTCTTCGATTCGTTAGTGAAGACCTCGGGTAAGTTGCTTCTATGGTTATTATTCATGCTACTACCATGAATCTCTCTGTGTGTGTCTAGTGGCTTCTCGTCCTAGTGATTATGTTCTGATTAGGGTTCATCTCCTAATTAGGGTTCTTGTTCTGATTAGGGTTCATAACTCCATGTTGATCATATCCATGATGCTTTAGATCTAGTGTTGATCATACTTGAGCATGAAGAATGACTGTTTGCTATGGATCATGATTTGTAGTGGCTTTGATGATGCTAGTGGCTTGTCAGATTTATTCCAGTGGTAATCCACTATGATCCCATGCTAGTGTTTCTATGGAATTCCCTGATTGGTAATGTTGTTGATCTGAGAACTTACTCTACTATCAGAATGCTTGTACTGATAGTAGTTTTCTCTCAGTAGCCGCTTACTGCAATTATAATGGTAGGCTTGTATGAGATTATACATACTGAATCTAATAATTACATGTAATGATTTTCTATGGATGTATAGATGAATATGATATTGATTCCTGGCACTTGGCTTCAGGAAGATGATATGTATTGGTTTGTTCCTTTTATCTGTGGGAACTAAGCAAAGATTGGTTTTAGCTCATTAAGAACTTGTCCTTGTGATACCATTGTAATCTGGCACACAAGTGATTGGGTTTTTATTTCTGGGCTTAGCTTTGTCAATACTTGTGATTAATACTGGCAAGATAGAATAAAAGCTTTTCTTAACTCTCTTGCCTATGATGTTGGTCTGAGGCTCTAGAATTTTAAGTCTGTAACACCCTCAGAATCGGCCCTATGCAAGTTTTAGCGAAACCCGCCAAACCCGCATAGAAACGATTCAAAGGTGCCCACCAGGCACTTTCGTGCGGGTGGAAAACGAAGTAATAACATTACACAACAGTCCTCGATGGGACCCACGAGCAGATATATATACAACGGCGACTCAATGAGTCAAGAATAGATATAATATACAAAGATCCAAATCACCTTGAAAATGATAGGCGTCCGACTACGGACAAGATGC
This sequence comes from Avena longiglumis, assembly GCA_030063025.1. Classification (NCBI taxonomy): domain Eukaryota; kingdom Viridiplantae; phylum Streptophyta; class Magnoliopsida; order Poales; family Poaceae; genus Avena; species Avena longiglumis. The sequence goes on from CP125976.1 coordinate 88,810,452, forward strand.
AAATGGGGCTAAGAGCCCGAAGAATAACCAATGGCCATAACCACCTGCCAAGCTAGGAAGGGTAACCACGCTAACGACGTCGATCTCAAAACCTGCTTAAACAAAGGGGTGCCACCAAGGGCAAAGGAAAAGAGAAGCGGTCGATCGAGGCGATTGCAGCGAGGCTAGAATTTGGCGGTCCTCGCCTACATAGGTATGGTGGACTGAAGCGGCAGCGCAGCATGCACTAAACAACCTATAGAGACTCGATACAACTGGCGGCTATCAGAGAGGGGCAAGAAAGACCTATCCGGATCCAACCTGATACTACCACCAAACATACCCATCCTGGTATTTCCCCCTCGAGACCAAACGAGGAAGTCAACCGAGGAACTCACACAGTTGGCAGTTTTATTTATTCAGTTATCGTTGCAGCAATTACTAGTCAAGTATAGGTAATCATCCTGATATAATAAGCAGTGGGCACTTTTATTTAACCATTCCGTTGTAGTTGCGACACTTACTAGTCAAATACAAGTAGCATGAGATATCACAAACCCAGCAGTTGTTGGTACTTTTATTTAGCCATTCCGTTATGGTTGCAATATTTACTAGTCAGATACAATGGTCGCAAGCGTCAACCCAAACAAGCAATTGTTGGCAATTTTATTTAGCCATTCCATTATAGTGAAGCTGATTACTAGTCATTATAAAGTCAAATTTATAGCACTACTTTAGTTATAGTTGTCTATGATCGAGATACTGTGCTCCAAGTCGTCCATAACCGCGGACACGGCTTTCAGAAAGTTTTACCTGCAGGTGCACAAATAGCAACACACACTCGATCAACCTCGGAAAAACCAAATCAAAACCCAACGAGGCTTTCACGACAAAGCAATCACGTGATTCAGAAATATTTCAGGCCACCCATTGAGTACACCATAACGGTTAGCTGACTCGAGACGGACTCAAGGTTTGCGCTATGGTAAACGATCGGGAACCGAAAATGTGGTGGGCTTGTCGACACTAAAACACTCGCTTACCTAAGCAGACAGGTGCTCCTCGCAATCGTAATAAAGCAGTAAAGCATGGCATAAGTACAGGATAGTAAATAAAACCTCAAACTAGTTTGTGTCCCCAAGAAATAAGAATGAATCAAGCTCGGGGGTCCCATAATCCTCCCGGATGTGGATAGCGAATATTCAAGGAACAGGTATCAAGTACTCGGGGTCCCACGGACACAAGTGGACGTTAAAACCAAATAACATCTATTGCCCACTGCCTGCATTTACCTACTTCAATTTTAGTTGTTAAACAGTAATTAAAGTTATGATCATCTCCAACAATAAACATGCGGCAATACTCCAACAACTGTGGTACTCGACGACACGCAACAACACTCGAACAAGCGACTACGACACGCAAGTCCAGCTATCTACCAAACAACAGGTAATAGGATGTGTCCAAGGCAATATAAGGCTGCAAGGAAAATCACGGGTACGAAAACTAGAGCAACGCAACACAGATAGCAATAGATCAACAGGAGGGAATAAATACTATAAAAATAAGATAGGTAGAAAGGGGGAGATGCTCGACTGAAAAACATTGCCGAAGGTTCATCCGACGATCGGATCGAAACTCGCATCAACTCAACGGCCTTATCCGCGAAGAAGCAAAACACTAGGATAAACACCGGATGCACCATTTAATACTATGACAAAAGATCGGGCATGATGCATGTATGATGTATGACATGGCAAGGATGCGATGCAATTAAGTCATATTAAGCGGAACCGGAGTCCCGACATTTAGTTATTAAGTTTAGGTTGTTTAGATACCCCGCACTTTAAATGTTGTCTTATCAGGGCAAAATAAGTTACCGGTTCGCTACACAAATTTAAATGAGGCCAATATAAGACTAGATTTGCCCGCATATGGGCCCCATATTTAATTATAATGTGAATCGGCCTAAGGCCCCCAAACCACATGACAATATGCATGCGAGATGAATGATTTAATATGCACAAGATATATAGATGGCATTTAAAAATAGGGGATCGGATCAGGGTCACACATCTGGAGTCGAAGGTCTTGGGGGTTTCGAGGGTTCGGGGTTTGGTCTCAGGGTTTGACGGAAGAACAGCTCGATCAGATCGGGATCGTTACGGGAAGGAGGTCTTGTCGCAACCGGGAAGCAGGACTTGGTTGGCGTCGGGGCATATTGGATCCGCCCTGGTCGGTGCCGATCTTGATGTCACGAAGGTCTTGTCGGGTCGTCGGGCCATGTCATCGGTCTTGTCGTTCGGGATGAAGATCTTGGCGTTTTCGAGGAAGTACTGGTCGCACCGGGATGAAGTCCTTGGGGTGCCATCTCGATCATCGGTGGCGAACTTGGGGCTCGACACCGGGGTCTTTAGTTCCCGTGAGGAAGAACTTGACATCTTCGGGTTCGGGACGGAGACCTTGGCGTTCCGTGTAGAAGATCTTGTTCGGTTCACTGTCGTTGGCGTGGTGGTACTTCTTGGCACCGACCTGGTAGTTGGATCCTCGGAAAAACTTGGAACGGCCTCGTGATGCTAGCACACAGAGACTGGACAAAAACCGAGACATGCACAGGCACATGCACCCTCTTTACACACGCGCACAGGGGATCATCAAGGCCAAAAACTGGGCCAGCTTCACTGTAGAGGAACAGCAACACACGGGCATAGGCGAGATCGACGCAAACAGCGACGGTCCCACGTCTGAAGAGGCGGCGAGCTCGGCGGCGGCAGGACTCAAGCAGAGGGGATCATCGGTGTGGGGGAAGACGCGGCAGGGGCGCGGGAGGACGTCGGGCACGCGGCGAGGCTCGCTGTCCGGAAGGACGGCGGCCGGAGAGGAGGAAGGCGGCGGCGGTTGGGGGAACGCGGCGATGACAAAGAGGAGGCAGACGAGGTCGGCGGTGGCGCCACAGGAAGGCTGGGCGTCGGGCTGTGAGCCGGAGGAGATTCATGGGCGGCAGGGATCGACGGGGAGGAGCCCGGCGGGGGAGCATGGCGGAGGTGAGCTCGGGGTGGCGCGGTGGAGAGGGCCACGAGCGGCAGCAGTCGAGGAGGCGAGAGGCGAGGAGGGAGGCGGTGGCAGCGCCACCGCTGCCGGGGCGGACGATGGCGGCGCGGGCAGGCGAGGTGGTGGCGGTGCTCACGGGGATGGAGGCGAGCGGGGAGAGAGGGTCGGTGGGGTCGCGGGCGAGGAGAAGGGAAGTGGCGGCGGGGTTGGGCTCCTGTGGCGGCGATGGGGCCCCGGCGGAGAGGAGCCCAAGGCGCATGTCTGGGAAGGAGGAAGATGGGGTTGCGGTGGGGAGACGAGGTGGGTGCGGTCGAGGCGGAGGCATGAGGAGGAGAGGAGGAGGAAGAAGGGCGAGCGCATCGGGTGGGGGAAGCGGGTTGGGGCAGAGAGGAGGAAGACGAGAGCGAGCGTGGGCAGGTGGCGCGTGGTGGGGTCGGGCCAGGGACGGTGGGACCGGGGTGTAAGGGAGAGGGGTGGAGCAGGGATAGGGGAGAGAGAGAGGGACCCAGGGGTGGGGGCCAGGGGTGGGAGTCGAGGTGTGGTGGTGGGGATTGGTGAGGTGGCGGTGAGGATGAGGTGGAGGGAACGGTGAGGTGGCAAGCGGTGGTTGGTCGGGGTGAGGTGGAGGGGCTGGGTAGACTAGGTTTAGGTAGAAAAGGGTTTAGGGTTTCTTTAGATGGGCCGGGTGGTAGGTAGTCTGGTCAGGTTGGGCCTCTGGCCTGACTGATCGGACTGCCTCCCCGGACAAAATATTTTATTATTTATTTTATTTGTAAAACATTTTTGGTAAATACCTTTTAGACAAATAAAAGATCTGAATAGACCGATGTTTTAATTTGAAATAAAGACGGGGGTTATTTAGAAAAATAAAACTAGGCGTTTCGAAAATAGTTTCCAGACAAACAATGCATGATGATGACGATGCAATGCACAAAAACAACGCGATTTTCTAGTAGTGGTTTTGCGGGATGCCACAATTCGACACCACTAACAATGGATCTCGCCCTCGAGATCCGCCTCATGGTACCGGAAGGAAGGTCGGCGATCTGCGTCTTCTCGCTTCGTGTCGGTTCTCACGACACCACTAACAAGAGGTCCTTGTCCATGTTCGTCGAGAGAACACTCCGGGAAACAAAGTGAAGGTAGAGGTATCAACCAATAAAGCCACCTCTAGCTTCCGTGGACGGAGTAAAATTGCTGGATCCACTGATTCGATGTACAAGAGCGAATGATAAGAGTAGTCGGATGGTGATCAGTCCATCGCGCACCCAAACCATTACTCTGCACACGAATAGGCGAATTATGCAACCAACTCTCGGAATCAGACTGAAGATCTTGACAATCGAGGTTCGGAAACAAAGGAGTGATGCAGACTCTTCATCGGATCTAGCGTAGATGACGTCGTCGTGTCGGAAACACCGGAAGGCACGAGAAGGAACAAAGAGAAGTCCACCAGACGAAGGATTCCTCGGATAGCATGAAGACCAGATGTAGCAACACCGTTATCAAAGGAGGAAGCGAAACCCTGAAGGTACGACGAAAACCCAACCACGAGAATTCCTGGACTCGAAGAAAGAGAAGAGAGCGGATTCAAAACACGCAGAGGTAAGAGGAGAATAGCAGAGGGTAAGGAGTAAAATTAGACCTAATCAGAACTATCCAACCGATTTTGCAAAATAGTTTTGACACTCTACCTCGGCCGTTAGCTAGGTTATCCTCTGAGTTGGACTTGTGGGGTATCACCGCTGAGCTCGATACCACTCAGTAACACCCTCGAGAATCGGCCCTATGCAAGTTTTAGCGAAACCCGCCAAACCCGCATAGAAACGATTCAAAGGTGCCCACCAGCACTTCGTGCGGGTGGAAAGCAGTAATAACATTACACAATGTCCTCGATGGGACCCACGAGCAGATATATATACAACGACTCAATGAGTCAAGAATACGTATATAATATACAAAGATCCAAATCACCTTGAAAATGATAGGCGTCCAGGCTACGGACAAGATGCAAATGGGGGTAAGAGCCCGAAGAATAACCAATGGCGTCCATAACCCTGCCCAGGCCAAGCCGAAAGGGTAACCACGCTAACGTCGATCTCAAAATCTGCTTAAACAAAGGGGTGCCGACCAAGGGCAAAGGAAAAAGAGAGCGGTGATCGAGGCGATTGCACGGCGAGGCTAGAATTGGCGGTCCTCGCCTACATAGGTATGGTGGATCAAGCGGCGCATCATGCACTAAACAACCTATAGAGACTCGATACAACCGGCGGCTATCGAGAGGGCAAGAAAGACCTATCCGGATCCAACGATACTACCACCAAACATACCCATCTGGTATTTCCCCTCGAGACCAAACGAGGAAGTCAACCGAGGAACTCACACGGTTGGCGGTTTATTTATTCGATTATCGTTGCAATTACTAGTCAAGTATAGATAATCATCCTGATATAATAAGCAGTGGGCACTTTTATTTAACCATTCCGTTGTAGTTGCGACACTTACTAGTCAAATACAAGTAGCATGAGATATCCCAAACCCAGCAGTTGTTGGTACTTTTATTTAGCCATTCCGTTATGGTTGCAATATTTACTAGTCAGATACAATGGTCGCAAGCGTCAACCCAAACAAGCAATTGTTGGCAATTTTATTTAGCCATTCCATTATAGTGAAGCTGATTACTAGTCATTATAAAGTCAAATTTATAGCACTACTTTAGTTATAGTTGTCTATGATCGAGATACTGTGCTCCAAGTCGTCCATAACCATGGGACACGGCTTTGAAAGTTTTACCCTGCAGGGGTGCACAAATAGCAACACACACTCGATCAACCTCGGAAAAACCAAATCAAAACCCAACGAGGCTTTCACGACAAAGCAATCACAGGATTCAGAAATATTTCAGGGGGCCACCCCATTGAGTACACCCGCAACAAAGTTAGCTAACTCCGAGACGGACTCAAGGTTTGCGCCAGTGGCTGTAAACGACTGGGAACCCAAAAATGTGATTGGGCTTGTCGACACCGCGAAAACACTCCGCTTACCTAAACAGTACAGGTGCTCCTCGCACAATCGTAATAAAGCAGTAAAGCATGGCATAAGTACAGGATAGTAAATAAAACCTCAAACTAGTTTGTGTCCCCAAGAAATAAGAATGAATCAAGCTCTGGCTCAGGGGGGTCCCATAATCCTCCCGGATGTGGATAGCGCGAATATTCAAGGAACAGGTATCAAGTACTCGGGGTCCTACGGGACACAAGTGGACGGTTAAAAACCAAATAACATCTATTGCCCACCTGTGCCTCTGCATTTACCTACTTCAATTTTAGTTGTTAAACAGTAATTAAAGTTATGATCATCTCCAACAATAAACATGCGGCAATACTCCAACAACTGTGGTACTCGACGACACGCAACAACACTCGAACAAGCGACTACGACACGCAAGTCCAGCTATCTACCAAACAACAGGTAATAGGATGTGTCCAAGGCAATATAAGGCTGCAAGGAAAATCACGGGTACGAAAACTAGAGCAACGCAAATACGGATAGCAATAGATCAACAGGAGGGAATAAATACTATAAAAATAAGATAGGTAGAAAGGGGGAGATGCTCGACTGAAAAACATTGCCGAAGGTTCATCCGACGATCGGATCGAAACTCGCATCAACTCAACGGCCTTATCCGCGAAGAAGCAAAACACTAGGATAAACACCGGATGCACCATTTAATACTATGACAAAAGATCGGGCATGATGCATGTATGATGTATGACATGGCAAGGATGCGATGCAATTAAGTCATATTAAGCGGAACCGGAGTCCCGACATTTAGTTATTAAGTTCAGGTTGTTTAGATACCCCGCACTTTAAATGTTGTCTTATCAGGGCAAAATAAGTTACCGGTTCGCTACACAAATTTAAATGAGGCCAATATAAGACTAGATTTGCCCGCATATGGGCCCCATATTTAATTATAATGTGAATCGGCCTAAGGCCCCCAAACCACATGACAATATGCATGCGAGATGAATGATTTCATATGCACAAGATATATAGATGGCATTTAAAAATAGGGGCTCGGATCAGGGTCACACATCTGGAGTCGAAGGTCTTGGGGGTTTCGAGGGTTCGGGGTTCGGTCTCAGGGTTTGACGGAAGAACGGCTCGACGAGATCGGGATCGTTACGGGAAGGAGGTCTTGTCGCAACCGGGAAGCAGGACTTGGTTGGCGTCGGGGCATATTGGATCCGCCCTGGTCGGTGCCGATCTTGATGTCACGAAGGTCTTGTCGGGTCGTCGGGCCATGTTCGGGATGAAGATCTTGGCGTTTTCGAGGAAGTACTGGTCGCACCGGGATGAAGTCCTTGGGGTGCCATCTCGATCATCGGTGGCGAACTTGGGGCTCGACACCGGGGTCTTTAGTTCCCGTGAGGAAGAACTTGACATCTTCGGGTTCGGGACGGAGACCTTGGCGTTCCGTGTAGAAGATCTTGTTCGGTTCACTGTCGTTGGCGTGGTGGTACTTCTTGGCACCGACCCGGTAGTTGGATCCTCGGAAAAACTTGGAACGGCCTCGTGATGCTAGCACACAGAGACTGGAAAAAAACCGAGACATGCACAGGCACATGCACCCTCTTTACACACGCGCACAGGGGATCATCAAGGCCAAAAACTGGGCCAGCTTCACTGTAGAGGAACAGCAACACACGGGCACAGGCGAGCTCGGCGCAAACAGCGACGGTCCCACGTCTGAAGAGAGGCGGCAGCTGGCGGGCGGCAGACTCAGAGGGGATCGTCGGTGTGGGGGAAGACGTGGCAGGGGCGCGGGAGGACGTCGGGCACGCGGCGAGGCTCGCTGGCCGGAAGGGCGGCGGCCAGAGAGGAGGAAGGCGGCGGCGGTTGGGGGAACACGACGGTGACAAAGAGGAGGCATACGAGGTCGGCGGTGGCGCCCTGGGAAGGAGGCGACGGCGCTGGGCGTCGGGCCTGGCGCGGAGGCGGCCGGAGGAGATTCGTGGGCGGCAGGGATCGACGGGGAGGAGCCCGGCGGTGGAGCATGGCGGAGGTGAGCTCGGGGTGGCGCGGAGAGGGGCTACAGCGCAAGGCAGTCGGGGAGGCGAAGGGCCGAGGAGGGAGGCGGTGACAGCTGCACTTGCCGGGGAGACGATGGCGAGGCGCGCTTGGCGAGGGTGAGGTCGGTGCTCACAGGGGATGGAGGCGAGGGGAGAGAGGTTGGTAGGTCGGGAGAGGAGAAGGGAAGCGGCGGCGGGGTTGGGCTCCTGTGGCGGCGATGGGGCCCCGGCGGTGGAGAGAGGGAGCCCGCGGCGGCGGTGCTGGGGAAGGAGGAAGATGGGGCTGCGGTGGGGAGACGAGGTGGGTGCAGGGTCGAGCGGAGAGGGTCGAGGCGAGGGAGGCGGGAGGAGGAAGAAGGGCGGGCGCCGGGTGGGGGAAGTGGGTTGGGGCAGAGAGGAGGAAGGAGAGAGCGTGGGCAAGGTGGCGTGGTGGGGTGGGCCGGGCGGTGGGACCGGGTGTAAGGGAGAGGGTGGAGGGATAGGAGAGAGAGAGGGACCACTGGGTGGGCCAGCAGGGTGGGGGCCAGGAGTGTGGTGGTGGTGGGGATCGGTGAGGTGGCTGAGCCGAGGATGAGGTGGAGGCGTGAGGTGGCAAGCGGTGGTTGGTCGGGGTGAGGTGGAGAATTTGGGTAGACTAGGTTTAGGTAGAAAAGGGTTTAGGGTTTCTTTAGATGGGCCGGTGGTAGGTAGTGCAGTCAGGTTGGGCCTCTGCTTTGATCGATCGCCTCCCCGGACAAAATATTTTATTATTTATTTTATTTGTAAAACATTTTTGGTAAATACCTTTTAGACAAATAAAAGATCTGAACAGACCGATGTTTTAATTTGAAATAAATACGGGGGTTATTTAGAAAAATAAAACTAGGCGTTTCGAAAATAGTTTCCAGACAAACAATGCATGATGATGACGATGCAATGCACAAAAAAAACGCGATTTTCTAGTAGTGGTTTTGCGGGATGCCACAAAGTCCTAGTTAGTTGAGAAAATAGTTTGTTTGTAGCTTGTAAGATTAGAGGTGCTACTCTCTCTGGGAGATGTGCCCTGATCTGATAAGAACAAATGAAAAATGATTTAAGTTGCATAAATTAACACTAAACTCTGTGATGCTGGTCTGAGAGATTAGTGCTTGTGGCTGAGCTTGATTTCTTATCTTTATACTTGAAATCTCTAGGATAGATTCACCTCACTTGGGTGATTATTGAGAGATTATTTCATAAAGCAACACATGCTTCTGTTCATATACTATGAATGAATGATGTGATGGTTTTATGAGGCTCACCACAAAATCTGATGTTGATGTAGTAAGTTGATGATGATGATGATCTTGATCTGGTTTTGCTGGACTCCTGAGCTTGCTCTTGAGCTTGCCTGCTCCTCCTAGCTCCTGGGCTTGATCTTGCTGTCCACCTGATTCATCCCCCTCCTTATGTCACCATCCTGGTGATGTTTGGTTGATCTGGGGTGGTTTTGTTTGGCTGCTGTTATTGGTTTAGCTCCTGTCTACACTGGCTGTGCTTGTGTGCTGTGTAGTGGAGAGATGCACTGATGTGCTCCTCTACGGCTGTGCTGTGGTTTTGTGAGATTGGGCTAGGCTTGTGAGGTTAAAAGCACACCATTTGCATGCTGGTGTGTGTCCAGCTTGTGTGCCTGCTATGCACTCGTGGATATGTTCGGAATTTTTGAACTTACCATTACTAGATTACTTTCACCTGGCTGGTGAATTGGTCCCTTTTGGCTGTCATTTGACTTCTGGCTTTGAATTTATAAAAGATGAAATCTTTCATATTGGTGAAACTTGCCCCTTTTATAACATTTCTCAATGATGAATTTGTCAAGTGTATTTCACTGACATATCTGAGAGAAATAATACTAACACTAATCTTATTTTGTTTCTATTTAGTCTTTGTTTTGCAGGTACAAAGGTAAAGATGAAGATTTAGTGTATATTTAGATATAGGATAGTTAGTAGATATTCAAATGTAATTTTCTTATTCTTTTGTAATTTTTCTTTTATTATTCTTGTAATCTTTATTTTATTCAATTGTAATAAAGATTATATTATTATGAATAAAGAATATTCTTATTCTTTATTCTTTTGTAAATTCTGAAGTTTGGAAATGGCTTCAGTATGTTACATTCTTTGTAACTTGTTTATGTATTAATAATATGAAATAAGTTTCATATTCAATATTGTTTTTGGATAAAACTGAAGTTATAATACTTATCTCTTAATTAATTTAAGATTCAAAACTTATATCTAAATCATTCAAATTATAATTCAAACACTCAAGTTTAAAATTCAAATTCATTTTAAACACATAACTCCTTAAGATCATCTCAAAGTTTTTAACAATTATCCTTTAAGACTAAACCTAATCTCAAATTATGAAAGAAAAATTGATCACTTAGTTTTTTTTATTTGGCGAAAATTTACCCACATTTTCACAGATGAATGCATGCAACAATTCATATTCCTAAATCTACCCTTCGTTAGGTCCTAAATACTGGGATGTTACAGTACACTTCTAGAGAATTTGGCAGCTCTAGCTGATATGCGACTTCCCCAACTTGTTTGGTAATTCAGAAAGGACCAATATATCTTGGGCTTAATTTCTTTCCCTTTCCAATTCGTTTAATCCCTTTCATAGGCGATACTTTTAAATACACTGGTTCTCCCTCCTTAAATCAAAGGTTTCTTTCTCTGCCACAAGATAACGTTTCACCGCCTTTGCGGTTCGTAGTCTCTCGCGTATAAGTTTCACTTTCTCTTCGGTTTCCTGGATTATGCCGGGTCCTAGAATATTTCTTTCTCCAACATCATCCCAACAAATCGGTGCTCGACACCTTCTTCCATATAAAGCCTCATAGGGTGAAATTTTAATACTTGATTGATAGCTGTTATTATATGCGAATTCAGCTAATGACATATATTCATCCCATGCTCCCTTAAATTCTAGAACACACGCCCCGAGCATGTCTTCTAGAATTTGATTAACCTGTTCTGTTTGGCCATCACTTTGCGGATGATATGCCGTACTAAAATTGAGTTTGGTTCCCAAAGCTTTGCGCAGACTTCTCCAAAATTTTGAGACAAAGCGAGAATCTCTATCTGATGCAATGCGCAAAGGGACGCCGTGAAGAGATACTATTTCCTAAAGGGTTTCGCGGCATAGTAAATCAAAATTTTCTACGGAGCGAACAGAGGGAAAGCCAAGATCTAATCTAGGAGATGCAAACAACGAGAGAGATTGGATTAGATCTTCATACCCTTGAAGATTCAAGATGAAACGCTCCTAACGTGGGTGATGTAGTCACTCGCTTCTCCTCCTCGCGATCCGATCCGATCTAGCACCATAAGTGGCGGTGCCTCCGTGAGATGCACACGCACAAGACTCGACGCCTCCTCCTTCCTCGGACTAGCGAGTATGGTGGAGAGATAGATTGGATCTACAACACGACGTGGTGTATATGGTGGAGAATTTCTGCAGGCTTCGCCACAAACAATGGGAGGAGAGAGGAAGGTAGCAAGGCTAGGGCTTGGAGGAAGGTGTGTGGGGGGGGGCACCACCCTCTATATAGAGGGGCGGCCAGCCCTTGCCCTCCTCCAAGCCTATCTCTAGTTTAAACAATTTAAACTCTCCTTATCTAGAAATCCTATCTCTAGTTTAAACGATTTAAACTCTCCCTTATCTAGAAATTCTATCCGAGATTTAAACGAGTCAAATCTCTCTAGAATCTGGCCCTATGGGGCCTTGTGCCCCGGCCCAATGCCAGGACACTCCCTCATAGGCCCATGCCCCTCCCGGAAGGTGGGTCCACGTTGGTCCCCTTCCGAAGGTTCTAGAAGCTTCCGTATAATACCGATTAACCCGAACAATTCAACTCCAAAACTGCACGTCTTATATGAATCTTATTCTCCGGACCATTCCGAACCTCTCGTGATATCCCGGATCCCATCCGAGACTCCGAACAAAAATTCATAAACCAATTATCCAATCTATCCTAGCCGAGATACGTTATGTGTGACCGCGGTTCGAGAATATGCGACATGATCTTCTATCAATAATCAACAATGGGTGCGGCACCCATATTGACTCCACACATTCATCGATGATCATATCGGATGAACCACGATGCCGGATTCAATCAATCCCATATATATATTCCTTCGTCTCGCGATATTTTACTTGCCCGAGATTCGATCGCTTGCATGGCCATACCTAGTTCAATCTCGCTCACGAAGTACTTTACTCGTTCCGTAATCCGATATCACTTTGTGATTAACTCCTTAAACACATGCTTGCAAGCGTTGTTGATATCGACACCGAGTGGGCCCAAGTATATCTCTCCGACTTGGGAGGGACAAATTCCATCTCGATACATACAACCCAATGATACTTTCCGATCACCGAGAGACACCTTTATGATCACCCTCTCATAGGATGACGTTTGATGACCTCAAAGCTTTCTTCCGATACCAGGAGTTGGATTATCTCATGGTCTAAGGAATACAATATTTGACATAGGAAAAGCTTCGCAAAGACGAACACGATGACACGATCTAATTGCTCGCTTTGTTTGGTCTATCCACCATATCATTCTTCCAATGATATGATCTCATTATCAATTGACAACTCATGTCTATGGTTAGGAAACCTTAACCATCATTGATCAATGAGCTAGTCCATAGAGGCGCATTAGGGACACGTGTTGTTCACAAACCACACAAGTATTAAAGTTTCCGCTAATACAATTCTAGCATGGAATATAAACTTTATCATGAATAAGAATTATAATAATAACATCTTTATTATTGCCTCTAGGGCATAATTCCAACAGCCTCCCACTTGCACTAGAGTCAATAATCTAGTTTACATTTGGCAACAATCTCACACCCATGGCAATCGAGGTGTTGATCATGTTTTACACGGAAGAGGTTTAGTCAATGGATCTACGACATTGAGATCCGTATGTACTTTGCTAATCTTGATCTCCATCCGCTATATAATCTCGGATTATATGAAACTTGCAGTTGATATGCTTGGTCTTTGGATGATATCTTGGTTCCTTAGCGAGTGCTATGGCGCCAAATGTTGTCACACAATATCTCTAGTGGGTCCAATGCGCTTGAACCACGCCAAACTCGATGATGAAGTTCCTGATCCAAACTCCTTCACTTGACGCTTCTACAGCAGCCATGTATTCCGCTTCTACTGTAGATCCCGCGATCACGCTTTGCTTGCAGCTTCTCCATCTCACAGCTCCTCCATTCAAAATATAAACGTATCCTGTCTAAGATTTAGAATCATCCTTATCGGTGTCGAAACTAGCATCGACGTAACCCTTTACGACGAGCTGTTCATCACCTCCATAGACTAAGAACATTTCTTTAGTCCTATTTAGGTACTTTAGGATGTTCTTCACGGCTGTCCAAAGGTTCCACTCTGGATCACTTTGATATCTCGTCACAAACTAAGAGCATTGGACACATCCGGTCTAGTACACAAAGATGGCATACATGATGGAACCTATGGCCGAGGCATAAGGCACTTTGCTCATAGCTTCCTATCATTTCATCAGTGGACACCGAGCCTTGCTCAATATCTTACGACAACATAGGCACCGGACCTTTCTTTGCCTTATCCATTACGAACCTTTTCGTAACTTTGTCTAGGTATGTACTGCTTAAAGCTATCAGCGCCTTTGTCTATCTCTATAGATTTTGATGCCCAATATATAAGACTTCACCTAGGTCTTTTATTGAAAACACTTGTTCAAATAACTCTTCACATCGTTAAGCATGTTGATGTCATTTCCGATAATCAATATGTCATCCACATATAGTACCGTAAACGCCACCGAGCTCCCACTCACTTTCTTGTAGATGCAAGCTTCAGAGAAATTTGGAACAAATCCAAAGCTCTTGATCACTTGATCAAAACGAAGGTTCCAACTCCGAGATGCTTGCTTCAATCCATAAATGGAACGCTGAAGTTTGCATACTTTACTAGCATCCTTAGGATCGACAAAACCTTCGGGTTGCATCATATACAACTCTTCATCAATGTTGCCATTGAGGAAAGCAGTCTTGACATCCATCTGCCATATTTCATAATCATGAAACGCAACAATTGCTAATAAAATCCGAATGGACTTAAACATCGCTACGGGAGAGAAAGTCTCATCGTAGTCAACACCTTGAACTTGTCGAAAACCTTTGCGACAAGCCGTGCTTTATAGACGGTAACATTACCATCCGCGTCCGTTTTCTTCTTGAATATCCATTTGCACTCAACGGCCTTTGGTCGCTAGGAGGGTCCACCAAAGTCCATACTTGGTTTTCGCTCATGGATCCCAATTGGATTTCATGGCTTCTAGCCATTTCTCGTAGTCCGGCTCATCATCGCTTCCTCATAGTTCGTAGGTTCACCGTCTTCTACTAACAAGACACCAAGACAGGTTGCTGCATACCTGTGAGGGGCACGCGACCTTGTCGACTGCGACGCTCAAGAGCAACATCGTCCAAGCTTCATGATCCTTGTCATTAGCTTCCTCTATTGTTGGTGCAAAGTAATCGAACAATTTGTGTCAAGGCTACTCTCCAATTCAAGAGAAGGTTCAATAACCTCCAAGCTCTACTTTCCTCCCACTCACTTCTTTCGAGAGAAACTCCTTCTCAAGAAAGGAACCGTTCTTTGCGACAAAACACTTTGCCTTCTCGTGATAGAAGGTATACCCAATAGTTTCCTTAGGGTATCCTATGAAGACGATTTCTCCGCTTTGGGTTCGAGCTTGTCCGCATCAACTTCTTGACGAAGCTTCAGATCCCCAAACTTTAAGAAACGACAACTTAGGTTTAGCACCAAACCACAGTTCATACGGTGTCGTCTCAATGGATTTAGATGGAGCCCTATTTAAAGTGAATGCAGCGGTTTCTAATGCATAACCCCAAAATGATAACGGCAAATCAAGAAGAGACATCATTGATCGGACCATATCTAATAGGGTTCGATTCCTGCTCAGACACACCATTGCTGTGGTGTTCCGGTATGGCGTGAGTTGTGAAACGATTCCACTTGCTTTAAGATGCGTGAGAAAATCATAACTCAAATATTCACCTCCACGATCGGATCGTAGAAACTTAATCTTTCTGTTATGATGGTTCTCCAATTCATTCTGAAATTCTTTGAACTTTTCAAACGTTTCATATTTATGTTTCATTAAATAGATATACCCATATCTACTTAAGTCATCGGTAAAAGTGAGGAAATAGCGATATCCACCGCGCGTCAAAACACTCATCGGTCCGCATACATCGGTATGTATGATTTCCAACAAGTCCGTTGCTCGCTCCATCATACCGGAGAACGGGGTTTTGATCATCTTGCCCATGAGGCATGGTTCGCATGTGTAAAATGATTCAAAATCAAGAGACTCCAAAAGTCCATCAGAATGGAGTTTCTTCATGCGCTTTACACCAATATGACCTAGACGACAGTGCCACAAATAAGTAGTATTATCACTATCTACTTTGCATCTCTTAGCCTCAATGTTATGGATGTGTGTTTCATCCCTTCGAGATTTAGAAGAAATAAACCATTCATAAGAGGTGCATGACCATAAAAGATGTTACTCATATAAATAGAACAACCATTATTCTCCGATTTAAATGAATAACCGTCTTGCAATAAACACGATCCGAAATAATGTTCATGCTCAACGCAGTACATAATAACACTTATTAAGGTTTAAAACTAATCCCGAAGGTAAAACTAAGGAGAGCGTGCCGACGGCCATCACATCAACTCTTGATCCGCTGCCAACGCCGCATCGTCACCTCATCCTCGCAGTCGCCGTCTATTCCGTAGCTCTGCTTCGAGTTACAAATATTAGCAATCGAACCGTATCAAATACCTGTGCACTACAACGAGGGCTAGTAAGGAAAACATCAATAACATGTATATCAAATATACCTTTGATGGTGCCAGCTTCTTGTCCGCTAAGTACTTTGACATTATGCTTCTAGTGACCCCTGTCCTTGTAATGGAAGCACCAAAGGTCCGCTTAGGACCAGACTGAGCTTCTTCTCGCAGGGCATTAAGCTTGTCGCCGCTTCTTGAAGGGCTTTGCTCCCTTACCTTTCTTAAAGGAGGGCTTGTTGACCATCAACACATGATTATCCTTCTTGATGTCCACTCGCAGCCTTGACTTATGCGAAGAGCTCGTGATTGTATCGATGGAACCAATCTGATTATGAGTCACTACAAAACTTTTGTAGCTGGAAGGGAGTGATTGCAGAACTCACAATCTTGAGCTCCTCCGAATCGTGCATTCCAGCTTGCTCAATGCTGAGTGTAGCCCGACATCTTTATGGCGTGCTCACTAACGGAACTCCTTCCTCCATCTTGCGCTTAAAGAACTTCTCGAGATCTCATATCTCTCGAACGGGCTTGAGTCTCAAACATGGTTTTCAGCTCCTCGAGAATCTCAAAGGGCCCGGGATAGGTTTCAAAACGATTTTGAAGCTTCGGTTCCATAGCAAACAACATGGTGCTCTTAATCACACCATAATCATCTTTGTGCGACTGATAGACAACTTTCTCATCAGCCGGCGCAGTTGCAGCAGGGGGGTCACCTAACGCTTTACCAAGGACATAGTCCTTTTGTCCGCCGATGTAATGATTCTTAGATTGCGGAACCAATTGGTGAAGTTAGACCCATTGTTCCTAAGCTTTTCTTTCTCAAAGAAAACGTTGAAGTTGAAGTTGGATTTGGCCATGTGATCTACAGTATTTGCAAGTACAATTTAGACTATGTTCATGATAAATAGTTCATCTTAATCAAATTACTAGATGAACTCCCACTAAATTCAACATCCCTCAAGTTGTTTAGTGAACACGATCCAAATTCACCACACCTAATCCGATCATCACGAGAAGAGATGTGGTTTCAATGGTGGACAACAAAGTGTCGATCATATCATTCATATGACTCATGCTTAACCTTTCGGTTCTTGTGTTCCGAGGCCATGTCCGTACATGCTAGGCTCAAGTTAGACCCAAGTATTTCCGCGTGCAGTAAAACTGGCTTGCACCCGTTGTATGTGAGCGAGAGTCTATAGCACCGATCATCACGTGATGCTTGGAAACGAACTTTCGAACGGTGCATACTTGGGGAGAACACAGTTTTATCTTGATCTTTAAGTGAGGAATCATCTTATAATGATACCGTCGCGATCTAAGCATAATAAGATACATAAAGGATAAACATCACATGCATATAACTTTATGTGACATGGTATAGCCAATCCTCGCACAATGATCTCCATGTTGTGCTCCGCATGATCTCCATCATGCACCATGATTGCCTCCACCACGAATAGCAACTACAACTATTGCTAACTACTTAGCGATAAAGTAAAGCTATTACATGGCGTATAAGAAGTTGACTCGCGGGTCATACACAATTATAAAGACAACCATATGGCTCCTGCCGGTTGTGTACTCATCGACATGCAATTCGTGAAACATTACAAAACATGATCATCGCATACAATATACACATCACATCTTGGGCCATACCATATCACAGAAAACACTCCCTGCAAAAACAAGTTAGACGCCTCTACTTTGTTGTTGCATGTTTTACGTGGCTTGTGGGAGTAGATGCTAAGAACGATTCTTACTACGGAAAGCCACAACGGTGATATTATGGTTGCCAAACTCCGTGTTAATCCCATGACAACTATAGTGAGAGAAACGACATCCACCACCGCATGTGTGGAACAAGCCACACGTCAAGTGCGGAGCCGGTCTCGCGAACGACGCCGTAAGGTTGGCCTGGACCGCTTCAATCTCACTATACCGCCATAAGAAGAACACAAACAAGAGGTTTGCAACAGAAAACATCAACGCCGCAACAACCATGTTATGCTCTACGTGAAACACATCTACGCATAGATCTAGCTCGATACCATCAAGGGTTTCGCGGCATAGTAAATCAAAATTTTCTACGAGCGAACAGAGGGAAAGCCAAGATCTAATCTAGGAGATGCAAACAACGAGAGAGATTGGATTAGATCTTCATACCCTTGAAGATTCGCGACAGCGAACGCTCGCGGAACGTGGGTGATGTAGTCGACTCGCTTCTCCTCCTCGCGATCCGATCCGATCTAGCACCACAAGTGGCGGTGCCTCCGTGAGATGCACACGCAGCACTGACGTATCCTCCTTCCTCGGACCAGCGAGTATGGTGGAGAGATAGATTGGATCTACAACACGACGGCGTGGTGTATATGGTGGAGAATTTGCTGCAGGCTTCGCCACAAACAATCGGGAGGGAGAGGAAGGTAGCAAGGCTGCTAGGGCTTGGAGGAAGGTGTGTGGGGGAGGGGCGCACCACCCTCTATATATAGAGGGGCGGCCAGCCTTGCCCTCCTCCAAGCCTATCTCTAGTTTAAACAATTTAAACTCTCCTTATCTAGAAATCCTATCTCTAGTTTAAACGATTTAAACTCTCCTTATCTAGAAATTCTATCCCGAGATTTAAACGAGTCAAATCTCTCTAGAATCGGCTGGGCCCTATGGGGCCTTGTGCCCTGGCCCAATGCGACCAGGACACTCCCTCATAGGCCCATGCCCTCCCGGAAGGTGGGGCCACGTTGGTCCCTTCCGAAGGTTCTAGAAGCTTCCTACAATACCGATTAACCGGAACAATTCGAACTCCAAAACTGCAATCGCCTTTATATGAATCTTATTCTCCGGACCATTCGAACCTCTCGTGATATCCCGGATCCCATCCGAGACTCAACAAAAATTCATAAACCAATTATCCAATCTATCCTAGCGTCGATACGTTAAGTGTGTGACCTCGGTTCGAGAATATGCGATACATGATCTTCTATCAATAATCAACAGTGGGTGCAGGCACCCATATTGACTCCCACACATTCATCGATGATCATATCGGATGAACCACGATGCCGGATTCAATCAATCCCATATATATATTCCCTTCGTCTCGCGATATTTTACTTGCCCGAGATTCGATCGCTTGCATACCATACCTAGTTCAATCTCGCTCACAGCAAGTACTTTACTCATTCCGTAATCCGATATCACTTTGTGATTAACTCCTTAACCACATGCTTGCAAGCGTGTTGATATCGACACGAAAGGGCCCAAGTATATCTCTCCGACTTGGGAGGGACAAATTCCATCTCGATACATACAACCCAATGATACTTTCCGATCACCGAGAGACACCTTTATGATCACCCTCTCATAGGATGACGTTTGATGACCTCAAAGCTTTCTTCCGATACCGTGGAGTTGCATTATCTCATGGTCTAAGGAATACAATATTTGACATAGGAAAAGCTTCGCAAAGACGAACACGATGACACGATCTAATTGCTCTGCTTTGTTTGGGTCTATCCACCATATCATTCTCCCAATGATATGATCTCATTATCAATTGACAACTCATGTCTATGGTTAGGAAACCTTAACCATCATTGATCAATGAGCTAGTCCATAGAGGCGTACTAGGGACATAGTGTTGTTCACAAACCACACAAGTATTAAAGTTTCCGCTTAATACAATTCTAGCATGGAATATAAACTTTATCATGAACAAGAATTATAATAATAACATCTTTATTATTGCCTCTAGGGCATAATTCCAACATTTCCTTGATATATAACTTGGCTAACTTCTCTAGGGAAAAAGTAATCTTCACGGGTATAAAATGTGCAGACTTTGTTAATCGATCCACTATCACCCATATACTATCATTCCTACATGGTGTCTTTGGTAGCCCAACAATAAAGTCCATACTAATTTCTTCCCATTTCCAAACAGGTATAGACAAAGGTTGTAAGAGTCCAACTGGTCATTGGTGTTCTGCTTTTATGCGTCGACACGTGTCACACTCCATAACAAACTTGGCTATTTCTCTTTTCATATTATTCCACCAAAATGTTATTTTAATGTCTTGATACATTTTAGTTCCACCTAGGTGCATGGTGTATAGAGAGGAGTGTGCTTCTTCCATAATATGTCTTTTTAATTTAGCATCATTAGGTACACAGATTCGGTCTCTAAAGCGTATAGCCCCACTTGAATCAATATGTAATTCAGATGGTCTTCCATCATCGATATTTTTCTTTAGCCGTACTAGGTCCTGGTCATCCATTTGTTTTTCTACAATCCGCTTCTCCAAGTTTGATGTGACTTGAAGTGTAGCTAGTACGCTTCCACGTACATGTACTTTTAGTCTTATTCCCAATCTTTCTAGCTCTCGCAGCAGATATGGTTTTTGAGTAGCTAGGATAGACATGTTGCAATAGGTTTTTCGACTCAAAACATCTGCCACAATATTTGCCTTCCCTAGATGGTAATTAATATTAAGATCATAATCCTTCAATAATTCTAACCACCTTCTTTGCCTCATATTCAATTCCTTTTGGGTAAAAATATATTTTAAACTATTGTGGACAGTAAATATTTCACAATGCTCTCCATAAAGGTAATGCCTCCAAATTTTTAGTGCAAAAATTACTATAGCTAGCTCCATGTCGTGAGTTGGATAATTTTGTTCATGTGGTTTCAGTTGGCGAGAATCATAGGCAATAACTTTACCTCTTTACATAAGTACGCATCCAAGGCCCAATTTTGAAGCGTCACAATAAATGGTGAAATCTTTACCACCAATAGGCAAAGCGAGGACTGGGACTGAAATTAGGCGATCCTTTAATTCTTGAAAACTTTCCTCACACTTAGATGTCCACTCAAATTTAACTCCTTTCTTTGTTAGATGAGTTAAAGGGGTAGCAATTTTAGCAAAGTCAATATAAAACGACGGTAGTATCTGGCCATCCCAAGGAAGCTTCAGATATCCATGAAAGTGGACAATCTTTGCCATTCCGACACGGCTTGCACCTTGGCGGGATCAACGAATATACCTTCGCCTAAAATTATATGGCCAAGAAAGGGTACTTGATCCATCCAAAAGTCACATTTCTTTATCTTTACATATAGTTGGTGCTCTCGTAGTGTTTGCAGTACAATCCTTAGATGCTTAGAATGCTCTTCTTCCGTCTTTGAATATATAAGGATGTCATCAATAAAGACAACTACAAATTGATCCGAGTAAGGCTTATATATCCGGTTCATTAAATCCATAAAAGCCGCTGGGGCATTAGTCAAACCAAATGGCATAACCAAATACTCGTAATGCCCATAGCGAGTCCGGAAGGCGGTCTTAGGAACATCACTTGGATTTATTTTTAGCTGATGATAACCAGATTGCAAATCAATCTTTGAGAAAACCTTGGATCCTTGTAGTTGGTCAAATAAATCATCTATCCGAGGAAGAGGATATTTGTTTCTAATGGTGACTTTATTTAGCTCATGGTAGTCTACACACAATCTTAAAATTCCATCCTTCTTTTTCACAAATAATACTGGAGCTCCCCATGGGGAAACACTCGGACGTATAAATCCCTTTTCCTCTAATTCTTTCAGTTGTGTCTTTAGCTCTTTTAGCTCCATGGGTGACATCCTATAAGGTGCCTTATGGATCGGCTTTGTTCGAGGAATTAGTATGATCGCAGACTCAATTTCCCGGTCCGGTGGCAATCCAGGAAGATCTCTCGGGAAAACATCAGGAAATTCATTTACTACTAGAATTTTATTTATATCTATTTCTGTACTCTGCATCATTTCCACAAATGATCTGAATAAGTTTCTTCTATTATTATGGTATATAACTTTAGTTTGACCAGGAGGCCTAAGTGTAACCGTCTTTTCATGGCAATCAATAGTTGATTTGTTCTGTTGTAACCAGTCCATTCCAAGTATTACGTCAAAATCTTGCATTTCTAGTACGATAAGGTCAGGAGTGAATTTCCATCCCCCAATCTCAATAGGACATGCTTTGCATATTAATTTTGCACTTCTGCTTTCTAATGGTGTCTCAACGTAAATGATTTCTTCTAATGGGTTGCTAGTAATCTTATGCTTGTTCATGTATTTTGAAGATATGAACGAGTGTGTGGCACCGGAATCAAACAAAATAAAGCCTGGAGCAGAGCAGATTGGAAAGTTACCTGTCACCACGTTGTTGGATTCTTCTGCACTCCTCTGGGTTAAGTTAAACAAGCCCAGTTTCCTCCACGAGGTTTCTCTCTGTTGGTTGGATGGGCTCCTGATGGTTGATTTGAAGTGTTGGTCCTTGCATATTGGTTTGTCCCATGATGGGTTGTTGATGGAGGTGCAGGAAGGTATAGTGGTTGAGGTGGCTGGGGCAGCGCCATAGTCCTTTGCTGAGGAGACATGTTATAATTTCGTTTATTTGGACACTCATGTCTAGTGTGCCCTAGTTTCCCGCAGGTATAACACTTGCCCCAACGACCCGGACAAATGCTAGGAGAATGGTTTCCCTTACATATCGGACATTTCCTTGCCATGGTTCCCCATGAATTTCCTGCAGCTCATTCAAGACAACCACTCGGTCTAAACCTCCCATTATTTTGATGGTTATTATCGTCAAACTTAGGCTTCTTTGATGGATGATTCACCTCGGTTCTTTCTTCGTGATATCCTTTTTCCAAGAGTTGTGCTTTACTCACCACATCTCTAAATGTATTTATCTCAAAGGCTTCAACACGTCGCTTAAGTGGTTATCGTAAACCATTCTCAAAATGTCGCGCCTTTGAGCCATCAGTCTAGACAAACTCAGGAGTAAATCTTGCAAGTCTAGAGAATTCAATTTCATATTCTATCACAAATTTATTTCCCTGTTTTAGCTCAAGAAATTCTCTTTCCGTCATGCGCTTAACACTTTCAGGAAAATATTTCTTGTAAAATGCTTCTTTGAATACTTCCCATGAAATTTCAGTACCATCG
Organism: Avena longiglumis; assembly: GCA_030063025.1. Lineage (NCBI taxonomy): Eukaryota > Viridiplantae > Streptophyta > Magnoliopsida > Poales > Poaceae > Avena > Avena longiglumis. Next base: position 88,833,468 of record CP125976.1, read on the forward strand.
GAATATGACTTTTTGTGTGCATCCTACCACTCAAAAGCACTTGCCTGTAGCATATAGGTTGCATACATGACCTTCTTCTTGCTGGTGCATTTCATAGCGTCAAATGCTTTTTCCATGCGGTAATCCAGTCCTCCGCTTCAAGTGGATCTGCTGTTCCAGAGAACGATGGTGGCTTAAGCTTCTAAAATTCTCCAAGTCCACTACGTCGATTGTCGTTCTTTATAACACGCTCCAGGATGTTCATTTGACGTTCTTGAGTTTCCTGTTGCTTGTCCAGTATGTTGATAAGCATATTGGCGAGCGTGTTTGGGTCTCCCAGTTCGTCTACCGTCAACCTAGCATTATTGTTACTGGAGTTGTTCGCCCCATTGCTAGTATCATTGCTACGATCATCAGCCATCTATGACAATAACTCAGATAAATTAGCTAAGTTTGTCTAAAGAGTATAGTCACATCAATAGAAAAGTTATTTTTTTAAATGATTTATGCATTGTACATTGTGCGTTGTGTGCTTGGTAGACAACCGGTACAAGTCAGTGTCAAATAGTAAATCTACTAGAGCATAGATAGCCACACCATACATACACTGCATGCATAGACAGAAACGGGACACATGCATGCATTCGATTATGTCATTTATTCTCACTTGGTTACATACATATACACTATCATTACTGAAAGGGAGATAAAGGTCCGGTGACAAAGCATTTTTTTACTAGCAAACAAAGTACTTCCAGGAAGTTGATTTAAGCGATGCACATGTATATCACAACTCTTCAATAGTCAAATATTGCATGGCAAGGAAAATTAAAACATATATCAAGTAAAAAAATATTCATAGAGATTTCAATACTCTAAAAAAACAGTATCGATTATTATAACAGTATATACTACGAAATGCATTTTACCTTTTTAAACTTCAGGAGGTGTGATCCCACAGTCAACACGACATAACTAGTAATAGTTTCATATCATTAGGCCACAAGCTTAGGTTCTTACATCACACTAGATTTAGGGGTGCGCCTTGGCGCACGGTCCCGTGGTTCTCGCACCAGTTTCAGAGATTTTGTAATGCACCTTGACACATGGCCATGTCTTCCACTGATAAACATCTTGCAAAACAATATATTAAACATCTATAGAAAACGATGATAAGCAAAGCAGCAAATGAAGAATTGAAACTATTCTGTAAAATCCTAGCCAATAAGACAATACCATACCTTAGTTATGGCCAAATTAGAGATCTTACTGATTTGTCATACAACACAATAAACTGAAAGATCTATAAAGGAAGGAAGGCTAAATAAAGGAAAGCACTTGGTAGTGCAGATTTGGAAAGCATTGGTAAAAGCCTATTTTACTCGAAGGAATGTGTTGTCTGACTTAGTAATGCTAAGTTGGAAACCTACACAATCTTCTTTTATAAAGTAAGAAAAGGTAAAAAAATGCAAAAACCACCTGAGGACCAAAATATTTTGATCACCTACAATGTAATTCCAGAAGAACAAAAATAAGAACATATTGCTTGGAAAGAATGCAGCAGTCCCAGCTTTTGTAAAGCTGATTAATTTTCTTGTTCTTCCAAGTCACTTGTTGCATGAGACATTCATTGATCTTGCTTCTTCAGCTTAGGATAGGTGTAGCCTTTCAGTTTCTTTGTCTTGCAGGACTCCATATATTCATTGCTTGGATCACCACCTGGTTCACAAATGCAACATATTTGGTTACTTAACCTTTTTATGCAGGTCTAGTGATGGATAAACTCAAATTATGATTTAGTAGGTCAATAAAATATAGATAGCTCAAGTTTTTCCTAAAACGGACATAAATATGGTAGAAACATTCGCCATGAATAATGAGTGACATGTATACAATGGAGAGCAGATTATGAGAGTATTCAAAAGCATTAAAACCAGCCATTTCATCAAATATTTTTGGAAGTTTTACCAGGCTACGACGGAACCACCAAGTTGCTGAAGTAGAAGCAATCATCATGCACACAAGCATGAGTACAACAGGTATGCCTTTGCTCCTTTGAATAATATATGTCAGATGCTTGGCATATTCCCCAGGATACCTGCGGAAGAAGCATTCTGATAAACTTAAAAGCGTTAGAAAATCGCTTTGAAGGTGGTTCCCTGCATTGAGAATTACGCTAACTTAACAGATTGTAGTTGAGAAAGAACAAACTTAGAAGACTGTAAAATTGGGAACAAAGCACAGAAAAGGAGAGAGATCATGGTGTACAGGGAATCGCGTAGCTGCATGTTGGAGGTAGACAAACTTGCCGGAGGGCACGAGCAAGAGCCGTCGACGAGGCTGCAATACAGTTCCACCACCATTCTGGAGTTCTTGCAAAGGCAATGACCACACGAGATATGGGGAGGGCACCAGTCAGATCACCTCTCTTATTTAGCTTCTATCAGAGAGCTATAATTTGAAGTTACTAAGTTCATTACATAAAGCCCGTAGTAGTCACCTGAACAAATCAAAACATATGTGGTAATATTTTTCTAATTCTAAAGATAAAAAATAGGCAACAGGCAGAAGGGCCTAAACTTCTCAGTTGAAAATTTCTGAGTTACAAACAGAGGGCTACCTTTTTGTGGGTGTACGAAAACCTACCCCACTCATATGCATCTGCAAATTGTTTACTGGTTTTATATAACTGCACACACTAAATTATCGAATAAGTTAAATTGCCAATCTTCTGCATATGTCCAGAAATTTCCACAAGACGGCTCTAAATTGTGCCAACTCGCTCAAGATTCAAAGCAGACTGTAGGAATAAATAGGCCAGTCACTGTCTGCAACTACCAGTAGGCTAAGTTTTGTTTACTTGTGAGAGTTGGGTACGGCTATCTAAAAAATTATTTGTAAACTTTGTTATCTTAAAATAAAATAGGGAACAATCAAAAGTCTACTCTAGGGTGAGCTTCAAACAATTTATACCCAGGTTTTACATAAAAGCATGATTATCAAACTACTATAAATCACACATATGTCTTACAAAAATCTGTCCATAGAACCAATGTAAGGCAAATCAAACTCAAATAACACTATAAACAACATCAACAAAAACTATGCTAAAAAGCTAGCTCCTAAAAATAAATTTGAGAGTTTATTTTACACAACGTAGGAGTAGTGATGAAGGATCTAGCCAACTGTGTTAAATTAACAACATACAGTTGGATCCTATTTTGCAACATAGCAGCTATTCATCTGCTGTCTTCTACTATTTAATGAAATGGTTTGAGTTGGGAGATGAAGACTGACTTATACTACACATCAAAAGAGATGGTCATATGGAAAAATACCAACAGTGGATGATCCTTATCCTATATGCTCCAGAACCTGAAAAAAGAACTATTCACCGACTTAACCGTGAACTCTAGGTTGCAAAATAATAGTTTAGAATAATAACTCAAGACCTCAAACTGCGATAGAAGATAAATATGCGTGAATGATTGTCTCTCATTTTTTAGAACTTGATGTTGATTATCTACTTCTTTGATCATGTCACTATTATCATTGTAGATAAGTTCCCAACAAATATAAAAATTGGTCTGATGGTTAATTATGCAAATAGCAGAAGGTAATGAGAAAATAGCTCACCTGACTGCCTTCACCTTTCTCCCACATTGTAGTGTATACATCAGACTGGATATAGAGGTCTATTAGGTACTAATTTTTTTGGTAAATATAAACTAAATTTTTTGTAGAAAATGACATAAATAAATACATGACATATATCTGTGCCATTTGAAAACTGCTCTAGTTTAGTAGTGATAATTTTCAGTCTAAAGGTCCAGTAAAATACAACCTGAATCTAAGCTGCACTTCCATATTTCTCACTGTCCTTTGAAACATTGTGCGTCACCAATAGAAAATATTAATAATATGGATGGTGAACCTTTGAGAATGTAAGCAAGGAGATTTAGTATAACCAAGAATGGTCGAGAAAACAATATGGTAAACCAGACATAAGGAAGATATCACCTGTTCCTAAAATGGATTCAGAGTTAGCTCATTTTGGCCAAAAAAAGCTTTCAGATCCGGTTCCTATTTTCATACAATGCTCCAGAGGTAGGAAGTCTACAAAAAGTTATTAATTTAGAAATGTAGACTACAACTAACAAATACAAATATAGCTCCATTGGTCTAAGACAAAAGGAATGGTCAAATGACCACCATTTAAGCAGTTGTGATGCTCAGGGAATGCACTATACAATAGTAATTTTCTGTCCCGACTGCTCAATCATTCATCACTATCTGAAGTAAAAATAGCTCTCTAGCAAATCATAGGACACTGCCACAAATAAAGAGAGAGCTCCATACTTAAACCGAAGTTAAAAGTAGTACATATTGGTTCGTGAGTGTACGTGGGACTTAAAATCTTTATAAAGCAGAAATTTAGTTATGTAAGCACCGACTGTAGGTTCCTTGTTAAATTGCAACACTGGCACAAAAAAAGACCTAGTGGCAGATAATCGAAGGGAAAAGTAGCTTAGATTAAGTTCCTAAGATAAAGAGGAAAATATGCTATGATTTTGTTTTAATATGTCAGCTACAATTGTTTTGGATCACCTGAATGTCTGACTCTCGTATGCATAGAGAGTATACACAAGTTCAGATCTTAATCACTTAAACTCCTTTTCTGAAACAGTAACTTGCCTATCCTACACCGCAATAAGAAAATATATATGAATACACAGAACTTGGCTTTGTTAAGATTTAGATGTGCAAAAACTATGTCCAATATGGTAACACTGATTCCTCAAGGAATGGTAACACTGCCAGGCCTCATACATGTGCTTTTCATAAGCTTACATAATTTTGTGGGGCACATATACCTCACCAGAAAGGAGTGAAGGCCACGCTGCCATCACTATCGTATGTTTTTTCTAGATATGAGGATGAGGACTTTCTTTCAATCTCCCAGCCTATGGTCGTTTTCATCATCAGTGCTACATTGAGAAGCATGGCCTGCAATTTTGGAAGGACAGAGACAAATAGCAGGAAAAAAAATATTGAAATCAACCCACAAAAAAGAATGTGATGCATACCTGCCACACTGCTGAAATCTATGGATTCAGCTGAAAGTTTCTGAAATCACGCTTGCTAAATCATAATAAGAGCAACTTAGAAATCAACCTGACAATAGGACGGGAGTTTGGGTGCAAACCTGAACCGGCGTTGGGTCCAATGCGGTGAAGGGGCAATTATGTCTGACGAAAATCGCACACCAACACATCCAGGGAGATTGGGTCCAACAACTGCAAATAAAGTCTGTTGTTAGAAGTGAGACAGAGGCACGGACAGTAGCATACCTGCACCTAATGTGATATTCTTTTCTGATCGAAGTATACCTTACTCAATATTTGACTGGCATCAAGACCAATTAACCAAAGGAAACATGCCATGGCGTAATCTAATGTGTAGAAGCATCTCATCCAGTGTCCTAATATCAAAGTACACTGTTAATTAGAACATGCATTATATTGTCGTATTCTTCAGATCCCGTGACATGAAGAAACCGCATGTAAGCAAGAATGGAAATTGCATAAAATACTTTCCAGATGCCATAAAGAGGTATGTTTATTTCTCAGAATAAAAACACACCAATAGAATTCTTAGTACAGTGTGGATGGTAAGAGTGTATCCTAAAATTTGCATTCACTTAGGCAAGGCAAATATATAATTTTTTCTTTAACTCATTGCTACATAATAAATCTACTATTTCTCACAAGTTTCCATATTGAAATATGCAAACAAACCTTGATTATGAGACCACATTACCAATTATGTAGCTCATGTTTTGCTACTGATGTCGGTTTAACTCTACTCCAAGACGAATACCAACCTGCATGATAATGGGCGATTGACCCTATCTACACTGGCAGTAACAATCAGGATGATGGATGGCAAGGAATCAATAGGAAATTCAAAACCTTCTCGAGCAGTATGGAAAATCAACACCGGCTTTTTGTCATGGCTTCGAGGCAGAGAGAAGGCCAATGAGCAGAAAAATATTCTGGTGGTTGCAGATCAGATGCAGAGAAGCTCACATATGTCCATGTCCTCTTTATACAACAACCTATACAAAATATCAATGATCAACACTTGAAAATTTGGTTGTACTAAATCCAAAATAACTGGTCTAGCTAACAGTAGTATATGGTATTTGAACAAAATATTTTTGTTTGAATAAAAGCCAACCTTCATGAAGCCTGAATAGACAATGCCTGCATAAAAATCAAACCCTCTTTACTGCTCTCGAACTGTATATCCACATTTACTGCTCTCGGTTCTACACCTCATGGATCCTCTACCTCAAGGTGCTACTGTGCAGACAATACACGATGTTGCTTTAAATAAGGATGGATTTGAGTTTGAGTGAGAAGCAGCTACAGCGCAAATCGTGGAGGAGCAGCTCGGGAAGGGAATATTTACCTCCTGTAACGGCATTGGCAGAGAAGCGGAGATATTGGGGGCGTTGAGGAGCACCTCGTGGAGGCACAAACGTGTAGTACGGGTGGAGCTCCATCAGCTTCTCCTCCCGGTGACGGCATGGAGCACAGCGGTGGGCTGCGCTACTCCCGCCGGCGACCAGACACCCAGCGACACGGAGCGCGGCTGCTCTCGCGGGCGACCAGAGGCTCCTCCTGGCGACGGCGGTGCAAGCGGCCAGCTGCGGCGTGCGAGCTCTGGCGGGTGGAGCGGCGGCTCGATGTGGAGATAGGGATCATGGCGGCTCGCTTGGGGGAGGAGATGCAGGTGGAGCGGCAGCTCGATAGGGAGATGGGGAGGGATGCGGTGGCTCGCTTGGGAAGAAGACGTGGGGCAGGGACGGGTTGGCAGCTAGGGGCTGGGAGAGGAGGGGTGGGAGGAGGAAGGCGCGGGGGTGGGTGGCAGCCAGGAGGCAGAGCGGCGCCGGCCGCCACACAGGAAGAGAAAGGGTTCCTGCTCGACCTGCTCAAGGCCAGTGTGGAGGTGGGGATGTGGGTGGGGCTGTGACCCCGCGGAATGAGGCCACGACGGAGCTCATGCTCGTGTCCACGAGCGGCGGCAGCTCACAGCAGGAGAGGAGGAGCAATGTGGCGCGGCGGCGGCTTGCAATAGGGGGAGAGGCGGCGGCTGGCTGCGCGGGGGATTGGAGGATGAGGAGTAAATCGTGGCTGGCTAAATCACCAACTGGCTAATCGTGGCCGGCACTGACAACGCGGACCGGCTGCAAAATCGCCAACTCCGCCATTAAATCACTTACCCCTGCCAGAAAACGCCAACAAGCAGAAAGGAGGGAAGGCCAAGGGGCTACCGAAGGAAGCCATCGCAGCTGGGGATCCTCCTGTTGCTGCTCTCCCATGCTAGCCCGGTGAGGGGATGCAGCCGTGGAGGCTCTATGTCCATGATGCATGGAGGAGGAGGAGGGAGAGGGGTGGAGAAGGGAGACTCATGCGAGTAGCGCAGGCGGCGGCGGCTTGTCTCGCAGGGAGGAGGAGATGGAGAGGATTGGCTCTAGGTTTCAGCCGAGGTGTACCTTTTTGTCCATGCGAGCACACCACAGGAACAATCATCCCACACACGACCCACCCAAAACCAACCCAGGTCACTGACAACGCGGACCAGCCAAGTGGAGGACCCACGTACAGTCACAGGCGGGTAGAGCAACGTCGTTACATGCCTTGATCTAGCACGAATAAACGGCCCAGATGCTCTCTATGCGCCCATCCAATGGTCCAGAGGCTCAGGTCGCTGTGAGTAGCCCATGGAGGGGCACCAATTATACCTTTAGATGCAAGGCAAACATAGGTATCTTAGGTTCTTGCACACCACGCAAAGCATAGAACTACTACAGGTCATTTCCATTTCCTAGCCCCAAGAAATATGACTGGTGCCATCCCCACCATACTTCCATACTTTCCTTGCATTATAGACTGCTCCACCCAAACTCTACGACTATGCAGGACATTATTCTTTAGGATACTTGATTAAAGATAACTAAAGGTACTGCTAGGGTGCTGACTATTGCATGCTGACATACCCCTTACTCAGGAGCTGCCAGCGGAGCTCCCATCTCCACCTTCACTGCTGTTCTGCAGGACAGTGATAGTGTCCTTCAGGCAACGAATGCGGCGGTAGAACATATGAACAAGACGCTCTAGGAAGGCTACTTCCTTTTCACTGGAACGGAGAGCATCCATCAGTTCAACACAAAGGTGCTTAGTCTTCACCAGCTTCTTGCCCATATCATCAATCTCAAGGCGTTGGTACGCCAGCAGAGGGTAGTTGATGTCCCTAATCTCCATTTGACGCTTAGCTGCCAATGCATGGGTGACCATCAGAGAAGCAGCCTGTTCAGCCTCAGCAATGGTTGCTGCAACAGCTTCAAAGTACAGAGAGAGAACCCTTGTCATTTGGTTCCATGTTGACTTGAACACCTACGACGTACCAGACTTTCAGTTAGAGACTGGTGCTTCCAGACTCAGCATTGTTGCAAACTCCTCTAGAAAGAGCTTAGCTGGAAACTCAACGTACGACATCCTGAGTTAATAACACATTTTTCATATTAGTAAGACAAGCATGCATGCATGACTACACATTTTTCCTGAGAACTAGTATCTAGTCTACAATGCAAATAAATATGCATGTGCATAACATAATACAAACCAACATGTCAGTGCATAGAGCAAGAGTAAACAAAACAAGCACATCTCATCATATAAGAAAGGTCGCCACTCTCCAATCTAGTCTACCTATTTATTGACCCTTTATGTTTTCATGTGCTTCTAAGCCTATAGTTTAGTTAATTAAATTGTTAATATGTTAATTATCTGGAATCTTGGCTCTGATACCACTAAAACTGTCACACCCCAACTAAGAAAAGGTACTAAATATGACAGCTTGCCGTATACTTATGACATGAAAATATCATAAGCATACAAGACATAAGTAGTAATCATAAAACATACGAGCACAAGGACATGAAGGCTCCATTTATTTATTATTTAGAAGTACACACACAGATACAAATGCAATACATAGTCTTATTAGCAGCCTGACCAAAGGTACTATACATGCGTCGACAACACCTTTATCACTTTATTCATGACCACATTTATTTAGAATAAAGGTAAAACTAACATTGTGGTTTAGGTGCCTAGCTATTTGCTACACATCTGTTGCATCCCCATCCAGCTCATGTTGCTCAGCCTCTGCGCATACCAGATAAAAGAAGTAGGCAGTGAGTATGTCAACATACTCAGCAAGGATAAAAGAGTGATTAACATTATAAATAGCAGTCGATCAACTTAAAGTAAATTAGGTGATAAAAAACATATCTCCATGCATATGCCAAAATATTAGTTGGCCGGTTAGCGCAAACCTAACATAGCGACCTCTGCAGAGACATGCTAATACCCGTCGTAATCTCCACCGACGGTTATACCCCTCTCCGAGAATCACGACATCGAGTCCCCTACTTGTGCGAGGTAAATCCCTCTCACACTGATACCGGCGTGACCGCGTACCGTTATTTCAGGTATCGACCGTCTCGGGCTAGATATACCATACATCTCATGATTACGACAGGCGAACGAATAATTCATGTATACTTGTCTCAAGCGTTTCATCAATTCATGTATGGTGTTCACGTTCATTCAAATTCAATCGTGCTTCATCAATCCACTTTCAAATCACATGTAATAGTCTAAGCACTTAATAATATTCAAGTATCAGGATTAAATATATTTAGTAATTTAATTAAGAAAACTGGTATGCACAGCCTTGCCTTTGATTGTTTGTTCTCCGATCAACTTGGCTTCAACCTAATCAGGTTACACAAATTACATCAGTCTATTTTACTAGAAACAAGTCCAATCATTATTGCATGCATAGTACCAATAACAGGTGAGACATGACATGATGTGTGAATAGCTAGCTATAGTAGTACTCCCTCTGTTTGGATTATAAGTCCCGCGCGGATAACTAGGTTGCCAATTTGAACAACAAAATATAAATAATATATCACAAAAATTATACCATTAGAAACTTTAGAGGTTATATTTTTTAATGGTATAATTTTTATAATATATAAGTTATCTTTTGTTAGTCAGATTAAGAACCTAGGTATGCGCGTAGGACCTATAATCCCGAACAGAGGGAGTACTACTCTGCCAAGATATATTCATGGGTTACTACTCATACATGCATGCAAGCCAAATTAATTTTCTCTGTCACACCAAGTGCTACTAGTTGTACTAGTTCACTGTTGCAAGAAAGCATGTACTATTACCAATTAACACCAAGTAGTACTAGTTGCATCGGACGGTTCTTAGCAAGATTTTATAGTAAATATTTGCACCGATTTAATAAACATAATATACGTCATCTCATAAAAATTTCTCTACTCCACATGCAAGATTGTCTAGAGAAACAGCAAGGATTCTACTCAAATCCATCGGGAACCATCAAATCTATGAGAGAGAAACTAGAGCAGCTAGGGAGAAGAACTAGAGTAAGATTATAGCACACCGATGAACAAGGCCAAGGCTAGGGCTCTAGAGCATGGGCATACCTGTCCCTGTCGCCAACTTTTCAGGTCTACTAACTCTAGAAAAGATTTGGGATCGATTTGCACCGTGGAGTGAGGTGGGCGTGTGTGGTGGTAGAAAGCTATATATAGCTGGGAAAGGTAGGGGAGCATAGGACATCTGTCCAGGTTAGGGTGAGCGGTGGATCAGACCAAAAATCTAGTTACCTTCTGTGAGGTTACCGCTAGATATTTTCAGGTAGCTTCTAGTCACTAGATATTTTTTAGCTTACTTGGCTGCTACTCTTCATTTTGTTTTAAGCAAATAATTATGCTTAGATTAATAAAGCAAGCTAGAATAAATAAACCAAAAAATTATTTTGTTCTTGAAGATATTATTATTATTGGTATATTATTCCTGTAAAGAGTAGGATCAATCTGACACCCGAAATAAAGATCGTGGTGGCTGCAAGATGAACGAAAAATATGAAGAACTCAAGCTTGGAACGGCCGCGTTTCACTTCCAAGAGCAAATGACATGTGCGACTACACTATAGGAAGGTGAGGAATGAGACACGAAAATCTTCTCGGACGCGTCCTGGAAAAATGATGATAAACTAGGCTCCACAGGCTCTGAACACACTGACATCAGAGTCGAGCCTTCATACAAATGAGAAGCGGAGCAGGTCATGCAAACAGCAAAATACAGGTGTCCACATCCGGCTGAACCAAAAGCAATGTTATTTGCAGCTAAAATTGTAAAGGAACTACAGCTACGTAAACCTACACTACTAACAGATAATAAGCTCCTTGCAATGGCAGTTGCAAATAAAAAGGTAGACACTGAATTTATTCATAGACACTCTAGCCAGAATCTTAAACTTGACAAGAAAAATACAGGCAAGGAAGAGACATCAATAATGTTGCTGTAATTCTACACAAACCATCTTACCTACAGCGCTCCAAATGCAGTTCTCACTTTACATATTCTTGCAGCAATCCAAACATCACAAAGTTCATCTCGGAAGAGGCAGAGAAATGCCAATGTCACTAATTGCAGGTACTCCCTCCGTCTCAAAATAGATGTCTTAGATTTGTCAAAATTTAGATAAACCTATATATTAAATAGTGACTAGATTCATCTAAATTTTTAAAAATCTGGAACATCTATTTTAAGACGGTGGGAGTACTATTTATCACACCGAAAACCAGCACCTCCAGATTCACATGCTTGCCATACTAGCAGTTAAATGCCTTTCTAACAATGCTGCAACTTTCACAACATGCAGACCTCATCCTGCTATACTACAAACAAGATAGATGCTTCGGTGCCTTTCGCGACTTCAGTTACCTATATTATGTTACGTTTGTCTACGGTAACATTGGAGACAAGTACATGTGTTATACTTTCTTCTGCAGCTTTCATTCAGGACCCGCTTGATGAAATACATGGTTACAAACTTTACTATGCTGGTGTTTCTAAAAATACAAACCCTCCCAACAATGTTGTATTTTTACATTCTTGGGTTACCTCTGGCTTTTGTATGTATGCAACAATTCTGGAATTTTTCCTTCAGAGTCGTGTTATTACATCTTGATTCTTGAAACCAGGAGCTTGATTTGATAGCAAGGACACATATAGGAAATTTTCAAACAGGCCACGGAGGTAATATATGTCGTGAGCTATGCTAGTGGTAGAGAACAGGCCGACCACTCGGTCGCTCCAGTCCTGATCCGTCGGCTTCATGTATCCCGTGGACTTCCCTTTGTAGTCGTTGATGGGAAGCTCTCCCTTGGCGCGAAGAGCCTCCTGGTTGGCCAGTAGAAACCTGACATGGTCTGCTCTCAACATAGAGTCTCGACCGTAGCCTGGCTTCCTGGCTTCGTGGTACCCGGCGGCTCGCTGGTAGAAAACCAGCGCGCTGTGAAGCTCGTTACGGTCCATGTGGAACTCCGCTAGCTCGGAGCAGGTGATGGCCGCCAGCCATAGGTCGCCTTTGCTGACGAACAAGGGCAGTGCCTCGTCCAGCGCCAGCTTCGTGGCGAGGAAATCCTCCAGGCTCCTGTCCTCGATCTCAGAATAGCATTTCGCCGAACGGAGGAGCGCCGATCCTGTACTCAGCTCGCGTCCCGTCTACATCCATGGAATTTACATCCAGTCAGTTAAAATAAGCATTCCCAATGAATGGAGGAATGAATGAATGCAGCAGTATGGCTGCACTGAAGCAAAGTAAAAGCAACCCAACCTTGCGGCAATATGCAGCTAGCTCGCCATATGCCAGTGCCGCGTTTCTCCCTAATTAAGGGACAAGAAGAGGCGATCGGTAAGTGATTGCATACTGACAGTCAAAAGAAAGAAAGAAAAAGTAGATGCATACTGCAAATTAGCAGTAGTAATACTGGTACAGCAGTACTTACAGCTTCCGGCTTGGGCGTAGAAGAAAGCCGCGTAGTGTAAATCTTTGTAGGCGGCGAAGGTCGTCCCACCACCGCTCCTGGACCTGTCCAAGAGCCGGTCGCCGCACGCCTCGTCGCTCTCTCCCTCTTCCTTTATCTTCTTCCATACCGCCGCCTCCTCGTAGAGCTCCTTCTTGCATCCATCCTCATCGTCGTCCTCCTCCTCCTCACCGTCGCAGAGCTCCACCTGCGCTTTTCCGCTTCCCCCCTTCTCCTCCGCCTCGCAAGGCGGGATCGGCTCGTAGCCGCGGCGGCGGTTGTAACAGCGGCGGAACAACGATGTTACCATCCCGACTGCATGGCAGCCTGAGTTGACCATGGCGGCTGCCTTTGGGGTTGAGGATCGATCGGGTTGGGATTGAGATTGAGATTTTCTTTTTCGACGGGTGCCAGGATCTGGATGCTGGACGCGGATATATAGCGATATGTAGGCCCCTGGGCTCCGAACTTATTTCATCGACCCGGGTCCGAGTCCTACACGAACGGGAAAACGCGTCTTCCCAGCACCGTCTCTCCTCGGGTACCATCATCTCTAGCAGATTTTTTTTCTTGAAATTCTACCAATTTATTAATAATCATCAACAGTAGTACTCTTCTAAAAGTAATAAACATTATAAATAGATTTATGAGAACATTAGAACGAGCCGAAAACGTGCCGCCGAGCTTCTCATATCACGGAAAAATGTCGCCGAAAACATGTTTTAAGTATCGCCAGAGCTATGTTGTTTACCGTTCATGTTTGTGGGGCCGCATCCCGCACGAACACTTAAATCCATGTTTCAAAATGTATATACTATGATTTATTATAATAATACAATCTAAAATAAGTATGACAACAATAATATAAATGGTTCATGCAATTGTTGAATGTATGTCAACAAAATCATAAATAGACTTACATCAATAGTTCAGATCGAAATAATGAAGCAAATAATGGTTCAAGTAAAACACCGATGAATTGTTTCAATCAAATGAATAGAAATGGCAAACTACTACCCTCCATGGAGCTGAGATCTTGCCGAAGCTAGGTGTGGGTGGCGGAGTCTTTAGTCTTCCAGTAGGTCTGAAGAAATGTGTTGAATACGATTGGATTATTTCTAGTTGGCTTCATACTGCTATCAACATTTTCATAAAAGAACTCCAAGTTCAAGTCTCTCTCATCATCGATAGTCATGTTGTAAAAACTAACACAACATGTCATTATGTTGTCGAGGGACTTCTTTGTTGAAGTGTATAAGTGGATTGCACTAGATCTTTCCATCAGTTCGGACTTTTGGTTGCGTTGGCTAGTGTATGCAGCTTGACATGGTATCAGAGCCTAAGGTCTTGAGTTCGAGTCCTGGCTTTCGTAATTTATCCTAAAATTGTTGTTGACCCCTCTGTGTCCACGTATAGGCATCTTGAGTCATACGTGAGTTTCGCGCGCCGTCGCTCTCTTCCGGTTGCACGTGCTGCCTTCTCCCCGTCACACGTGAGAGGGGGTGTTGAAGTGTATAAGTGGATTGCACTAGCCCTTTCCATCAGTTCGGACTTTTGGTTGCGTTGGCTAGTGCATGAAGCTTGACATTCTTATCTCGAAAAAACGAGCAACATCTCATATCAGAATCGTTCGACAAAGACGAGTCCTAAATTTGACAAGTAAAATAGCAAATTTCATGCCAAAATTCCTAAATCGAAGCTCTACATTAGGGTTTTGGGAGTCTGGTTTTCACGCATACCTATCTGGACGACGAAGGAGTCCTCATAGGCGAGGGAGAGCTTCTGCACCACAGGGGACCGGAGGCAGCGGGGAGGAGAGGCAGGGGACCGGAGGCGGCGGTGGTGGGCGTGGCGGTGATGGGCAGTGGGGGTCAAGTACTAACCTTAGGGGGCGGGGAATGAAAATGTGGCAAAGATCTGAAATATTTGTCCAAATATTTTCATATCTTTGCTGCCAAGTACTAACCTCAGACGGCTGCGAACGGAAAACGTCTCTAACAACATCCAAATTTCATATTTTGCCACCAAGTACTTCCCTCATACGGCTAGAAATTACAGCCATCTCGAATTTTAAAAGAACTAATTCAAATTTCATTTCCTATGTAAATTTTGTTCATTTGAAATATAGGTTATATTTATACAAAGGAAATAAATACGGGAGAGAATAGACCCATTATAGATCAAAATATTTGGAAAATGAGACCGGCAGCCTAGAGCACTTATTGTACAACGTTAACCGATTAATTAAGATGAATTATGTCTAAAACATAGAGATGAAACTAGCTAGCTATAGCCAAAGTTGGTTTAAACAATAATCTAGCAAACAATATTATTAAGGTCACATGGCGTACTCCTCCGAGTATCACTACTACGAGTCCGAGTCCGACAGGGATGCCAAATCATTGATGGTGTCAATGACGAACGTCATATGTAGGTCCCTGCGCGTGGTGGTTAACCTTACATTGATGAGTATGGCTTTCCCAATATGGAGATGTTTGGTTTGGAGGAAGTTAGCCTACCTGTCAGTGGTGAAGGAGATGCGGCCATCAAAATTCGTCTTGTACTCGACGGTGTAGATGTCACCTCATGCTCCAACGCGTAATCCAACCAAGCCATCTTCATGGATATGAATATGATAAATCATGTCCTTAGTTAATTTCTATGATGCAAAGGTAAAATGATTCGATGTTACACGCGACCATTATTATAAGTAATATAGTACATCATATATATAACATTAAGAAGTTTCACTACAACCTATATAAAAACATAAATGCATGTACTCATGTGTGGCTTACCAGATCCAAACAAAGATGCATATATGGCAGAAACAGAAAACAATTGATTGATATTTCTCTAACAAATTCCAAAAGAAACAGAGATGCATATATGGCTTATCACTTTAAATCTGAAGAAAACTTTCCAAGATATGTCCATTGATGTTTCTAATTCCTCAAACAAAAAACTCAAATTCCTAGCTACCAAGCAGTGGAACAATAATTATAGTACACACGTAGGCATGCTGATTAACTGATAGTAAAGGACTTTATAGATAGATGGAAGCTAAAATTACTCACCATAGCTTCCTGAAAGGTAGGCTGGTTCACGACGATGGTGAAGGAATCTGAAGTCCTGTTAGAACAGCCATAGTCATGTCTTGGCTGGCTGCATACACGATAGATTTTCATCACCGCAACTTGATTATGCGCACTGAAAAAAGAAAATATCGAAAAAATATTCAAAACGAACTGAAAACCCTATTTTTATACTACAGAGTGGGAAAAAACAGAGTAAGAAAATTTCATTTGTACAGATCTGGAGAAACGTCTGAACAATGTTCTCAACTCGACCTGTGTGTATAAACAAGCGCATGTGTATTGTTAGACTAAATCTAGTAAAACAAATCAAATAGAAAAAGAGTAGAAAGGAAGGAAAACCTGTATGCGGGAGTTCCTTCATACTCTACCCTCTGGAACTGACCGTTGAGTACGTGCACAAATTCAGTTTTTCCCGAGTGTAGATCTAGAAGACGGCGCAAAACCCTAACCACTTCTCCTGACCACTCTTAGAGGTGGTTCTTATTACCATCCGTATGAGACGCACTCGTAGGGGTTGCACCGGGTGGCATAACTGCACCTGTCAGGCAATCAAATAGAGATGGCTTGTAATAATAATCGACTCACCACTTCGAGTATTAGAGACGATTGTTATTTCCAACGGTCTAAGATCATATACTAAGGCGTTTGTGTTTATTATTCAGCTCCTAGGGGGCCATTTTTTAAGTCCCCATAGCCCGCTTAGAGGGGCTTTAGGTGATGGAGATACTCTTAGTGTGTTCCATTTGTATTTTATGTAGTCATTACAAGTAAAAGTAGTTACCGTGATATTACATATGTTGACTTTTGTGTTGGAACATATGTATTTTTGCCTAGGCTTGAGAAATAAATGGTTATTCCTCCCGTATTTCTCATCTACCCTCTGTTTAGAAATATAAGATGTACTCCCTCCGATTCATATTACTTATCGCAGAAATGGATGTATCTAGACATGTTTTAGTGCTAGATACATCCAATCCAGTGACAAGTAATCTGGATCGGAGGGAGTATTAGGTTTGTAACATCTTTTAGTATATAGACTAATTTAAATCTACACATGACGGAGGCACGATGCATTTTTGCGTACAAGTGGGTCGTCAGTGAGAGATAGATAGAGTCATAGAGAAACGGTTTTCATCTGTGAACCTGACGGGCAAGGGGCTGATGATGAGCCAGGCCTTGGTGGGCAATTTGTCGGGCAGCGTCACGTGATGATAGGGGTTGAAGGAGCAGGCTCGTAAGGTGATGAGAGACGTGAACGAAAATATCACACCAAAGGGGATGTAGCTCAGATGGTAGAGCGCTCGCTTAGCATGCGAGAGGCACGGGGATCGATACCCCGCATCTCCATTTTGTTCATCTTTAGTCGGCCTTGAGTTACGGTAGGCAGATAGCGACGAAAATGGTTTTTTTTAGCTCTGAGGCTCTGACGGCAGCGGGCTCGGCTGTGATGAGCCAGGCCCGTTTGGACAATCTGCTGGGCGTTGACTGGGGCCGGAGACGGCGTGCGAGCGCCACGTTTGACAGGCAGGGGTTCAGCGAGCTTTGGTCATGCTCTGATTATTCATGTCGGGAAGAAAAAACGCGATTATTATCAACCCATGCGTGTTCCGTGGAAATGTGCTATGGGTTCGTTCGGCTTAATTTTTAATTTTGTTCGGGAAGCACTCGAGCCTTATAGGCCAGAGCAGCAGCAGCAGGCAAACGAACGACGCATC
Organism: Avena longiglumis; assembly: GCA_030063025.1. NCBI lineage: Eukaryota > Viridiplantae > Streptophyta > Magnoliopsida > Poales > Poaceae > Avena > Avena longiglumis. The sequence continues at coordinate 88,851,248 of CP125976.1, forward strand.
ATCATAAACCAAACATGTTTTGCGGAAGCAAATTCATCAAGCAGAAAGAATCGAACCCACCCTGCGTGCGTCATCATGCCCAGCTTTGCTTTGCTTGCAACCCCGGAAACATACATTCTCGACAACATAAAGAGCTAGTAGAAAAACAGAGGGGTCGAATGGTTTACACTACTCTACTCTCGATCGATCTTCCACATTTCTTCGCCGCCAACATACTGCATCGTTCGTCGATCTTCCTTGTTCCGGCCGGACCAACACGAGCTTAAGACACCTTCCTGCAAGATCCATGAGGCACAACACAAATGCACAATCCATGAGGGCCAGCAGCAGCAGCGGGTTTCTGAAAGACGGGACGAACAGGCAGAGGTATTCCTGCAGAAGAAGGAGCGCGGTCTGAACCAGAGAGACGGAACCAGTACCAGGAACGAAGCAGAGGTGGCCGGAGCCGCCGGAGCGGCGTGGTAGGTAGGTAGCTAGCGGTGGACGATGTGGGAGCACTTGGCCTTGATCCAGCGGATGCCCCTGCGGATGGAGGCCTTCACCTTGCCCTCCACGGCGTACGCCTTGTAGCTGGCCACCCTGCCCCGCCGCTTCATCTCCGCCTGGTCCCCCACGAACCACGACACGGACAGCGTCGACGACGCCGACGCGCCCAGACCCGCCACCCACCGCGCCGGCGTCTTCCCGCCGCCGCCGCCGTAGGTCACCGCCAGCGCGTCGCCGCGGCCCCCGTACTCGGAGGCGTATGGCCGGTACGTCGGCGCCATCGCCCTGTGCGTGTGAGGGGGGAGCGGAGGTGGAGGTGGCGATTGGGATGGGAAGTTGGGAACAATGAAGGCGAGGTGCAGAGGGACGTTGCTGAATGCCGATGGCCTGATATGAATGAATGAATAGGCTGCAGCGCAGGGCAGCGACCGGATTGGCAGCCAGCGGCAGCGGCATCCTATGCTCCAGCCATACATATATGGCGTTTGGCGTTGCGCTCGACGCCGTACCCACCGTCCGATCGGGAATCTGGTGCCTTGGAAACCCAGCTCAACCGCCCAGATTTGCTCGCCTTATAGTATTACTGGTAGTAGCGTACGTGTCTTCTGCGTCACGTAGTCACATGTCATCTCGACACGAGTGCCGAGTCGACAAGCATCCCATATATCTTGCATTTTATGGGCAGTGATGCTCCAGTTGAGTTTTTTTTTTTCACTTTAACTAGCAGACCAAAGTTCAGCACTGGCATTTGATTTACGTTCAGAAAGACGAGATGGGGATGGACGCGAGCGAAGCAAGACCATGTCACGGGCAATGGCGTGTGCGCCATGACTGGAACCTCACCATGACGCGGATGCCGAAAGCTCCGAGATATCTTTCCTCTCCGAACACGACGACGACAACACACTCTAGCTCACAAACTGCATATCCGTTCCTTCGGTTTGTCAGTTAGCAGAGGAACGTTCGTTCGTCGGCGACAGCAAAAAGTTCAGCAGAAAAAGGCGCCGCATAGAAGATGGAAAAGAGAGGGAAGAAATATATACCTTGCTTGGAAAAGAACATCTAGGGTTAGTTTAGACGGTATTACTTTAACCTGACAGAGAAGGAATACATATTCTCATCTTCTTTCGTGCTAGGAGTTGCTTTATCCCTTTCTGATGCAGCCGGGATTCTAGGATGCCAACCATTCTGATGCGGCTGGATCTGGTACTAGTACTAGAACAAATGACAGGGAAACCTTAAACAGCAAGGAACACTTCAAAAGTAGAGGTATCCTACTCAGTCAGGAGACTGAGCTTCGTTCTGATGGTTTTTCTATTCTATTTACACAACCTACAAAAGCATAAAATGGAGGCCGATTGACTTCAAAGATCTGCACACTTTTTTTTTCAAGGGAAAATATCTGTACATTTTGGCAGGCAATGAACAAGCATGCTGTGCCCGACACCGGTGTTGACACACAGATCACGCAATACTGGGTACCAGCAAACCACGGACGCAGATCTTGCACCAAGATATCAATGGATCCCTGATGCACCGGCCAGATTTTCAAACAGTTCACGCTGGGGGTTCTCCAGCAACCCACCATCATCAATCAGCTTCAGGAATACATGTTCGCAATATGACTGACGACATCACCAACAAAAGACTTGAAGCATGGGGAACAGATACTTCTCATGAGAAAGGCCGGCTCTCGGCCATCGCAGGCATGGCGACAATGGCTTGGAAGAGGAAATGGTGTAGCAACAACCCTGTCGCGCTGTTGTGCGCGACCCCGGACAACGCTAAGATAGTGTTCGTTGCCCGCCGTGCTACATTCATGAAATCAGATTGGTCTGTTGACATAAGAGAATGATAGGTTAGTCCCGATCGCATAACCATGTTTTCGCAAGCTTGAAGAGTCCAACTGACTTTGCACTTAGCTCAGTGTACAGAGGCCAACATAGTAGCATAGACAAAAGCATTATAAGATAGACAAGCAGGCAACTGAAATTACTAGTAGCCACAATCCCAGTCAAAAATGGTTACTGAATGATATAACGCATTGATTTTCAACAAATGTCAATGAAACCATCAAGAGACACATTTCCAGTACTTCCAGGGTAAGTGTGACACCAGAATTTTTATTATAATTATTAATAAATTGTGTTACAGATGTACTCCCTCCGTTTGGAAATATAAGATGTTTTAGATTAGTGAAGTTAATGTATCTAGACATCTATCTTATTTTTTCAAACGGAGGGAGTAACTTTTATCTTTGTACCAACAATAGGAAAACCTAGCATAAACTGATTTTTTTTCTGACCAACCATTTGGGTAATCAATATGGTAATGGTGAAATTTCAAATATAAGCATGCTCAGAAATCTGATACATTAAGCAAATGGTTTCCTCAGAGAGCGATACATACCCAATGGGGACTGAGCACAGATGTGCTTGATGCTCTTCTTGACAATAGGAATCAGCTGGACCTTGGCATTTGCTGCTTCTCGGAAATTCTGGACACCATTCTGCCACACATTAGTTGCAGTGCTAGATCTAAATAGAAGCCTACGAATGTGTCGGTCCATGGCACGCCTCCTATTGAGAGCTGTCTGCCTCCCAGTAGTAGTTGATACAGGCTCGGGTGAGATATGTGACACAGCTCGCCTATCTCCATTGGGGGTTTCTATTAGATAGAGATTTAAATCAAATTCTTGCAAAGAAGGCTGATGAATGTTTAGTGATGGTGTTCTCTGGGACAACCCACTCGAAACAGATCTGCCAAATGAACTAGAACTTATGTCAGCAGTGTTCATATTATTTTCCGCATGGTGAACCACTCTATCCTGTATTTGTGCATAAGATTGCCCTTCCACACTGGATCTGCACCCACCACAATACCAGTTCCCTTCTGGTAATTCTCTTCCCAGACCAACACAAAAAGTATGTGCAGAGGAATCACATATATCACACTGCAACATGAGATTGTCCTCACCACTTCGATTGCACTCGATGCATATAGCATTTTCATACGGATTCATTTCTTCTTCATTGGGATGGTATACATGTTCAAAGGAAGAAATAGAGCCAAAGAAATAACCATATGTTGACATCCAGCATGCTTACTACCAGCAGGAGAACATGCAAACTGCAATTCCTTTTATGACTGACAGTGCTTTTAAGCTAACCCTCATACGAGTGTCATAGCATTGTAAGAATTAAAATGTTTTAATAGGTTTTCATGCAAAAACCAAAAAGGTAATGGATTCTTTAACATCTACAGATTTATGTCAATATCAAGGTTGCAATTATAACAAGAACAGCTCCTTAATGACCAGATATATGGGTGTAGCAAGAACCCTGATTATAAGTACTATTGTACATTACAGAACCCTGAGTTAGGATGGAAAAGTAGAAGAAATGGATCTGTTATCCCTACAACTACATGCTATATATGCTCATTACTTCTATCCAAAAACCAACATTTTGGATGGTTGCTAAATAAGAAATTCAGCACACTTGCTACCAAGAAACAACAGCAAATGTAAGAGTACAAGGTTAAAGGCCTCCTATTCCTACGGGTTATGGGGCATGGTCTCTAGTGGCATGTTCAAACGTACATGTGCTTTCTCTCAATGCATAACCAATCCAAATATAAGTGTGCAAGTGATGGAAAATGTTTTTCATACCTTACTGATATATAATTAAAAATGATCAGGAGAGTGAACCATTACCTGATCACGTTTTTCTACCCGAATAGCAGTACTCCTCAACCCTGATCCTACATCTGCCACTGTAATTGTGTTGAAACGCCTTTTACACAATGGGCACCTCGACTCCGCCTTTGACCACTCCAGGATGCATGTGAAGCAGAAGTGATGTGAGCAGCAATTAAGCAAACCATGTAATGTGGCTCTCTGGTCCTCCGAGAGACAGATCCCACATATCTGTTTCAAAGCCTCTTCGGGATCTTTTCCCTTCTCATCAACCCTCCTCGGAACAATGGTGCGGCGTGCCGGGAGTGGGAGCGGTTGTGGCACTGTCTCTTGGTGAATAGGTACCACCGAATGCTGAAGTTCATCCTCATCAGACAATTCGGTTTCAGGGATCAAACCTGCTAGCAAGGAAAAAAAAGATTTATGATCTGACTTGACTCTCTTCAAACTAGTTACAGATCTACGGAAAGTAAAGCACACAGAGGATTGATATAACAGTAGAAAAAAGGAATTTTCCTACCATGGGAACTGCTGACAAGCGTAATGGGTGTCGCTGGAGCTGCCGCCGGAGCCAGAGCTATTGCTGCTGGAGACCTGACATGAAACCTTGGCATTTGACCTCTGTCTCCGCCCCTCTCTTGCAGAAGAGAAATATCCATCTCCATCTGATAAGAGTTTCAAACAGAAGAAAATAATTTTTTCGTTAGCATACCTGATATGTACATGAAAATAAAGAAATATCCAAATGATGTAATCCTGATCATCAATTAATTTACAAATCTGACAAAAATACAATCATTCAATCCGTTGAGCCAAAAAAATCCCTCAAAGCTTCCATCTGTACTGCAAACAGTCCCGTCCATGAGTAAGAACATGATTTTACACTGACTGTCAAATTTATGTCTCTGTGTATAAACTGCATATGCACTCTGAGTCCCAAGACGATAGAATTATTGGTCTGAAACTATGTAATTTACATTTTAACTCCCTCCACTGAACTGAAACTATGTAATTTGTTGGTCTCTACTCTGTAGCATGACAGTTGGAGAGCAAGGTCCCAAACCGTTGGTAAAAAAAATAGTTTAATGGTGATAAAGAATCTATTCATCAGTATGACATTTGAGTCCTCAGATTCCTTGATCGATTGGTTCTGTTTAGTTAAAATATTGGCAGTGAGGTAAATTCTTCTACTGAGCTGAAACTATGTAAAGGAGCGAGCAACTATGAAGCATAATGGGTGTCGCTGGAGCTGCCGCCGGAGCCAAAGCTATTGCTGCTGGAGACCTGACATGAAACCTTGACATTTGACCTTTGTCTCCGCCCCTCTCTTGTAGAAGAGAAATATCCATCTTCATCTGATAAGAGTTTCAAACAGAAGCAAAAAAAAAAATCGTTAGCATACCTGATACTCCCTCCGTCCGCAAATAAGTGGACGTTTAGGAATTTTAAGACAAATTATGGGATGAAGTAGAAAGTGCATTGGGAATGTGTTAGCCATGTTCTCTCTCATATTTAATTATCCCACCTCCAATGAGATAAGTGCATGTATAAATGAAGAGACCATCTGCTAAATATTATTGAGCTTGATTTCCGTGAAGCAATATTTCCTACTTTAAAGTGTATTGGGAGGGTAGAAGTACACTCTTTTGTGGACAAAATTTAAACCCAAACGTACACTTATTCGTGGACAGAGGGAGTATGTACATGAAAATAAAGAAATAACCAAATGATGTAATCCTGATCATCAATTAATTAATTTACAAATCTGACAAAAATACAATCATTCAATTCGTTGAGCCATTAAAAACCCTCAAAGCTTCCATCTGTACTGCAAACAGGTCCGTCCATGAGTAAGAACATACTCCCTCCGTTTCTTAGAATAAGGCCTATAAATTTAGTCAAAAGTCAAACATTGCAAAGTTTGACCAAACTTATAGAAAAATCTATAAACCTTTACAGGGTCAAATCAATCTTATTAGATACATTATGAAATATATTTTCATACTGTAGATATCTATTATCATGATTATTGATAGTTTTTTCTATAAACTTGGTCAAACTTTGTACTGTTTGACTTTTGACTAAATTTATAGGCCTTATTCTAAGGAACGGAGGTAGTATAATTTACAATGACTGTCGAATTATGTTTCTGTGTAAACTGCATATGCACTCTGAGTCCCAAGACGATAGAATTATTGGTCTAAAACTATGTAATTTACATTTTAATTTCCACCACCGAACTGAAACTATGTAATTTGTTGGTCTGTACTCTGTAGCATGACAGTTGGAGAGCAAGGTCCCAAACCGTTAGTAAAAAAAATTAGGTTAATGGTGATAAAGAATGTATTCATCAGTAGGAGTATGACATTTGAGTCCTCAGATTCCTTGATCGATTGGTTCTGTTTAGTTAAAATCCGGGCAGTGAGGTAAATTCTTCTACTGAACTGAAACTATGTAAAGGAGCGAGCAACTATGAAGCCAAGAACCCTAGTTAACGTACGAGTTTGATTCAACCAAGGATAGAAATTGTTAGAAAGGGAAGAGAACTTACTGCTGGTCCAGGATTCGAGATGAGGGTGAGGCGTCGCCGAGTCGGATCGGGGAGAGACGGCGGCGAGCCGGTGCGTCGTCTGGGCATGGTAGGAATCGACGCGGCTCGCGTCTGCGGTGGACACGGCGGCAAGCTCGCATGCCAACACCGGAGCGGCGAGCTACGGAGGCGGTGGCGGGACTAGGGGACGGTGCCAAATAATGGGCACGCCCGCAGCTTTTGGCAACTGCTTGGATGGGAACCGAAATTTTGGCGGCCAGTTTCAGCGCCAATTCCAAGCAGTTGCCAATTCCTCTCCGGTATTCCCCCTATTCCCTATCTCTTCCTCACATAGACTGCTCTCTCACGTGACTGAATTGGGTGCATTCCCCCTTTTTTTTTTGCTGATGAGTTGATCTTGGGCAAATGTGTAGTAATTACAAATTTGCAAGACGGCGTTAAACTTGACAGAGAGAGTCAGAGAGATGGTTACAAAAGCTTTGCACACCGGCAAAAAGAACAATCAAACAAAATGAGGACAGATGTTGATCAGAAGCTAAAGCTATTTTGCTACATAGCTGGGCAAGGCAACCATACATTTATTTTGCTTAAATGGTTGTAACTTGGTCACAAACTTGAATTTTTTGGGTTAGAAACTAGAACTGTGTTGGTTGAATTTTTTGTTTCAAATTGGTTTTCTCTAAATATTCCATCTGCATATGTTGTCTCCGGCCATTAACTTCTATAATGCAACTTTTATGAAAAAAATCTCTGTACACGAGAATCTGCACAACACATGCATGGAAGATGGTTTCTTCACTGTAGAAGCAGCTTCTACTGCTTTGTACAATGTCATAGGGTTGATCCTCTCTGGCTGCTTGCCTCGCATCCGTACATCAGCTGTATTTGCCACCGAAGTATCTAATCTAATTCTATAAAACCAAAAATCATAGAGGGACATAACAAGCTTAACCACGAACCAAGAAAACAGAGCAAGACTGATGCTTACTGCAGCGGCGGTCTGTCCACATAAGCAACGAGTCCAGATGGGGGCTGATACTGCAGCGAACCCTCCCGGTAACCAACTGGCAAACGCAATCACTGAACAACAACGAGCTCTGGTTCCTTCCTTTGGACCCTCCTCTCACTCATGTCAAGAACACTAGGATTTGGGGGACATGCTGTCAATCCCGCATGCCAAAGCAAGTCCCTCAAACAAGTGAAACTTCAGATGAACCTCCCCAAACTTCAGATGAACAAGTGAAACTTCAGATGAACCGGCTGACAGAGTGGATTCATGAGGTTAAGTATATTACGGTTTAATTTGTTTAGGGGGTAGTTATACCAAATAATCCTGATAGGCTAGGGTGCTAAGCAGACTAACCTCACCAAAAAAAAAAGGGGGCGTTGAATAAATTTGCATATAAGTATCCAACACCATCAGATGATTGGGCTTTGTTCTAATGATTTTTTCCATTGCACACGGACAACACAACATGGAGGGATAACTTCAAAGGTATGTCTGTAGTGGACCAGCCTTTCAAACACTTCTCGCAAAAGCCTTATCTATAATGCACCAGCCTTTCTGACACTTTTCGTCAGGGACCTCTAGCATCATCACTGAAGGTCCACCCTTACCGAAAAAATCATTTTATCACAATGTTCCTGTGCATATCCAGGCTTATTCGCAGGGAGGGCAAATAACAAACGTGACACAGGCCCAATGAGAATGAGCATACAAAAACAGATTAGAGAAGTGCAAACTGGAATGTGTATATAATGTGAGACATGACAAGGAGGGAGAAATCCAACAGAAGCTATAAGGCCTCACACAAGAGAAGCTGCAGGAGTTCTAAGTTGGGATGACATAATAAATAATACTACCTCCGAACCACAATATAAGATGTTTTGGTATGTTAAATTAGCTTACCAAAAACGTCTTATAAGTATCATGGTACAGAGGTAGTAGCAATTGGACGACTGTGAAAACTTAGCACAGCTCATATTAACATTGGAATCATCTGGATGGCAAGGTAATGTAAGATCCGCAGTGGAAAAAATAAAAGATGCTGGAAAGGAAACAGAGTTGCAGAGAAAGAGAAGGTAGCAACTTGAAAGGTAACATAATTGCACAAACCATAAATATGTACAGTGATGATACCAGGTGAAAAGCAAACAAGTTATGCCTATTACTCCCTCAGTTTCAAAATATAAGATGTTTTAGTTTTGTGAAGCAAATGTGTCTAGACCACTTTTAGTATGTAGGTTCACTCAGATTTTGAGTGAATCTACACACTAAAATAAGTCTAGATACATTTTCTTCACAAACCTAAAACATCTTATATTTTGAAACTGAGGGAGTAGAATATAAGAAAAAAATTCCTTAAAAAAACAAATAATTAAATGATATGCAGAGATTTTCTTAACTGTAGAGCTAACTCACACATTATAAAGGAAAGTAATAGTTTTGACCGTTTGTCTAAAGAAAAATTAAGAGATAAGAATGTAATGCAACCAGAAGGGAAACTGTGGTCATATAGTCACATGTACAATTTTCGTCCTATACTGGGTTCTTAATTCCTCAAGTATTATAAAGGAAAGTAATAGTTTTGACCGTTTGTCTAAAGAAAAATTAAGAGATAAGAATGTAATGCAACCAGAAGGAAACTGTGGTCATATAGTCACATGTACAATTTTCGTCCTATACTGGGTTCTTAATTCCTCAAGTATTATAAAGGAAAGTAATAGTTTTGACCGTTTGTCTAAAGAAAAATTAAGAGATAAGAATGTAATGCAACCAGAAGGGAAACTGTGGTCATATAGTCACATGTACAATTTTCGTCCTATACTGGGTTCTTAATTCCTCAAGTATTATAAAGGAAAGTAATAGTTTTGACCGTTTGTCTAAAGAAAAATTAAGAGATAAGAATGTAATGCAACCAGAAGGAAACTGTGGTCATATAGTCACATGTACAATTTTCGTCCTATACTGGGTTCTTAATTCCTCAAGTATTATAAAGGAAAGTAATAGTTTTGACCGTTTGTCTAAAGAAAAATTAAGAGATAAGAATGTAATGCAACCAGAAGGGAAACTGTGGTCATATAGTCACATGTACAATTTTCGTCCTATACTGGGTTCTTAATTCCTCAAGTATTATAAAGGAAAGTAATAGTTTTGACCGTTTGTCTAAAGAAAAATTAAGAGATAAGAATGTAATGCAACCAGAAGGGAAACTGTGGTCATATAGTCACATGTACAATTTTCGTCCTATACTGGGTTCTTAATTCCTCAAGTTTATTAGAACACGCTAAAGTACTTAAATATTTAGTGTTCAGTCCAAGTTTTCTCCCATATAACAAATAATATGCTACACATTCATTGGAGATGGCATCATTCCTAACATGCCTGTGAACTGAAACACCAATCTGTACAGAGGGCATATATAGCTGAAAGAAAGGAACAAAAATTAGACAGCTGGTAACTCAAAAAGATCACAATAGGATATGATTACTGATCTGGCAGATGCAAAATAATGTCCCTTCTCAAGAGGTGCCTGTAGCAGCTTTTTGGAAGACTTGAAACTTACCCAGATGGTAATAGCAAACCAAGTAAGAATTAGTTCTAGAAGATAACGAATCATTTAAAACTAACTATATCTTTGCTACCAAATCTTCAATAACACATTCATGGTTGTATAATCTTTTGAACTGTTTATAGTTGAAAGAATGACAACAATAGAGAGAGAACTAATTCAGGAGGACATATTTGCGATGTGACTGACGACATCACCAACAAAAGAGTTGAAACATGCCGAGCAGATAGTTCTCATGAGAAATGCTGGTTCTCGGCCATCACAGGCATGACAACAATGGCTAGGAAAAGGAAATGGTGTAGCAACAACCCTATCCGTGTTGTGTGAAATCCCAGACAACGCTAAGATAGTGTTTGTTGCTCGCCGTGCTACATTCATGAAAGCAGATTGATCTGAAACATACATAACAATAGATTAGTCCCACATAAATAGCCATGTTTAGCAAAGCTTGAAGAGTAACATAGTTGACTTTGCATTCTGTTAAGTATACAACGGCAATGGTATTGCATAAACAAGCACTATAAAAAAGACAGCAAAATTCCTAACAAGTAACATTGATACTACCGGTAGCCATAAAAAAAGGCAAAGGGTTCCTTGGCGTAATAGCATTGTTTTTTACCAAATGCGAATGAGAGCAACGAAAGGCACACTTCAATTACTTCCAAGGAAGTGTGATTATCATTATTACCCAGAATTTGCTTATTGATGTAACTACTTAGACCAGTAAGCTACTACAATGGACAGCCTTGTTGCAAACTAAAATATTTTTTTCTGATCAACAATTCTAAATATGAAAAACAAAGCTAAGCCAGAAAAATTCCAGCAAAACATATGCAGTATGTTAGTGATAAAATCAAACTATTACACCTAAATGTTATTCAATGGTTGTAAGTAAAAAGGCACATGCTCGCAGAGTTCATACATTAAAACAATGGTTAATACATACCCAATGGGGACCGAGCACAAATATGCTTGATGCTCTTCTTGACAATAGGAATCAGCTGCTCCTTGGCATTTGCTACTTCTCGGAAATTGTTTCCAGTGCCCTGAGTATGATTACTTGCAGACTGAACAAAATGTGAACTACTCTGCTGGCTCTGCAGCAAATCAGCCCTGGAACAGGATGGGCTCACATCTGTTGAAGTGCAGATGCTCCTTTGATTATGTTCAGTTCCTTGTGTGGTTCTGTCATGCTGAAGGCCATTCTGCCACGCATTAGTTGCAGTTCTAGGTCTAAATAGAAGAATACGAATACGTCGGTTCAAGGCACGCCTCCTATCCAGAGTTGCGTGTCTCCCAGTAGGGGTTGATACAGCTTCAGCTGAGATATGTGACTCAGCTCGCTTATCTTCGTCAGGGGTTTCTATTGGAGAGAGATTCAAATCAAACCCTTGCAAAGAAGGCGGATGGATGTTTAGTGGTGGTGGTCTCTGGAAAACCCCACTCGATACAGGTCTGCTGAATGAACTAGAACTGCTGTCAGCAGTGTTCATGTTACTTTCTCCACGGTGAACCACACTATCCTGTGTTTGTGCATAAGAAGGCCCCTCCACACTGGATCTACACCCACCACAATACCAGTTCCCTTCTGGTACTTCTCTTCCCAGACCAACACAAAATGTATGTGCAGAAGAATCACATATATCACATAGCAACATGAGATTGTCCTCACCACCTTGATTGCACTCTATGCATACAACATTTTCATATGGATCTAACCAGCGCCTCATTTCGTCTTCAGTGGGCTGGTATACCTGTTCAAGAAAGAAAGAGCAAATGAGACCACATGTTGACAGGGCACCTAACATACTTGCTACCCACACGAGAACATGCAAACTGTCACGAGGTTATAATTCCTTTTTCTGGTGGACAGTGCTTTTAAGCTACTCATCAGACAAGTTCCAGTTAGCATCGTAAAAATCAAAATGCTTTCTGTAGGTTGTCATGCAAAACTCCCAAAAGTATAAAAAGAACAGCTCTTTATTTACAAAAAAATATGAGTGTGGCAACAAGGGCTGGTACAAGATGTTCATGACCAATAATTATCAGCACTTGTAGATTATTGAGCCTGAGTTAGAATGGCAAAAGTTGTGGATCCGTTGTCCCTAAAATTACATGGTATGCCTACTCATAACTTTTTATCCACAGAGCAACAGTTTGGATGCATGCCAGTAATAATTCAGGCATTCAGCACAATAACAGCAAAAAGCAAGAGAACAAGGTCTAAGGCCTCCTATTCATACGGGGCTATACAAGCACTTCATCTCAAATTCTCAATGCATAACCGATCCAAGTATTGACAACTGATGCAAACAAAACTGCGGATATGCAATTAAATAATGATCATGAGAGTGAATCATTACCTGGTCACGTTTCTCTACCCTAATAGCAGCATTCCTCAACCCTGATCCTACATCAGCCACTGATGACTTGGTAATTGTGCTGAAACGCCTTTTACACAATGGGCACCTTGACTCCACTTTTGACCACTCCAGAATGCATGCGAAGCAGAAGTAGTGTGAGCAACAATTAAGCACACCCTGTACTGTGGCTCTCTGCTCCTCTGAGAGGCAGATCCCACATATCTGTTTCAAAGCCTCCTCTAGCTCTTTCCCCTTCTCATCAACCCTCCTCGGAATAATGGTCCGTCGTGATGTGGATGGAGGCAGCTGTGGCACTGTCTCTTGGAGAATAGGTTCCCCCAAATCCTTAAGTTCCTCCTCTGATATGACATAATCAGAATCTGAGGATGAGTCTGACTCAGAACCCCTCTTCCTTCTGCCCTTCTTCCTTTTGATTCTCGCAGGCTCAGCTGTTGGTGCTTCATTCTCGGCATGTTCCTCTTCAGATGTCACAAACTCAAATTCCGATGTGTCTGATTCAAGTGACGGCCATGCCTCTCCCACAGTAAGAGGCTCTGCCGTGCCATCCCTTGCCGTCGTCCCAACTTTGGCCTTTTTCCTTGGCTGGTAATCCACCTCGTCCTCCACATCGTCGTTAACAACAAAATCATCATCATCTTCCTCATCATCATCTACCCGTTGCTTCCTTCTCCGCTGATGTGCTGACGTGCCCTTCCTTGCCTTTCCCTTGGAAACCCTGGAACCGCTCCGCCTCTTACGATGCAGGCGCCCTGCTGCTGGCTTCCGCTTGGCCAAGTGGTTCTTAGGCCTTATTGCTCGAGTTGGGGCATATTCATCCAAATCCTCGTCGTCTTCTTCAACCTCTTCCTCCTCGCCATCCTCCTCTTCATCCACCTCTGGGTCAAAGTCATCGTCCTCATCCTCGATCTCCTCCTCATAGTCATCATCATCCTCGTGCCTCGGACGGCGAGATCCTGATGGCTTTTTCTTCCTGCCCCAGCCACAACCCTCGATTGGTTGCATCGGCTCCATTATCTCGGTCTCCAACTCCTCATCCGCTTCCTGATCCTCTGGTTCATAAAAATCCTCATCAAACTCATCATCCTGCTTCCCATTTCGAGGCTCGGGCCGTGGTGTCTCAATCTCCAAGTCCAACCCCTCGTCCTCCAATTCCTCCTCCTCTCCGTCAACATCCGCATCAGACTCATTCTCCTGTTTCTCCTCCCTGTCATGGGAAGAAACCTCAGCTGGGTGTGTCTCGATCTCCAATTCCTCGTCCTGCAATTCTTCCTCGTCCCTGCCGAAATCCTCATCAGATTCGTCCTCCTGACTCCCCTTCCTGCCTCCTCTGGAGCGAACCGCGGCTGGACGTGTCTCGATCTCCAGTTCTTCTTCCCCCAAGTCGAAATCGGCATCAGACTCATCTTCCCGCTTACCCTTCCTGCCTCCTCGGGAGCGAACCGTGGCTGGACGCCTCCTTCGTGGTGCCTCGATCTCGAAACCCTCGTCCTCCCCGAAATCCTCATCGGAATCATCACGCGGCTTCTTCACCTTCCTGGCTCGGGCGCGAGCCTTGGCCGGACGCTTCGGCCGTGGCGTCTCGATCTGGAACAGCTCGTCATCCTCGTCGGAATCCGCATCAGAATCATCACGCGGCTTCTTCACCTTCCTGCCCCGGCCGCGAGCCTTCGCGGCCCGCTTCGGGCGTGGCGTCTCGATCTCCAACTCCTCGTCCTCGTCGAAATCTGCGTCGGATTCGTCCCCATCCGGCTTCGCCCTCCTGCGTCGGCCGCGGGCCTTGGCCGCCGGATGCCGCTTCGGCCGCCGCGGCGTCTCGATCTCCAGTTCCTCGTCCTCGTCGAAATCGGCGTCCGATTCGTCCTCCTCCGGTTTGGCCTTCCTGCCCCGGGCGCGAGGCCTGGGCCGCGGCGTCTCGATCTCGAAGTCCTCGTCCTCGGCCTCCTCGTCCCCGTCGAAATCGGCGTCAGATTCGTGGTCAGGCTCCGGCTCCTCTTCCTCCTCCCCCTCCTCCCCGGCGTCCTCCTCATCGGAGCAGGCCGCCGCGACGTACTCCGCGTCGTCCTCCTCAACCTCCTCCTCGTCCTCATCCACGACATACTCGTCGTCGTCGTCGTCGTCCATCTTCGCCCGCCGTACGGCCACCCTCCCGCCGCCAGTGCCCATCGACTCCCTGCACGCACGCAACCAGGCCACAAATCCAAATTAGGTGCCAATCGAAATTGAAACAGAATTCGAACCCAAATTGAAATTCCCCACGCCAAATCGGGCGGATTTTACTCCAACGGAAGAAAAGGATGGGGAGAGTTGGGAAAAAAAAAAGAGGAGTCCCATATCTGGGGTGAAGAGAAGGGGGAAACACTTGCCTTGGCGCACGAGAATTGAGGAGAAACAGTGGGCGACAAAAGGCGCCCCCCCAACCCAAATAGGCAAGGTCTACCGCCGCCCTGGTGGGCTCCGGCTTCCCCCGACGGAGTATACAGAAGTAGTAGTAGGGTTCAAATCATTCGTTTCGTAAATCTCCGAAAGGAAAAATGAAAATCCGTCGGAAAAGGTTTGGTTTTTTGGTGAGGTTGGACGGAATCGGGCTGGAAAAGGAGGAGACGTGAGGGGAGAGAAGGCAGTCGTTGGGTCGGGGGAGGAGAGAAGGACCGAACGGGGTGGTGTGATGCGGAAGCGAGGCCGCGGAGAGCAGGAGAAGGGAAAGGATGGAAGGGGGTGGAGATAGCGAGAGGAAGGTGCCAGTGGGCCTCGCCGTTTTATCTGTGGGAGGAGTCGGTGGGCCGCGCGCGGATTAAGTTTTACTCCGGCGGTTACCAGGTGTGTGGCGTGTGCGTGTGGAATACTCCAAAGGTTACTAATCTTGGAGTAACTTCGCCGATCCTGTTAATTACCGTGTCTTAAACCATTTCCATGTAAAATAGAGCACGTGAAAACTGTGTTAGGGCATCAATTTTGGGCTTTATGGCAGGAAATTTAGGGCACTCATTTCAGATGATGTAGAATAGGACACCCATGAGATCCAAAGGTGGGGAGCGAGAGAGCAGATCTGACGGCAACCAGGCGTCTAGCTTGATTTCAGCCGTGGATTTCGCTGGAGGCCGAGGAAAGGACGCAACGGCGAGCACGAGGAAGAGAAGAGCGGAGAGATGCGGCAAAATTCGACATCACCATGCTGACCGGGCGTTGAGAGTTCGACAAAGAGCAGCACGTCGCCGAGGATTGCTTGGGGTTGCGGTGGACGCTAATCGATGGCAACGGGCTGCAACGGTGATGTGACAACAATTGCGGATGATGGCAGGGCGAGGAACACCGGAATTGGTGGATTCAGTCGGCAGCGTCCTGAGATTCGGCGGTGGTCGTGGGGTTATTGGTAGGCGTCCTGAGCGGCGAGAATGAATGATGAGGTGGCAACGAAGAAGTCTTTGCCAATGTAGTCAGGGCGACGGCGAGAATTGGCAAGAATCGGCGTGGGGTGGGAGCGGATAGCGACGAGTTTCACCATGGTAGTTGGGTTCCCGCCACGTTTACATCACCATCTAGGGAACTGCTTTGGTGCCCCAAATATACATCACCAAAGGCAAAAAATATAGTACATGCCCCAAAAAAATGCATCAAGAGATAAGGAATATGTTGGAGCGGTGTTATTGATCTCTCCTGCCCTAAAATTCAAGTTTTGAGGCACCAGATTTATTTAGATGCTCTTAAATAGGTTATTAATCGGTGCATCCCCTAAATTTCTCTGACCTATAAAATACTAGAGTTTTTAAAGGTTTTGAGCCAAAAATTTGTACGTAAAAGTTTTTAGTGTGTTTGGTTGGTCTTATTTCTGCATTTTGGACTTTGTCTTACAAGCCACAAAATCACTGCTATAAATCGAGCCCGTGACCGATATATATATATGGATTCCGTGATCAAATCCCCATTCCCTCACCGACTTCTCGGTCGATTCTGGCCAAATACGGCCACTACTCACACCAGATCAGTTCCATGTGGACCATGTGACTGGTCAGTAGTTCATACGGTGCGGGGCGAGGCCGTGGAGCTCAATCTCCATCACGGCATAGTTGTGGAGGTCTGGCTGTAGGCGGACGCAAGGCACTTTGTCGCCAACAAGGAGGAGCACCACTGGTAAGTCCGGTATGATTCCACGTGGAAACGCTCGGCTGATCTGGTTTCAGCCCACGGTGCACATGTGCAGAGGAGATGACTGCCCTTCTTCGAGCATGGCTCCTCCGACAAGGAGTGAATGTTTTTGCTGCCTCCACATCCAAGGCCCTAGTGAAGTATCGTCGTCACCGACTTATGTTTAGGGTTAGGGTTAGATCAGGTTATCGTAGTTCAGTTTTATGTACTATGTGCAAAATGCTTGTAAAAACATGTATAATATCTATGTTGTTCTTTCGACGGCCTTATATGAAAGCTTGTTGTGAGGGATGAATATATGACCCTATTAGCGAGAGATTTAGCAATGCGCTTGTAGACAATATTACAAAAGCCAATAGGCCTATAGTGGACAGAGACATGGGGAACAAGTTTCTTATGTATCAAAACAATGTGAGTGTCATTTATATGAGGGAGGAGGATACCAGATTGGAAGAATCTCCAATCATGTCTCAAGTTGATACACAGAACTCCGCATTGAATCTTTTAGGTCCCGGTAAGGCATTTCTTTTTATCTCCTTCAGTGTGTTCCACAATTCCATCTTGTATGGCACTGTATAGGTGTAATATTGTGTGGACATGGGGGTTGGGTGTGTAAGTATGGACCGCATGGTTAGTGTTTTTGGAAGCAAAAACATGGCTAAAATAATTGGCAAAAATTTTGTTAATACTAGCAGGCATAAACTGAATGATATTGTTCTCATCTTTGATTGACACAATAGTATTTCTTTTTCTTCTTTTAGTGACAGCTTTGTGAAAAAAAGGTTGTGTTCCTGTCACCATCTTGAATCCAATTATTTTTGGCTCTTTGCACATAATAATATGTGAATTTAGTCATATTTTGCTCATACCTTTGTACCAAGATTGCTTCAAGAGAGTGTTGTTGTAGTTTGGACACAATAGTATTTCTTCTTCTAAAGATTTTTTCCTGCACCAAAATTTTAATTCTCCTGCAAGATGTTGAGTTCTTGATGAGAAAGACCGCTTTGTTATCTTTCCCAAGCAATTTTAGCGCAATTTTGAAAATACTTTTCCCTAAGCCATCTATTTTCAAATTTAAAAGGACACTTAACTCTACAAACAAGACCATCAGTAGAAATAAGGATGGGGGCATGGTCTCTAACGGAGTGAATTAAATGCATGGTATACACATTTGGCATAGGAAAAACATCACATCACTCAACATTAATCAAATAATGATCAAGCCTTTCGTAGGTGGATTTATAAGAGAATCATTTATTATTCAAAGTGTAAGCGAGACCACTATAACCTAGATCAAATAAACTACATTTTTTTTATCAAACAAAATGCATTCATATGGTAGCGATTGATATTCGGGGAATTCTTGTCAATGTCATACAAAAGTTCATTGTATCCCCTATACACATGACAAACATACTTCCATTATCATACACAAAAGAGGCCACTTGATCCCAAATATAACTAGTGTTATGATGATTAAGAATGCCATATGTTGGCACCAATCTACGTGGACACCAATTTGTTGAGACTCCAAGCGCAAAGTGATATACAAGGGTGTTTTTCCCACAAGGGTGACTTGGTGGTTTATATTTAAGTCTCAGAAAATATTAAAAAATACACCCCCCTTCCTCTTCTAGCAACCTAAAAACAAAAGAGTGTTGCCTTGTGTCCCCAACTCCACCAAGTGGTTATCAAGCACAAGGTTTTATATTAGAATTTAAAATGAATGTGTAAATGAAATAAATAAAGTAAATATGCAAGAAGAAAGTGAACTATACCATGTATAAAACATAAATTAGATGTAATGCAAAAGTAAAGTGTAATAATGTTGGTAGTCGTGTAAACTATATGAGATAACTAAATGCAAAAAAAATTGCATCTTCATATTAAATAAGTGTTGAAATTAAAAGTACATGTAAATACAAATAAAAGGTGTTTCTTATTAAAAAACGAACCAGGATTCATAGTTTAACTTGTCTACTCACTCATAAACATGGTGCACTCAAAGCAGCTTCAAAGAAAGCACAAATATTGTTGTAACTTTATAATGTGTTTGATTTGCATGCATATGGGTACCACGTCCTATAGTTGATATGATGCAACACATCCATTAATACTTATCTAGTGCAAACTAGATTTAAGATAAACAAAGTGTTATATTTTCTTCTATGAAATGATGTTGAATACCAAATATACTACCTCAAAAGATATGAGATCACCTATTGTTGTCACTAGGGAATTTTAGCACATGTATTCATTTATCCCTAGTGAGGTAGCTAAAGAAAGGTAAAAAACCATAGTAGGTCCCAAACTTTCTATCACTGCCTAGCTGGTACCACCTATTACTATAACGAATACACATGTTTCCCCTCTCGTGCCCTATCATACTAATTTTATCAAAACATGTAATCAATACCATCATATATAATATGAATCTACTTATACATCAAACATAACTAAAAAACTACAATCTTATATACTCATGTCAGAAAAATCAAGATCCGCCACAAGGGAATTACATAGGAAGCTCATATGGCACTAGAACATTGATAGCATGAGAGAGAGAACAAGCTACTTCCACAAACCCATAGTCCGAGGGGGGGATTGATCCCTTTTTATCATGGAAAAGATGAGAGATGTTGTTGGAGAGGTTGAAGATGTGAGCCAACAATGTATTCCCCTCCAATATCTATTGGATATCTTCTGCTTCATGTTTATGTCTTTGTGGTGCGTCATGCTTTGGGATCACGGTCAAGGAAGCATATATGTGTTTTTAGGTCAAGACAAGTCCTAGGGTGGTGACTCCTTGATGGCGCCAAAGAACTTGATGGTGGTGGAGCGCTTCGTTGGAAACCCCAAGAGCAAGGTGTGATGAGCACAGCAGCAAGTCTTCCCTCAGTAGAGACCGAGGTTATCGAACCAGAATGAGGAAGGAAACGTCACACGGGTGTTGCAAGCAACGTGGAGATTTGCACAACACAGACTCAAGACTTTGCCCCAACGAATCAGTGAGGTTGTTAAGCTCACCGGTTTGCTGTAACAAAGTATTAAACGTATGGTGTGGAAGGTAATGGTTTGCAACAAGTAAACAAGTAACAGTGGAATATGTATTGATGGTAAAGATCGGACCGGGGTCCATAGTTCACTAGAGGTGCTCTCCTTAGATAAACAACATGGCATGAAGGGTAAACAAATTACAGCAGGGAAATTGACAGGAACTGAGCAAGGCATAAAATGCAATTACTAGTCAGAAAGATCCTACGAGATTCGATTGGGTAATACAACAAGATACATAGACCGCCATCCAACTACATCTATGACTAGAAGTCCACCTTCAGGTTATCATCCCCCCCTCTAGTATTAAGTTGCAAGCAACAAACAACTACTTTAAGCAAAGTGTGTAAGGTAAACATTCCACATGTTCCATGAACAAGAGACCATTGTTTTCTCCCTAGTAGCAACAACACATCTACAACCGAAGAGATTATTGTCACTTCCCTTGGAAACTAGAGGCATGAACCCACTATCGAGCATAAATACCCCCTCTTGGAGTCACTAGCAACTACTTGGCCAAGATAGCTACTAACAATGGAGAGCATGCAAGATCATAAACAACACAGACATGATAGAATCATAAAGACAAAACCATTAATCAAACCAACATAATAATCTCAATATACATCGGATCCCCGCAAACACAACATGCATGATTACATAATAGATTAGATCATGATCATGAACGGAGCTCACAAGATCTATACATGAAAGCACAAAGAAGGAGATACAACCATCTAGCTACTACATGGACCCATAGTCCAAGGTGGAACTACTCACGCATCAAACCAGAGAGAAGGCCTCCGGTATGATCTCCCCTCCGACATGGTGCCAGGAAGAACTTCAGACCCCCCCCCCCCCCGATCTAGGGACGATGGTGGTGGCGGCTATAGAAGGTTTCATGGAGATTTAATCGGGTGCTTAGGGTTTCTGCATCAGGAGATTTTTATAGGCGAAGGGGGAGGCCGAGGCGGCCAGGGCCAACCCTATCCAGCGGTGGGCCCCACCCGCAGGGTGGGTCTGTCTACTGGACGACTCCCCTCTGGACTTCTTGTTCCCCACGGAAAGTAATTGACTTTGACATTTGTCCCGTCCAATTCCAAGAATATTTCTTTACTAACTTTTCTGAAACCAAAAACTGCAGAAAACAGGCATCTGGCACTGTTGCAACTTGTTAGTACGTTAGTAACAGAAAACATGTAAAAAGCACCTCAAAGTGTAGACAAGTAAAGCAAAGTAGATACTAAACAAGCATGGAGCATAAAAAATTATAGATACGTTTCCGACATATCAAGCATCCCAAGCTTAACTCCTGCTCGTCCTCGAGTAGGTAAGTGATAACAAGAATAACTTTTGAGGTGACATGCACCCTCACAATAAATATCCAACTATTTGCAAGCATTGAAAGCTGGGATCAAAGAAGTTTAAACATGTGCATGAAAGATGGAGTTCCAACAATAGGACATAGTAACTATGCATGCAACATGGCAAGCTACAAACAAAGATCATGAATAATATGCATTGAAAAACGTTTGTTTGTTTCACATACAGAAAACAAAGCATAGTGGCAATCAGCTTGTCCCTCATAGAGTAGCAAATAGATGCATAGGACACCTTCAAAATTCACAAGGGTGACTAGAAACAAATAGCACAAGAACAAGTAATATCACAATATGCATCAATCAATAAGCTTT